>OZ038391.1:49434465-50034465 GCA_964036045.1 Eutreptiella sp. 'Long Island Sound 2002' | reverse complement strand
GGATCTTGTTATCCCCCACACGAACCGCATACACATCCTGCCCGACCTTCCGCACGATTACCCCCGGCACATACCAAGATGCCTGCCGATGTCTCGACAGGACATCCTTGTGGTGCCGCTCCACCCACACGGTGTCTTGGAGAGCATACTTCTGGACCTTCCCTTGCTTGAAGTACTTGGCCCTCTTGTCATGCTCGTCCTGTAGTGCCTTGCACACCTTGGCCGCCGTGTCGTCCGCCTCAGCCATCATGGCGTTCGCATCCCGGGCCACTTTGCCATGGTTCATCCACGGGAGAGTGCGTGACACTCGATCCCGTAGGAACAGGATGCGATGCGGCGACAGTCCCGTGGGTCCCGGAAGGTCGTGATACGCTTGGAGTACCCTCCACAGCGAATTGTACCAATTCCGGCCCGGTTCGTCGATGTGCAGCTGGCGGAACTTCTCGAACATCTGCCGCCCGGCCACCTCAGCCCGGCCATTCGACCGGCTGTGGTATGCCACGGTCTTGGCGTGCCGAATTCCCATGTGCTTGCACATCGTCTTGAACCACGTCCCCACAAATTGACTGCCCCGATCGCTGCAGATGACAGCTGGGACATCGAATATCGTCAGCCAATGCCTGATCATGGCATTAGCGACGGTCTTGGGCTGCAACCCCACTCCATGCTTGTCCTTCTTGTCCTTCTTCTTGGACTTCTTGCCAGGGACCGCCACGATATACCCACTGTGCCTGTCCACCGCCAGGATGACACAGTCGTAGGTCTCTCCTTCCACGGTGACCTCGGGCATGGCGAATACATCCATGGCCACGGACCGCATAGGGGCCTCCGGTATAGCCGTATACACCGGGTTGCCCGCTGTGGAGTGGTTAGGGCTCTTCGTGGCCCGACACACGGCACAGTCGCTGCAGTACCTATCCAGGATGGCGTAGTACCCCGAAGGGAACTTGAAACGCCACTCCAGGTCCTGCTGCATCTTATCTCGGCCAGGATGCATGAGCTGGGCGTTCTGCCAATGGTCAATGAGCTCCTCCAATCGGTTCTCGGGCACCAGCAGCTCCTCCTTGAGGAACAACTTGTCCCCATCCTCGGTCAAGCCCTCGGGCCATTCGTCGTCCGACGGGGCCCTCACGGCATTCCAGTACTTGCTCCAGTGCTCGGATGCCGCATAGTCATCCGACCAGTCCTCTGTGAGCACCGACCTGACTAGCTCTACAGGGGCCACCATCCATTGCTCGAGGGTTTCCTCTCGAATAGCTTGGACGCGGGCACCCCGGAACTTGGCCAGGTCTGTACGGTTTGCCATCACCACAAAACACTTGACCCCCTCTTGCTCCATGACCTTCTCCATCTCGATGATGCGCTTGGCCTCCTCGGTCTCCTCGGCATCGCCATGGCTGGATATGTCCATCCACGCCTTGCCCGCGGGGTAGGCCCAGCGACTGAGGCAATCTGCCACAGTGTTGTCCTTCCCCGGGACGTACACGACGCTGAGGTCGAACTTGGCGAACATCTCGTGCCATCGGGCCCTCCTAGCCGCTGGTCCTGAGGGGGTGTCGACATGCTCCTTGTGCCAGCTCTGTAGGGACTGGTGGTCCGTGCAAGCCACCACCGGCTGCAGTCCGATGTGGCCAGACCACTTCCTGAGCGCACATACAATGGCGTATGTCTCCTTCTCCCTCGCGGTCCATGTTCGGCGTTGGCCCTCGGCCAGGATCCTGCTCCAAAACGCCACGGGAACATGAGTCCCGTCGTCCCGGACTTGCTCGAGGACTGCCCCCACGGCATAGTCCGAGGCGTCTGTCCGTAGCACGAATCCCTTGTCCGGGTCCACCAGGAACAGCCCCAACTGCCCCAGGAGTCGCTCCTTCAGGCGGTTGAACGCATCCTCAGCCTCAGGGGTCCAGGCAAGCTTCTTCTTGCTCCCCTTCCGGCCATCGAACTTGCCCACCTGCAGCATCTTGTGCAGCGGCCCCGACAGTTCTGCATACATCCGGACATAGCCCGAATAGTAGTTGCAGAACCCCATGAAGGACCGGAGTTCGCTGATGGTCTGGGGCTTCTCCCATCATTTCATCACTCCCCTTGCCCTGCAGCTCAGGCGGCGGCCCTGGGGGAACGCGGTTAACCCTTAGCAATGGACACCAACACGCTCCACGACGCCACGCACAAGAACAAGGCCGAGAACATCAAGAACGACGGGTAGCACGTAAGGCACAGCAACGAACATGGTCTTGCTGCATGCGAGTGTGTTGGGTCGTGTATAAATTTTTTTTTTCAAAGGCAAAAAAAAAAAAAAAAAAAAAGAGGAAAAAAAAATATATATTTTACGAAATTTTGCGGCGGTTTTTCAAGTAGGTACAACCACAACCACGCAAGAAACAAACCAGCACAGCACCGCAGGGCAGCACGGCACCGCAGGACACAGCACAGGGCGCAGGACACCACAGGACAACGCACAGCACAGCAAGACACCACGACACACCAGAGCAGCACCACCGGACCGCAGAAAGCCCAGGGAGACACCACAACGCACAGGGACACGCCACAGCACGAGGCACCAACAACAGCGCAGACGACACTGGCGCCGCACGACGGGCCGCAGGAGGGCAAAGCAAACACAAACAGCACCGCAAAACGACAGCAGAGCACGACAGCACAGCACCACACGACAGCACAGTGCCACAGCACACGACACAGGGAAGCAGGGCACCACAGCCAGCACAACAAGGCACCGCAGCGCACAGAGCGGAGAAGACAGGGAACGCACAGCACGAGGAAAAGAGCACCACAGCACGCAGACACCACCACCGGGCAAAAAACAGCACAGCCAACCAACAGCACAACACAGCACAGCACGACAGCCCACAGGAGGGCAAAGCAAGCCCCAACAGCACCGCAACACGACAGCAGAGCACAACAGCACAGCACCACGCGACAGCACAGCACCACAGAACACGACACAAGAAAGCAGGGCACCACAGCAAACCACACCAACCACAGGGAAACAAACCACGCGGCCAGACAGCGACACCGACACCGAAACACGCCACCAGCAGACAACCACGGGCCACCAGACCCAGCACCGCACCACGGCACACCACAGCACCAGGCGCCAGCAACAGCGAGCACCACACGAACAGCACAACGCAAGCGCACCAGCAGGGCGAAGCACACACCGCACGGAGCGGAGAGGACAGGGAACGCACAGCACAGCACCCCGCGACACACACAGCACAAAGCAGAGCGGCCAACAACAGCACGCACCACCGCGCCACGACAAAACACACACAGCACGGGGGAACACCGCAAAACGCAGCGCCGCAGAGCACAGGGCCCCAGGGCAACGGGCAGCGCCAGAGGGCACGGCGCAACAAGCAGCGGCACCCAACGAGCACAACACGGCACAGCACCGCACCCAGGGACGCACAGCACAACGCAGCACACGGCACACAGCACCGAGCGGCAGCGACGAAACTCGCGAGACAAAAAGGGGGGGGGGGGGGCAGCAACCGACGGGGAGCAAGCACCAGCCAGGCGGAAAGCACGAAAGAGGGACAAGCGCACGGAGAGCCGAGAGGCGGAAGGCCAACAAAGCAAACAACGCACAGCGCCGAGGCCCAGGGCACCCGGGGCCGGAAACCAGAGAAAGCCGGAGACAACGGGAGCGCACAGGGGAAGGAGGGGAAGAAAAAAAAAAAAAAAAAAAACAACACCAACGCACCAAGCAGGAGCGACGAAAACACCGAGACACAAAAAGGGAGGGGGTGGGGGGAGAAACCACCAAAGAGCAGCCAACGGCCACGCAGGAGACACAAACGACGCGCGAGCGCACGAAGAGCCGGGCAGCGGGAGGCCGAGCAAAACAACCAAAGCACGGCGCCAAGGCAACGAGGAACGGCGAGAGAGCTGGGGGCAACCCCAGCCCGGAGGGGGCCAAGCAAAGCAGAAAGACAAAGCGGCCAAAGGTAAAGGTGAGGCGCACCACAACGCGCCCGGGAGGCCGGCCCGCCCGACCCGGCCACAAAGAGCAAGCACACGCACGCCAGCCGCCGTCCGGATGGACGAGTGCGCGCCCGGAGGGCACCCAGCCCCTGCCGGCTACGAACAGCCGCCGTCCGGATGGACGTGTGTGCGCCCGGAGGGTACCCAGCCCCTGCCGGCTACGATAGCCGCCGTCCGGATGGACGAGTGAGCGCCCCGCAGCGACGCCCCGCACAGCAACACAACACACCGAGCGGGCACACCGGTGAACAGGAGCCGGGAGGCCCAGGACACCGCACACGCAACACAACACACCGAGCGGGCGCACCGGTGAACAGGAGCCGGGAGGCCCAGGACACCGCACACGCAACACAACACACCGAGCAGGCACACCGGTGAACAGGAGCCGGAGGCCCAGGACACCGCACAGGCAACACAACACACCGAGCGGGCACACCGGTGAACAGGAGCCGGGAGGCCCAGGACACCGCACACGCAACACAACACACCGAGCGGGCACACCGGTGAACAGGAGCCGGGAGGCCCAGGACACCGCACACGCAACACAACACACCGAGCAGGCACACCGGTGAACAGGAGCCGGGGGGCCCAGGACACCGCACACGCAACACAACACAGCGAGCGGGCACACCGGTGAACAGGAGCCGGGAGGCCCAGGACACCGCACACGCAACACAACACACCGAGCGGGCACACCGGTGAACAGGAGCCGGGAGGCCCAGGACACCGCACACGCAACACAACACACCGAGCGGGCACACCGGTGAACAGGAGCCGGGAGGCCCAGGACACCGCTCACGCAACACAACACACGGAGCGGGCACACCGGTGAACAGGAGCCGGAGGCCCAGGACACCGCACACGCAACACAACACACCGAGCGGGCACACCAGTGAACAGGAGACGGGAGGCCCGGGACACCGCACACGCAACACAACACACCGAGCGGGCACACCGGTGAACAGGAGCCGGAGGCCCAAGCCACCGCACACGCAACACACCACACCGAGCGGGCACACCGTTGAACAGGAGCCGGGGGCCCAGGACACCGCACACGCAACACAACACACCGAGCGGGCACACCGGTGAACAGGAGCCGGGGGGCCCAGGACACCGCACACGCAACACAACACAGCGAGCGGGCACACCGGAGAACAGGAGCTGGGAGGCCCAGGACACCGCACACGCAACACAACACACCGAGCGGGCACACCGGTGAACAGGAGCCGGGAGGCCCAGGACACCGCACACGCAACACAACACACCGAGCGGGCACACCGGTAAACAGGAGCCGGGGGGCCCAGGACACCGCACACGCAACACAACACACCGAGCGGGCACACCGGTGAACAGGAGCCGGAGGCCCAGGACACCGCACACGCAACACAACACACCGAGCGGGCACACCGGTGAACAGGAGCCGAGAGGCACAGGACACCGCACACGCGACACAACACACCGAGCGGGCACACCAGTGAACAAGAGCCGGAGGCCCAGGACACCGCACACGCAACACACCACACCGAGCGGGCACACCGGTGAACAGGAGCCGGAGGCCCAGGACACCGCACACGCAACACAACACACCGAGCGGGCACACCGGTGAACAGGAGCCGGAGGCCCAGGACACCGCACACGCAACACAACACACCGAGCGGGCACACCGGTGAACGTGAGCCGGGAGGCCCAGGACACCGCACACGCAACACAACACACCGAGCGGGCACACCGGTGAACAGGAGCCGGAGACCCAGGACACCGCACACGCAACACACCACACCGAGCGGGCACACCAGTGAACAGGAGCCGGAGGCCCAGGACACCGCACACGCAACACAACACACCGAGCGGGCACACCGGTGAACAGGAGCCGGGAGGCCCAGGACACCGCACACGCAAAACAACACACCGAGCGGGCACACCGGTGAACAGGAGCCGGAGGCCCAGGACACCGCACACGCAACACACCACACCGAGCGGGCACACCGGTGAACAGGAGCCGGGGGGCCCAGGACACCGCACACGCAACACAACACACCGAGCGGGCACACCGGTGAACACGAGCCGGGAGGCCCAGGACACCGCACACGCAACACAACAGACCGAGCGGGCACACCGGTGAACAGGAGCCGGGAGGCCCAGGACACCGCACACGCAACACAACACACCGAGCGGGCACACCGGTGAACAGGAGCCGGGAGGCCCAGGACACCGCACACGCAACACAACACACCGAGCGGGCACACCGGTGAACAGGAGCCGGGAGTCCCAGGACACCGCACACGCAACACAACACACCGAGCGGGCACACCGGTGAACAGGAGCCGGAGGCCCAGGACACCGCACACGCAACACACCACACCGAGCGGGCACACCGGTGAACAGGAGCCGGGGGGCCCAGGACACCGCACACGCAACACAACACACCGAGCGGGCACACCGGTGAACAGGAGCCGGAGGCCCAGGACACCGCACACGCAACACAACACACCGAGCGGGCACACCGGTGAACAGGAGCCGGGAGGCCCCGGACACCGCACACGCAACACAACACACCGAGCGGGCACAGTGGTGAACAGGAGCCGGAGGCCCAGGACACCGCACACGCAACACACCACACCGAGCGGGCACACCGGTGAACAGGAGCCGGGGGGCCCAGGACACCGCACACGCAACACAACACACCGAGCGGGCACACCGGTGAACAGGAGCCGGGGGGCCCAGGACACCGCACACGCAACACAACACACCGAGCGGGCACACCGGTGAACGTGAGCCGGAGGCCCAGGACACCGCACACACAACACAACACACCGAGCGGGCACACCGGTGAACAGGAGCCGGGAGGCCCAGGACACCGCACACGCAACACAACACACCGAGCGGGCACACCGGTGAACAAGAGCCCGAGGCCCAAGACACCGCACACGCAACACACCACACCGAGCGGGCACACCGGTGAACAGGAGCCGGAGGCCCAGGACACCGCACACGCAACACAACACACTGAGCGGGCACACCAGTGAACGTGAGCCGGGAGGCCCAGGACACCGCACACGCAACACAACACACCGAGCGGGCAAACCGGTGAACAGGAGCCGGAGGCCCAGGACACCGCACACGCAACACACCACACCGAGCGGGCACACCGGTGAACAGGAGCCGGAGGCCCAGGACACCGCACACGCAACACAACACACCGAGCGTGCACACCAGTGAACAGGAGCCGGGAGGCCCAGGACACCGCACACGCAACACAACACACCGAGCGGGCACACCGGTGAACAGGAGCCGGAGGCCCAGGACACCGCACACGCAACACACCACACCGAGCGGGCACACCGGTGAACAGGAGCCGGCGGGCCCAGGACACCGCACACGCAACACAACACACCGAGCGGGCACACCGGTGAACAGGAGCCGGGAGGCCCAGGACACCGCACACGCAACACAACACACCGAGCGGGCACACCGGTGAACAGGAGCCGGGAGGCCCAGGACACCGCACACGCAACACAACACACCGAGCGGGCACACCGGTGAACAGGAGCCGGGAGGCCCAGGACACCGCACACGCAACACAACACACCGAGCGGGCACACCGGTGAACAGGAGCCGGGAGGCCCAGGACACCGCACACGCAACACAACACACCGAGCGGGCACACCGGTGAACAGGAGCCGGAGGCCCAGGACACCGCACACGCAACACACCACACCGAGCGGGCACACCGGTGAACAGGAGCCGGGGGGCCCAGGACACCGCACACGCAACACAACACACCGAGCGGACACACCGGTGAACAGGAGCCGGAGGCCCAGGACACCGCACACGCAACACAACACACCGAGCGGGCACACCGGTGAACAGGAGCCGGGAGACCCAGGACACCGCACACGCAACACACCACACCGAGCGGGCACAGCGGTGAACAGGAGCCGGAGTCCCAGGACACCGCACACGCAACAAACCACACCGAGCGGGCACACCGGTGAACAGGAGCCGGGGGGCCCAGGACACCGCACACGCAACACACCACACCGAGCGGGCACACCGGTGAACAGGAGCCGGAGGCCCAGGACACCGCACACGCAACACAACACACCAAGCGGGCACACCGGTGAACAGGAGCCGGGAGGCCCAGGACACCGCACACGCAACACAACACACCGAGCGGGCACACCGGTGAACAGGAGCCGGGAGGCCCAGGACACCGCACACGCAACACAGCACACCGAGCGCGCACACCGGTGAACAGGAGCCGGAGGCCCAGGACACCGCACACGCAACACACCACACGGAGCGGGCACACCGGTGAACAGGAGCCCGGGGGCCCAGGACACCGCACACGCAACACACCACACCGAGCAGGCACACCGGTGAACAGGAGCCGGGGGGCCCAGGACACCGCACACCCAACACAACACGGCGAGCGGGCACATCGGTGAACAGGAGCCGGGAGGCCCAGGACACTGCACACACGTAGGGCGGCCGGGGGACAGGAAAGAACCAACACCCCATGGGTCGGACACACTGGGGCGACCCAGCCGACCCACCGGGCCAGTGGCAGGAGCGGTACTCCAAGGCTGCTGGTCCGAGCCTGGCCAGGCTGCATCGGGGACCATGGCAAACGTCACCCGGAGCCATGGATGCAACCGGTGACAGGCGAGCCGGTACACAGTCCAGGAGGGGGTCGCCTGCCAAGCGGAGCGGCCCCGCAACTCAAGCCACAAGGGTGAGGCGGTCCTACCGTAGACAAGCGGGAGCAAGACCCCTTGTGGTGAGAGATACTCCACACGGCTGGGCAGCCCCTAGAGCTGCCGCCCGAAGGAGGGGGCATGTGGCCCTACTCATGGACACATGTGGGGACACCCTCCCACCTGGGACACATGGACCGGATGGCCGCGACAATGCCTTCCCAAGCACATGCGGGAGCGGCTCAAGAGGCACCTAACATAGGGCAGTGGGAGGGACAGGACGTCCCCTTGGTAAGACCTTCTTCCTGCACCGTCAAAGGAGGCATCCCGAGCTCCCGAAGATACCTACCCACCTACCTCTACAGGGGCCACCATCCATTGCTCGAGGGTTTCCTCTCGAATAGCTTGGACGCGGGCACCCCGGAACTTGGCCAGGTCTGTACGGTTTGCCGTCACCACAAAACACTTGACCCCCTCTTGCTCCATGACCTTCTCCATCTCGATGATGCGCTTGGCCTCCTCGGTCTCCTCGGCATCGCCATGGCTGGATATGTCCATCCACGCCTTGCCCGCGGGGTAGGCCCAGCGACTGAGGCAATCTGCCACAGTGTTGTCCTTCCCCGGGACGTACACGACGCTGAGGTCGAACTTGGCGAACATCTCGTGCCATCGGGCCCTCCTAGCCGCTGGTCCTGAGGGGGTGTCGACATGCTCCTTGTGCCAGCTCTGTAGGGACTGGTGGTCCGTGCAAACCACCACCGGCTGCAGTCCGATGTGGCCAGACCACTTCCTGAGCGCACATACAATGGCGTATGTCTCCTTCTCCCTCGCGGTCCATGTTCGGCGTTGGCCCTCGGCCAGGATCCTGCTCCAAAACGCCACGGGAACATGAGTCCCGTCGTCCCGGACTTGCTCGAGGACTGCCCCCACGGCATAGTCCGAGGCGTCTGTCCGTAGCACGAATCCCTTGTCCGGGTCCACCAGGAACAGCCCCAACTGCCCCAGGAGTCGCTCCTTCAGGCGGTTGAACGCATCCTCAGCCTCAGGGGTCCAGGCAAGCTTCTTCTTGCTCCCCTTCCGTCCATCGAACTTGCCCACCTGCAGCATCTTGTGCAGCGGCCCCGACAGTTCTGCATACATCCGGACATAGCCCGAATAGTAGTTGCAGAACCCCATGAAGGACCGGAGTTCGCTGATGGTCTGGGGCTTCTCCCAGTGGTGCAGGGACGCCAGCTACCCAGGCATGGGACGGCGTTGCCCGTGACCAACCACGTGACCCGCGAACTCCACTTCCTTCACGAAGAGTGAGGCTTTGGTGGGCTTGCACACCATGTTGTGTTTGTCCAACTCGCTGAGCACTCGGCGCAGATCCTTCTCATGCGCGTCGATCAGCTCGTCCTCAGTCATGTTCTCCGTGCCGGACCCGATGATGATGTCATCCACGAAGGGATCGGCACAGTCCCGGACAGGACCAAGTAGGTCCTCCATCATGCGCTGGAAAGCGGCGTTGCCATTCTTGGCGCCCATAGGCATCACTTTCCACTGCATGGGCCCCAGCGGCGTCGACATCGCTGTGCAGGGCCTGGAGTCCGGGTGCAGCGGCATCTGGTGATAACCGTGTTTCAGGTCCAACACCGTGAAGATCCGCTTTTTCTGCTGTTTTTGGAGGATGGAGTCGATCAGGGGAAGCGAGTAGGAGTCGTGCTCGGTCTGCTCGTTCAAACCCCTGTAATCCACCACCAACCTCCACTCGCCCTTCTCCTTCTTGGGCACGATGAAGGCTGGGCTGGCCCATTCACTGTCGGAGGGTTCGATCCATCCCCGCTCAATGAACTCGGCCAACAGCTTCTTCATGGCCTCGGCCCGATCGCCCTGAAGTTGATACTCCCGATGACGATAGATCTTCAGGTTCGGCTTCAGCTTGATCTTCGCTGTACCAAACCTCCCACGATCTGGAGGTTTCTTGTTGGCGACGCCACTGAATAGCCGCGGATAGGCATGGATCAGCCTCTCCTTCAGCTCGGCGACCTTCGGGTTCTCCTGGGCCTCTTCAGCCGCTTGCTTCGGTATCGATACAACCGACCGCACTGCGGTATAGGCCTCTTCTGGGTCCGAGTCCGACTTCTCCTCGTCCGATATGCCGTCTTCATCGTAGTGGGTCGCGATTCCCACCGATAATCTTCGAAAATTTGCGGCTTCGGGCTGGTGCTCGTCGCTACCCGTCCCCACTCTTGGAAAACCCCACGTTGGTGGGTCCGACCCAACCGGACCATTGTATTGGTCCGCGATGTGATCCATGACCCTCGCCACGAACTCATCCTTCTCGTACTTGCCGGTGACCAACATCTTGTCATCCCACCAATGCGAAGATGTGACCATGGCCCGCCTCTTCTTGGCTGCCAGACGGTCGTGCATCCCCATCCGCATGTAGTTGACGACGTCGTCGATCTCGGCATGGGACAGGACGTCAATGCCATCAATTGGCTGATCCGTCCCCTCCTTGGGCTCAAACGTGACCTTCATGGGCACCGCCTCCACCCTACGGATGAATGCTTCATCACCCGTGGGCTGGGCTTGCGCCCCATCCACCAGAAAAGCCTTGGTACCCCACGCTTGACCCGGGGAGGGAATTGATACACCCTTGGCGTCGATGAACAGCTCCTCCTCTGGTCCGAATGACATCTCGTTCAGGGTGATGGAGTCCAGCGTCGACTTGAGACCCTCCAGCGGACATGGGGTGGGTCCTATGCCGGTTATGACCAGGATCCCCTTCGCCCTATCCGCGATGATCTTCTCCACCGTACGTCTGGTATTGTCCAGGGAGCCATGCCAATACATGGGTCCCCACTCCTTCAAACCCCAATGCCTGTGCCAGGCTGAGTCTCCTCGATGCCAATGCCTCCTACACTTCCGCAGAAGTGGGGCATCCCAGGAAGCGAAGACGTCCGTCTCGGGCGCTTCGGCTCCCAGTGTCTGGATCATCCTGTTGTACACCTGCGGCGCCATTCCATACTCCGTGAGCTGAACTCCGCGGTCTCCTCTGGACTTGGCACCCACAGCTTGCACCGCTCGGACGATCCGATCCTCTTCCTCAGCATTCCATTGGGATGATCCGCATGCATAGTCCGTGGACAGCCATGTGAGGCATTCATCATCCTCCCGGACCAGCGTTGCACGATGGGGAAGGGCTCCAATGGCGTTTGCCACAATGAAGTCATACCCCATGATCATATCCCAATCGGTAATGTCGGCCACATAGAAGTTCCCGGATAGAGTGCTTCTCTTCGCCTGATTAGGGCGGTTCAAGCGCTCATGCTCCCAGAATTCCATACTGATGGTGGCCTCATGGGTGCCACCACCCATAATCTCTCCGTTGGCGACCTTCAGGCGGACCGGTCTCCGGCTGGGCTGCAGGAAGTCCTCCTTGAACAACCCTCTCCGGACCAGGCTCACCTGGGCACCCGTATCCACTAACACATCCACCACCTTCTCCTCTCGTCCGCACCGTACTCGCACTTTCAAGTGCAAATGCCGCTCGTCGCCATGAGGTGTATGGACGACTCTCACGGCATGCAACTCTAGCACGTCCGGGTGCATCAGGACTTCAAGGGTATGGTCACGGATGGTGTAGATCTTGGGTTGGTCCTGCCCGTCCACGGGGCTCTCCGTGGTCGCTCCTTCCTTCTTGCCATGTCCCGTACCCACATGTACTTCCCTCGGCAGGGTGCTCCAGGGGTTGGGAGTGGCGAAGCTCAGTGGTTTTGGCTCTTCTGGAGCCTTCTTCGGCACCCGATGTGCCTTCACTTTCTCTGGGATTTTCACTGATTTTCGGAGGAGAGACCTCCGAGGTCCCACTCCCGTGGGGGCTCCTCTAGACTTGGCTTCCCGCAGCCCCTTCCGGCTGCGATCCGCCAGGACTTTGTCCACCACGTTGCTGGGCTTTGAGTTCCTCCAGCGACCTCAACATGTCCTCAGCAACCTCCTCGATCGACCTCACTCGTCGGTCTTGGCCAGGTCCACCACCATAGCCTCTTCCTCCGCCTTTTCCTTGGCCTTTGCCTTGGCCTTTTCCCCCGTCTCCGCCCTTCGCCTTCCAATCGGAAATCCGCTGCTCCTTGGGCTTCTTCTCGGGGTGGGCGGCGAAGTAGGCCTTCTTGTCCGCCTCATACACCTTGCACTGACGGTGGTCGTGTGCATGGTTGTTTCCCTTGCCATAACAGACCCAGCACCCGTCGTGCTGAGACCTGTACTCTCGGAACGAGAGCGGTGGGTTCCCGATCCTCCTTGGCGCTCTGCTCTTATTGGGTCCCACCTGGCTCCATCTGGACCGATCCTGCCCATGGTTCCTCACGTTGTGCGCCACAAACGCGAAGAAGTGGGCCTCCTCATGATCCTCCCGGGACCCGGTCCAGTGGTCTTGGCCACTTCCACTACCATCCTCCGCGGAGTTGGCCGTGTCCTCCTGGATCTCCCGATGATGGCGGTCTTCTCGGTGGCCTCGTTGTCCATGACCCTGTCGATCCTGCACGTGGGCCTCGTTCTTCGCATTGAGCTTCAACTCCACCGTGATGTAAATCACGATCTCGTCAAGGCTCATGCGGGCGAAGATGACTTGCATCCTCAGCGGCTCCCCGCGCCTCCACTCCACGTTGTTGAGGCGCAGCAACCTTTGCCCCATGGAGTCTCCAAACACCTCCACATACACGGCGTTCTTCAGTCCCAACATCCGGTTGGGCTCGCCCAGGTTCCTCCTGAAGAACTCCATGATACCCGCATGGGTATCCTCCGCCGCCATAATCCTCACCGCCACCCGCTTCTTGGCGCGCTTCTTCTCTTCGTCCTCCACTCTCCTCTTCCAGTTGCCGGGGAGGACGTCCTTCAGCAAGTGGCGGATCTCACTGGCCTCGTTCCAGTCTTCCACCAGCTTGAGGCATCTGCGGTACTTCCGCAGATACCGGTTCCACTCCCGAACCCGCAACTCACCGCGGTCCAGCGGCAGTGGAATGGACCACAGGTCCTCCAGCTTCTGATTCGGAGCGTCCACCCGCTCCTCATCCTCCAACCACTGGAGGCAGGCCTGCTCCGTATGGATCAATCCTTCCCGGATCTGATCCCGCAGCTCCTCCTTCAGGTCCTGCGCCAGCCGGTGTGGGAATGTCCGGCATACCCACTTGTCCCGCGGCGCTCCCCGCATCTCCCCGACGACCTCCTCGGCGAAGTCCTCCCAGTCCAGGATGAAGTCATCCAGGTTGGAGGGGTTGCCATCGTAGTAGGGGATTTTGATTCCCCTGAGGTCGTCAATCCTGATGGCGTCTCCGACGTCTCCAGCCACCACTCCACCGAGACGGATTCCACCTGTGGCCGGGGGGTGTGAGTACACTCCCCGTACATCCCTCTCCTCCATGGAGTGCGGTCCAGTTGGGCCTGAACCCATGGGGTTTGGAATGCGGGGAGGACTTGCTCCATCGCCGTCCATATCCCCGTATTGGGGTACTTCGCCCACAGGTTTCCGCCTGGATGACCTCGACGATGTCCGTCGGCGCTTCCCATGGTTCGCCCCTGCATGGTGTGGTTCTCGATCTTCTCTTCCGCATAAACTACCATATTCGTCGTGATCAGTACATCCTGGGCGGCATGGGACATCTGTACCGTCAGGCTCCTCGGGTCCGTGGTTACGTGGCCTTCCCGCATGGACCCAGCCGGTGCCGTGTGTTCCCCGAGCATTATGATTCGCTGAACATGGGAACAAACGGCAGCGCACCCGGGTCAACACGCGGAGGCGCGTATGGTGCCTCTGCAGGGCCGCCCATGGGTTTCTCCATGGCGCTCCTGAGGGTCTTAACCCGCTCCACCAGCTCTACCGCGGCCGGCTTTGCCGGGAGCTCCGGACCCGAGGCGAGGGGCTGTAGCTCCTCTAGCCTTTTCAGGCGTCCCGACATGTCCTCCACCAGGTGGAGGAGGCTGTCCACCGCTCGCTGCTGCTTCTCCAGGGCCAGCTCCAGATTCTCCCGGTACCGGTCCCGTTCCGCTCGCAGCTCCTCCATGTCTTTCTTCGCGCCCGACTGGTCGTCCAGGATGACCGCGACGTCCTCCTCTAGACCGTCCTTGGCAAGTCCAGGCGGTCAAGGCGATGCACGATGGCGTCCATCCCCATCTTCGGGTACTTGCCCATGAGGAAGGACACGTGCTCGCAGTGGCACGCAGCGTGCTTTCTGCCGGATTCAGCACATCCCGCGGTTCCCGGCACCTCAGACTCATCGCCCATGGGCGTATCGCCTATGGCGTCCGTCTCTGGTCCCGTGTGCCGGGGCACAGGTGCCGTCCGGGCCCTGGCCGGCCTCTCCAAGCCCTCGGCGTCGTGCTTCAGGGCGGGCTCGGGGGCCGTATGCGCCCTGGCGATCGGCGCGGACATCTCCGGCTCCGAAGGTGGCTCGTAGGCTGTCCGATAGCCCTCGGAGTGCCCGACGGATTCCCACAGCCTGACCGGGCTGGGGTCCGTGTCCATAGCCCCGGCGTCCCTTGCCGCGGACTTGGGTGACCCGCGCTTCCGGTAGCGCCGGGCCCGTCCTCCACTGCTGCCTGAATGGCAAGCCTCATCAGAGTCCTCCGCGGCGGAGCAGGGGTTGCATGCCTTTCGGCAGCGACGCTCACACATGGAGACCAGGTCCTCCATGTCGCGTCCTCCTCTTCCCGAATGTCGTACTTCTCTTCGGGCTTCAACTTCCGGAGTTCGCCATGCTCTTGAACGTCTCGGTTCTTCTATGGCTCCAATCTCCGGCGTGGTCTCCACCGAGTCCACAATACGCACCCGGGGCGTACTTGGGCAGGGCTCATAAGGGCCCAAGTCCCCGGGTCGGCGGTTGGTAGGGGCAGCAGGTAAGCCTCTGCTACCATAAAGAAGGTCCCTACCAGGACCGGCCCCCGCTGTGCCCCTTCCACCTGTAATCCCTGCTGATTTGCTCCTGATCAATGCTTGCATTTCTCAAAGTCCCGGGTCCAAAATCCAAAAATATAGAAAATAGAAAATACAATCCTCCTTCAACCCTGAACAGCAACCAGATCCCACAAATACAGCAATAACCCAATCCACAATCCAATCCAAATGGCGGGCTTTCGTTCAGCACATCGATTGTCTCACGATGGCGGGCATGTACAAGAATTGCACCAAGGAAGAAAGCCCTGAAATTGGCATATGAACACAAATAAAGCAAAGTTGGGGAAAGAGGTAAACATACACATTCACAGCCATAAACCCCTCATTCCCTGGACTCAAGACCTTCCCTTGACTCACCAACATATTGCCCTGAACCAGGTCAAATGAGATGGCTGAATGCCATGTGTCACAAGTCATTACACAAACCCCAAAAATGTGTTCACTCCCAAGCCTCTAAATCCTAGCCCAATAGGGGAGGTGGCGTGTCATGGCCTAGAGTGGCACTCAGGACCATGCCCTACCCTGACATAACCTTGGTTGGACTTGGAATCGAATGGGCTTAGAGAAATGACCTATGAGTTTGAACTCATAACATGCCAAAAAACTGCCAATTCACACCATATTGGCCATATATCACATATATGCTCAAAATTGAAGTTACCACTTATCCGAAGGCTCAAAGCATGCATGGAATCGAAGTCTAATATTCATGGAGGATAGAGACCAAAGGCCAATGCCCATGTACATCCCCAATTTACCCTCGAAACCCCTTTGGATATGGGCGCCACGCACTGCCCAAGTCAGCCCATGATCCTGAGACCAATTCTTGTGATCCTTCGTGCGCCAAGCCAAATGGAGTACGCCATCCGGCATATGGTGGTGTTCAACTCCAAAGCATATGCCAACATATGAACAACATACCATGGTTCGATTCTCCATAGGCTTTTTGCTGTTTGCGGACCAGGTAAGTACACAAAACGCAAAAATGAGCAAAAATTGAGGTCAAAAACATGAAAATATGACCAAATACAAAGTTGTCATGATAGTATATCTCTATGCTCACCCATGCTATCCGCTCATGGTTTAATACACAAATGATTGGGACCATTTACGAACAATTCCCCCACTTGGATCCCCAATCAGGCGCATGGAGATACCTTCGCCACCCATATCTACATGCCCCATGAAAATGGGAGTGCACTCATGGATCTCTTTGCCAAACATACCATGAGCAATACATACGCGGTAGACTTGGTCTAGCGCTTTGAATTCCACCATTGAGACATGGGCAAAACCCTTGTCACGTATGGCTCCCCATCTCTTCGGCCACACGAAGATATATAACATGGGCGTGAGCATATCAAGACATATACCATGCATATAAAACATACCCTCAAAAAGTGGCTCCCACCATGATATGCCATGTCCCTCCATGGACATAACTTCACGTTAAAAATGCGTAGGAACCCAAGGAAAGTATCTATGCAACCCCAACACTCATGCGGTACACTCGAAAGTCGCATTAAAATATTCGGTTGCACGGTCCAAGAGTTATATATCACTTTATACCCTCTTGACCATTATCCCTTGCTACACCGGGCATGTGTACACACCAAAGGCGTTTGATGCTTCCTAAATTAACTTGAGACTAAGGCGCTTGCAACCCAACCTTCCTTATTCTCTTTCCTCACACTCGCGCGTAGATATGGCCATTCAAAGTGGTCCCACGATTCACTTTTGTTTCCCTTATATCTCCAAGTCAAATGGGTGGCAGGTATAAGGGAAACCTGATTCGGGCATAGGGAAAAGAGTATGACCACTCGACGAAGTCCAAATCAAGTGCGGCGATGTCGAAGTCGAAAATCCGATTTCGACATCGCGAAAAATTCAGATTAAAATTTCGAGTGCTTATTTAGAAAATTGCGGAAGCAACGAACCCTTTGCTGATGAAATCTGACCCTTCAACGGAGTATCCGCCAAAATATCTGGAAATAACAGTTAACCAATCGGTTAACGCAAAATCGCGAGCCAACTGACAGTCGCCGATACATTGACCATCAGAACGAAAGGCTGAAAAATTACGGAAACATCATGATAATAAAACCCTGTTGATTCCTGATATTCTGATATATAAATCTCAGCTGGCGGCGCCTCGGTACTGAATATGGCCGCTCATAGCCGGAATGGCCAAACCTATCACACTATCACATCGGGTTAGCTCAGGTGGACGGGAGAGTATGATATCAGCCAATGGCGGCTTGCCGGCACATAGATACACACCCCAAGTGACCCCAAGATGGCCACGGGGGTCCGAACCGGCTTCAGTTTACTGGCGAAGGCAAAGGAGAAGGCAAAGGCGGTGGCAAAGGAAAAGGAAAAGGTCTAGGACGAGGCGGCGGCATAGGCAAAGGTGGAAGAGGCTGCCAATGGACGCAAGAACATCCTCCACCTGCTTTCAAGGTTACTATCTACTGCGAATACTGTGGAAAAAGGAACCACGCAGCGTCTAACTGTTTGAAGAAGCAAAAGGATGACAAGAAACAACAAGAAGACTGGAATGCACAACAGCAAGCACCACAGCAAGGTCAGCCTGTTGACCCCAAGCCGGCCGCGCAGCCATTTCCTCCGCCTGCGCCGAAGCCTGCACCTTCACCGAAGCCAGCACTGAATCCCGCTCCTGTGGCAGCACCTGAAGAGGAAGGAAGCAACAAAAAGAAGAGGAAGCTGTTGTCCATGGAGAAGTACCTTCTCAAGCAATGCCAGAAGCACGGGATTCCACTCAAGACCCTTCAGGCCACACAGAAGTAGAGGGGTGGGACCTCGGGAAAGAGGCTCTACGCATGCCTGGTCTCAATGGGGGAGCAAAAGTATCATGGGTTACTCGACACGGGCGCCAGTAACAGCTTAGTGGCGGAGAGACTGGTGGAGCAAGGCCAGACACAAATGGGTGAAATTTTCGGAGTCAAAGTTGGCAACGGAGCTCAACAGCTGACAAGTGGGGAGGCAGAAGGAGTTGTTCACGTGGGAGAAGAGGACATCCCTTTCTCGTTTGCCACCTTTGACGCCAACGCGTTTGACGTGATCCTGGGGAACGACTTCTTTGAAGCCAACCCGCACATCAAGTACCTCTCCCTGCAAGCGCCCCACCATTTACTGGTTCAGAAACATGGGCAACTCGTGGAAGTCCCACTGAACAAGGACACCACACCAAAACCCTCCGTGCAGGTCATCCAAGGTCTGTCGCTCAATTTAGGCGCAGACATGAAGCTGGAAGGTATGGTGGCCCTCCACGCACAGCTCGCTCGTACTGAGAACTACAAACTTTCGACGGAGATGAAGAGACAAGGGTTTGCGGACTTATCTTTGGAAGGAGATCCGACGGGTTCAGACGTCATTGAGCTATTCGCTTCGAAGCAGAACGCGGACTCACAATTTTACTGCAACCGCAAGGACAACTCCGCCTTTTGGTACCATTGGGGGTGGCTACAAAGGTGGCAGCAGTTGTACGCAAATCCAAGGTTCTCCCAACTCTTAAGAGTTCTGGTCAAGGTGGCGATCGACCGAGCGCGCTTAGTTTTAGTAGTACCAGAAGGGAAGAAATGGGAAAGTAAACGAGCGAAGTGGAAAGAACTTCTCGAAAGACTGACTATCTCGAAGATCATCCCACCCGACCTGCCGATGTACAGCCAAGATGGGAGTGAAGAAATTTTACCGAAGCCTTCCTGGCGGACATGTCTCTATCTACTGGACGGGGATACCAAACCCGTACCGATGGAAGAACTCGACCAGGAGGAGGTACAGTGGGTCACAAGGCAGAACCGGGGGTGGGGAAAAGCAAAGATGCTCTCCAAAATCTCCCTGATCACCCTGAGGTCAAATGGGAGGAACAAGAACCTGTCGTCAACGCTCTGACGCTGGACGTGGAAAGTGATAGCGAAGGAGAAGAGGAGACCTGTGCAGCAAACACAGCAGAAAACACCAGGAATACGAGTGTGTCGACAATCCCGATTCACAACTCCGAAGGGTACGAATCAGTGAAATGCGACGATTTGGTGGACGCACTACTACTCGAAACTGAACCTGACATACCTCCGCAACGAGGACAACTCGATGACCAAGCCGAGTGCTTACTCGCCTTTGCGTGCATGGTGGCCGACAAGACGACCCACTCCGAGAAGAAGGATCCTAAGTGGGCGAAGCCGAGCAAGGACAGTTGGCCCATCGGGGAGCACGAGAAGGAGGATATCAAACAACTTCCCTCTCATCGCGTAGAACACCTACAAGAAAATCAGAAGAGGGAGCAATGGCGAGAAAAGAAACTGAAGCTTAAGATGAAATGGGGTACGAGTGTCTATATCCCTGAAAACGACGATGATCCGTCAGCCTGTACCTGTGAGTATCAAGGACCGTGGGAGATGTCCCACGTGTGTCACTGCCACCAAGCGAGTACTCTAACTCTGCGAGAAGTGCGTGAACTACTGCAGGAATACGGCGATCAGAGCGCGAAAGAACATACTCACTGCTGCGACGAGTGTCACGGAAGTCTCGACCTCTGTCAATTTCACCAAGTGGATCCTAACGAGATCAAAGAAGTACTTACACTCAAGCAGGAGTTTGGGCAAAGCAATCTGGCGGCTTCTGAGGATTTTAAGAACAAGATCCAAGAACACGATCCCCGAGTCGCTGAAGTCCTCGCAAGGTACGAAGAAGCCTTCGGACCTTTACCACCTCCTGTGTCAAGCAAGAAACTGGTCAGAATGGACTTAGAGTTGAAGCCCGAGTACCAGGACAAGCAGATTACTTCGAGAGCTTACCCCTGCTCTAAGGAGGACCAGGACGAGATCATGAGGCAAGTCCTAGAGCTGGTGGAAGAGGGGATGTGCGAAGCCTACAAGGACACGGAAATCCCTGAGCACTGCTCGCCGTGTTTCTTGGTGGCCAAACCTGGATCGACAGCGAAAAGGCTGGTCGTCGACTATCGCAAGCTGAACGAAATGATCAAACTGCACGCCGGCAGTTTCCCTGTGATGGAAAACACCACCGAAAATGCCGCGTCGTGCAAGTTCAAGTCCAAGATGGACAAAAGATCAGGGTTTTGGCAAGTCGATTTGACGGAGCGTGCCAAGGAGTTGATGGTGTTTGGGACACCAAACGGAAGGGTGTTCCGATGGCTGGTCATGCCCTTTGGTATCGCCAAAGCCCCCGCGCTGTTCCAGGAGTTGATGAACCAGGTGCTCACCATCCTCAAGCAGCGACCCTCAGTCCAGACGTTGCTCGAACGAGGAGCAGTTGCCGAAGCTCACATCGACGACGTGCTGCTAGGCACGAACTCGATCGAGGACCACCTGCTGTTGCTGTCGGAGTTTTTCGACTTGTGTGTGGAGCAGAATCTCCGTATCAAACTGGAGAAATGCGAATTCCTCAAAACTGAGCTGGAGTACCTTGGATTCCAAGTGGGAGACGGTCATTGGGGACCGTGTGAGGACAAACTGAAGCCGCTGATGGATTTTACAATCGATGGAGTCAAGGGGAAAGCCGAAGGAGTCAAGAAGATAAGGCAATTTATCGGTGGTTGCAACTTCTACAGGCGCCACGTGAGGAATTTCACTGAGTCCTCGGCTATACTGACCGACCTCATCAAAGTCAACACCCCATGGAAATGGACAGACGAGGAGAAAAACAAGTTGAAGGAACTGAAGGAGAAAATCTGCAAAGCAATACCTCTGGGGGTGCCGCGACCGAAAGGAGAGATTGTCTTCGTCTCGGACGTTTCGAACCTGGGCGGAGGCGGTACTCTCTTTCAATGGCAAGCGCTCCGACCTGAACAGTGTCACGAAATCGATGAAAGGCTCAGAACACAAGGAGTGAACCGAGACGGCAGTTTGAAGCATTCGTACGACGAAGACGAATGGCGACTTGTTCCACTTGGACATTGGAATTGGAAGTGGAATGCAGCGCGCTCCAAGTACCACCCGTACGAGCACGAACTTTTGGGAGGAGTACTGGTCCTCGCCAGTCAACAGAGGATCATTGGTAACAGCCCAGTCACCTGGCTCTGTGATCAGGATTCTGTCAAGTACTTTATGGACTCACCGCCTCCCGAACAGAAGCGACTACGACGATGGTGGGTGTTCCTATCCCAACTACGACTAGCCGTTCACCACATCCAAGGACTCAAAAACGAGCTAAGCGATTACCTGAGCCGCAACTCGTTCGACGAACGCTTGGGGCAATCTTCCGAAGAAATGGCAAAGGACGCGTTCGCCAAGATGGATGTGCAGCTCGACCTGTTCATGAAGACCACGCAACCGCAGAACAAGTGGGGAAAGGAAGAACTGTTGAAGGATTATGCTGCGATTATGAAGCAACTGCAACCAGGGCAGGTCAAGCTGATCGCCGGCGAACAGTGGGCAATGACTAAAGACGTGCTGTACAAGGAAGATCGAGTCTGTGTACCTGAATCCCATCTCGAGGAAACACTTCGATGGAGCCACACGGTCAACGGTCATCCTGCAGTGCAGAGGTCCTTATGGTTTTTCGACCACCACTTTCACTGCAACAAGAATGAGTCAGAGAAGAAGAGACTTATGACCGAAGTGATGAAAGACTGCCACTGCATCCTGGGGAAACCCAACAGTCAAGTCGATCGCGGAGAAATGGGAAATTTGCCCTTACCTCATAGGGTGAACTCCGTCGTGTACCTTGACTTCATGCACCTGCCCCACTATGCTGGGCACAACTTTGCGTTGATGGTCACGTGCGGGCTCTCCAGATTCGCGAGGGTCTTCCCTATGAACAAGAAGGCGGATAGCGAAACCGTGCTGAAGACTTTGTTTGAAGAATGGATACAAGTCTATGGTTTACCGAAGGTCATCCACTCTGATCAGGATGTGCGCTTCACAGCAGCAGGCAACTGGTACAGGGGACTACTGGAGACTCTTGGTTGCGAGATACTTTTCGGTACGCCCTATCTACGCACCAAGAACGCACTCTGCGAGAGGCAAATCCGCTCCTTCAAAACAGTGATACGGATCCTCATGGCGCAGGAGAAGGAGAGGAACTGGTTGAGAGTCCTACCGTACGCAATATACCTGATGAACAACCAGGTGTCCACGCGTACTGGTTTCTCACCGCACGAGCTCTTCTTCGGTCCTCCTGGTTTCCACATGGAGTTCCCGACGCCGCAGGACGCAAATCCTAAGGTGAAAGAGTGGATGGAGAAGCAAGCGACGTTGGCAAGCAAAGCCAAAGAACTGCTTCAGAGGATCAGAGAACGTGAGAACACACGCAGCAACCGTGTGCGCAAACCCGTCGAATACCAAATTGGAGACATGGTACTCGTGCACCAAAGGAGGTTACCGCGCTGGAAAAAGAACGATCTAGACCTACCCTACTATGGTCCTTTTATGGTCACGGATGTGGGTCCTAGTTCCGTTAAAGTACGCGCACCCCGAGGTTCGGGGAAGAGATCGAAGTCGGCTTCCCTTTCCTCAAGAAGTACACCCTGATGGACGAGTACGACCTGGATTTGGAGGGTTTCGACGACGAAATGGCGGCTGAGGAGGACGAGCGCAACAACGATCAGGATGAGGACATGACGTCGGAGCTCGGCAGCGCGGAGGACTCTGAAGGAGAAGGACAGCTGCCGGATATGGACGCGAAGGAGATGAAAGCAAAGGGTTTTTACAAGGTGGAAGCTATTCTGCGTTCGAAGTACAGGCATGGCTGGAGATTCTTGGTCAAGTGGGAGGGTTTCTCTATGGCAGAGGCAACGTGGGAACCCTACACGGCGTTTGTTTTGGACCAAGGAAATGTGAGTTCGGTATTTCGGGACTACTGCCACGCCAACGAATTGCAGAAAGTGCTCAAACTAGCGGAGACCAAAAGTAAGAAGGAGCACGAAAAGCACAACAAGTAAGAACCTGAAGACTCTTCTCCCAAGCCAGCCGACTCCACGTCCACGTCCACGTCCACAAGCACGTCCACGGACACCGTCTCGGAGCATTCCTCATCCGACTCCGACATCAGCCCTGGGTCCACCGCTCCCGGCAGCCAACGAGGCTCACTCAGCTGGGCGCTATCCAGCTGAGCGTCTGCCCAGTACAGCCGGAGCCCATCAGAGTTGGGCATGACTGCCCAACGGCCGACAGGCTCCAGCTGGCGCCCAGGCCCGAAGAGGGCCTGGACGGGCAGGTCGGAGCAAGGGAAAGGGGATGCGCGTGTTGGTGAGGGGAGGAGGGATGCGGGGAGGCGGTGTGCCAGAGAGGGAGAGCGGAGAGTTGTAGATCGACTAAAGAGTCGATGCACAAGATGGAGAGGTGAGAGATGCACCGGAAGTAGAAGAAGAAGAAGAAGAAGGAGGTGGCATTGGTGGCGGCGCCAGAGCCACGGGGAGCGGCACGCCTGCCGACCGAAGCGGCGATGGTACTGCCGAGGGTGCCGATGCTGGCAATGGCAGCATCACGTGCAAGAAGGGCACGGGCTGCGACAAAGCCTGTCCACTGGGGGCGACGGGTGCAGGGGGAAGTATGGTGTAGGGTTTGGCTGGTTTTGGCTTGGGCTTGGGCTTGGGCTGGGGCTTGGGCTTGGGCACGCCTTTACCGGACGACTTTACCATGACTTCCTTGTAAGATAAGCTATAAAACCATACAAGTCACGGCACTACTGTCAGCAGTAGGGTATCGTTTCAGTTGCCAGAACAGGAGTTTGCGTCGCTCTATTCCCCGGGGGGGGGGGGGGAACTCAGCAACCAACTGTCGCGCACGAACACAAGAACCCAAACCAACAGAAAAGCCAGAAGAAAGAGAGAGAGCAAGACAGAGAAGAGGGGAAGAGAAGAGTGTGAGAGACCAGGGGGGAGGGCATATGACAAAAAAAATATTTATGAAACCCACGCTGAAAACAGCGAACTCCGCCAGCGAGGTTCTGGGTAGCTAGGGCGCCAGGTCACTGCAACCAGGGGTAGACGCCTACGCACCCAGGTACTAAGCGAACAGTGAGCGCCGAGTGGGAATGGTGTACAGTGACATCCTTACCTCCTTGTGACATCCTTTTCATCTTGTGCGAATCAATCATTTCATTCCCTACCCACCAATGAGCTAATCAACTCGTGCACGCTGACCTCCCTGAGCAGTACAACGGCCACCTCGGCAGTGCGGTGACTACACCCTGCCAAGTGGATCGAAGGACGCTCGCAGGATGACAGCGATTTTGTTAAACAAGTACGAAACCACGACGCGATCTGTGCGATGCTAACGGGGTCCACCTCAGCAACTTGCCCGTACCAGCACCTTTACCACGAGAGTGACGGAGCACGAGGGAGAGACAAATGAGTACCAAGTACCTCTACTACAGCTACCTGCAGACTGAGTACAAGAAGATCAACCTGACTGCCTGCAGTGACAAGGACATGGGGATCAACGCGTGGAATTCAACGCGTGGATTTCAAGGTACGCGCTACGCAAAGCTGCTGAAGGACGTGTCAGACGCCTCCACGCCTACGCAACGAACAGATCATGGCGATGAAGGACGGCGCGCGCAAGCAGCTTGACTGAGCACGACCCCAAACGACACGCGCAACTCACATGTGCCCTTCCAGAGCACGTAAGGTCTGACCACAAGCAAGACATGGGTGTAAGGATGTTGCGCATGCATGTGGTGAGCCCATCTAAGGGTTATATTTTTTGCGACGCACGCAAAGGACTTGCAGCGCTGCAGGGGGGGAGTTAGATTGACCCACTGAGGCTGTTTCTTTTTGAGAACATGCCTATTTATATGAGCATTCAGTTATTAAGCTGAACACTGGTAGTGAATTTCCTACTTTAAACCAGATCCAGATCCAGATCCCAGAATGTACAGCATGATGCTGCCATTCCAAGATTGTCCTGCATGAACAGTGAAGATGAACAGTAAATCAGAAGAATGATTGAAGATGATGGTGACAGGCAGATTCTCAGAGGTCTAATTGTTCATAATCAGATCATGATGCAGAATTGACATGATGGGTCATGATGGGGCACATGAATGGCTCCATGATGGCCAGTCCTACTGAGTGGGCAGTGCAAGAGATAAAGGTCAGAACTGAACTTTGGTGATACTAAAAGGCCCAGAAACCACAGAAAACATATCTTTTGCATGTATTTTATGCTCTAAAGACGTGTGCATAATTTTAGGTCTTTGTGTAGCCTTTTATGCCATGGACCTACAATCAATGGTGGACTTTCATCAGCAAGTTTGATCCTGAATCTTTGCTTTGTGCTAGAGTGTAAGGCAGAAATCTTTCTGGGGGCGCCTCTTGCCTGGGTGTGGGGTGTCCGGACTCGGGCGCTCTCCCACCCCTGACTGCCGGTCCTTTGGGGCGTGCGGCCGGGGCCCACTACCCACTGGCTGTGGGTGCCGGGGGTGTGGGCGTGGGAACCGGTCACCAACCCCACAGCGCGCGCTCTTGCGAGCTGGCTTTGCGCGCTGTGGGGGCGGCACGAGGGTGCCCGGGGGGGGGGGGGCGTCTCTTGCCTGGGTGTGGGACGTCCGGGGTCGGCCGCTCTCACACCCCCGACCGCCTGTTCTTTGGGGCGTGCGGCCGGGGCCCACTACCCACTGGCTGTGGGTGCGGAGGGTGCTGGCGTGGGGATCCGTCACCAACCCCACTGCGCGCGCTCTTGCTAGCTGGCTCTGCGCGCTGTGGGGGCGGCACGAGGGTGCCCGGGGGGGGCGCCTCTTGCCTGTGTGTGTGGCGTCCGGGCAGGGGCGCCCTCCCGCTCCCGACCGCCCGTCCTTTGGGGCGTGCGGCCGGGGCCCACTACCCACTGGCTGTGGGTGCGGAGAGTGCGGGCGTGAGGACCTGTCACCAACCCCACAGAGCGCGCTCTTGCGAGCTGGCTTTGCGCACTGTGGGGGCGGCACGAGGGCGCCCGGGGGGCGCGCCTGTGGCCTGGATGTGGGGCGTCCGGGGTCGGGCGCTCTCCCAGCCCGTCCTTTGGGGCGTGCGGCCGGGGCCGACTACCCACTGGCTGTGGCCGCAGGAGGTGCGGGCGTGTGAACCCGTCACCAACCCCACAGCGCGCCCTCTTGCGAGCTGCCTTTGCGCGCTGTGGGGGCGGAACGAGGGCGCCCGGGGGGCGCACCTCTGGCCTGGATGTGGCGCGTCCAGGGTCGGGCGCTCTCCCATGCCCAACCGCCCGTCCTTTGGGGCGTGCGGCCGGGGCCCACTACCCACTCGCTGTGGGTGCAAGGGGTGTGGGCGTGGGGACCCGTCACCAACCCCACAGCGCGCGCTCTTGCGAGCTGGCTTTGCGCGCTGTGGGGGCAGCACGGGGGCGCCGGGGGGGGCGCCTCTGGCCTGGATGTGGGGCATCCGGGGTCGGGCGCTCTCCCACCCCTGACTGCCCGTTCTTTGGGGCGTGCAGACGGGGCCCACTACCCACTGGCTCTAGGTGCGGAGGGTGCGGGCGTGGGGACCCGTCACCAACCCCACAGCGCGCCCTCTTGCGAGCTGGCTTTGCGCACTCTTGGGGCAGCACGAGAGCGTCTGGGGGGGGCGCCTCTTGCCTGTGTGTGGGGCGTCCTGGGTCGGGCGCTCTCCCACCCCCGACCACCCGGGCTTTGGGGCGTGCGGCTGGGGCCCACTACCCACTGGCTGTGGGTGCGGAGGGTGCGGGCATGGGGACCCGTCACCGACCCCACTGCGCGCGCTCTTGCGAGCTGGCATTGCGCGCTGTGGGGGCGGCACGAGGGCGCCCGGGGGGGGCGCCTCTTGCCTGGGTGTGGGGCGTCCGGGGTCGGGCGCTCTCCCACTCCCGACCGCCTGTCCTTTGGGGCATGCGGCCGGGGCCCACTACCCACTGGCTGTGGGTGCGGAGGGTGCGGGCGTGGGGAGCCGTCACCAACCCCACAGCGCGCACTCTTGCGAGCTGGCTTTGCGCGCTGTGGGGGCAGCACGAGGGTGCCCGGGGGGAGCGCTTTGTGCCTGTGTGTGGGGAGTCCGGACTCGGGCGCTTTCCCACCCCCGACTGCCCGTCCTTTGGGACGTGCGGCCGGGGCCCACTACCCACTGACTGTGGGAGCGGCGGATGCGGGCGTGGGGACCCGTCACCAACCCCACAGCGCGCGCTCCTGCAAGCTGGCTCTACGCGCTGTGCGGGCCGCACGAGGGTGCCCGGGGGGGGGGCGCCTCTTGCCTGGGTGTAGGGCGTCCGGACTCGGGCGCCCTCCCACCCCCGACCGCTCGTCTTTTGGGGCGTGCGGCCGGGGCCCACTACCCGCCGGCTGTAGGTGCGGATGGTGCGGGCGTGGGGACCCGTCACCAACCCCACAGCGCGCGCTCTTGCGACCTGGCTTTGCGCGCTGTGGGGGCGGCACGAGGGCGCCGAGGGGAGGCACCTTTTCCCTGTGTGTGGGGCGTCCGGGGCCGGGCGCTCTCCCACCCCCGACCGCCCGTCCTTTGGGGCGTGCGGCCCGGGCCCACTACCCATTGACTGTGGGCGCGGAGGGTGCGGGCGTGGGGACCCGTCACCAACCCCACTGCGCGCGCTCTTGCGAGCTGACTTTGCGCGCTGTGGGGGCGGCACAAGGGCGCCCGGGGGGGGCTCCTCTTGCCTGTGTGTGGGGCGTCCGGGGTCGGGCGCTCTCCCAGCCCCGACGGCCTCCTCTCTCGCGCCCCCGCTGTCTCCGGCTTTTTGTGCTTCCTGGCCCCGGGTGCCCTGGGCCTTGGCGCTCCGCGTTCGCTCCTACCCCCCCCCCTTTTTGTTTTGGTGTCCTGCGTTTTCTGCCCCCCCCCCGGTCGTTTTGTTTTGCTCCTTTCCCCCCTACCCGTCCCGATTTTTTTCCGTGGTTCGTTCCCCCTCCTGCACCCTCTCCGCGGTCCTTTGTGTTGCTGCCTTCGGCGCCCCGGGGCTTGGCGCTTGCCCCCCCCCCCCCCCCATTTTCTTCCCCCCCCCTTTTTTTGTCTTCTTTTTTTTTCCCTTGTTTTCTTCCTTTGGTTGTTGCCCCGTCCCCGCGCCTCTCTTGTCTCGGCTTTTCCGTTGCTTCCGGCCCTGGTTGCCCTGGGCCTTGGCGCTCTGTTTCCGCCCACCCCCCTCCGCCGTCTCTCTCTCTCCGTTTTTTTTGACTGTTTTTTCTGTTTTTGTTTTTCTCCTTGTTTTTTTTTTGGGCTCGTCGTTGTTTTGCCCTCTCGCTTTTCCCTGGTTCCGGGCGCTCTTGGTGCTCTTGGCCTCTGGTCCGCCTGGCTGGATTCCTTTTTCCTTGTCCGTGTGCGGCCGTGCGCCTGGTCTGTGCGCTGCGTGCCGGGGCTGCCGTCTGCGTCGTTTCTTGCTGGTGCCACCCTGTTGCTTCGTTCGCACTGGCTGGTGCTGTCTGTTGTTGCCTGTGGTTGCGGAGTGTTCGCTGCTGGGTCTGGCTGGCTCTGTGTTGCCGTGTGGTGCCCTGCTGTACGTTTTGCTTTGTTCTGTGGTCGGTGTGCCGGTGTGCTGCTCCCTGCTGCCGTCTGTGGTGCGTGGTGCTTTTCTTTGGTCGGTGTTTTGTGCCCCCGTCGTGTGTCCCCGGCTGTTCGTTGCTGGGTCCGGTTGCCTGCTTGCCGTGTTGTTTCGTTCGCGCTGGCTGGTGCTGTGTGTTGTTGCCTGTTGTTGCCGGCTGTTCGTTGCTGGGTCTGGTTACCTGCTGTTGTTTTCCTCTGCATGTGTTGTCTTGGTTGCTCCTGCCTGGCCGCTTGGCTTGCTGCCCTGCTGTGTGCTGTGGTTTGTTGTGGTGTCGTGCTCCCCTGTGCTGTGTCCGGTGTTTTGGGGTGCTGTGTTGCCGTGTGGTGCCGTGCTGTGGCGCGCTGTTGTCCGTTTTCCTTTGCTGGTGGTGTTGGTTTGTGTCCTTCCCCGGTTCTGCGCGGTGCCGTGTTGCGCTGCGCTCCGTGTTGTTCGGTGCCAGTTTGGTCTGCGCTGTCGTTGGTGCCTCGTGCTGTGGTGTGTCGTTGTGTGTTGTGGTGTCTCCCTTGGCGTTCTGTGGTGTGGTGGTGCTGCTCTGGTGTGTCGTGGTGTCTTGCTGTGCCGTGCTGTGTCCTGTGGTGCTGTGTCGCCTTGTGGTGCCGTGCTGCTGGGGTCCGCTGTGTGTTTTGCTTTGCTGCGAGTGTTCGATTTTCCTTTAACTAAAAAAAAAAACCATTTTTCGGTTTTTGAAAATAAAAACAAAATGAAATAAAATAAAATAAAATTATACTCTACGCAACTCACGCACGCAGGCAGGCAGCAATACCAAGGTTATTTTGCTGACTTACGTGTGGCCACGCGATGTCGAAGAGGGTGTTCTTGCCTGCAGTGGTTGACCGCGTTTCCCCCAGGGCCGGTTGCCTAAGCTGACGGAAAGGGGTGAGGGGGGACACGAGGGAGGGGAGGTAGGTGCATGAAGAAGGAAAGAAAGTGAAAGGAAGCAGGGCGAAGGGACGCGGCGGCTTACAAAAATTTTCGGGTTTTACGCGCTGCTCGCGACGCTTCTTTCTTTGCGCCTATGGCTAGTTAGACGACGAAGGGTAAGGGCTTATGCTCCTACGAGCGTTACGGTGCTTACGGCGTTAACTTTTCACCTATTTAATGTCGAAAAAGTTTTGGTCGTGTTTTTACGCGTTTCGCAGCGCGCTTTTTGGCCTAAGCGTTTTTTATGCTAATGAGCTTTACTTTCAGCCATTTAGAAAGTTTTTTCGTCGTGTTTTACCTATGTTTTTATTTCATTCTGGCACAGACCACCAGCGCGCCCGACACAGCCAGGAGACGTCTCCTACTAGGTCTCCCCAACTAGGGGGGACCCTGGTGTGCGCTGCTCAACAGCTCAAGCGCTACTACGACCCAGAGGACCTCTGTGGGGAAGAATGGGAACTACACGACGAGTAGATCACCGCTCTGGACCTACAGGGCGCTGCGTGCCCAATGCAAGTTGAAGGAGAACTCCTCGACATGAATGCCGAGGAGATGGCTAAGGAAGGCTTGTACCTGGTGAAGTCGGTTATCCGACACCGCTATAGCCAAGGGTGGCGTTTCCTCACCCTCTGGGCAGGGTTTGGAGTTGAACAAGCTACCTGGGAACCCTTTTCTGCCTTTGTGCTTCCCGAGAGACGAATGAATTCTGTTCTGGTAGACTACTTGTCCCAGAACAACCTAGGAGAGTTGCCGAGGCTCGCTGAAACGCTTGCCTCTCAGAAGAAGCCTAGGGACTTAACCCTTCCTATACCTGCCCATGTGTGGGTGAGTGTGCTAATCCTGAGGACCTATGAGCAAGCTGCAGAAATGGTGTCCTAATTATACGTAAGTCTGCACCCTTGCTGAACCCAGCGGATGTCTTTACACGGTGCCCCGGGTCTCTCCGCCCCTAGGTGCCCAATTTCTGTGCTGGCACGAGACTTCCTTGAAGGAATACCCAGCGCTAACGCCAAGGTATTGGTTTTCCTACCTACCTGCCTACTACAGGGGAGGGGTGGCCAAAAGCTATGAGGCATGAAAACGCCTGTTTGCTACACGGCCAAAACCCAGACTACCACTGCCACTGCCCACCAAAACCTCGATAAAATTTGAGGAAACAGGCGGGACAGTGACACACACACTACAGGTCCTACACTCACTACAATGGCACCCGCCATCGAAGGATGAGCGAGCGCTGTGCTCAAGCCCTCATCGAGGCTTACCACTCCTACACTCACATCCTACTTGGTGTCGTGGAAGAACATGTCTCAGGCCCTAGTGGCCCACCTGTGAAAGGACAAGAGAACAAAGCGCTACTAAGCGACTGTGGCCTGACAGGGACATCTCCAAACGTTTCCCCGTCAGGGCTTGGAGGGAAGGAGTGCTCTGTTTGTGTGCACAGCGTGTATGATGATGTGGTCGGACTGTCCTCTCCACTCCTGGCTGAGGTACGGTTTGTTGATTGTGTGATCAGGGCCCTTTTTAGCATGGGCAGAAAAATGGAAAGTCGCCGAAGGCAGTGCTGCTGCACCAATCACCCTGATCCTCCCACCTGAAGGCAAAGGCGGATGAACTCGGTAAGCGGCTGAGGAACCTAACCAGCCTCCACGTATTATACGCTTATCAGGCTGGAAAATAATACATTGTCCTCTTACCGAGTTGCAAGCAAGCAAGCTTAAGGAACTCCAGGTTCTCTTATAGAACGTGGGGTGGAGCCCCTGGGTAACCTAAACAAGTGTTTACCGTGCGCAACACGCGTGGCCTATTCTTTAATGCGCCATATGCATGCACGGGTATGCACGAATCTGGCAATCGACTATTTGAACCATTCATTTTCTATGAATCCATATCAATGACAATCACGAACTCAACCAGGGGGTGGCCCCTCCTGGGCTTACTCACCTTACCTACCACTGGAGAGAAAAGCAAGTGAGGGAGAAGACGAAAAACAGGCGAAGCAAGCGTTTATGCACGCGTGTGTATGTGCTAATCAGTCGATCCTACCTCTAATCATCGTGCAATCTGCTAATCTGTCCCTCTACTCTATGTTTGCGCTGCACCACGGCGAAACACGGGACAAGCGATGTGCATGCTTCATACGAAGGAACAAAAACCTGTAGGTTTATACCTTGTTCAGTGAAGTTTTTTTCAGAATTCTTGAATTCTGTCTTCTTGATTTTTCCTAGAGGCATACGTGGAATCTCTACGTTTATTATTGATTGCATGTCTCGTCATTTTTTTATTATTACGTGACATACTGCTATAATCTTATTTTCTCTGTCTTTTCCGGCTCCCAATTAGGATGCGCTCCGGCACGCCGCTTTTCTCTGCGTGTAAATCCAGGGATTTAAAAATTCTTGTGATGAAATAAAATTGCATAAAAATGTGCGTTTAATGCATATGGAGATTCTGGACAGGTGTGTACCCTTAGCAAAATTGTAGGCCGTCATTTGACGGATTTTGGTGTTTGCGTCGATCGTTGCGTGTTTGTCAGTCCCTCAACCCTTCGCCCCTTCTCTGCAGATATCCTGGAGTGCAAACAGTGGAGTAGGCCGTGTTCAGGCCGAAAAACTGACTCCTGGACCACTGTTCAGAATCCAAGACCCCATTGAGGGCAAAATAATTTTCAACGCCACCCCCTCGCACTAAGGACAGATCAGGTCAGCTAGTAGGTTCAACGAGACCCCACACAGCGTGTCCTGATCATATCTTGCGTTTGGTTTTGCGTATTGCACTGCGTTTTGCTATTTGGGAGGAGAGGTGTATGCACAAATGAATTGGCATGCCCATTCTAACCCCCTACCAAGCCACACCTGCCCCAGCGACACCAATGAGCGTAGTGGGAGCTGTAGGTGTCTGTTATGACTGGCAAAAACTGGCGACAGCCCTGACGCAACGCCTTCTTTCCGATGTTAGGGATGTTATAGGAAATTTTACATAAATATTGAAGCCATGGGGAGGTCAAGAAAAATGCCCTTTTTCCTTTAAAAGGCGACAGTGGTGGCCACCACAGCACAAGGGGGGAGTAAGAAAAAGTGTATTTCCTTGCCAAGGAGTTAGCTTTAGTTGTCATAGAGAGGTCTAAAGGCATATCACAATTTTATCTTAGTATTGGCCTATCCAAAAAGGGGTGACAAGACATTTTGACCTATAAAACCAAGCATTGAACTTTGGATGTTGTGTGGACCCCTGACCCCCCAACTGATTGGACTTATACACCATTTTCTGGATTGACTGAGGCGCTGACATTAATCTAGAGCCTATACATTTTTCTATATTTTCTCATGAATGCTTAGCTATCCTAGTGGTCTGCACCCTAGGGGGCTGGGGCACCTCTTTTTGAGAGGTCCTGGGTTCAATTCCCGGTCAGCGTAGCTAAGTAGAAAGATCCCATGTGACATGGCACTGACCTCAGCGCCACAAGCCATGCCACCTCAGCACCTATGGGACCCAAAACAAAGGGTGCACATCTCTAGATGGCACTATAAAATAGAGAGTGCCCATGTGGGCAGTTTTCGCAATGGAGGATATTTTCTAACTATCTTGTCATAAATCTGTAGTTATTGTGAGTTTCCTTTGTTGTTACACTATCTCCTTTGACTGCAGCCCTTCATGTTTTGAATTTGATCCTGTGGTCCCTTGCTTGCACTGTGGGTACTTGTATTTCTGGTTGACTTCATCAAAACATATTTATTTGGGAAAACGTGAGCTACATCAAGAAGCAGCAGGAGCAGGCAGAGGCACAAACAAAAAAATATCATCAAAGCAATCAACAGTGAAAGCCTGTTTGAACTTTCTTAGCCTGCACCACCACATACTTCTGAAGAGGAGGTCGCGGGCTTGTTCCAAGACGTCCTGCAAATGCCCATCAAAAAATAGCTCAATGCATGTTTGGCATCAACGACGTTGTTCTTCAAAATGTGATTGAGCACTCCATCGGCTTTTTGCGCTGCCCTTTGATATGCAAGTGCACGCTGCTGAGTTTCGTGCAAGACCTGCCGCTGGTGTTCCATTTTACTGGACTTCACTGTCAATATGATGGTGATAAAAAGTGTGATAACCAGCAACATCACACAATAGAACGGCGAGCCATATGTATTTGCTGACAAGGCTGGGCCAACAGTGCACACCAACACATAAACCACAGTACATACAGTACTCGGGAACAACCCCATGCGGCACGCAAAAGAGCATTGAAGAGTGTAAATGAGTAGCCCGACAGCAAACAGCCATGCTCCTATGAGTTCTTGCAGCGTTCGGACAAAATCATCAATCCGGGTGAAAGAGTTGATTGGCGGCAAATCTGTTGGCCATGACGTGGCCATGAAGGTCGTGGTCATGGTTGCAATGCGGTCCATCATGTATGCAATATAGCACGTCAGTAGACATGTGCCAAGTGTGAGCATGCTCGCAGAGTATGCCCTGGCACGCTTGATGAAAATCAAGATACACAGCATGGTGAAGGCAATGAGCGCAAGCCCAAGGGGTACCCATAATACAAAGGCTGGATGGGTTTCAACGCTGCTGCCACGACAGAGATAAAGAATGACATCCAAAGCCATCGCAGAAATTGCCACAATGCACCAACAAATGGTCAACATGTGACCTGATGGGGGTGCATCTCTTGCAAAGGCGCATCGAGCATTTGATTTGGTGGACAGTGAACGGCAGCACTGAACACCCATTGCACTGGGGAACGGCCAACAAAAAAACCGTGAAAAAATTGTGCAGGTGGGGCCGGGGGCGAAGGGGCAAATGTGTGGGAGGTGGGGTGCAAAAACAAGGGGAAACGGTGCATAGTCGATTTCTTTGTCCTTCAAAAACAAAAGAGACACAGTTTCGTCAATCAGGATGGGGGCGTTTATGCAGAGCGCGCGCACAGCACGCACAACGCCAAATGGTATTTTAAGTTTCCCGTGACCAATCCAACCACCTATGGGTAAGCGCACATGAACATCGCAAAAACAGCCTCATTGCACACTCCCAAACTGAGTTTGTGGTCCCAAATGGATATCCACTGTGGTCACAAAACGTTATATACTTGCCACATGAGACAGCCATTTGACATATTGAATTAAATAGGGGGCTACTTAGGGACATCCATATCACAATATCACACATACACTCGTGCAAGCAATTTGTGCACAAAATGCCTGTGGGAGGGGGAGAGGATAAGCATGTCCTGTTTTGTAGCCGTTTGGATGGCTGTCGATTTTTCATGGGTGTGTACCTCCCAGGTAGGGGCTACAGACACTGGAAGTGCCCCACATGGATCCAAACACTACAACAAGCAGAGTTGCTTGCGACTGTGCGCAGCTTTCAGTTGGCTGCGTTTATGGGCTGGGAGAGGGCCCATCTTGGTTCCGATAGCTTTGTGGCACGTGCACAGACCACACTGCTCTGCATCTTGCGTCGTTTCTTTTGGTTCCGTTCCTGGGCTCGGGTTGTTATGACTGTGTTTTGGGTCAGCACTGAGCTGAACCTGGCAGAGCCCGCAAGCCGAGCTTTTGATTTTCGTCACCGTCACGAGGTCCGTAGGGGTGCAGACAAGCGGTTTAGGGCCTGGCAGTCTTCACAAGAGCGTTTTTATGCCAGCACCGGAGTGCCACCTTTCCCTTAGTGTGCTAGGAAATGAAGTGACCAGTATTTGTCTGGTCTCGCATTCCCTCGATCATACAGGGCTGGGCAGGAGAGGCATTGTGGTTTGAGTGATTCGGCATGCGTTGCATGTGTGGGGAAAAAGGGATACAGAGCCAAATTATAGTTTGTCAGGAGAACTGTAGTTCGGGTAGCATGATCCCTCTTTCCAATGCATCACATCCCCAGATGAAATTTGAGTTGCCTGTTTTCTGTCTCCCAGTGGTCTTTGTATTTTTGCCATGGTGGGCCCACCCACCCTCCCCGGTTTTGCTGTGTCTTTGACTCTGAATTTTTGACCAGAGGGACCTGCTGCCAGTGTCGCTTGCAATGACATTGGGCCGGGGAGGAGAGGCATTGTGGTTTGACTGACTTTACACCATTTTTATTGTGGTGCTCAACATTTGTGTCCCATGCCTTTCCTTCTTCACACATACAAGCACACAACAGCAAACACGAAGAAAACGCGCAACTGCAACTGCAACTGCAACTGCAAGAAAAAATGATGTTTGAAACTTATGACCCCAGGCCTGCTTCAAAAAGTTTCAGCACCATATACTTCATGTGGCAGTCATTGAAGCTGACGAGCGTGGCGTGCATTGGATCGCAACATACCACTGGGTCCAGATGTGGCACTGATCAGGGAAGCATTGTGGAAAACAGGCACACAACAGAGCTGAAGGTGGTGGCTCCAGGCCTGCTTAAAAAAATTCAGCTCTGTGAAGTGCGCAATAATAATGTTTTCAAATAGACATGAATTACATGCAACTGCAATTGGCTGACTGACGGAATGAATCACGGCACTTTGACCTGAGCGAAACATGCTGAAATCTGTGGCCCCAGGCCTGCTTGAAAAAATTTCACCACTGTGAACCTGGCTAGATCACTCTGCGTTGCAAGGCTCCCAGAAGTTGATCACTATGGCTGTCAAACGCTGCAGCAAAGCAGGGGCAGCTGGGTGGCACAATGCACTCCAGAAGAAATGAGCAGAAACAACCAGGCTGGATCACTCTGCGTCTGAAAAGAGGTCCCCACAGCAGGGGTAATCTAACCCACTCAGCAACCAGAACACACTGCTTGTGTAGACAGGCAAACGGTGGGTATCACTGTCAGTGATCTTCCGTGTACTTACTGGGGGATCAATGGTCCGCTCTGATAGACTGAATGTCCCTGCCATAGACACTTTCAGCCAATAGTTCGAACGGGGTGCAGTTGGTGCATCACACAGTCAGGCATGGGTGTGAAAGGCAACAAAGGAAAGCAGGGCCGGGTAGGATTGAGACATTTCCTCCAGCTGCCATCATGTAGTCCCTTCCTCAAACCCGAGACCTTGGTTCCCCTGAAACATGCAATAGGAGAGCACTGCATCTGGGGGAAAGCCGGCTGCAGAAGCTTTCAAGAAAATGTGAGGTATCACCTTTATTGCAGAGGGGCTTGGAGGACGTACAACGATGTGTGACATTGTCGGCTGTCGAGCCGCCTCTGTTGGGGACGAGAACAGGCCGGCTGTCTGGAACATCATCCTTTGGCCCTGTTTGCAGTGACAGCGAAGCCAACGAACGCCAAAACATCAGCGAACGAAGGCCCAGCGCAAGAGAGGATGAGATGCCAAGGGCGCACAAGTGCGCCGAGCACATCGCAAAGGAGAAAAAAGGTAGTCCGAGGCACCAGGTGAGGAGTTACGGCGCCGGAGAGGCAGACAAATGGCAAAGTTTCCGAGAACGTCAGCGAAGGAGACGTCACCAGGACGACTACCATGGGTCTCAGAGGATTGGTGGGAGTGAAGACGAAGGAGAAAGGAGGTTGCGTCCACGCAAGGAGGTGCGACGTGACACACGCAACTCGAGATCCTCATTGGACAGTTCGAGTAGGGACTCGCCTGGCGAGACCGCGAGCCCACGGAGTGGGAGCAGAAACCTAGACAATGCCCAGAAGTGATCCAGGCGTGGTCGACGAGGCGGCAGGAAGGTACAACTGGAAAGGGCTTTGCGACAACTAATTAAAATTTTATTTGGGCAAGCAACATAAGCGAATGCAGCGATGTTCTCAGAAAGTTGCTGACAGCAGCAGGTTTCTTTTGTGCGCTGATATATAAGCGTTGCACATTTATAATTACACATTGACAGTTTTGTTCCTGTGTTTTTGTGCCTTGTGCAATATGTCAGGGTTTTGTTTTTGCATTGTTCCACTGCAGTGCGGATGACCCTGCCCATTGCAGGTATCTGCAAGGGTTGAAGACGCCCCACAAGCGGCAAGGGCGCTGTTAGCCAGGTGTTGGCTAGTTTATATGCTGATGGGGTTTTCCCCTTTTTTCCCCCTGAGCACCATGGGGCAGCTCACATTGGAACATGCCCAATCCCATATTTGTAGATATTGCATCCCAAACATGGCTGAACACCCATGTTCGGTCTTGGGAGGGGAGTGCAATGGGTTTGGGCATATGAGAAATGTTAAAGGCAATGTGCCACTCGGGTAATATAAATTTGCCAGGCAGAGCGCTGGTAGAGTGCACTGGAGCACACATATAATTTGTAGAGTGCGCAGTGGAGTGCGAGGTGACAGTGACAGTCACAGGCACACGCGATGTAGAGTAGACATGGGCACATGGGCTCTGGCCAATATGGCCAAGTACTCGGCTTTACAAAATGCAGGCATGACCTACCAGACAATCTCAGGCTGCTCCATACGAGACTTGGAACATTTTTAGAAATGAAAATCTGTATTGAAAACCAAACACATGACACCAAGGATGGTGCCCATCACATGCCATTGCACACTCAGGAAACTAGGCAAAAAAGGGCAATTTGTGTGCGATTTGGTGAAAAAATCTGGGGGGGGGGGGGATGTTTCTTCCTTCGAGAGGGGGGGGCGGGGGGCATTAGCTAGGGAGGGCATGTTTCTTCTTTCGAGAAGGGGGGGGGGGGCATTGGCATGGGGGGTCCATTGGCATGGGGTGTCCATTGGCATGGGGGGGGGGGGGGCTTTGTTGTGCTGCACACCTCAATAGCTGTCCTACATCCACCAGAACCATCAAAAACCCATTGGGGGAATGTTTGCCCGGCGCGCGCCCGGCGCGCTACTTTTAGACTATGTTCCCCCCGAAGAGCCCCCAAGCACACCCCTTGGAAACGCCCTCAGAATTAGGTGACCCAAACTGCCCCAGCTCAAGAAAGTTGCAAACTGGGGTACACAGTACCACTCTCGCTCCTTTAAGGGCAATCTTGGTCAACACCTTAGCAAGTTGGGAGAATGGGGGGTTAGGATAGCACAACCACATCGATCTCCAGTAGAAGCGATAGGCGTTATTGAGGTATCGCGAACAGTAGAGCTGCATCATAACATTGGTCCCACAAGTGTGGGTGTCAATACATTCAGTACAATAGTGCTCCTTACACTCATCACAAACTGCGACGGTGGAGCGTTCTGGCAACACAACACACACACTTCTGCCTCATCCTCTGCCTCATCTTGCGTGCCACAACCGAGCAAACAGCTGCTCAATGCGTGCCCTATACCACCTGTGCACGTCATTGTAACATTGTTGGCGGGCTCTCAAAGTGCCATTCTTTCTTCCAATGAATGGCACAATGACATGAATCCGGCCCTTATAAGCACCATCATGGCCCCCAACTTCGAAATCAAAGAAATCACCTCGGGTACGAGAAGGTCCATACCCATCCCAAATCAAAACATCTGCTGATGTCCCGGGGGCCAAGGGGCAAATCCATATAATGTTGCCCAACATATCAACTGCAACAGTCCAGCGGTAGGGCACGGGTCATAAAAGATGCCCGGCGCGCTAACGTTCCCCCATTACCCTGGTAAAAAAAGGTGATGTGGAAAATTTGACCGTGGAACCAGGGGGCGGTTCTTGCGCAAGGTGGTTCCTAGGCACGGGGGGGGGGGGGGGACTACCCGGTTGGGTGCTTTGTGTGATGGAAATGAGTCCGATCGAGCCCCAGTCCCACTGCTGGACACTCGTGGCATGTGCTGACAATCTCCTCCACTTCGACAATCAAATCACATGAAGCCGCACGTGACGGATGGGCCCGCAACTGTGCCCTGGCAGAGTCAGTTCACAATGCCTGCTTCATGTCGCACCAGCGTACATCTCAGCCAAATGTTGGCACAGCAGCCCAGCCCCCTCCCCCCCCACCGACGATGGCTTTACAGATCGCATGGAAACCCGCACAAAGTGATGTGTCTCTTGCAAAGCTGGGCTTCACGCGCAGGAGACCCCAGGCAGCTCCGTGCTCTGGCCCCCATCCAGGCCTGCCACACCTACACACACACGCTACTTGGCGGCAAAGATGAAAGGGACACGGGCCCTAATGGCCCTCCTGTGAGCATGCAAGAGAACACAGTGCTACTAAGCGACTGTGTGGCCTAGCAGGGACGCCACTACGCGTACCCCTGCTAGGGCATGGAGGGAAGAGGTGCTCCGTCTGCGTGCACAGCGTGAGTACGTGTTGACAGCAGCGACAACCGTTTATCGGCAGCCGTTGCGGCACCCACATGAGGACGTCCCCGCTGAACTCCATGGCCGGCTGTGCCGCTTATCTCCTGTGGACATGCTGTGGCCTAAGCTTCGGCCCACCACCATTGCACTTCTATGACATGATCAAACGGCAGGCCTCCAAGCCCGCCGTTGTTGTTTTGAGCTTCCAAATGACGTCCACAACCAACGAGTACAGCTCCTGCCATTTGGGGGCGGTGCCCCACATACTGTACTTGCTCCATGAGCAAAAAACACTTGGATGGTTTAACGGTGAGGTCAGCCTGTGCAAAGGCGTTGAAGACCTCACGAAGACACAAGTAGTGAAAGTACAAGCGATCACGCTGGGAAGGACTCTCAGGAAAACCATAAAAGTAGGGGGTGGACACATCAGGATTTCGAGAGCCATCAGGCAACACACGGGGCGGGGAAAAACAAGGCTGCAGAAACTGCGCAGCATGTTCGTCCGGATATGCTTGGTTGTCCAACAACCGGCCAACACCACAAAAACTGGTGCGGGGCCGTTGTGGATCTCCTGTGCCAGTCAGCACGTCATCAATGTATGGTCCACTGTGTGGACATGTACGCAACACCCACTGCACCAGGCGTTGGAACACCTGTGGCCCAACCTTAACTCCCATGGGCAACACTAACCACTCATATACCCCAAAAGAACAGACAATCGCCAAAGCAATGCAGCACTGCACTCCCAAACGCGGAGGTGGCAGCCGGGGCAAAATGCCCAATCCATGGCGCTCATGGCGAGCTGCCCAGGGTGTGGGAGGGGCTGAATGTTGGACCCGGAGGGAGGGGGGCTTTTGGGCTTTGGGCTATTCCTCCCTGTCCGAACTTGGTCTCATGGACCAGCAGATTCGCCTCTTCCGGGGAGATAGGCGCGCGGCGCACCTCACTCAGCGGGCGCCCAGTCAGGCTGCCAGCCGGGGTACACGCCTTCCTAAGTGCGGGACGTGCGTGCAGTCGGATTGCGGCCATGCGGCCGGCCAACTGAGGGGGCTGTGCGGTGCAGGCTGTGCAAGACAATCGGCCAATTCCCTCCCTGGGCAAAGAGACGAGGCATAAGGGTGTGGTCGGTTCATTGGAAATGCAAGAGTTGAGGAAAGGTGTTGACCACTGAAGAGTCCCACAGGAGCACATGGTGACAAATGTCCAGGGCGTTGAGGTCGCGCCCCAAGGTGCTTCGAACTGGCTGCACATCGTCGAGGACAATGAGGGGGCCGGGGCAGGGCTGTTCTTCGGGGGGGGGGGGGGAAGGGTTCATAACGCCAACAGAAACGAATACTTACGGGGACGCTATCTTCATCATGGTCAAAACATGGGCAAAACACTGAGGGGGGAAACACTGCGGAGCTGTACGGGCTCAATGGGGGAAGGGCGTGTGGATCTGACTCTATGGCTACCGCCACTGCTTGACAGTGTTCAGGGAGGACAAGTGCTCTGCCGTTGAGAATGTGAGCTCCTGGTGCGTTGGGGAAGAGGGTAAGGAGACGAACAAGCGCCCACATACACCGCATGAAAAAAACGGGGCAGGAGTGCATCACCTGTCTCCCGGGCTGGTGGACCTGAGCCTCGCAGAAGTCACAGGAGTAGTAGTGCACTGTGCGAGGGGGGGGTGGTATAGGAGGGCTCGGAGGCGTAGAGCCGTGGTGAGTTCAGGGCGAGTTAATTAGTACTCTAGGTAGAGGTTGGTGAAAGAGGCTGCACACCAACTCATGGAGCTCCAGGTAGAGGTTGGTGAAAGAGTCTGCAGACCAACTCATGGAGCTCCAGGCTATGTCCCGACACGAGGCCTGAACGAGGACATGGACGTGCTGCTGCTGTACGCCCATGCGGGTGTTGAACAGCACCCGGCCTGAGCTCGTGGCAACTGCCACCCACAAGAGGAGGTGGAGGAGGGGCACTGTGAGAGGTCGCGCCTGAGACGCCCCGCGCGACGCCAGCTGGTGTGCAAGGCCCTGTAGACTGGCAACGGTGTGCGCGTGACCTGTGTCGTGCTGAGCTTGCAGCCAGAATTCCTGGAAGCTGGCGGTGGCCGCAACGACGCGCCGATAAATGTGGTTGGTGTATGTGGACGGGGGCAAGAAATTGGTGTGAGTGCCGTGCAGTGCAGCTGTGGCATCCGCGATGAAATGGGCATGGCCCAGCCATTTGCGGAGCATATACCTGGCGACCAGTTTGGGGAGCCACTTGGCATCCGCAGAGGTGGCCACCGTCACCTGGAATCTGAAGAAAAATTGTCGTAGGATGCCGAGACTGGGGTGGTAAAGGACTACCCCCCCCTCCCATGGCTTTGACCGTCAGGGCTCCATCTGTGCCTGTCCACAGGACATTGGGCAGCTCCTGGTCGCTGGCGTGGGCTGTGTGAATGACTGCTTCGTATACACCGCATGCCATTACACATCCACTAACCCGGGCAAATTTCCCTGAGACCAGATGCACGCGTCAGACGCCACAGAGGGCCTCGTGGACACTACCGATGTGCCTACACTTGGACGAGGCATGTGGTTTGCATATGCTTTTGCCAACAGCTGGACCATTTCCGGCCACCGCACGTCCTTGTCAATAGCACAATGTGCACCAGACTCCAAGTATTCCCTCTGGTCGGCATCAGTGCAGTTCGCGGAACGTACACATGCCAGACCTCCATACCCAGCTGCCAAAATTTCTTTAATTACATCGGTGCCCTTGACCTCTGCCCCTGGGAAGCTCAAATTCTGGTCGAGGATCGCGATGTCGCACTGCTCTGCGACAGCCCGCTTGAATTCCGCCACATCGGCGAGTGTTTCCCCAAACACTTGGACCACACTACCCGGGATTTCCTTGGGCAAGATACTTTCAAGAGCTCTCCGGGCAATGGGACTGTCATCCATACACAAAACATGGACATTGGGTGGGAAATGGGGGGCTGCAGCTGTGCTGGCTGTGGAATCATGCTCTACGTCAATGGAACATGAAGCCTCAGAATCCATGCGAAGTCGGAAATGCACATATGCATCCTCTTGCCAGAGCTCTGCTGACATGTCACACACACTTACAGCCATGGCGATGTGCTGCAACCCAAGCCCAGTAGAAACGGACTCATAGTGGTCTACATTGGCAGAGGCATGCGCAGCTTCCGTGTTGGAAGCAGACCAGGAATTGAGCGGTGGCTTGTCGGCCTTGGCTCTGTTGATCAGTGTAAAGGAGACCGCCGTGCTGGTTTGAGAATCATGGTTTGAAACTTCGACCTTCAATCTGAGCTCTTGGTTCTCGGTACACCCATGCTTGAAGGCGTTGGTGATGGCGTTGTCCAGCACAATACTACAGGCGACAGCAGCACGGTCATGGAGGGGCAGTCGAGGGTGATGCCTGGGCGTCCAACCAAAAGATCATGGCAAAACTGGCGCAAAGACACCTTGCGCACGGCTTTCTCGTAGCTTCCTTCGACGATGCGCAGAACTGCCTCCCGTAGCCTGCACCACCACATACTTCTGAAGAGGAGGTCGCGGGCTTGTTCCAGGACGTCCTGCAAATGCCCATCAAAAAATAGCTCAATGCATGTTTGGCATCAACGACGTTGTTCTTCAAAATGTGATTGAGCACTCCATCGGCTTTTTGCGCTGCCCTTTGATATGCAAGTGCACGCTGCTGAGTTTCGTGCAAGACCTGCCGCTGGTGTTCCATTTTACTGGACTGCACTGTCAATATGATGGTGATAAAAAGTGTGATAACCAGCAACATCACACAATAGAACGGCGAGCCATATGTATTTGCTGACAAGGCTGGGCCAACAGTGCACACCAACACATAAACCACAGTACATACAGTACTCGGGAACAACCCCATGCGGCACGCAAAAGAGCATTGAAGAGTGTAAATGAGTAGCCCGACAGCAAACAGCCATGCTCCTATGAGTTCTTGCAGCGTTTGGACAAAATCATCAATCCGGGTGAAAGAGTTGATTGGCGGCAAATCTATTGGCCATGACGTGGCCATGAAGGTCGTGGTCATGGTTGCAATGCGGTCCATCATGTATGCAATATAGCACGTCAGTAGACATGTGCCAAGTGTGAGCATGCTCGCAGAGTATGCCCTGGCACGCTTGATGAAAATCAAGATACACAGCATGGTGAAGGCAATGAGCGCAAGCCCAAGGGGTACCCATAATACAAAGGCTGGATGGGTTTCAACGCTGCTGCCACGACAGAGATAAAGAATGACATCCAAAGCCATCGCAGAAATTGCCACAATGCACCAACAAATGGTCAACATGTGACCTGATGGGGGTGCATCTCTTGCAAAGGCGCATCGAGCATTTGATTTGGTGGACAGTGAACGGCAGCACTGAACACCCATTGCACTGGGGAACGGCCAACAAAAAAACTGTGAAAAAATTGTGCAGGTGGGGCCGGGGGCGAAGGGGCAAATGTGTGGGAGGTGGGGTGCAAAACAAGGGGAAACGGTGCATAGTCGATTTCTTTGTCCTTCAAAAACAAAAGAGACACAGTTTCGTCAATCAGGATGGGGGCGTTTATGCAGAGCGCGCGCACAGCACGCACAACGCCAAATGGTATTTTAAGTTTCCCGTGAGCAATCCAACCACCTATGGGTAAGCGCACATGAACATCGCAAAAACAGCCTCATTGCACACTCCCAAACTGAGTTTGTGGTCCCAAATGGATATCCACTGTGGTCACAAAACGTTATATACTTGCCACATGAGACAGCCATTTGACATATTGAATTAAATAGGGGGCTACTTAGGGACATCCATATCACAATATCACACATACACTCGTGCAAGCAATTTGTGCACAAAATGCCTGTGGGAGGGGGAGAGGATAAGCATGTCCTGTTTTGTAGCCGTTTGGATGGCTGTCGATTTTTCATGGGTGTGTACCTCCCAGTTAGGGGCTACAGACACTGGAAGTGCCCCACATGGATCCAAACACTACAACAAGCAGAGTTGCTTGCGACTGTGCGCAGCTTTCAGTTGGCTGCGTTTATGGGCTGGGAGAGGGCCTATCTTGGTTCCGATAGCTTTGTGGCACGTGCACAAGCCACACTGCTCTGCATCTTGCGTCGTTTCTTTTGGTTCCGTTCCTGGGCTCGGGTTGTTATGACTGTGTTTTGGGTCAGCACTGAGCTGAACCTGGCAGAGCCCGCAAGCCGAGCTTTTGATTTTCGTCACCGTCACGAGGTCCGTAGGGGTGCAGACAAGCGGTTTAGGGCCTGGCAGTCTGCACAAGAGCGTTTTTATGCCAGCACCGGAGTGCCACCTTTCCCTTAGTGTGCTAGGAAATGAAGTGACCAGTATTTGTCTCGCATTGCCTCGATCATACAGGGGTGGGCAGGAGAGGCATTGTGGTTTGAGTGATTCGGCATGCGTTGCATGTGTGGGAAAAGAGGGATACAGGTAGTACTTCTTACCAGGCAGGTAATAATAATACTTAGTAGTACTCCGGCGACCCACGCCGGAGTGGCCGAGGCCCGGCCCCGACCACTCGGTCCAAGGGAAAGAGGGTGCGGTCGAGGGTGGGGGTCACGCATGCATCAGAAGGGAAGGGGCCTTAGAGGCGGCCCCACAGGCGGTTAGGCAGGCGGTTGGAGGAGGTTGCCAAAGCGGTTGAGGGGCGGTTACTGTCGGTTACAAATGCCATTGAGGCTGGCACTTGCCGCCAGGGGGACAGTGGCTGGGCATAGGCTGGGCGCCCTCGAAGGGGGGGGGGGTACCTCCCCCCCTTCCAATGCATCCCTGAGGGTACCTTCCCCCGCCTCCTACGGTGCACGGCCACTCCCGCATCACTCACTCAGTCGCGTATCGTGCAGCGGCTCCCACTTGCCAACGCAAAGGTCAGCCGCTGCTCTCGGGCGCCCTAGAGGGGGGGGGGGGGTACCTCCCCCCCCTTCCAATGCATCCTTTGGGGGGGGGGGGTGCGCCCAGCCAACGGCTGTGGCCCCTGCGATGTGGGCGTGCAGGCCGTCTCAGAGTAGGAGGCCGGGCAGGGCACGGCCCCGGCGCGCCCCCGAACTCCCCCGGTACAGCCCCCGGTACGGCACGAGGGGAGGGGGCACGGGGGGCGATGGGGTGGGGGGCGGCTCTGGGACTGGCGAGGGCAGGGCGTTGTTTTCTGTAAAGCGGACGGGGTTTGTTGTGCAAGGGAATGTCCCCTTCAGCCCACGACCGCCGTCTGGGGGCCCCCACCCGCCGTCGGTGGGCCCGGGAGAGATGCATTGGAAGTGGGGAAGGTACCCCCCCCCTCCAGGGCGCCCGGCCTATGCCCAGCCACTGTCCCCCTCACGCCAAGTGCCGGCCTCAATGGCATTTGTAACCGACAGTAACCGCCCCCAACCGCTTTGGCCCCTTGGGTGAATCTGGGTGATGGAATGGGCAGAAGCCCCATGGACTATTGCTACTTAATATGATTTCCTTCCCCCAACCGCTTTGGCAGCCCCCTCCAACCGCCTGTCCAACCGCTCCTGGGGCCGCCTCTGAGGCCCCTTCCCTTTTAGTGCACCCCCGGTCAGGGCTTGCGAGGGGGGGCTGGTCTTGGGTGCTCATGTGTTCGGGGTTTGCTGCTAAACGCCACGGACATGCCGTGCCTGGGCCTGCGCGGGCCGCAACCCCCTGCGCAGAAGTGGAGCTGCCTGGGACGAAATCGATGCCAATGAACGGCATCGAACGCTCACGCATGCATCGGAAGGGAAGGGGCCTCAGAGGCGGCCCCAGAGGCGGTTAGGCAGGCGGTTGGAGGAGGTCGCCAAAGCGGTTGGGGGCGGTTACTGTCGGTTACAAATGCCTCTGAGCCTGGCACTTGCCGTGAGGGGGACAGTGGCTGGGCATAGGCTGGCGACCAGTGTGCGGTATTTGATGAGGGCTTCCAATGTAAAGTGTGCCTCTAGAAGACACCACAGGGCCTCCGCCCCCTCTGCCGCCCTCCGCGTCCTCCTCGGCGTTTGCCGCGTCGCGTGCGCGCAGGACAGTGACGGCCCGGGCCCCCGGGGCAGCGGCGCAGCGCACGTGGTCGTGGTCGGCGCGGGCATTTCGGGGCTGTGCACCGCCGGGCGCCTCATGCAGCGCGGGGTCCGCGTGACCCTCGTGGAGCAGAACGCACGCGCCGCGGCCGGCGGGCGCCTGTGGACGGAGCGGCTGGGGCCGTACCGGTTCGAGGTCGGGGCGTCGCTGCTGCTGCTGCCGGAGGTGTACCGCGAGACGTTCCGCGACCTCGGGTTCGCCGACCCCTTCGACGCGGTCGTGGGGGGCCTGGAGCGGCTCGACCTGGCGTACGGCGTGTTCTTCGACCGCGCCGCCTGGGGCCCGGCAGACGTCCCCGGCGACGCAGCGGCGGCGGCCAACGTCCGGAAGGTGGCACTCGGGACGGCGGCCGGTGACCCGCGGGGGCAAGCCTGGCAGGTGCGTTGAGGCCCGCCCTTTGGGGGACGGGCATTGAGGGATGGCAGTGACCACGAGGCCCAACAACCCTCAGCAAACCTTCGCCCTCCGCGCGCTCCCCAGTGATGCGCAGGGCTGTCCTCAAGAACTCTTTTTTTTCCTTTTGTTAAGGAGCGCCCTTAGGGACAGCCCCTAGGGACCACCAACCGCCAACCGCCAACCGCCAGCCGCCAACCGCCAACCGCCAACTGCCAGCCGCCGTCCACCACCCACCACCAACCGCCGACCGCCACCAGCCACCAACCGCCGCCAACCGCCAACCATTGTTCAACAATGCTTCTGTGGTGCCGTGTCTTGCCCATGTCCTGCCCATGAAGCAGAGGGCGTCCTCGTGAAGGTTCGTTTCTGTTGGCATTACGAACCCATTGTTCTTTTCCCACGCAAGGATAGCGCCGGTGATGCCCCGAACGGACACTCGTTTGCAGGAGATCAGGCCCTTTCCCCCGTCTGAACGCCGTGGCCCCTTGGCACACCGCGCGGGAAAACGACCCAAAGCCCAAGGGCGAAGGGCCCGAAACTGCAGCGCAGCACCGGCGGGTGACGTGTGGTGATGCGGAAGCCCCCGGGGCCCTGTGTTACAGTGCCCACATCGGGTGGCGGTGAGCACCGATCTTCGTGTTGTTGGGGATGACTGAGTGTGAGGCATTGTCGGCACCGACGTGGGAGGGACGTCAAGGGGCAGAGGGCAGCACGTGTGAGCAAGAGGACACGGGTCCCCCTCTCATGTATTGATAAGTCCCCCCCCCCCAGTGCCAGGGACCAGCGTGGGAGGGACGCCAAGGGGCAGAGGGCAGCACGTGTGAGCAAGAGGACACGGGTCCCCCTCTCATGTATTGATAAATACTTCCCCCCCCCCCAGTGCCAGGGACCAGCGTGGGAGGGACGCCAAGAGGCAGAGGGCAGCACGTGTGAGCAAGAGGACACGGGTCCCCCTCTCATGTATTGATAAGTCTTCCCCCCCCCCAGTGCCAGGGACCAGCGTGGGAGGGACGCCAAGGGGCAGAGGGCAGCACGTGTGAGCAAGAGGACACGGGTCCCCCTCTCATGTATTGATAAGTCCCTCCCCCCCCCCCCAGTGCCAGGGACCAGCGTGGGAGGGACGCCAAGGGGCAGAGGGCAGCACGTGTGAGCAAGAGGACACGGGTCCCCCTCTCATGTATTGATAAGTCCTCCCCCCCCCCCAGTGCCAGGGACCAGCGTGGGAGGGACGCCAAGGGGCAGAGGGCAGCACGTGTGAGCAAGAGGACACGGGTCCCCCTCTCATGTATTGATAAGTCCTCCCCCCCCCCAAGTGCCAGGGACCAGCGATGTAAACTCTGTTTTCCTGAATTCCAGCAATAAGCCTCAATACGCGTAGCAATAACCTACGGTTTTCCCTTGCAAGATGTTTTGCAAACCTGATTGCGATGCCGGGCACCAGCTCCGCTGTTTGATGCGGCGGTGCCCATCCGTCAGTAGTGACGCCCTGGGCCTCGGTGGTGGAGACTCAAAACGCACTCAAAAGCCGTTGCCCTGCGCCCGGCCCAGGCCCAGGCCCAGGCCCATACCATCGGGCGGTCGGCCATAGCTGGACGAGAGGAGGCCAAACCGTCTTTTGCGTGGTACCATGGGTTTCGGGCAGGGATGCATTGGAAGGGGGGGGGGGGGGTACCCCCTCCCCCCTCTCCGGGGTGCCTAGCCTATGCCTAGTCACTGTCCCCCTGAACGGCAAGTGCCAAGCTCAATGGCTTTTGTAGCCGACAGTAACCGCCCCCAACCGCTTTGGCCACCTCCTCCAACCGCCTATCTAACTGCCTCTGGGGCCTCCTCTGAGGTCCCCTCCCTTCTAATGCATCCGTGGTATAGGGTATGCTGTCGCAATATCTCCAATTTTGCCCCTCTAGAGAGACCACAGGGGCGCTGCCAGGAACACCATCTGAAGAGAAGCATTCCAAAATTGCACCAAATGCCTTGTGGGCGGTGTGGACTTGGGCGCCGGGAACACAGCAGCCAAGTAGTGCCGGCGCTCACTCCTCGCGCCCGCTGCTGCAGGCACTCGTGACCCGTGCCGACGCCGCCGACTGCGTGCGGGGCTACGCCGCGCACGCGCGCGCGATGCTCAACACCGGCTTCCCGCTCTTCATCGACGCTGACGTGCGGGTGGCGTTCGGGAGGCACCGGGGCGGCGCGCAGGCCACGGCCGCCGCGCGCGCAGCACTCTCCAAGGGACTGCAGTTCGTGCCGGCGTTCGCGAGGCAGACGTTCAGCACCGGCGGCAACCCTTTCGGGGGCCACGCGGCCGCGGTGGCCCGGCGGCTGCCGCCGGAGCCGTGCCCAGGGCCTCGACCCCCGGGGGCACCCGACGCGGCATCGCCGGATCCGGGGACAGCGCGGCGCATGGTGCGCGCGGCGCTAACGTTCCAGGACCTGTACGTCGGCCTCGGACCCGACGCCGCCCCCAACGTGTTCTCGCTGCTGCACGCGATCGAGCTCGGCGATGCCGCGACCGACGGGATCTACTACCCCAAGAACGGCGGCGAGGGGTTCGGGGCCGTCGCGGAGGCGCTGGCGGACCGCGTGCTCACGCATCCCAATCTCCAGGAAGCGCTGTTTGGCGCCGCGTGCACGGGCGTCACGCGCGACGAGGCGCGGCCCCGAGTGGTCACGGGCATCCGCGCGCGCGCGGCGGATGGGGCGGAGCGCCTGGTCGAGGCGGACGCGGTGGTGGTATCGGGGTATGCCCCTCTCCTCCCTCGTCGCCGTGCAGTGCCCATTCAATGCCCGTTTCGAGACATTTGAGGAGTTGGCGGGCGTCAGTTGTGGCATCAGCGCCTTCCCACAAGTGCAAGGGGTCCACTGCGTGGGGCGCGGCGGTAGCGGGGGGGGGGGGGCACGCTTGGCGCGCTGCTGGGCCCCCGTTGGCGACTGCACGTGAGAGCGGGCGCACGAACAGCACAGCAGCCGCGGGACCGGACTGGACGTGTCCGTGTCTCGTGTCCCACACACCAAACTCAAACTCAAGTCATGTTATTCTCAAATTCAAATCAAGTCTTAATCGCCGCATTTCCGTGTCCATTGTTTGGTGCGCGACTCTCCGCAACATCGGGCCATCGCTCCCGGTTGACGCCCCGGAACACCCGGCGGCCGTTGCCGGGCGATCGCTCGGGACATCGTCCCGCATCGGGCGCCGGATGATCGTGTGGAACGTCGTCCGACGCCCGCGATCCCCCGCGTCGTAGGTCGCAGGCTCTACCAAAAGCATGTCCGGCCACTTGTTCCGCCAGAACGCAGTCCGATGGACCCCTTCCCCTTCTTCGGCTCAAGCCGTGATCCGGCCGGACTACATGGGCCCCGACACTTACGTGTGTTTGTGGGTACAGGTCCCGGTTGTTGTGTGCCACGCCCGCACGGGGCGTACAGCACCGGCAGACGCTTGCGGCAACGAGACGCGCCCCCCGCCCCCCCCCGATCTGGATGCCCCTGGTCAACGGCACGGGCAACAGCCCCGTCTCCAGGACAGCCGACCCCCGGAGTAGTCAAACAGGACAAGTCATCCGGGGGCTCCGTTGACACAACCAAAACACGTTCGGGCCCACAGAGGGTCAGAATGAGCAGTGGCGAGAGGCCAATAGGCGCTGCAAAAGCCCACTGCTCCGTCAACGGTTTCTGTTGAGGGACAATGGCACGTGAGACGGGGCGGCGGGGTGGGGGGCAAGGGGGGGCAGGGGCGTCGTGGGGAGGGGGGGCAGGGGGTCCGACAAAGGAATAAGGCAACCCCTGATCTTCATGTTGAGGAAGCCACCCGCATCCAAGTCCGCCGTGGGGGCGGGGGGGGGGGGGGGGCAACTCCTCGGGTTTGGACGCCACCCCCCCCCCCCCGAGGGGCCTCTGCCGTTGCGGCATCGCCCGCACCCTCCTGCCCGGGGGTCCGTGAGAGACACAACCCGCACGTCGCGTTGGGGCGGTCGTCCGTAACACGCCAAAACGGTGCGTTGCGTCGACCGCACGGGCACCGTCAGCGAACAACAGTCGTGGCCCATGTTCAACGCTTTAGGCTGTGCTCCCGCTTAGAGCGCGTCGGCTTACGCGCCGGGCCACGCCCCCGACCCCCCCCCCGCCCCCTCCAGGACCCCCCTAACCCACACTGACGGTGAACTACGAGGAATATCCTTTTGTTTTAAGGGGGGGGGGGGGGTTAGGGTTAGGTACCCGCCATATTCAGCACAGCCCCGGCACACCAACTACTGGGCTCCGCGAACAGACGGCCTGTGGACAGAGGCGCGTGGGCAGCAAAAACAGTCAAACGACCCTGGCAACAACCAGCACATCCCCCAATACGCCAACTACTGGACGCCGCTGACGCGCAAACGGCACATCCCGCCACATTCAGCACAGTCCCAGCACACCAACGACTGGGCTCCGCGAACGCAGAAACGACACCAGCAACAGCACCGGCCGCAGCGGCCGACAGAACGCAGGGACCCGACACAACATGCGGAGGGAAGAACAGGTGACTGTCCAGGGCCCTATAAAGGAGCAACAACCCGACGGACTGTCACACGGGGGGGGGGGGGCGGCTGTGCTTTTAATGGGCGTGAGTTCTTCTTCTTCGCGAACTGAGTTCGGTAGAGGTCTGCGACAAAAGCAACACATACATGCGCCACGAGGGGTGTGGGGGGGTGTTCAGTGCGGTGCCCGGCCCCAACCCCCGCAGCGTGGGCAGGGGGGGTCTTGGGGGCCTTTTCTGAATTCCCCGTCTTGAACACACACAAGTCCGGGGGGTACAATGCCCTTCTACCCTTCATGACACATGGGGGGAAATGGGGGGGGAAATGGGGATGAAGTGGGGGTGAGAAATGGGCGGGGGGAAGTGGGGGTGAGAAATGGGCGGGGGGAAGTGGGGGGGGGAAATGGGGGGGGGGGAATGGGGGGGGGGATGGGGGGGGAAATGGGGGGGGATGGGGGGGGGATGTGGGGGAAATGGGGGGAATGGGGGGGGGAAATGGGGGGGGATGGGGTTTCGGAAATGGGGGGGATGGGGGGGATAGGGGGGGGATGTTGGGGAAATGGGGGGGGGATGGGGGGGAAATGAGGGGGGGATGGGGGCAGGAATTGGGGGGGAACTGTGGAGGAAATTCCGTGCTGCGGTCCCCAGAGCGCAAAACAACGTTCCGGGCGCCGCTGGGGCCCAAGTTGGCGACTTGGGCAAGGAAGCTACTATTACCTTACTTAAGTACTACTGGTACAGGTAGTACTTCTTAGCTACAAACAATGTGCTTTCGCTTCCCCTAGTGGAGCTTCATTGTGCCCGGTTTAGCACCTTTGTCCAGGGTTGAATGCCTCACTCCATAACATCCAATTACTAACTTGGAAGTGAAGCTAAATTGTTTCGTCCTTCTCATTTATTAATATTGTGTCATAGTTATGTTGTTAGCATTGAGCTACTTGAAATGGAATGGATTGAATTGTTGGACTTTTGCAACTTTTTTATTGTACGCTTATTTCCTTTTGTGAGCATTGATGTTATTCTAAAGCTGATAAATTGGTATTTTTGGAAAAAATCGATAAATTGGTTTTCCATACATGCATACGTCTTGCGGAACACGTAACATTCGTTCTGACATCTAATGGCCCATATAACCTTCCGAGAGACGTACAAAATTTGACTTACGTCTTGTGAAATAGGTGTTACATCTAGCGGAAAATTATAATGGACCGGATTTATCGTTAAAAATGTGCCATTAGAATTATCGTGACATACACTCCTTTGGCGACCCCTCAGAGGCTGAGCAATTGCCACCATCGTTGGAAAGGCAAGAACTTACTGGAAGCGGCGGTGGGGACAGTGAGAAACCGGAGGTCTCGCCCTACGGGAGCGAGTTGGGCAATGTGGATTCTAAGGTTGCCTTGGCTTTGGAAGGTAAGTTGGACGATGAGGAGACCTCTGTGCCACCCGCCGAGGGTCAGGTTGGGGTGCAACATTCCGAAAACGCATGGCGTCAAGAAAGTGATGACATTCTCGGGAACACCGGCGATGGTGAAGATGCCGTGCGTTCGGAAGATGCAGCCACTTCTCAATTGGAGGATGCCGAGGTTTCACCTTAAGAGCCAAACAAGCTAGCCCCAATGGTGAATGCAGAGGCCCTTGCGAAGTGGATTTTTGACCATCGAGACAACTTCCAGTCGTTGCTTTCCACACTCGACATGTTCATTCGTAACGTCATGAACGCGATATGGAGCATGGGAGCTACTAGGCAGGTGGTGGCCGATAGTGTGAAGTATTGGGCTGCCTTGCTTGCGCATACCGACATCCTCATCGACTTGGACACAATGTTCGTCATGCCTTTTACCAAGGTTTGTCTCCGATGCCGTGCTGCATTGAGGACAAATTATCGTTCAGCAACGGCATCAAAAACCCTTATCGGCCACCCGCGGGTTACAAAATTCCCGTCCCGCAAGATGCGTTGCCCACATTGTCCAATTATTTATGCTTACGATAGCTTCACTATGGGTGCCGGAGCGCAAGACAACAGGCCATTCAAGGTGACAAGCCCCCTCCCTTACGTGGTTTTCTCACAAGACTTAGTGTATACACGCAAGTATGTGAAGAAGCTCCAGGGCCGCGCGGTTTTTTAGCACGTTAGCATGAATTCGGAGGGGCTCTTGGAGGACCGTGGTACGGAAGGTAAGGCTTTGCGTTCGGCATTGAATGTGTACTCGGCTCTCAAAGACATTCATATGTATGAACGGCGTGGCATTGTGTCTTTGCAACCTGCCAACCTAAATGATAGCTAGATTGTCACTTTGATGCGGTGTGTGCGGAGTCACATTCGGCATGCTGGGTATCCTCACTGTGACCAAGACTTCGCACCAAGGGGTCCTGCCCATGCGCCTTTGAAGAAGGGATGTGAGGAGGCTGCTCTCTTGGCAAAAATGGATGTGACTATCATCGTTGATGCTAATATGAAAGCATGCTATAAGATTTGGGAACAACAATATGGTGAGCGCTACATTGATCGCGCAGCCACGGCTCATTGTATTGCCCGGAGCATGCACAGCCCCACATGGGCAATCATTTTGACGAAGATGACATCATCTCTACTTGCAGTAGGCTGCAGGTCAAGCTGGGCAAGGATGAGGGCTCGTGTCAAAAGACACAAACATTTTATGCAAGGCATAGTGCGGGTTTCTTCGGAGCATTTCGCCCATCTAGGGTGTGTGTTAGGCGGCGCACGCTCACAACGGCAGACGGTGAAAATAGGGTCGCATATTTTTTGCCTACCTTGAGTAACCAGGGCGCCATTTTTAACGCCGCTGGTTACGACGACTGTTGTCATTTGGTCCCAATGCTGCGGCGTTTGAGCCTACTGAATGATCGCAATTTTTTCATTCGACGTTTTCAGCAGTTTTCCCATAAGTGTACGAAGTATAAAGCAGACCTCATTTTTGACGTCCCAGGGGTAAACACTGATGCCGCAGAGCAACGCTTCAAGTTGCTGCATCCAATGTAGGGTGTTGTCATGATTATGAATGAACTGAATTGGAATTTCCATGTTGATATGGTGTTGTTGACCTTGAATGAGATGCACTGCCGCTATGTGGAGCCATCGCCTGTGGAGGAAGACCCATAAACCCCGAGACCTGGGCATTGGAACGCCCAGCCAAGGCGCATTTTTCCACCGTGTTGCAAAGTTGCGTTCTGCACCTTGGGAAAACAGTGTACCGCCATGCTACATGGTGTGCACCTCCAACGCCGGAGGGTGCAACTATTAACCGGTACCTCACCGATACCCCTCATCCCATGGCGGCTTTGGCTTTTTAGACACCGAAGCAGGTGCCTGCTCCACTGCGCACGACCACTCCTGCGACGCCGGCCGCAGAGGGTTGTGGCTAGTACTCTAGGTGAAACGCCTGCTAAGGTTGTCGGTAGTTTTCGGTTTCTCGGTCACACGTTCACGGCTGTTCAAGAGTTTGTTCTGCCTGATTATCCCAGGATGGAGTGGGAGTTTTGGGACTGGGGAGCGGAGGACAAAGGATTCCAAGAGGTGACCACAAAGGCGGTGCAGCGTGATGGCACCCATGACTCCGCATTTTTGACAACGGCAAGCAAGGTTTTGGAGCGGCTGCAGGGTCCCAATCCCGTGAAGGTGTCCGATGTCGTTCATAGCATCCGTAGCGTACCGGAAAAGACTTCTTACACCATCTTGGTGGTGGCACAACACTTTGGTCTCCTGACCATCATTGTGCCCACACGCAAGAACAGCAACCCCGCTTACGTGCGCGGAAAGCGTGTGGCTTATGTTGTTTGTCACCCCGCTACATCTTTGACCTCTACGGGTTTGGACTTCCTGCGGTTGGTGTCCATCACTACTTCTGACTCGGATGGTTTGGCGGGGAAAGAGGCTAGGACTCGCCAGCGCCGCCGTACTGATTCGCCGGACTCTGGCCGGCAGAGCCCGCCTAGTGGGGAAGCTGTCGCCTCGGCCACCCTCGGCCATTCCAACCCTCCCGCCGTGTAGTTAATTATACCGGTGATTCTCGCCTTGCATTCCTTGGACTGATGCATTTCATGCATTGTTGATCCACCTATCAATAAGACCGCGCATGTGTTTTTTGTGACCAATATACTTACATATTGGAGCTTTCCATGCCGGTGCGCGTCACACATAACATTCATGGTTCCACTCGCCGAATAGGATGTGTCACACACGTTTTCGTAGATTGGATGTTGAAAACAATTTTTTTCCGCAACGTTCGTACCGGGTGAGGTTTTGCCGGCTTGCCTTTCGGCGGGTGCTTCGTTTGCATCGTCCTTTTGCTGCGCAGTTACAATTTTGGTTCATATGTGATCAGTCGTGTACTTTACCTTTATTCCATGCCACAAGGTGGCAGTTCCATGGTTCCACAACAAGCAGTACTTCTCAGCCTTCGGTTTGTGCCATTCTTAGCATTTGTCCCCGTGTGCAGCCATATCTCTCTTCTCTCATACTTGCGTATGCCCCACCCTCCTGCTTGGGTACCCGCCTGTGGTCTACCGATGGGGGGGGGGGTTCACTAAAAGGTCCAGCAAAGGGGAAAAAGGCTGTCTTGGGGGTAAAATTTTTTTGGGGTTTGGCACTGCCGAGGCGCATCGGAGGGCGGGGGGTTTGGCGCTGACGAGGCGCACGGAGGGGGGCACTAACGAGGCGCACTGGGGGGGGGGGGGGGTTGGCGCTAACGAGGCGCGCGCCAAGCCCGTTTTGCGCCTCGTATAACGAGGCGCGCAGTTTCAGCCAAACACTCACATTTTGATTGTCTGTCTGCATTTATTTTACATTCTACATCGAAGCGCAGCTGCCAGTTGCAGATGTACATTGTCGGCATACTAACTGATTATTTTACCTTACAGCTGCCCTAACTCCGCTAAATCTTGTGTGACCACACCCGGCAAACCAGCCGGCCCCGATTTGCTCCCCTCTGGCGCCACTGCCCGGTTAGGTTTAGGGTCTGCCACGTCTTGAAGCATGCGGAACTTGAGAAGACCCGCCATTGGCCGCTGCTGGGTCTGGCAGCACCTCCATACCATGGCCCTGACCGGCAGGGCAGAATCAGTGCTGGTGAAGGGGCAGGATCCCCTCATTTATTTCCTCTCGCCCACTACTTCTTCCCTTCTTCTCTTTGTGCCGAGCACCACGGACACGGAATGCAAGCAAAATCGAGGATGTTGGCATTGCTGTTTGTCAACTGCCATGAGTGGTCAAAATCACTTTCATGTTCAGCTGTTCGGGACCAGAAGGGATGTACAGTGCACACACCACAATCCTCAGATCCACTGCCTGCACACCCACCAGCCAACGTCTGGTATACCCCTACCCTGGGGGGTCTCGAGTGACAGCACCCAGTTCCCCCAAAAAGAACCCCCCCTGGACCCCCCCCCCTTGTATAAGCTACGCAAAAGTCCCAAATTAATACGGTCCCTACGCCTTCTGTAGCTTGGACAAAGCCGTAGACCCCCAGGTTCAATAAGAAAAGATTGCATGGTGAGCTGGTGCAAGCAAGGGGAATATAATGCACAAATTTCCCCAAAATCAGAGCTATGTGGGTTCAAGTGGGCAAACACTCACAACAGATGTGACCATGACCCTATGTAGCTGGCAAATTTGTCACCAAACCCATGTCGTGTGTGGCCGCACTACATTTGTACCGAATCAAATTAGGTACCAAATTAATACAGTCCCTACACCCACCATAGCTTGGACAGGGGCGTAGCTCATACAAAGGGGGGGGGGTGCTACGCTGCACTGGAAGAAGCCTAGTGGACTGATGGAGGCACTGGCAAAATTCGGGCCAAACAGTGTACATGGGCATCTGAACCATGAACCCTGCATTCGGGTGAGGCGCGACTGCTTTTGCCCTGGTGCCAACCTCATGGATGTAGCTGCCCTCGTTTTCTGGGGAGCATTGGCAGTGTGCTAGAGGCGATGTATCGTGGGATGCATCCATGGGCTGAAGATCTCGAGACGTTTCGGAGACTGAAGAATCAGATGTTTCGATGAGCCTCTGGGAAGCAAGGGGCAGGATTTAAGCATCCCGCGGTTTCGGGACCTTTGCAGGCAAACATGAGAGATGACAATGCCCCAGTAGTCTGTACAACGTTACAGCCTGCTGCTGGGAACCTGAGTCAAGCAAAACGAGGCTTGCCCCCAGCACCTGCAAGCACTCAATTCCTCTGCAAAGCTACTCCGCATTCCGGGAGGCCCCACCGGATAGCTGGGAGCCACAGAGCAAAAAAAAAAAAGCTACTGCATTGAACATCAAAGAAGATGGTCACAAAAGATTGTTGGAGAATGATTGGTGATCTTTCAGGCAAAACCAATTTTTCTGTATACTTCCTGACCCCAAGCCATCATGCATCCTGTTCTGTGCATCATGCAAAACACGTGATGGTATGATACGATGAATGAGCAACTGGTTGAATTCTGGGCATGGCAATGTGCGTCTAATGCGGTGCAATCCTTGCCGAATCTCCACCGTTTGGCATGTGCTGCAGAGGGATGCCAGTTTCCAATAGCAACTCCTCCCCAGACAAAACACAGTAAGAGTCCTCCAAAGGAGGGCAAAAGCCTTTTAAAGTCCAGTTCGATCTTGTGCCTGGAGGGAGACTGAAGGGTCAAGAAGTGGGGTTGCCTGCGCCCCAACCCCATGCACTGACCCCGTGCTGCCAGCAAGCCATGACAGAGTGACCAAGCGTGCGAGAAAAAAATGGCATCGTCCGTCGTCGCGCATGGTCCCCTGCCAGACCCCGTGTACCCCCTCCGGTCACCCATGCGAACCCCTTCGCCATCAGGTCGCCTGGGCACACCGACTGCGCATTGTCAGCTGCCGGCTTTCCCTCGCATGGCCGCGTCCCTTGGTCGCCCAGCCTCGACATAGCCATACAAGGGAGGTCCCTCGACTATCAAAGCTCGGAAGCTATTGCACCAGAGGGTTAGTGAATCTTACGTCCTGCCGCCAGCATGGAGTTTCGTACGCACACAAACGCACGCACGCATGCACACACACACACACACACACACACAAGCGCGCGCGGACACACACACACACACACTGAAACAGACCGAGCTCAACGCAACCACCATGGACGAATAGGGAGCAGGCAGGCACTGGCCTTAACAACTCATCAGGCCAACATTACAAGAAAGCATGAGGCCATGCCTCTCTGTGGGAAATGGAGGGCAGTGCAGCCGACTGAGCTTGGTGGCCATGCCAACGCCTCCAGTCATGCCGCAGCGGAAACTCGGGTGTGCATCGCGTATAGCACGGACGTGGCATCCACCCCGCTGCGATTGCTGACAAGAGACAGGCCCCAGACCCCGCCCACACTATGGTGCGAACTGTTTCCAGCCACCCCGCAAGGAGGCTGCATGCTTGGTGCGGACAGCAAGCACGGGCAGGATTAATAGAAAGAGGAAAAACCAGAGGACTGAAGGCTGCAGCCAAGCAGGATGGAAATATCAGCAGAAGGGACGATGTACAGCCATTTGAAGCCCCGGGCTCCATGCAGTTAGATTCGCAATGCCCAGCACCCAACAGTGCCCAGAATGGCACAACAAGTCTGTTATCTGTCGAAAAACACTGTCGAAACGAAGCACTGCACCTTTCTTGCAGGCAGGATCGCTTTACTGGAGAGCAGAATCTCTGCTTTATCGGTCAGCAAATTAGGCCCTGAACCATTCAGAACTACCCCCCCCCCCTTTGTAATAGCTACGCCAAAGTACGGAATTAATACGGTCCCTACGCCTACTGTAGCTATTACAAGGGCGTGGCTTGCGCATGACACATACAACTACCGACATACACGCGAGAGAATGCATGGTATGAGTGCACCTCCGGCTCCGGGGATGGGGACGGTGATCGGATGAAGAACTCGATTTTTGTAAGGGGGGCACAGGGGTGTGTGACCACCTGCCCACCCTTCATGTACTCCAACACCGCAAACAGGTCCCCCTTCTCTGATGGCCCCTTCATTGTGGCATCCACACGCTCACTGGTGGAACGTGTGAAAATCACTGGACGCCCAGGTTGAAAAAGAGAAGATTGCATGGTGAGCTGGTGCAAGAAAGGGGGATATAGTACACAAATATCCCCCAAATCAGAGCTATGTGGGTTCAAGTGGGCAAACATTCACAACAAATGTGTCCATGACCCTATGTAGCTGGCAAATTTGTCACCAAACTCATGTGTCATGCGGTTGCACTGCATTTGTACCGAATCAAAATTAGGTACCAAATTAATACGGTCCCTACGCCTACTGTAGCTATTACAAGGGCGTAGCTATTACAAAGGGGGGGGGGGGGTAGGACTAGACACAACTCCAAGCCAAGAGCTCAGGTTTGTTGCACACAAGAACGACTGAATCAACTCTCCCCTACCAATCCAATGATTCGGGCTGGGGTAAAAGGACACAAACTGGCCTGTTGCCAGTCACAGCCCCGAAATCTACAGGGGGGGGGAAAATTTCGCCCGGGGACAATTTCGCCAGGGGAAAATTTCGCCAGGGGAAAATTTCGCCACCCTTGAAATCCCCAAAGCCCCAAGCAAGCATGTGTCTCGCAAAATGTCTCTCGATTTTCGAAAAAAAATTTTTGTCTCTCGGTCTCTATATGCCCCTTGAGGACATAGATGTCAGATCTGGTCATTACTCCAGTGGTATATGCACTTGGTTCTGATTGCACAGGCGTTGGTTCAAACCCCAGTGATGTGAATCTGATGAGATTGGTTTTTCATGCACAAACAAACCTGCCTGAAGCAGTCTCCAATGGTCACAAAACAACAACACATGCACTACACAGGGGGTCCAAAACTGCAACAGGCTGGCACAACATGGTCCCAGAATTGTGTTTTCCAAGAGGGGCCAGGCGCGCCTACGAACGCGCCTGAGCCAACCGTTTCTTGCGCAGCTTCATGAAATCTGGTGCAGACGATCCAGTAACTGGTGCAGAAGGTGCAGGCTTCTTTTTCAAGGCATCAACAATCCTTAATGCATGGCCATCCAGGACACCACATTTTTTAAGTGCTGCCATATTAATAAGAGTGAGCTCTTTCATGCATGCAAATCCAGCAGCTGCAAGTGGCACTGCATACTGTGAATACCCAAGCTGTTGCAAAAAATTCACAAGATCAGCCTTGGGTTTTACAACAGCACCAGCAGCTGCCTTGGTTGCAGCGAAAATCGGGGCATCAACTGTTGAGGATGACAAATTTGTCCATGGAAAAGCTGTCAAAAACAGACAGCACGTGCAAGGGGTACAAAGGATTGCATCCACACTGCCACCGAAAGACAAAAAGCACGTAGCACACTGCGACTAACACCGGAGGAAACTGCAGCCACGTGGATCAAGTGCTTTGGATGCGACATATTTCTTCTGGATACTAGGCTGGCATTCGAAGAAACGCCCCTGAAGTACTTTGCAGAGCAAAAGGGAACTTATGAGTATCCTGATGTGCAGAATGTGTTCCCTTCCCTGCCGCAACAGTTTATGCATCCAAGCATTCATCATGATCATGCTGTCAAAAGGATGTTGTACCCGAAGCCGAAAGTGTTGATGATGTTCCGCCCACCCCTGCAGTCATTTACCTGCCCCCCTCCCCTTCAGTGTTGCAGGATGATACATCTCAGGATGCCCTAGCAGAACAGCCTGAGGAGGCTGCCGAGAGAGTGGTTGTCCATGAGGCTCTCAGTCAGCCTCTGCTCCTGTTTCTGTCTCTAGTGGTGCGTCAGCATCACGCAGAAGTGACAGTGACAGTGACAGGGACAGTAACAGTGACCTGAGGAGGCTGAAGAGAGAGGTAAACCTACGTCACCATTCAGGATTGTTGATGCCTTGAAAAAGAAGCCAGCAGCTCCAACACCAGATACCTGATTGTCAGATTCGTGCATCTGCGCAGCAAATGGTTGGCACAGGCGCGTTCGTAATTGCGCCTGGCCCTGCTCAGGAAACGCAATGCCTGCAGCTGTGGTGAAGGATGGAACTGTTACGCCAAAATTTCGCCAGGGGAAAATTTCGCCACCTTTCTTAACGGCGAAATTTTCCCCGCGAAATTCTCCCCTGGCGAAATTTTCCCCCCCCCTGTATGCTTTTTCGCTCCCTGATTTCTGTCTCGCAGTTCAGCAACATCTGTTAGAGTTGAGTGGTAGCTCAGGTATACTTACCTTGCACCCAAGACTCTGGAGAATGAGGAGCACGAGGTTCGAATGCCAGCGCGTACATATTTTGCAAACCAGCCAAGTGTCCAGCCAACCCAAAAGAAAATTTGTTTCCCAAGCCAAGACCAGCACAGCATAATAAAGACAATTGCGAACGCAAAACGCAAATGGACAGAAATGCTATTTGCAGCCACAATGCCAACTGGGAATACACTTACAGTTACGTCACCATTGACCATTGCAAGCAAATATCCAATCTGCATGCATGTCATATGACACGGAACGGCAATCGGGGGTCCACTGTCACATGCTTAGCACCACGCTTCCTCGCACCGGCTGGCCTAGGTTCAGCAGGTTGTGTTTTCTCTCATTGTTCTGCTGTACTGATGGCAGCTGTCAAAAAGTGGAGATGGTTGAAAGTACCACACACACACTGAACACAACCCTGGTGCAACGTCTGGGTGTTGTTCCTCAAACTGCTGAGTTGCGTGAGGGTCATTGGTCGAGGTCAATGGCGACCCCTTGCTGCCACAAAACAGAACACTTCTGCATGAAAATCGTCTGTTAACAAAAAGTGAACACACTTGCAGAGAGGTTTCGGGAACCCAGCCCCTGACATGGTGCGTGCTTCAACAGGTGGCGTCAGAGTTAGGTCAATGCAGAATCATTGAAAAAGCCGCTGCTGAATCAGCTCATCAAGAGGACTGGAATGTGCTTCATTGATATTGTGTAATGAGGTTGTGACAGACCGTGCCATAACAATCCATGACAACGGCCCTCTGCAGCTGCCCTGTTCCCCATCACTAATGAAGATGAATACACAGACTGTGTCCTTTGAGAAGTGAAGGATTCGTGCACCGTGCTTCTGTTGTGTATATGGGGCGAGCGGTGCGGAGGTTCGGAAATCAGGCCTTTGGCTCACCAGAATGGGAACAGTCTCCATTAAGCCATACTCTACCGAGAGCCAGCTTCATTTCGCTGAGTTCTGGCGCCCTTGTTTCGCAGGGAGATTGTGTCAATAATGTATCCTAGTTGGTATGAGGTCAAAAAAATCACATTTTTCAAAGTTGCTGATTTGGGTAGGTCAGCCAGACGTCCTCAAAGAGTTTTGCACAATGTCCAGGGCGCGGGAAGTGCGCAACCCCCCATAAACCGAATGATGTACAACCGCTTCCTCCTTTTGCACCTGTGCACTGTGTTTGACTCGCATCCTGGTACACAGCTTTACCAGCAAATAAGCAGCGTTATGCTGTACATGTGCACACGGTGCATGCTTGTGCACTTGGCAGTTGGGGCAGTGGGGGCTGGGGCAGGGATCTGGCACAAAATGTGCCCTCTGTCTGACTGGGCTTACTGTGTATTTCCAAGCACGTTGTTGCAGAGCCGAACAGTGGAACCTCTTGCCACAAAAAAGAAGTAGAGGCAACTGAAAGCCAGTAGCATCATCAGTGCAGTGACATTTTGCTCAGGATGCACAAACATGTTCTGTTTCCAAACATCTGGACGCACTCCTGACATTGCACAGGAGGACAATATGATGATGACCAAAGGATTCGGCCAAACATGCGTGGACGAAAAAATCAAATGTATGAGTGATGTGGCTGCGTCAAGCGTTGCATCACGGTCTTGCATCTAATGCCAACGTTCTTCTTCTTCCAAGCGGAGCAAAGTAAATTGATTGGGGAAATACGAATGTCATGACACGGAGAAAAAAACAGGTGTACTGTCTTCCGGGTTGCATGGCCTCGATCCTATGTTTTAGGCTTTATTTACTTTACTTGGCTTCGTTTACATACCACAGGTGGCACATGTAGTCTGGGTCGAGATTTTCTGCTCCTGTCCTGGTCTGACCTCTAAACAAGATGGGAGCGGGAATGTGACATCAAAAACCATGATCACGTTGATACAAGCTGACACAAGCTAACACAAGCTAACCCCATTTGACACAAGCCGACACAAGGTGACACACATTGACACCATCCAACACTAGGTTGCGATCACAAGCTGACATAAGCCGACACAAGGTGACACAAGCCGACACAAGCTTATAAAAGATGACAAAAGGTGATCACGTTGTTGGCATGAGTGGCAAGCTAGCACCAAGTGTACTGCTGTCAACCACGTCTAGTTGTAACATCCCTCTGAAACCAAAATCATTCATCGTCAAATCGAGGCTACATACAAATCTTCATGATGTGGGTTGGAAATTCGCGAATGGCAAGGAAGCGCCGGCATTTGAAATGCACACGCAGAACACACAGAGTTTCAAGGTAAGGCTCAAGATAATTAATCGTAACAAAATAGGATCTACAGTGCTGCACGTCGTAACAAAATAGGATCCACGTACAGCACGTCGCCGCACAAGAAATGTATCCATTCTCCTACCTCTGGTGCCAACAAGCACGATGTTTGGTGGCTGTATGGTGCTAGTGAATTTCTTCCATGGCTTTACGATACATCAAATTGCCTTTACGAGCGATTGGGGAAAGAACAATCTTGCCACGAGTTTCCCTTCCTTTAGTTTGGCCTATTTCTCACACATGGTACAGATTAGGGCGCGGCTGGGGCGGTTGAGGCCGTTGGGCGATGTGTTTTGGGGTTGGATCCAAATCGATGTACACCACTTCAACACAAGAAGAAGGTTGGGGACCGAGCGAGCCAGCCTCCATGAGGGGATGGCAATGAGCACCGCACAACGACAGCTGCTAGGAATGGACAATGAGGAGGACCATTTAAACTTCGTGGACGAGTTTTTGAGGATGTGTGAAGAGTGCAACGCAAGGGCTCAGTTGGAGAACCGTGAGTTCTTTTACAGCCATTGAAAACCTTGGTTTTGAAGGTGGTTGGCGGTATTGGGATCCGGTGAAGTGGAAGCTTGCCCCAATTTTGAGGCTACCATCCGCAACAACATGCTACTAGTGTCTTCAACATAAAAAAAACATAAAGCACCTGTCCCTTGCTTCCGAAACAAGGAAACATTATGCATAACACAAAAAAGACATGCATACTCTTACGTGGGGTGCGGAGAGGTGATCACAGACATGCGTAATTCCACATGAGGTTGAGAAGAGATCAAGATTGGGAAGAGATGACCATGTAACCCCCTGCGCAAACCCTTGTTCCCACAAGATTGGGTCGTTCAACAACAACGACATGCACTAACATCTTTTCTAGCCTCTTCCCTATTACCCATGCTTGCCCCTTGCCCATTTCCCTCAGCGCCGCGCAAAAGGAGAATGCCACGGCGCCATAAGACAAAACCCGGGGAAAAAATCATAACACTTGTTGAGGGTGTGGTGATCTCAAAGGTTAAAATGGCCCGTTGATGATCGGTGCGGGCTTGGGAGCTTCATATCTGCCAACACACACAGGATCTTCTTGTGGAAGCCTCCAGGGTAAGTAAGGGAAGGGACAAAGGGTGGCCGTAATGCATAGCCAAGCAAAAGTAGGTTAACAAAGAGTGCTACATCGGAAGTCCAACGAATTCATGAATGGTGCGTTGGGCAACTTGTCAAATGATCAGGGGGAGAGGAAGAAGTGTGCGACGTGAATAAGGCCAAAACCAATCGGTTGCTACGAAGGAGTTGGGTCTGTAAAAAACATTGTGGGTGCAAATGCGGGCTTGGAATGGGGGAGCTTCTTTCACAGGAAGAAGTCTATATGCTTGTTGGTTAAAATATGGACGTTCAGAACCTAGAAAGGGAACCAAAAACAAATTCAAGACCTAGCACTTTCACCATGCCGACGGGGAGGAGGCGGATCCGCGTTCTAGCGCGTGATTTCTCCTTAAGGGACTAAATAGCCGTCGCTATAAGTCCTTGGAAATCGTGTTGAGAGAGCTTAGTGGTTGAATTGGTGGAACACGCTTTCGTGTCGTTTGTTCGGCGTCCCACGCACATGCGTCTCGCACATGAGGAAACAACGAGTTGGGCGCACATAGCCCGGGCGTGACTTCCTTCCGCTTTGACGATGGAAACATTGCATTTTACATCATGTCAAAGAATCGTGTGGGACGACAATGGAGCCCCTTTTTCACACACGACTATCAACGGATGGGCGGCAATTGAAGCCTCGTTTGACTCCCTTTGTCCAACGCTTGGTCACAAGAAAGTTTTAAGCTCAGTATATGTTCCCACGTCAACAGTTGTTGTGCCATTCCCGCTCTTGGGCTGACGCACGGCCTTGCTTGTCGAGCAACTGCCAAGGCCTAAAAGCAATGAGCAATATCGCGTGAGCGTTATGAACAATCAACACTACACGGTTGACCACACACATCAACGAGAGGCACCATTTTGGGGGATGGCGTGAGGAGCACCCACAAGTTTGCCACGCCCGAACAAAATGAGATATTGGATGATGGGATGAGGAGTCTTGGGATGGTGTATGTGTATGGTTTCTATGGTTTGGAACATGTGTCCAAGATAAAACCATGCAACTTTTTTTGCCTCCGAGTGTCGCGTTGTGTTTGGGTTCAACCTAACCTAGGCTTTGCACTTCCCCGATCTTTAGTAAGGCGCGTAGTAGGCGGCAGTGTTTCGTTTGGGTTGCAAGCTTTTTTGTGTGAAAAAGAGGTGGAACACGGCCCCTCGTAGGGCTTGGTACAAGGTTTCCCTTTGACGATTTGTCGTCTGGTAATGAGGTGCCACAAAACCATAGTGGAATCCCAACGAGGTGCAACCCTTGTGAAGAAGCAGGTAAGGCCCGCGACCGGAAATGAAGGACCGAGGAATGTTGGAGGGAGGGACTCATGATGCTATGATGCAGCGTGGGCTCTACTCCCCGTGTGGCCCGTATCCAACGTGGTCGTCGGAGAGGAGGATGCATCCTTTTCTCCAACAACCATCAAGTATCGTAGTCGAGGGTAGTGTCGTTGTTGAGGGCGACGTTTGTTTTGTGCATATGGGACAAGCGGACAAGAAAGTAAACAACCGGGTATTAATGCACTCGTGTAGTCGTGTGAACACAAGAATCCTGGAGGGGCCACAAGGGTACCGCGCATGCAAGGAAAAGGCCCAAGCGATCATGTTTTGTAAACTCTTGAGTTCACTCCAATTCGTTACGGAAATGGGGTAGTGAGGTACATCAATTTTGGAGTTGACGGAGGGAGCAAATTTCGTTCAGATGATGGTGAATTTTTGGGGTTGTTGATGATACTTGCTTTCAACAGCTGAACAAGATGCTTCAACCGATTACCCCCAGCTAGCACAAATGCGGGTGGATGGGGTTGGTGGAAAAGGAAACAACCTCAACATAGGAGATGCTCTGCGTCGACATCAGGTAGCCAACCAGCACGGCACCCGATCGATTTACTCCTTTGTGGCAATGAACCAGCGCCTTCCCACCACTTTCGATGGCACACGTAATGAAATTGCTGATTTCTGGCAGGTGTTTCAAAAGCTTGGCGTGGTCGTCATCCTTAATAGGTTTGGGAAGGTAGTCGAACTCACCCGGCCACCGCGGTGTACTCCCATCGAGGGAAACAATGTGGGTGATTCCCAACGAGTGGAGCATGTGTTTTTCATTGGCAGCGCGTTGGGTCCCAATGAATAAACCGGGTTGTACCTGATGTATCTGAGGTAGTTGCCTGTGGGACACCTTACCAACAATGCTTCGTGTCGAAGAACAAGGACTTGGAGTGTTGGAGGCCACCATAATTGTGGGGACTTGAAGGCCAGCAAAAGACCGGGAGAACCGTGCGGAATACTTGGGTTTCTTGGGTGGCTCACACACCGGCGGGCACGGCATCGATCTTGCAAGGCTCGATGGGGTTCTCGGTCCACGACTTACGGGCTGACGAGGAGATGCCAATAGCCTCCCAGGAGACTGCACTTGCGAGGTTTGTGTTGGCGGTGATGGACCTGGAGCAGTGCCCTCTAACCGGTCCATCAGCCCAAGGAGGGGTTCTGGCGACGGAGGGAGAATTGGGGCAATCATTGGGGGCTCCGTGCTTGTCCTCATCGCTCCTGACGAAAATGAAAGTGGCAAATGAAATGCGTCAAATATCAAATGCTACAATCAAATTTCTGATGGTTAATTGCACATTTTAGCCCCAGAATCGCCCAGTTTCCAGTCGCAGATTTGTCGTGGAACATGTGCCCAGCCAAGCGCCGCGCGGACTCAGCCTAAATGGTATTTGAAAATTTTTTAGAGTTTTAAGTTACAGGAAGTATAAAACACAGTCATCGAATTCGATTTCCCCATCTTAGGGTAAAAGAACTGCCAAAGTCGGGATCACGGGACGGTATGGCACACGATATGGTGCCAACCTGAGAAAGCGGTATGCTCTGATTATCAACGTGCATGCAAATCTTTATTGTCGCAATTGCCGTCAACTCCATCCCACATACTACGTGTTCTGCCAGTGTGAAAAAGATCCTCATTGCCAAAAAGGCCAAGCACTTCTGCCACTGGTGTGGTAAATTCACCTTCAAGCGTGGTGCTGTCGGAATTTGGAAATGCAGCAACTGCGGTAAAATCATGGCTGGTGGTGCCTGGACTTTGAAGTATGGGCCTCCCCAGTTTTCCTCGTCCGAATGATTACGTGCCTGGGTGCTCCTTTGGAACCACACCACTTCTTCTCTCTAGCACAAACAACGGTACTACTGTGAGAAGTACCATTCGCCGTCTTCGTGAAATCCAGGAGAAGTAGGCCCGCGGTTAGCATTGCCAGGTCTGAATTCAGCGATGACATGGTCTTGCGGTGTTGGTGGCTGCACGAGGCCTGTCAGGACTGTTACGAGCTTGCTTTGGATGCCCGATGGTTTAGACCTGGCACTGGAGATTTGGAATGGCTGTGTGTCGTGCAATTATTTGTTGCTTCTGCTGTGGAGAAACACTGCTTGTTGTAATTTTCCTGTTCCTCTGGAATCTTCTCACAACTGATTCATTATTCAACGGAAAAACAATAAATAAACACACTGAAATTCTATTGCATGCGCTTTTCATCCAGGCTGAACTTTTTTCGGGTGGTTGGCACTGGGTCCACGGGACTGCAATGTGGTGTGCGAGGAGGTATATGGCTCCCTATAATGCCAGCAATGCCATGCGTCGGTCGGTTGGAGGGTCCGAGTCGACTTGGATATGTATGTTTGTCGATTCCCCATGTTGAAATAGACCAGAAGGTCAGTAGAAGCTGCATTTGGTTACCTGGCCACCGTTAATGGGACTTGTTGCGCATGCACAGCCAAGCACACAATGTGGACTGAGTACCGGTAAAAGACATCTGCAAACAGGCACTGGGCCACACATGCCACCTGCCAGGATGGTGTACGTGGATTCGTGACATGCGAAAAATTTCGAATGTTGATGTTTTGATGCGCAGCACTGGAGAATGTGGTTGCAGGTGAAGGGGACCACAGGAAAGTCCCCCATTTTGTTGAGATGCGCAAGGGGCAGCAAACGAATGGAATCAAACAACAATGTCATCACTAATTCAAACCTCCATTTCGATGCTCCAATTGTGCACAACAGCACACAACACACACGTGCGCACACTACAAGACGGCAGCATTCCATATCGCATTGGAACTACCATATTGGATTGGAGCACAGACAAGAAGAAGCTGGGAGGCTGCATGAATGCTGCATTTGGCATGCATGCATTAAGGCTGAATTTGGAAAGTCTGGCGGCGTCCCAAACCACCATAGCACCAAGGTTGCAGTTTCACTGTTTCACTGACTGACGGAGTTTGCCCGAGAGTTGATGGACAAGGATATTTGCATGTGGTGAAGATGACACATTGTGCAGAATGGTGTGTTACCTACTAGCAATTGACTGCAAAATGAAGATTTTGTGCTCAAAAGGGAATTCATGGTTGTTGATTGAGAGCATTTTAAACATGTTTTCTGGGTGAACGGATTTGGGAGTAAAACCAACGGGATGAGAAAGGTTTGGCGTTGTAGATTTCACTTTCGCAGAAAACTACATTGTTCTAACGGATATTCCACCTTTTGAGATCATAATTGCAAGTGTATAGTCAAGCAAATTCAACATTGAGCTAGTCTGAATTGGCATTTGCAATTGCGGGACGGTAGTAGAAACTGGCACATGAATATATTTCCCGCCACAAATTGAATTGAATGCCTCGTTGCATAGGAGACTGGATCTATGTTGTTGGCAAGTGCTATTTTGCATTCTCAACTCTATTTGCAAAGGCATTTGCTTTGCCGAATGACATTATTTGGAAGAGTCGCAGCTGCTACCAATGAACGTTGGCTAGCGCCTCCTTGGTCCATGACTGAATCTTGAAAACCAAAGTAATGTTGTGATTTTTTTGTGGGTGCAACCAAAAATGCACCTACCATGCAATCTTTACGGGTCGGAAGGGTGACTCCAACGAGGTGCGGAGTAACAAGAAGTGGCCACCACATGTTTTGTGGGTTACCGGATGATTCAGTGAGGAATGGAAATAATTAGCATTAATTCTTATTGTTTCATTTTAAGTTAGTGCAAGCCCACTTTTGAAAGTCATTATGGTTATTAAGCCTAGCCCATTCATCCATACATCCCGAAATAAAGTAGGCACTGTGTGGTTGTTCTTTTGAAGACATGCTTAACTTGGGAAGAAAAATACCGGTACTGGTAGCTACAAAACGTGCTATTTGCATCATTCTTCAGCTGGGAAGTTTTCGAAGATTTACCCAAGAGTGGCCGGAGTCGGTGCAGGCGGCAGTTGATTATTTCGCCAGTCGCGGGCTGGGCCGCGAATCAGATCCCCGCGGCACCAGACGACGTAGCATACATTTAATAGTAATACATTTAATAATATAGCACTTGAGTTTCCTTTTGTGTGTCCCGATCCAACTTCTCAGAGATGCAGCGATACCTCACCGGACGGAAGCCCTCGTCATCCAACTCGCAGTCCTCACAGTCCCAGTCCTCACAGTCCCAGCTCCAGACCTTGCAGAACTTTGTCACCTCGCAGCCTTCCTTGTCCTCTGCCACACCAGCGGTAGCGCCCAGCCCGAACCCTCGTCCAAGAGCTTTGCAGTTGGTACCGGGTTCAACGCGGGCTTGGTTGAAGTGGTCCGCAAGTCAGCGTGAAGAGTGTGCCACCTTGATGGAACAGCAAGGATACCAAGCTTTGCAGATACAATATGGTGTGGATACACCACCAGCCGCTACAGCTAGGATGAGGATCAGTCACCGAAGAGAAGTATGTGCGCCCGTTGCAAAGATATAAGTCACCGTCAGGCAGTTGACGGCCGCCGCTACCCTCCTCCAACCAGCCGTAGGCCGCCGTAGGCCCGTCAAAGTCACTTCAAGGCTGCTTCTTCCCCTTCCGTCACCTGGTGTAGGCCGCCGTTAGAGTCACTGTCAGGTCGCTGGTACCCTCCTATCACTGGCCGCGGGCACCTCATGCATTGTCTTTTAGGGCTATGGCCTTCATCACCGCTGCGAAGACAGCACCACCCTCAACCCGGAAGAGGAGTGCAAGGTTGCATAGTATGTGAAGACGCTGGGAATTGAGGGCGTGCCTGTGGACATTGATACCTTGATGATGGTCGCAGTGCACGTATGCAGCCTCACAAGGCCTATTGGCGAGCAGCCGACCATCACGAGAAGCTGGGCGCAGCCATAGAAGCGACGTATAGGAATGAGTCACTTGAGGAGTGTTCAGACAGACCGAATGCCCTTGTCAGCAAATGAAATCATAGAGGTGAATGTGTGGCGCCCCGACCTTTCTCTGCTACTTGCCAGCCCACATGACTATGGTCTGATGCTGCCTGATGGCTTTCAGGGTGGGCATCTCCCATCCGCAATGGTCCTGGGTGCCGATGAAACACCGTTGCAGTTTTGTCCTGGTGGCGTACGTAGAATGTGCACTCCAGGTGGCCGTGTGGTGGATCGCATGAAGAATGACAAGCGCCATGCCACGTGCACGCCGGTTCTCTCAATGAGCGGTAACATCATCATGGTGCACAACGCAGAAGTGCCACGTCAAGCTTTATGATGGAGTTGTAGTAAACCCCAGAATCCACCACACACACACAGCTAACAACTGCCAGACCGGTTCTACCTTTGAAGACCTCCTTGTCAGAGTCCATCAAGACCTCGATGTTGTACGCACCAAGTACTGCCTAGGCTCGCAGTTTCCTGCTGTCATTGTGATGGACCATGTCATGTCTCATGACAAGAACCAACTCGAAAAGGTGCACGGCCGCACATTCTGCCCGAAGCTGTTCCAATGGAGCAAGGGACCGTTGTACGTGTACTTCACCATCCGCAACAGGTCACACTTATGCAATCCGGGCGATCAAATGGTGAACCGGTCACTGCGCACAACCATCAGGTCTGCTTGTCGAGGACGTAAAATCCGTTACGCCATGAACGTTCACGACCGGGCTGCCCCTTCGAAGACGGGTGTTGACAAGTCGTGCAAAGTTATCAAGAGTCTCCTTCGGCTGTGGATCTCTCGGTGGTGGAGATGCTCGCTCAATCCAGTTTCAAGGTTGTCCTCGAGCAGATGCCGCAAACGGATTCTGTGGACGACATTGACGTTCCGGCAGGAGTAATCTACCTTCCCCCTCCACTGCAGCCTGTTGCATCTGCCGCAGTTGGTGATGATGCTTTGAATGCCGCGGATGCCGCATCCGATCCTTCACTGGACTTTGATGCAGCACTGGCTTGCAGCGCTAAAGAGGAGGTTCCCTTTGCACCTGCACTTTTGTTAGATCCACCCGCTGCACGCGTCCATGCACCCGTACACCGTCCTAAGCCGAAGCCTAAGCCTACTCGTGCGCCGTTGTAAATCTACTGCCGTTGTCGCACTGCTCCGTAAGAAACGGCGTGAAGAGGCAGCTGAGGCGCGCAGTGCACGAGCCCAGAATAGACAGCGGGAACGGGAGGTGTCAGCATCTGAATCTGAACCCGAGGCGTGAGGTGCGGGCGAACAGTGCAGACTGTGCTTAGTTTTTGTCTCATGCCTGACTTTCCTTTGCCGTCGTGACACATAGTGCCCACATTTTTGTGGACTTCTCCATAAAACGACCAAGCCTGTGTGTTTGTTCTGAGGTACGGGGTACCACTGCAGGCTGCTTGTGAATGATATACCGTAGCTATTTTTTCTGTTATGATTCACTCATGCACGTTGTACTCTCACACAGTGCCCACAGTTTCGTCGACTTCTCCGTAAGACGACCAAGCCTGTGTGTGTGCGCTGCCATTTATTCCTCCCATTCCTCCCATTCCTCCCACTCCAGCGCTACATAGAGGACACACTCCTGTGGACTTTGCCACTGAACAGCCCATTATACTTGTGTTCCCACGTTTTTCTGTATACGCCGTCATGGTGGAGGGATTCTGCACGGACAAGACTTCAATGATTGTTTTTTTTGTTTTTTAACTGAGAAATAAACAAGTTCATGCATAAGTGGGAGGTAAACAGTAAAAAAAATGAAGCACTGAATGGGAAACAAATTTCGAATCTCAGGAGTTTGATTTTGTAAATTGTGATTGTGATTGTGATTGTTTTTTTATGTCAGAGATAAGCAAGTTTAGGCATAACTGAATAGTACTGAACAAGAAATGAAATTGAGCAATGAATAGAAAACAAATTCAGTTTGGAGGAGTTGAATTGTGCAGGGATTGGCGATGGTTTTATTTATGGGTTTTTGTGCTTAGAAATGAACAAGTTGAGGCATGAATGGGAAACAATTTTTAGTTTGCAGGGGTTCAATTGCAAGTAGCTAGATGATAGCAGCCTAAAAAAACTTGAATGATAGAGGGGGTAGGTGTAAATTGGAGAAGATAGTGTCACCGCCAGCAAGTGGCAAGGGTGTTCTAGGACAAATGTTCATTTTGGTGATGGATGTGACTCCTCAGTCTGCTTAAGTGCACCTTGGGATAGGCATCCAGGTTTGTGCACCAGCGGTGATGCAAATACACAAAAAAAAAGTTCAAAATCGGGGTGGTGACTCTGCACACCCGTGACTCCGGCTACCCCCGGGTAGGCCGACGAGATGCGCTAGCAGTTTGCCGGCTTTGGTGAATGCTGGTTTAGATGGGCCATCCTCCCGTCCTCCATTGCCGGAATCGAAGGTGGATGCCTATTTCAAAAGCACAGAGGTCGAAAAGACGTTGCGTACATGTAGGGGTGAATGGGTACTGTTTAACGGGGTAAATGACGACTCCATCACTACAGCGAAGTTGTGTGACGATTTGCAGCCTAGAGCATCGCTCAAGTCAGAACCCAAAATTTCTCTTCCTTCGGGCGTTGAACCAACAGAAGAAGGAGACAAAGATCCTCCGAAGCTCAGTGTAGACGGGACTGTAGAGCCATTGATCAAGGTCGTTTCACCCGGTGATAGAGAAGTGGACCAAAGTGCCCATGGAGCGTCTTTCAAAGCGAAGGTGGAGTTGTTACAACTGAAAATGTCTCCATCCACCTTGCCCCATGGTGTTCAGGTTTTTAACATGGCTGCAAAGAGCTACAGAGGAATCCACAAGAAACCTAAGGACTCGTGCCCTAAACGTTTTCTCCGTTTCATGAACCCTCGACGTGTTTGCCTTTGTGGCTGAAGGTTGTGCTGAAAAGATGGGAGGCTTCGGATTGGCTGCACTAGCGCCACTAGTGTCAATCATCCCCAGCCGCTCTCATGTGCGGAATCAACAAGAGGTTCAAATCAAACTGCTATGGCCAACCTTAACATTGAATTGTGAGAGTTGGACCGGAAGAACCTCCCCTAGTGGGTAGAGGAATGGTTGAAGTTTTTCCTCCTCACCGGCCAACGCAACGGCCGTGGAAGTAATAAGTGCAAATTGATAAAATATCCGGCGTAAAAATTTTTAGCAGCGAGAGGTCAAAACAACCATGCACAAAGGTAAAAACTATGTACCGGTCTACGAGACGAACTTAGGTGTCCGCACCGAAATAAGAGAGCTATGAATGCTTCCAAACGTTTGCACTACACCTCTATTCTCACAATTTGTGCCAGAGTCAGAACAAGTGATGCGGAAAGTGACCCTCGCTTCCTACAAGCCCACCGAACCTCATTTGTGGCTCGTAGCAAAAATACCAGCCAAAACGCGAGATGATGGGCACAAGACATTTGACAAGAAGCTACATATTGACTCGTGCGATGAGCTATGAGCTAATAGATGAATTGGTCCAATTGCCTATATAAATGAAGAACGAGTCACAAATGGATAAAGAGCCCCGCCATCAATTTACGAAGCCATTCTCGCCGTAGAGGAGAACGGAGACATAACACCTTTGACTACTTGACACAATCAAGGTTTGACTCTTCTCCGTCTTAAGTGCCACGAAGTTTTCAAGTTGTTTTATTACCGTTTGATGGACATCAAATAGGTATCATGCTACGCATCCGACCGGGACGGGTGTTTTAGTTGCCTTTTGAAATTGCAAAAGGGACAAAAGACTGACACCTGCCACCAGATGAAACACCAAGACTATTTTCTTTGCACAATCACATACAGTCTTTGTAAAAAGCGTCTTCAGTGTGGAATAATTGCACATGAAACGTGGTTGGAGTAAAAGGCACAAGAAAGCGGAAGAAGAATGCCGGTGGCAAGTTGGCGTCCGCAATCCGCTAGGTAATTGGTGAAAAGGGTAGGAGGAATCTTGCACGAACGCAAACGAAGAGCAGCTGTGGGGGGGAATCTAGTTTCTCCGCACTCCGTACGAGCAGTGGTGGCTTCGAAAATCTTGTTTCCTCAAAGAATAAGCAGGGTAAGAAACGGTTCACACTTACGATCACTGTTGGAGTGCGTGGCGGTAACCAACCGGGACCGAAGCGGCAAAAGGAACGCCACGATAAAGAAATCCGTGGCTTGGATGCCCAAGAGCCTTGTGAAGATTGCTATTTTCGTAAAGTATCCCTATGGAAAATAAGGTGGTGGCTTCTAGGAAGACGATTTCTCATTCGCGATTCATCAACAAATTACACGACAAATTCTCAAAGCAAGCTTGAATGCCTCGGGTACATTGTTTATGGTGGCTGGCAGACCGCGAAAACTATCCATAATTTAGAAAAGAAAACAGTGGCCATCCGTGTGCCTGATGGTAAGACAGCACGTTCGCGTCGAGTAGCAGGTGTGACTATGTGTCTGGGTGTTTACTACCAAAAGATTGGCAATTCTTTGCAACGGTGTGTAGCCAAACTGCATTTTCAGACCGCTGCGTTGGGTAATCGACCTCCTTGCTACCACACTTACGGCTTCAGTGCCTTGTTTTAGTGTGCATACTCCCATTTCACAGTGTATGTTTTTGGCTGTATGACAGCCCGTGAAATGTACGCTGCGTTTTTCGCAGCTTTGTCTAAACGAGAATGGTTCCTTAGACGAATATACCGTGTGTTATGCAATCTTCGCCCATACAGAAGTGCCTCTCTGCGTCGGCAGAAGGAGCATGCACATTGGATCATAACAAGCATACATAATATGATGTGTATGTGTATGCAGAAATGGGTATGTGTGAATAGATCATGATACTTTTATAGAGTTACTTTGCATGGAAGTTGTTCCAGCGTGAGCCATGTTGGCTGACCTATAGTGCCAAACCACTGAATGCCTCACTAGTCCAGAGCTTAAAGCGGCGGAGGAAGATGGCTTGGGCGCAAAGGTACACGGGCACTGTGTTTGATCATGCGCTTCGCCCCAGCAATGAGAAAGGGGTTCATGGAGTGCGCAGTACACTGACATTGGGTAACCAGGCATGTTTACTACACATGTGTGACAAAGAAGTGGACCACAGCCTATGGGAAACATTTTTCATTCACACATAGGCACGCGTACGCATGGATGCTGATATCCGCCTACGTAGGCTTTTCATTTTTCTTGATATGGCGTGCAATCTCTGGAATTCCGCCAAGACGTTACACAAAGGCTGAGATTAGTCCTTGGGAACTCTGATGGCTTTCAATTCGTGTGCAAGTTTTATAAAAAGCGAATCGGTGTTGTACCGGTGGCTGTTTCAAAAGAGAAATCCCTGATGAGTCATAACATAATCTAGTTCAATTCCACCCCACGGATGCATGCCCTCATACACAACTGTGCGCCTCATGCTGATTGTTGGCCACCACGTTTATCACATCTTGTCACCCGAGGTCACCAAATTTCTATCACCGTGGAGACCGATACACGGCATGGGTAGTGCGAGCGTGCAGCCTAAATGCCACCTTGCATGACCCAGAGGCGGCTATACTAAAAGGTGGTGAGTCTGTACACCGTTGTTTGAAAGCAATGCTAGAGATTTGAGAGAAATGTGGAGAGTAGGCACACCATCACGTGGTGTCTTACACGATGGATACTTCTAACAACGTGGCCTATTCATCTGATCCGCGTACATTACTTGATAATATCCGGGCAGATTTATACTTACAAAGAGTTGTTTGAACTGTATAGTTAAAAGAAGATCAAATGACCGCGAATGTCCGTATTTGTAAACGCGATTTTCAAATGTTCTAAAGTAGGTCGGTGACGCAACGGTCAAGTGCATGCGTTGTTCTTTCGTATATTGTGTCTTCAGGTATGCGCCATTGGTCGGCAAGGGTCTATGAATGTTTCGTACATTGGGTATGGACGAACCGCGTGAAGAAGGAAACAAAAAGCGACATTGAACGTGTTGAACTTGCATGCCACTGGCGGGGACAAGTTGTTCTTTGCACAATTTTGAACACAAGCGTCACTTTTGGAAAAATGCAAACGGAGATCAAAATGGAGAAAAAAGCATGTGTATGTCCACGTAGGAGAGGAACATCCAAATCTAGCCCGAATAGGCCCCAAAGGAAAATCGGAAAGTATCGAACTCCAACAGCGGAACCTCCCATTTCTTACCAAAAACCGACCCGCCCGAAATTGGTACCAAAAAAAACGCAAACCTTACCTAAAAACCTCAATTTTTTTCCAAAAAGACGCCCAACTTTACTAGGGGGGTTTTTGGGGGAAAAAATGCTGCAAATGGGAATTGCATGGACAAAACATTTTTTTAGATGCGAAATTTTTTTTAGATGCGGTAAAAAATACTACGACCTCTGTAAAAACAGACAAAACATCTAAAATTTAATACAAAACATCTGAAAAATTGTCCCCAGTGACTTAAATTTTAGATGGACCTCTAAAAAAGAATCCGCTGTAAATGTAAACAAAAATATAACAACGTTTCAGCAACAAACAAACGGAACCAAGAAAAAATACAGCCTCCCCAAAAAATCCGCATCTTCAAAAAAATTAAAATAACGGATAATGCCACCCCGACATCCCTGCCGTGCCCCTGCAGGCAACATGCAATAGAAACCACTCCTTCACACCGTTCGTTGCACCTAGGGGTGTCATGACGCCCGGCATGACACAACCGCCAACAAGATTGCTTGATGCCACATGCACTTTCCGAATGTGCTATTGCCGTACACTTTAGATTGCGTGCGGACGATGGATTATGCAACCCACTTGATGGCGTAGGAACCTTTCATTGTGCCATTGATGCACAAGGCGCCTTAGTTGTGGACAAGGGCTGGAGTGCCATGGATTTTTGGAAATGAGCTAAACAAATACAGAACCAGCATCCCTCCCTATGTGCACCCTGGTCGGCCTATGTTGACCCACCATCCGAAGACAATTGGAAAGAGCAACACTTGAGCATGAAATTATGGGCAAACTAGTCCACTGACTGAGTAGTGCTTGAAAACCCCCCTCAGAGGCAAGCGCTCGTCTTTGTGTACCGAATAGTAGTCTGAGCAAGGAATCTCGAACTTGGGACTGACTGAGCAGACTGGGAAAGCCGCAGAAAATGCACGAACTGTTGTGTTGGGATGCAAGGATGTAAAGAGTTGATAACTATGGTTGTCACACACTGCAGCACAAGCACGTGGGTTGCACGTAGTACTTCAAAAAAAATGAGGAGAAAAGGCCTGGTTAGATCACTTTGCGTCTGGGTATTCCGCCGAGGAGCTGAGCGTAGGGACGTTTTTGGGTCAGTAGCTTCGTGGTCATACTCCAGATACAAAAGGGCCTGTGATGCACTATTCGAACTTGGAATGCTATGAAAAGCACCAAGACACACATTTGTAATGGAATAGGAACTGGGTCTCTGGTCTGTTTGCCACTTGATTGTGCACTCGGAGCCTTTCACTGCGAGCACCCTACCCCAACCCTTGAAATTGTGCCCTTGGGCTCTGGCCAAGGTGGCTGGGTACCCTACGTCACAACATTCAGGCATTATGTATGATCCATTCAAATGACCTCTCGGCATAGGTCCTCTAGCAAAGGAAGACCGTGTTCTCTAAGGAGATGAATCTGTACACATGGGCTCTGGCCAAGGTCGCCGAGTATCCTACTTTACCACATGCCGATAGTACCTGTGATCCTTTGCGATGTACTCTTTGCATAGGTCCCACGGCGACGGAAGACCCCTGGTCTCTGAGCAGATGAATCGGTGCACACGGGCTCTGGCCGAAGTGGTTGAGTACCCTACTTTTCAACAATCAGATATTACCTGTGAGCCTCTGCGATGAACTCTCTGCTATGACTACATGCATCCCGCAACAGAATTGCACCCATAAACTGCTGGGCACTGTCTGCAGCGACAAGGTAGGCAGGGGGGGATGGGTCCATAGAATGCGGTGCATTGAATGGGGTTCACGAGAAAACTCAAGGATGTCCGCTTCAGTGATCCACTTACCAAAAAAACGAAGGAAAATACATGTAAAGTGCAATAACCCAACCCCTTGCACCTTAATCGGCACACATGGCAACACAAAGCAATGCAACGCAAAGACGGTGCTATGGTTGATTATCGTACTACGTGCATTGCGAATCCCTAACCCCAATTCAAGGGGCCACGCAACAACGCGTGGACTACGAGTCCCTAACCCCAACCTCAGGGGCCATAAAACAAAGTGTAGATTGCGAGTCCCTAACCCCAGCTCCGTGGGCCCTGCAACAAAGGGTGGATTGTGAATCCCTAACCCCAACTGAAGGGGTGCAACAATATTGACCAATATGAGGTTACGAAACAAACAAACAAGTGGAACACCCCACATTTCACATTGTCTGCCGCGATTCCACTCCCAGGTTTCCACATGGCCGCCAAACGGTGCTGGTCACGGGTTCCACGCTTCGCTCACACTCATTCCTGAGCGGGGCACCGCTAGTGTAGCAAGGCTAGCAGCTCCGCTTGGAGAGTAGATGGATCGGACACAATGCTCAATGTCGGTAGCAGCGCCCTGCGGCAGGGGCCCCTTGTCCGCGGGCTGACAATTGCATTTAACATGTCTAGGCAACAACGGACATTTTTGTAGCGCCTCGTCTTGCTCATCTGGCGCTCCAGAGGGGGTCTAGAGGGGTTGGGAAGGGGGGTTGGTGTCAAGTCTCACAGGTCCGCGTCCCCTGTGGGTGTGGATCAATCAACCCAGAAAAAGAGTGGATGTGGTGGGAATGCACAAAAAGGTAGAAATGGGTGAAACAAGGGTGCAAATCCAAATTTGAGGGGGGGGGGTGGGTCAAAATCAAACTTGCTTCATCACCGGCGCCGTTATGGGATCCCCGCACACACCACGTTCCCCCACAGGTGCCTAGGGAATCGCCCATAACACTTTTTTGAGCACTTCTAAAATTGGCGGCATTTGCGCTAAAAAAAAAACCGCGCGCATAAAAAAAAAGTCTGTGTATTTTTTTTAGCATAGAATATTTTTTGTAGCGCACAATATTTTTTTAGTGCGGATTTTTTTTTTTAGCTCAGATAAAAAGTACCTTCTAAAACAGAATAATCCGCATGTAACAAAAAATACAGCAATACACACACCTTTTTTCGTTTCTGTATAGCATACCTACCCAAACTGAACAAATCGGCAATACAGCGACCCTCCTAGATGGAGGTGTAAATGTTTATGCAAAAGAGTCAGCCGGCATTACATCTAGCGAAATCAGAATGATTGAATGAATGTTTACCCTCCACTAGGGAGGAACACATACTTGTAGATGAAGGCAAAGAAGCAGAATTATGCAAAAAAGATAAAGGCCCAACATCAGTAGGATGGGAAACACAAACAACTCCTACAGAGGGAGCGTAAACAACACCTGCATCGGCCGATATGGAACAAGAAGAGAAGCTGGGTCCGACAGGACCCTATAGAATAGAATAGGGCTCATGTACCATGGAGGCGTGGACATAGGAGGTAGTACCAAGAGAACTGTGAGAACCAGCCTCATATGTTAGGCCAAGAGGGGGGGGGTCCCCAGCAGATGTGGAGCACTAGTCAGGACTAGCGACGCAACATCCGACTTGGGGATGTCCACGCCTCCGAACAATGATACATCAGCCGAATGGCTAAAACGTAGAGAAGATGGAGTGGCGTCGACACCGGAAGCACTAGATAGCGCAAGCCACTGCTCGTTGGCAAGGTAGTCAAATCTCCAAGTGCCCCCGCTGAAATCGCCATATCAATGCCCTGCCTACGTTTGGGTTTTAAAGCCTAAAAGGCGCCGGAGCCAACACCCGAGTAGGAAAAACGAATTTTTTTTTTAATGCTGTGATCGTGTTGCGTGCCCGACAACCTGTTCAATAGATGAAGCCGGTCGGGCTGCCCCGCGACCGTCTTCAACGCAGACCTCGTAATGGTCCACGCCGGGTTTCATATTCGTCTTTTTTGTGTGCATTCTCTCCTGTTGTATCATTGTTTCTCAACTTTTGAACAGAGAGCACCTCAGAGCGCAAGTTGTGCCTCGCCAAGAGAGGTCGCCAGATCAGAGATGCCTCCGTCAGCAGTGGCTGCAAAAGTCTAAGAAATTCACAGATTTATACCTAGCAAAAGCTGTTTGAACTTTATAGTCAAAAGAAGATCAAATGACCGCGAATGTCCGCATTTATAAAGGCGATTTTCAAATTTTGAAGAGTAGATCGCTGACGCAACGGCCAAGTGCATGCCCTGTTCTTTCGTATATTGTGTCTTCAGATATGCGCCATTGGTGAGGCCCAGCAAGGGTCTATGAATGTTTCGTACCTTGGGTATGGACGAACCGCGTGAAGAAGGAAACAAAAAGCAACATGTGACGTGTTAAACTTGCATGCCATTGACTTTTCCAAAAATGCAAACGGAGATCAAAATGGATAAAAAAGCATGTGTATGTCCACGTGGGAGAAGAACAATCGAATCTAGCCCGAGTAGGTCCCAAAGGGAAATGGGAAAACATCGAACTCCAACAGCGGATAAAACCCCCCATTTCTTACCAAAAAACAACCCGCCCAAAAGTGGTACCAAAAAAAAACCAAACCTTACCAAAAAACCCCAATTTTTACCAAAAAAACGCGCGACTTTACTAGGGGGTTTTTGGTGAAAAAAAATGGTGCAAGTGGGGTTTTAATGCAATGGAGTAAAAATTGGTACAGATTGGGGGTGTTTTTTTGGTAAGACGTGGTACAGGTAGGGGGTTTTTGGGTACAAAAGGGGGGGGGGTTGGCAAGAATTGGTGCCAATTGGGCTTTTTTTTTTTTTTTTTTGAAAAAATGGGGCGGGGGTTTTTTGGTACAAAACGGTGCAAATGGGGTTTTGTGGGGGGAAAATGGGGCGGGGGGGAGGGTGGTAAAAAATGGTACAAATTGGTTTTTGGGGGGTAAAAAAAAGGGGGCACCACATCTGTCACACCCCATGCATCCACCACTTCATCGCTAAGACAACATACATGGCCTCAGAAATGGCCAGAGGTTCCAGCCTGTCACACTGTGCGCACGCAACCGAAAATACGGACAACACTGGCAATGCCACTCAGCTGGCGCGTGAAATAGTCTCGAGTGATTGCAGTAGCAACAGGTGTGCAGGTGCACTGCTGTACCAGGCAACAGGGCATGCAAGCCCGCCTTGGCATCGCGCACAGGGCTGGCAGTGGGCAGCGGAGCAACAGCCAGCAGCTGATGCCAAGGGCCTGTTCTGTGCCCTTCAAGTTCCAGTTCCGCTCATCCCATTACAGGGTACAAATCAGCAACGGAGGAGCGGGGTGAAGCGGCACTGCGACCCATCAGCCCCCAGATGTGCCAGACCCCACTAACTTTCCGATAAGCCCTCTAAATCTCGAGGAGGGGTCTACTGTACCCAGAGACCAATGCCATACCATTTCTACATTCTGACGCCCACCACCCCAGAGATGCTGGGGCAAGGCCAGTACTTCACAAAGGCTGCACTTGGCCATAAGAATGGCATGCTGATCAATCACAAGCAAGAGCTTGCGTTCAATCCCCACGAGCTCAGTCTCGTTAGAGTAAGTTCCGCACCGTTCAAGCATCGTGCGGCACTGTGCAGAGGTTTTGACCAAAACACGGGCCAATGGTCTCCCTGCAGAGCCTCCAAAATGCTGTCCCTTGAAGGCTGCTTAAGTGCGCTGGTACTATCCTCGAAGGGTTGGTAGTGCACTGTGGCTTTCACTGGAGTGTTCTGGGGGACAGATTTCGTTTGGCAAAGAGCCGCGTCTACATCAACCTTGCCACATATTGCACCCCTGACCTGCACACCATGGCTGGGACTCACTGTTGGAGTACATCAGGCTTCCCAAGTGCCAAGCACATGGAAGGCCCCGCAGTATGCAATGGACGGTGGCATATCTCGCCAAGTTGTGCACATTCTACAAGACGCCGCAGGCGCCTGTGGAGCAACACTGCTAACCCAGAAGAGGCGCCCAAGACGCCTCAAAGAAGAGACAAAAAGAAGGTGCCACAAACCACCCATTGATGGATTGACCCCACCTACGGGCGTCCATCGGGCTCAACGTGTACCTTCATGCTGGCAGGCGCGCACATACACACGCTACACAAATGACCCTGGGGGCGGTACTCAGCAAGAGCAATTGCATTCAGCAAGGGAACTGCAGCAGCCAGTAGCACCTCCGATCTGCTCGCAACATAACATATGGCATCGGCCCTCCTTCCTGGACAATAACGCGCCGAGGGCCCATTAAGTGCACAGTGAAGGCAAATATAAAGCGTAAGAGGCGCTCTCAGAACTCACCGTGGGGTCAACTCGGTGTCGGGGCAAACGAGAGGCTGAGGGAAACGGAAAGAAGCAAGCATGTGCCGCCATCCCGCTCATCAGACGATTTTGCATGAACAAAGCAGACAGCGTTTGTATCTACCATCATTTGTCTGCCTGCCTGCCTGTCTGTCTGTCTGTCTGTCTGCTTCCTCCATATCAACTTGTTGCATTGTCACTTCCAAAGGGACAAACAGGTCTCAGCCCCAAGCTGCGCTTGTTAATAGATGGAGCGGGGGGGGGGGGGGTTGGATCCAAAAAGGCAATGTAATCCAGCAGAGGCATCGGCGTAGCTGAACACACAGATGTGGGTTCACAGAATCTTGGCCCTGAAGTTCAAGGGTGTACATAGTCTCTCCAGCGCCTGGCAGTCTGCCCGCTCTTTTTCCTCGCATGCTTTGATATCAAAGCGGACTGATGCAAGTGCTGTTTTCAGGTTAGGTTGGACTGCACTAGGCAGACAGAACACAGGGTGGACGGAGACTCCAGCAGGCCGAGACTGTTTGACAGAGCTGCACTTCAGTTGCTGACTGAAATTGACTTCCTTAGAGGCATTCGACTGTCTGCCATATCAGTTGCACTTCCTTTCCAGCACCTTCGTGAAGTGCCATCATTCACGTGCGAGGCAGGCTAATACCTCCACACAGGCCTACACACACCACCACAAGGAGAGAGGAAGGGGGCTGGAGGTCATGGTCTAGTGGGTTTCAGTGCAGGCCCTGTGCCTGCCTCATGCAACCCATGGGGCTACCGACCTTTGGATGGGCGAATCCCAAGCATGTGTGGTGGCAGGAGGCGGAGGAGGCGAGAAGCGGACGGCTCACAGGCGCAAATCGCGAGAAGCGGTTGTCCATTGCGCTGAACGCAGGCACTGACTCGTGGTCTGCGGGCACAGCGGCACAGAAGACCCGGCACCGTGCTCATCCCTTGTCTTGTCTTCCACGGATCGTGTTGATCCTGTCGACCACAGCGTCGCCGCAGGACCGCAGCCATGCGCTGCCCTGCGACATCTCCTTCATCCTTGGGATGAGGATCCCAAGTGCAGCGCTGTGCAGCACAATGCGGGCAGCCCCTGGGAGGTACCCTGCCAACATCCGCTTCCAGCCCTTACTGAACATCTCCTCATAAAACGGGATGTTGTGCTGCTGAGCCGCCCGCAGCATCTCGAAGGGGTAGCTCAAGAAGGAGCCGATGATGCCGCACAGGGCCCCGGCCGTGAGCGCCCGGAATCGCATCGCCTCTGGCAGGGCCTGCTCGACAGTGTTGTAGCACCCGACCATGCCCAGCATGCAGATGGAGTTCCGCATGAACACGGCCCCGGTCCCCTTCCAATACGCAAACGGCCCCTCCTCCCGGTACACGCGGACGATGCAGTTTCTCATGCTCGTGTACTGCCACTCGGGGCGTTGCATGCGGAACTTCACGAAATTGATCGGAGTCAGGAACACCACTTCGCTACCGCCCGTGAGCATCCCGACCAGCGCCGACTCAGGCCTTGTGGCTTTCTTCAGATCGCCGGACGGGACCAGCAGCTCAATGTAGAAGTTCAGCCAGGCGTAGTGGATCCAGCACTTTGGTATCAGTCCGACGGCGGTGGTGCCCAGGCTCCGGTAGATCTCCCGCCGTTTGACCAAATCGACGAAGTTCCAGATGAACGACCTGGCATTGATCTGCGTCTGGGTGATGCTCGCTTCCACAGGGACCACTATGGGCAGCTCCAGCATCCCATGGATGGTGCCCCCGAGAAGGGCTGCCCATGCATTGCCCGAAGCCTTGTGGAGCGCAGTCTGCACGGCAGACTTGTCTTGGGACTCGTTGGACATGTAAAAAACTGCTGCGAAACAAATCCTTCACGAGTGCAATGTGCCGAACCTCCTCCCCTTGTTCTTGCGCATGTGCATCGAACGCAATTTCTACATCACGCATCCCCGTCCTTTCCAGCCTTGTGTTGGGCATACTCGGGCCTTCAAGGAGCAGCACTGTGGCGTGCGTCAGACGCATTGCCAAACCAGGCTGTTTGATGGTGGTGAGGGTTGTGTGTGGGCACATCCTTGCCGTTCCACCCACTCGAAATCGCCCTTCCTGCCCAGGCATTGTGTCAAACCGGCAGGTCTCTACAGCAGCTCGGTGCTGTGAGATTTGCTGTCTGTCCCACTTCAATCATCTTCAAATGCCGGGATCACGAAACTAGCGATCCCATAAAAGCCCCCAAACCAAAAGGACCACAGGGTGGTTGTGCTAAGATCCTGCATGATCCTGTATGTGGCTGTGTTGTCCCTCTGTGGGCGTCACTTGGTACGGCACTTGGTAGCTCACCAGCACCAATGGATCAGCGGTTGACCACCGTCAATTGGTGCTGCCCAAGCGGTGACTGTTTCAATAAAAAAAAACGAGAAAAGGGGTGGGCTGGTTTTCAACTCCGGGAGGGGGGGTCAATACAGCCCTCTGGCTAGACCCCTCCCCTCAAAAAAAGGCTCAACTGACGGATCCCCCAAAATCCTACCGTGACCGACCCCTAGGCCCCAGAGGTGACCTAAACCCACAATTCGGCAAAAAATGAAAATGGGATTTTTGGAATCAGCGTGTCGAGGCGGTTTGGAAAAATCATCATTTGCCATGTATTTGGTGGTGGGGGGGGGGAAAGACCAACAATTAAAATCAACCTTTGGAAACAAAGACCACGTTGTTTTAAACAACATGTTGGTTACTATTTGACCCTCCAATTTCATGTGCATCCAGATCAGACATGAAGTTTGAAGGACCGTTGTGTCCAAGGATAGCCCCTAAAAAGACGTTCATCCTTGAGCATCTCCACTGTGTGAACTGGTTTGGATCTCCAATGTGTGAACCGGCTTGCATCTCCAATGTGTGATCTGGCTTCGGATCTCCAACGTGTGAACTGGCTTGGGTCTCTAGTGTGCAAACTGGCTTGGATCTCCAACGTGTGAACTAGCTTGGGATCTCCATTGTGTGAACCGCCTTGGTTCTCCAAGTTAGATCACGAGGCGGTTGTGGGGCAGGTGCCATATATTGGCACGAGGGTTCTGCCGTGTCCATGGTATTATAGTGTAAAGTGAAACAGCTGGGTGGTAAGATGGGCATTGTGGGGTCCACAATGAACATGGGGCACCCGTTGAACGGCCAAGATGAGCCATCCAAACCACACAGGGTCCATCAACTAGCACTATAAGATGATGGACACGTCAAGCCGGGGATTTACGGGGGTTTACAGTGCTTTTGGCCCCTGGCCCCCACCTTGTGTAAATTGGTGTAAATATTCCCAAAAGTGGCGTAAATGTCCTTCAAAAGTGTATAAATTTAAGAGAAAGACGGTGTCACTCAACAACTCCAGGTCCAACAACTCCAATCTAGAACACTCAAACACAATAATGTGGAGTTTTGATGATTGCTTACTTGGGCCTTGTGACCCCAAGTGGCGTTTTTTTTTTCAGCTGCTGAAGGAAGTCGCTAGCTTGACTCGGAAAATCAGCCAGGGTGTTGTGTAGGGGGACATCCAAAAAGCGTGGCACAGGAGTGGATGCATCGAATTCGTGTTGGAAAGCGCCCCGCCCCTCGCCCTCCCACCGTTTAGCCCTATCTAGTGTTTCAATGCACCTATTGATGGTCAAATCCTCAAGGGCTATGCACCGTCTCCGCAACTGCATAGTTTGCAACATGCCCGCACACGCACCCACCACATCAAGCATGAAATGCAAAGCGGCCACGAACATGTAGTCCGTGATCAAGTACAACAACTCCCGTTGCTTCAAATTGTCCTCTGCATCCCTAGGCTTCATGGCATGCAACGCACAAACTACAACAACATAACCCCTGCACATGCTACACAATGCACCAAATGCAAAAGCTGCCCAAAAGCGTGTCTCCAGCTTGCCAAACTTGGTAACCGCCACACCCAAATCAGAGGCAACCCCCCTCAAACACTTCAAACGCGCACGGGCAGAATTGTAGTAGGCGGCCAATTGTTGCAAACCGTCATTGAGCACACCCAGGAAAATATGTGCCTCTTTCAGGGCATCCTTGAAAGCCAAATCAGCCCTGTGGCAGTTGGCATGCATGGCCACAAAGTACAACTACCCCGTTACTTCCTCTTGCAAAGAGCGGAGGCGGCCCACCACACCTGCCTTTGTACTTGTCATTACATTTGCACCATCAGTGCACAACCACACCAAACGACACACCCACAACTCAAGAGGAACGGAGGCGAGCTCAAACGCCGCCTTGTACGCACGCAAAATAGACTTTGTGTCCCGCTCCCAGCGCTTGCATTGAAAAAAATCAACAAATAGTAATCTACAAGCTTTACTACAAGCAAGGCAATTGCTAGATGTGTAAATCTACATCTTATAACATGCAAAATACTCGGGTTCGCCAACGAACACTGACATTCTTGCGCACGCAGGGTACACGACAATAAAAATTCCGTCCTGAAAACAAGCATGTTTTGGCCTAGGTGGGGCGCCACTGGCAATAGTGGCCAGGCATTGACTCGGGAGCAATGCCCTTAAACAAAAGCACCACCTACCATGCCCCCCCCCCCGTTTCGTTTTTTTCACCCCAACATACATACCTCAAAATGATCAGTGTGACAAGGCAGTCATTTTAAGCCATATATGTTGGGGTCCGGGAGCCCCCCACTCCGGCTGGCCCCCAAACCCCCCCCACCCCGCTTCCTAAAAGTGGGAGGAAAGGGGGAGGGAGTCGGTGCATGGCCCATTGACACGTCTCCCCCATGAAGAGCTCACTTGGGATCAAGTGTGTGCAGACACAAGAGTCATTGGCAACAATGATGCACGCCTAACCTACAACCCACCTTCCCACCGTCTTCAACCCAGTGTTCCATGACAATTGGTTAGTTTAAGTTTTGTGGGAAGGTACATAGATTTGGTTTTCAAAGTTGACTGCGAATCGCTGTTGTGTAAAGGTAGGGGCTCGAAAACATACCAAACTAGCTCTCTATTAATCAGAAGCACCCATGATGTCAATGCAGCCCAGGTCGCGGGGCACACACGGCCACAGAACAAATGCATGAATGTAAGTGAAGCCAAAAAGCAACAGGCGCAAAGCCATTGGGTGCAAAGTCATCACAAGTTGGGGCCGAAAATAGGGACACAATAGCAAATTGGGACGGCCTCTATAAATCCGGCCCTTGAATAGGGAAGCATCTTGGGGCCCAGCTCAAAAGAGGAACCCCAATTCGGGCCAATTCAGCAAATGCAGTCACGTTCGTGAATTGGCAATACAAGAGGGCCCTCTTGAAAGGTCAAGCGAAATTTGCTGAATTTGGAGTGCATTTAGGCTTCCAATGCGCATTCGTGAATTCAATTTGAGGCCCTTGCGTTCAATGTAGAAAATTAAAATCAAAAGGAATAGGTAATGGTGCATTGTGCTAGAGCCGAGAAGAAGTCCAACGAACAATGCTAGTGATTGTCTCCATTGTGTCCTACGCCGGGGGATGCCACCATGGTTGGCAACTTTAAGAAATTCACACCTACCCACAACAAGAGCAGCTAACCCGGCAACAACCTTCTCTTTCTCGGTGTACGTTTTGATTTTGAATGCTTTGGACATGTCATCCATAACAACTATAGGAGAATGCCCAGCACCTACGAGCCGAGCCACGTGTCTTTGCACTAAGGGCTGATCGTCGTCGGCAACGACAAGTATCAATGCTTTCCATTATGCACATCTATTCATCAAGTGTTGGCATCAATGAATGGTACGAGCCAATTTTTTATTGACGGTCCTTTTTTTCATGGCAATGAACGTCGGCCCGGAGACATAATGCCTCAAAGCCCAACTTCCAATGCTGTACACTTTTGTCAGGTTGTCTAGTCTCAGCCATCCAACGATGCAGCACGACACTTTCCCTCACACCACCACATGGGGAACATGATACAACCGGATTGAACCAATGGATGCTTCGCCTCTACACAGAGGGTCTACCGATTCCAAGCCCAAGCCATCAACCACACCATCATGCGGCCTTCTCATGTGCGTGCCATAGTAGTGGAAATGAACAGTGTAAATGCTTCGCATCCTTTATCCCAAATGACGGCTTTTTCGCACAACGTAGGGGTGTGTGTGGCAAATCTGTGGGCAAAATGGATTGCTTGGCCATTGAGTCAATTGGCATGCTAGGCATGGTAGGCGTAGATTATGGGCTGGGATGGCAACTCGACGGTGTTGCCCGAAAGAAGGTCAACAATGAGCCTCCACGTGGTTGAGGGGGAAGATTCTCTTGCATGAAGCACAAGTGTTGCTAGCTGCTTTTGGATTGTTGCTCAAATGTACTACTGCTTGGTCGCACCAATCTAGACAATTGTTTGCCACCCAAACAAAACGAATTGTCACCAGTAGAAGCATTATAGGCCTTGTTGTACTCTTGCACATTGTTGCCAAGCCGCACTATGTGCGAACAAGAGGCCGAGGAACCACTAGGTGGTATGGGAACTTGCAAAAAAGATGGTGCGATTGGTTGCACTTGCACTACCCCCAGGGTGCACAACACTTCATGTACATAGGAGGGAGTGGCGATAATATGTGCCAATTTCATTGCGGGTGTAATGGCTACACGTTCACGTGTAAACTTCCGACGGATGTCTCGAATGAAACACCAATCAACTGTCCTTGGTGACCATGCCTAGCAAGATTTTGGCCCTAACCCGAATTGTCCAAATGCGGCATGCTTGGGCTTCAAGGGGTGAAGTGGCAATCCGTGCCAAACCATCGGGAAGCAGCACAACGTCGGCGAGGTCCACAACAATGGAAAACTTGGTATAGAGTGCTCCATCACTTGGAGCCTGGGGGGAGCCCTGCACATTGACATAAAACCAACGGTCGATCCTAGTCCCCTTAAACTCCAGCAAAAAAGAAAAGGCTAGGGGTCGGTGGGGGAGGGTTGGCTGCAAGGTGCAGCAAAGTTTCCTTGACTTTGTCCCAAAGAATCGACCCCATGTCTTCAAAAGAGGTGAAATCCCACAACTTGAGGACTTGGAACGCTGTACTAGTACAACTAGTGTGCAACCCGTCACCTCGTGTGATCCAAGCAGTTTCTACCCCAATAGCTACACAAATGGGCTCTAGGAGTGTGTACTCCATGATTGGCATAGATGTTGAGGATGGTGCCGTTGTCAACACTGCTGTGGAAGTTTTGTGTGAAGTAGTGACACCCAAGAGTGGAAGGTCCAACACGCCGTAAGGGCTCACAATGCCACTACATTGCACCCCACCAATGTCCAATAGGCCCAGGCTAGGGCTCAACATTGGTTGCGTGCAAAACCAGCTGACAGGCTGCGAATTCAACTAGGTTTGTACAAAAAAAAGAAAGACCGGCAACAAGGGAACAATACAGAGCAACATGGCATGCATAGGAGGGAGCACTAATCCTCACCTATGCCACAAGTAGTATCCCTCCCATGCTATTACGAGTGTTCCTAGAAAAATTGAAGGCTCATTTTGACCGATTTTACCCCAAGCCAAAACTCTTGGGGTTCCATGGCCGTGACCCTCGCTTTGTGGTGGCTTCACTTTGGGCTGACTAGGATGTGTGGGGATACCAAATTCGTACCAACAACACCATGGGGGGGGGGGGTAGAAAAAAAAATTCCTGGTACCGGCGTACAGCTTTTTTTCGGGGGGTACCCCCGGAGGGGGAGGGTATGAAAAAAAATTTGCGTGAAAATTTTTTTGGACCCCAAAACCTGAAATTTCCTTAACTCTACCCCACGTGTTTGGGTTTGGAAGGTGCAAGGGGGGTATTTTTCAAGGTAACCATGGATATTTGAGCCGATATGGGTGGTATTTGTGTTTGAGGGCACAAAGACCCCCGGTCTGTTCCAGCTGCAGTGCAACACCCCACCCTAGCCTCTTATCAGCAAGAAGGAGTCCCCAGATGAGGCAATACACCCTATCTGGGGCGAGACACTGAACCAGCGGCATTGAAGGACAAGGGTGATTGATGTCCATTCTGGCTGTTCTGCAGGTTGCCCAAGCCTACAGCCTAGCGGCCTAGCGGCTCCGCCTGGTCAGTAGATGGATCGGACACAATGCTCAATGTGGGTGGCGACGCCCGGCGCCAGGGGCCCCTTGTCCGCGATTGCATTCAACAAGTGTCCACCGCTACTGGGGAGAAATCAATGGCACCATGCAACAAAACAACCAATTACGTTTATCTCAGTAGTAGTTCATGTGCCAATGTCATACAATGTGGCAAAGTGAAGGTGCCATGCAAGTTCAAGTAGCACATAGTAAAAAAATTCCTCTTGGCAAAAAAAAATTCCTATATGGGGTGCCAGCTTTTTTTGGGGGGGTACCCCCGGAGAGGGGGGGGGGACGGAAAAAAATTGTCGCGAATTTTTTTCCACCCCCCCCCCCCCCTGCAACAGCCTACTTCGTACTACACAATAACAAGCCGTTGTCTGAAAAAAAATCGGGTGCAAAAATTTTACACAATGGGGGGGATTTTTTGGGCCATACCCCCCCCCCCCCCCAAGGGGGGGGTATACATAAAAACGGTGATCCCCCCCCCACTGGTGGTCCATAACCCCAAGAGGGGTTGTAAAAACGTGTGTGAGAGTACATGGGGCTGAAGAGGGAGGGGGGGTTGTTGAGGTTAACTTGGGCGGCCCGTTTGGGGGTGCACCCAAAAAACCCACTCTGACAATGAAAATGAAGTAATGGAAACCAATCTTTGTGCGCAGCACATCTTTGGGATGCAACGCAAACCCCCTCACGGGCCACATTTTGGCATATTTTGGCCCATTTATTGTTGGGGGGGAAACATGCAAAAACGGCATTTTGAGGTAATTGTGACACCCAAATTGCACAGAAAAGTCAGTTGCAAGTACAGGCTTAGGCAAGCTGAAAAGGGGGTTGCATGGGCCAGGTCTGTGTACCCGTGTTTGCAGAAGGGTGGCAACGCGGATAGTCACATAACCAGGGTCCCGGCGATGATTTTAGGATGGGGCAGGACATGAAAAAACACTGTCAAACAGCAAAAATCTGACAGATGTTTTTCTGCAAACCCTTGTCTCATGACCTAACCGCCACAGAGTAGAAATGGTGCACGTAGAGGAGGCAATTTGGACACCATGCATGAAAGGCGCGGGCCGGAGCACCGCATTTGCGGCAATCATTGTCGTATGCAGATTCTCACAGGTGCAGACGGCAGTGCACATTACTACAAACAGTTCGGGTAGAAGCAAAACCAGGTGTCACTGTCAGAATTCTGACGACAAAAAATACAATTCCGGAAGGCACAACTAGCAATGTCCATTCTGTGCCAGTGCTATTCGCAGGGAACGCTGTCAGGATTCTGACAGTAACACCTTGTGTTGCTTCTGTTTGCAGTAATGTGCACTGCCGTCTGAACCTATGAGAATCTGCATGCGATAATTACGGCCACAAATGTGTTTCTCAGGCCCGTCCCTTGCACACACAGTGTCCAACATGTGTCCTCTACCTGCACCATTATTACTCTGTGGCGATTAGGTCACGAAACGACGGTTTGCAGAAAAACAAGCGTCAGAATGTTGCTGCTTCATAGTATTCTTCCCCATCCTGTTTAAAATCGTCCCTGGGACCCTGGTTATGTGACTGCCCAAGTTGCCACCCTTCTGCAAACATGGGTCCACAGACCTGGCCCATGCAACCCCTTTTTCAGCATGCCTACAACTGGCTGTTCTGTGCTTGTGTGTGTGTTTGGATCGCAAAATAACGTCAAAATGCCGTTTTTGCATGGTTTCCCCCCGACAATAAATGGGCCAAAAGAGCCAAAACGTGGCCTGTGAGGGGGTTTGCGTTGCATCCCAAAGATGTGCTGCGCACAAAGATGGGTTTCCACCACTCCATTATTGCTGTCAGAATTTTGACAGGGTTTTCGGGTTACCCCCAAATGGTTCGCACCATGCGCCGGAGAACATTTCACAAACAGCATGCCACACACAACCTGGAAAACACTATACTCACCACACAACACACAACCTGTAACACACAATATGCAATACACCACATGGAACACACAATGTGCCACACACAACACGCAGTACATGTCATACACAACATGCAATACACAACATGCAGCATGGAAAAGACAACATACAAAGAGGAGTCACCATTGCACCCACTGTAATATGGGTGAGTCACAGACACCGTGTACCAAGGTGGTCCAGTCGGGCACTGTCAGAATTCTGACAGTGCCTTTGCCTTTTACAGGGTACACTTCGTGGAAGGGTGATCGGTAAGATGACTGGGCCTGAACGGTGCAAAATGTGGTGGTCAACATTGTCCAGTGATGCGTGCCTGCGCTGCGCTCGCCATAGTGTCCAACGCAGGCACACATCACTGGGCAACGTAAACCACCACATTTTGCATCTTTCAGCCCCAGTACTTTGCAGCTACGTGACCGATCATTCTTCAATGAAATGTGCCCTGTAAAAGGCAAAGGCACTGTCAGAATTCTGACAGTGCCCGACTCGAACACCTCCGGAACACGGTGTCTGTGACTCACCCCAATTACAGAGGGTGCAATATTGCTACAGAAAGGGGTTTCTGCAAACCCCTTAAAATGGGGGCCAAAGGGGTGTTTCCGGGCACCCCCAAATGGGCCGCCTGAATTTAATCCAATACTTCATTCTCCTGAAAATTCCAAGTATTTGGAGAAAAGACACATGGGGTGAAATTTTTTTTTCAAACTCTGCCGCATCAAGGAAATTTTCCTTATGGCGCCTTGGGTGCTGACGTACTGGCACTTCCCTGCCAAGTTCCAGGGGGGGGGGGGGGTCCGGCGTCAGGGCCCCGGGCTTGGCGAGCCCCCCGAGGACCTCTTGTGCGACAGCCCGGATGAAAAAAATAATAGCACACATACTGCAAAAAAAACGGTCCACACGGTGAGTGTGTTCCGGACCGAGCAAGTGACTCCTTGCAAATAATAAAGAGATTTCCAGCAGCCTTTGCTTTTTTAGCTCACAAACCCAGCGTCCAGGCTTCAAATTTCTTCACGTCAAGATTTAGGACTACGTTGAGGTTGCGGAAGTGGTCCTGCACCCTTTGTCACTAGCTTCGAGCACAGCCCTTCTGAATGTTGGCTGCAGGGTGCTAGAAATGCAACAATTTGAACAAACAACAACTGGTGAGCTAACAGGAGGCTGAACACCCCCCAAGTGCCGCCTTAAGACCACTTCGGTTCCAACGTGGTTTTCACTGCTGGCGTTCCCCCATGGACGCCACTTGCATTGATTTCTGCCCCATTGAGTTGTGAGCCAATGTCAGTACTTCATGATGTCTCACGTGTCTAGGTTTGTGTTGTAATGTTTGGTGTTGCTATCCGTGTGGGCTGCAAATGATGCAACATTCTGTGTGAAGCATACATCTAGTTTTGGTGCACAGGTTTAAACAAAAACTCAAGCTGCAATGATTAAGTACGACTTTTGCGCAAGAACTCATAAAAAGGACGACGGAAAATGCCTCAAGATTGCACGCTGGTGTGCAATTAATTTTTGTACTGAGTGTCCCTATTTAACAAGGATTCTTTAAAACATAAGTGTGAAAAAATTTATTCTCTTACAGGACTGGATGATCATTGGAACCGTGCCCAAGGCAAAGCAGTGGTCCAGTGGGTGGGAAACAACGTAGAGTGGTGATTTAGCTTAAAAATCAACATGGGCCCATGGAATGCGAAAAAAAAAATCCCATCTTGGACCAGGGTGCCCCTTTTTAGGGTCCCGACTTGTAAATCCAGGTTGCAGCTGTGCGTGTGCCTGAAACAGTTTGCGAAGGCGCAGCAAGCTGCATCAGCGATTTTTCAAATCTTCCCATGGACGATTTCTCCAATTTTTTGGAGAATTGAACGGTGAAAATTTGTATACAGTTTGCTGACATTACATCTACCTCTGCATGGCATGAGTTTTTGTTCGGGTCCGATTTTTTTGCCAATTGTAAAGAGAAAATTTTGTAAGAGAAAAATTGGACCTGAGCATACACAAAAATGGGCCTTCATTGCTTTATGCGCCTCTTAAGCATTCCAAAAGGTTCTTCATTACTTCCGTGGCTACTACTTTCCGTGCCATCAAGTATCAAGGTATTGTAGGCGTGGGTTCAATAGTTGTGGGGGTTTCATATTTTTGATGTATTCAGTCAATGGTGGGACAATCATGTAACTCCACGGCTTAGAACATTGTTCCCGAGAGTCATCTCCCGTATCATATTGCGAGTCAGCTCATCTTGGCGAAGCAAAACTTTCCGCTTTTCTTGTTCAACTGCCGCTGTCGGGCTTGAAGATGAAGCACCCTTACCGTTGAACCTGGTTCAAAGAGGTGAGTCAGTGGAATGAGTCCTATGCCAGCATCCTTTCTTCTTGTGCCCTTCTAGAGTAAGGTAAGGTAAGAATCTATGATGTTGTCTCGATTTGTGGCATCATGAATGCGCCACCCAATGGTGGGTCACAAGGGCCGGTACTGGTCACCGGGTGGCACACCGGTTGTTGTGTGTCATTGTGCCATCATGAAAAATACTTTTCCAGCTTTTGACTAGTTCAAAAAATTTATTCGCATGATTGCTGTGCTTTTGCGATCAGAAATGGGGAGCAATTATTGAGGGGTATCGAGAGAGATCAAATATTCAAATGGGACATCACAGTAGCACATCATGCTTTCGTCCAGTTTTATACACACTGCACCTCTCCAGCATACACATGGTCATGAATTCTGTATAAATGTAACAGATAGCTGCTTTGGTTGAAAAAATTACACCTTCGTCCCATCTGCTGCAGATCACAACAAGCTTAGCCCTGCATCAGATATGTAGAAATTCCTTTGCGTCTCGCCAAAGATATTAGACCTCATCTCAAATGATCGAATGGCCATCAAGACACCATAGTATGCATGGGTATGCATGGTAAGATTGAAACAACACGCCAGATAAGGGGTTTAGCGACTGCCGTAGAATGGCAGAAGCAAAAAACCACAATATGCAAAAATATCATAACACTCTTCAACACCCACACATTTTCTCCAGTAGATTAGGAGGAGAAAACGGTGTTCTGGGTGGACCATATTTTAGGAAAAGAATTTGGTGGACAAGGGGATGAGGTTAGACCATATAGTTCGCACCGGTGAGAAATGAAGCCAACATCATTGCATGTGGTCAGAACAGTAGAAATATCACTGCAGTAGTTGGGATGGCTTCCACCAACAAAGCAGGCCATGGTGCACCAGGGCTGTAGCGAAATCCTTCAGCTTCGAAATGGGCCCCTGCGAGCAAAAAATATGGCTATGGTAACGAATAATACTGGCACACCACACATTCGGTGAGCATCACGCCGACATAATATGGAACAGGGACACCAGGAAGCTGCACTGTGGGTGGTATCAACTTGGATGTCAACTTTGTCAACTGCCATGCACAGTGCCAACTCACGGCGCTTTTCTAGCAGCACCACAAAACCTTGAGAAAAAAAGCCGTTTGCTGGTAACAACTTAGTTGGCATCCTACTCTTGCACATCACAAGCTTCCCTTTACTGTAGAATTTGGTTTGGAGTGGTTTTTCAGAGGGCTGCAGGAAGCTGCAGCTTCCTGGCTCGGCATAAAAAAGCAATTCCGATCTGCCCAGAAGACTGCTCAATGAAGAACTTTGTGACACTTGTGAGGCGACAGGGTACCTCCTGCCTGTCCAATGACTGCCCTGCATCTGATGCGACCTCCTTCACAGAGCCACATAGGAACACACCTCAAATTAGGCGTATAAGCTGTCAAAGAAACCTTCAACGGGGACAGTTCCTGTATGCTGGGGGTCCAAGTAATCAAACAGCGCACTCAATTCATGCGGGAGACAGCGAATGTTGCATTGCTGCAAATGAAACACAGGATCCAACCAGTACATGCAGCGCATGGCATATCTCATGGAAAGTAAAGCAAGAAGAATGCACACCCAGTGGCTGAAAACATCAGTGAATGGGATTCCACGGGGGGGGGGGGGGCGTACCATCGGGCCATACGCCGACTGCCTCCCACTTTCCAGCCAATTTCAGGGCGGGGGGGTCGGGGGGGGGGGGGGGGGGCTGGGTCTGGGGGGGGGGTCTGGGGCCGGCTGAAGGGGAGGGGGGCACCCGGACCCCAACATATATGGCTTAAAATGACCCCCTCATCGCGGTAGACATTTTTGCGGTATGTATGTTGGCAAAAAAAATTGCAACAGGGGGGGGGGGGGGGCATGGTAGGTGGTACTTATGTTTAAGGGCATAGCACCCCCGAGTCAATTCCCGGCCACTGTTGCCAGAATTGGCGGGGCCCACAAGTGGGCGGAAATGCTACATCACCCCTGCATTCTCGGGGATCCCCAAAGAAAGGGGGACGAAATCAGAATTGGCGGGGCCCACAAGTGGGCGGAAATGCTACATCACCCCTCCATTCTCGGGGATCCCCAACAAAGGGGGCAAAATCAAAGCAAAAAAAAACAAAAAAAACAAAAACAAAAATTTTCCCATGGTGTCCCTAATCCTGCCTACATTCCTGCGGACTGGCCCCGCTGGGGTTTGAGCCCAGGACCTTCCAATTGCAGAGGCACTGCTTTACCCACTAGGGTGGGTATGGCCCATCTCTGACATACCTCTGCATAGGGGTGGTATTCATATTGGGTCCAATTTGGTTTTCATCCACTATTGGGTTCTCCTAAAAAAACTGAGTATTTTGAGTTTAGACACATGGGGTGAAAACCCATTTTTTCACCCTCTACTAAGTCAAGCAAAATTTCCTTAGGGCGCCTTTGGCGCCCATGGTCCGGCACTTCCCAGCCAAAACCCAGCAGGGAGGGGGGGCGAGTCGGCGTAAAGGGTCCGGTCCCGGCACCCCCCCCCATGTGGGATTCCCAACCCACAAAATGCTCCCGCAGTTCTGATGGCAGGGCCACCCGTCACCACCACCGCTGCACTTTTCACATAGGTTCCAAAACTGCTACCCTAAAAACGGGGCTAGAGGGAGGGGGGTGGGTTGGAAACGGTTTGCATTCCCCCGTTCCCAATTGTACAAGCTACGCCAGGTCAGAAGAAAACATGACCCCCAAAGGTGATGTAGCTCGGCACAGCCCACAGAAATGCGAGCTATACTAGACCTGGGGGCATTTCAGTTCAGTTCTTGACCCAAACACTCACGGCGTGAGCCACAGGCTCCAAAAGGGGGCGGGGGGGGGGGGGGCACAAGGCCTCGGTATCAGATTGTTTGCCTTTGGTGGCGCCTATTGGCCTCTCGCCACTGCTCATTCTGACCCTCTGACCCTCTCCGAAAGGGGGGGGGGGGGTTTCACGGGTTTGGTGGAATTTGGTTAATTTCCTAGGGAATTTTGTGCAGTTTGAATACACACAAGTGGGATCAAAACCCACGTTCCCCGTTCACAATGAGTGACAATAGAACCCAATTCATCCCTGAATCGCTGACGCGACTCATCTGGATCCGCTAATCTTTCCACTCCTGAAAAAATTGCTCCTCACATTGGCGCACGTTGGGGGATCTGGAGGGGTGAAAGGGGGGTGAGGGGGTCCGGCCCTACACGAAATTGCCCCCCCCCCCCTTCCTGATGTCAGACAATGGGGAAATAGGCCACAGGGGACACCTTATCATATAGAACCACTGCAGGCAACAACAAAAGTCATCGTCAACGAACGGAAAATGCACACGCACAGATCACTGCCACAGGTAGTGCATGTGTTGCCCTCTGCCCGGGGAATCTGGCATGACGCCTGGTTGTGTTGCTGTCTGCAGCTGGCTGCGCCTATTGGCCTCTCGCCACTTATCCCTGCTCTTTCCTTATCCTTACCTCCCTACTCACCCTTCCCTTCCCGGGGAGTGGGGAGGGGGGAAGGTGAAGTCTTGCCCCAGCCCCAACAGAAACCGTCAGTTGGGTTCCAATTGTATCTTCCAACTGCGGTTGCAACTGTTTTGTAACCGCCGGCGCCTACCGCCCAACCACTATCCAATCATGGCCAACCGGTTCTACAAACACGTGCCGCTCTACCCGATGGTGGCCCTCTCAAGCGCAAGACTGGGGTGGGGGAGGGATGCCATGGCGAAGGTGAATGGGGCACAGAAACGGGGGGCTTACCGCTAACTGCCTATCCCCTCAAACCACGTCGGGCCCGGCAACGAGGACAATGGGATGCACGGCATTCTCCCTTCAGAGCAACGCGACCTGTAACGCTTTCGTAAATTGTCGCTTCGTCACGCGCCCATCGGCATCCGAATCCATCAATTTAAAGTAGTGCCGGGCGACGGCGTATCTCGAGGTAGGCAGTTCCCCGGCGACCTACCACAATGGGCAATGTGACCGGGACTCGTTGGCATGGCAATACACCACCGCAGCCCTTGGGCTCCCGATTTTCCACTGCTGGGGGGGGGATAGAGGCCCCCAACCGGACCCCCCCCCCCCTATCAAAAGGGGATGCATCGACCAGGCCCCCCCCCCCCGGGCGGCCCGGAGGTGACCCGAACCCCAAATTGCGGAAAAAGTGAAAATGGCATTTTGGGATGAGCGCGATGAGGGGGTCCAGGAATGACATCACTGGTCGGATTCAGTGAAAAATATAAATAATAATTTGGCACATTGGTCTGCCAGCTCCCAACGCGAAAGCGCTCAGGCCACACAATCCTCCCGTGGGCTCATTAGGCCCTGGGAGGGGTGCAACTGATGGGTTGTTGGGTTCCCTTTCCCTTTGTCTTGCTCCTTCGATGGCACTGTCTAAGCTGGAAACCTCCATCAAGCTATTGCTGCGTACAAATAGAGGGAGGAGGCCGCACACGCGCGCACACATCGACACCACAGACAAGACCAAATCAGCTCAGGGAAGTCTGGACGGTCAAGCACTTCGCAAACAGAACTGCACAATCCGTGAAAGATGGTTCGCTATCTCGCAGAGTCCATTTGCAGGACAGCCCCATTATGTGTCGGTTTGCCGTGCCGTCTCCATATCATTCCCCTTTGCACTTGTCCGACACAACATTTTGTTGTGATGACGGCGGAAGCATGGAAGCATACAAACAGAGTAGGCGACATCTCCCTACAGAATTGCATTTGGGCTGTGTGTATGATGACACTTCCATCAGGGGGCTGCAAAAGGGGAAAATTGTGGAGCTTATTTACCCCCCCCCCCCCCCCACACGCGACCAGGAGGGTGGGCGCGGTGTCACCCTCAGGTCCCGCCGCGTCAGAGGTGACCAGGGCGCAGCAGGCTCACTGGGAGCTCCGCTCCCTCTAGAGTGCTCCTGGGGCAGGGAAGGGCGGGAAGAAAATTGCTTTGCAGGGGGGGGATGGCACGGAAGCCCATTTGCCCAACCCCCCCCTCCCCTTCCTTGGTCGCCGTGCCGGGAGGGGGGATTGGGCTGGGGCTGCCCTACCTGCCGTGCCGGGGGGGGGGGGGGGGCGGGGGGGGGTCCGACCCCAACATACCATGGCTCAAAAATGATCCCCACATCGCGCTGATCATTTATTTTGACTACACATATGTGGGGGAAAATGTTTTCGTGAAAAATTTTCCGGGCCAAAATTTGTGTTCCGGCGCCTTTGGTGGCACATCCGTCCTACACAAAACAAAAGGCCCGGCACGGAAGCCCATTTCTGGAGCCCCCCCCCCCCCCTCCTTCGCCGGGCGCCCATGCCATCCCCCCCCGCAAAGCAATTTTCGGGCCGCCAAGTGCTCAGCACGCCCCAGGACCTTCCTTCTACTGGGACGCTCCCAGCCGGTCTGGCACTCTGTGCAACGCTACCTGTGACCCTCTGGGCCAGTCAAGGAGCACCTCAGACCACACGCCCCGTGCACCCCTCTGGGGTTCAGTCGTGGGCTGGAGGAAGCTGCCGGTCACCCGACCCACAGACTCCCTCAGCAGCCTCGTGGTAGGGCACCCATGCCCCGCTGCTGGGGCCCGGAGCACCGGGCACACACAACCCCCCACACGCACCAACCACGGCCCGCTGAAGCACGACAAAGGTGTGCCCCTGCCTTGAACCCCCCCCCCCCCCCAGGAACCCCCCACGGCACGCGCGCCTACACAAGCACGGCGGTATCTCCCTCTCGTCAGCACCTAGTCGAGGTACGGGGATCGTCAGCAGTCTGGGCGGCTGTGAGACCAGACAACCAGGGGGGGTACCCAGTCGAGCCGGTGAGGTACGGGCACACTGGCTGTGGGTCACCACCTTTGGCGCAAGCCGAGACCCAAACCCAAACCAAACCCCCCACATGCGCAAAAGAAACATGTTGCGCCCTTGGGTAGCATGCATCCAAACTGGTGGGTGATTCTAGCAGGGCTGTACTGTGAATGTCCTCAGTGGAATGGGGCTGTCACAGGGGCTGCTGCCAGCCAATATATGACCCCGAGGGGTGTGCAACCGTTTTAGGGGTTGTTGTTGTTGTTGTTGGGGGGGGGGGGTTGACCCAAACCTGGGGGGTCGGCGGGTTGGGCGGTCAGCCGCCGGGCTCCCCAAGGCCAAGGGGGGTCGGTGGGTACCCCAACATACGTACCTCAAAATGATCCCCATGACACGCTGATCATTTTGAACATGCACAAGTGGGTAAAAGTGGTTTTCAAAAAAATCTGCCCATCAACTCAGGCTCCCATTAGCCAAGGTCCGACCCGGAGGTTGGGTCGGGGTCAAAATCCTTTTTTGTGTTTTTCATCCATTTTTGATTTCTCCACAAAATTCTGAGTATTTTGAGTATAGACACATAGAGTTAAACAAAAAAATTCCCCCTGCCGTATGCCTAAAACAAAATCTCCGGCGCCTCTGGCGCCCACAAAACCCATTGTTCTGTACAATGATTTTGGGGTCTGTAGAGGGGGGGGGGGGGGCCCTTTGGGGTCAGGTCCTGACCAGGAGCACCCCCCATGAGGGCTATGCTGGGGCTTTTTTGATGCTGTTGGGCTATGCTGGCTAATTCCATAAGATTGAAGGGCTGTGGAGGCTGCTTGCTTAAGAGCACCAGCACCAGCACCAGCACCAGCACCAGCACCAGCACCAGCACCAGCACCACTACCGACCGGTTGCGGGTTTATCGGTGGTGCTGGTGGTGCTGATACTGGTGCTGGTGCAGTTGGAGGTGGTTGTGGTGGTGGGGCTGATGCTGCTGAGGTCCCGCAAAGGCCTCACCCTGCACTGCACTGCACTGCCCAGACCCGTGCGTGGATTTGTTGGACGTCCTGGGGTTGGCGGTACTCGTGGCGGATCATGCAGTTGGCAAACTCTTCGATGGAGATCAGGCCCGAGCCCCGATGGTCAAAGGACGCGAACAGCACGTCGAACTCCTTCTTCGTCATCGACACGCGGCACTCCGTGAGGGCGTACCACAGGCCCTGCCTGGTCAAGTGTCCCGTCCGTCGCTCGTCGTATTTCTTGAACACCCGCCCCACGCCCACGGCCGTGCCCCCCTGTCGGTCGAAGTTCTGCAGGTCCCGGGCCACCGCCTGCCGCACGTTGGCGGGGGTGACGTCGAACGGTGCGTCGCGGTGGTGCAGGGCCTGCCGCACGTCCGAAAGAATGACGTCGATGGGCGCGACCCCGGCGCCGCGGGAATACGATGCGAAGAGGGCCTCGGTCTCCGCTGCCGTGAGGTACAGCGGGGGGTTGAAAGTGCGGCAGGCCTTGGCAAACTGCTCATAGGTCAGGGCCCCGCTCCGATTCTTGTCGGCGTACTCCAGATGCAGCTGCAGAAGTGAGGGCAGGCCGCCAATGTGACCCCAATGTGCACGCGTTGGGGATCAGGAGTAATGAATGGTGTGCGCCAGGGCTGTTCCGCCAGAAAAAATGGTTGAACTCCAGTACACCGGGACCGCAACAGTGCACCGGCCGGTCAGCGTCTGTCCGAGGGGGGCGGGCTGTTCGAATTCTAGCCCCCAAACGGGTGCGAAAACTTTTGGGGGTCTGGAGGGGGGGGGAGGGGGGGTGGGTAGGTGGGTCGGCCGGTCAGCCGCCGGGCTCCCCAGGGGGGGTCAGTAGGTAACCCAACATAGATACCTCAAGATGATCCCCATGACGCGCTGATCATTTTGAACATACACAACTCGAGAAAAAAAAATATTTAGAAAAAATTGGCCCATTAGCTCAGGCTCCCAGCAGCCAAGGTCCGACCTGGAAGTCAGGTCGGGGGTCAAATTTTTTTGTGTGTTTTTCGCCCATTTTTGAATTCTCCACGAAATTCTGAGTATTTTGAGTATAGACACATAGGGTAAAAAAAAACAATACCCCCCAGGAGACCAAACAAAAAAGTTTTGGCGCCTTTGGCGCCAACATTTTCCGCCAAGATCTCAATTTGGAGAAAGACGGGTTCGAAAACTTTGGGGGGTCTGGGGGGGGGGGGGGGTCTGGAATTTGAACAGGCCGCCCCTCTCGCGTCTGTCACAGTGACCGACCAACTGGCTTCGGTTGACTATCAACCGCCGTCGGATAACCGCAGCCCTGCCACCTGAGAGCTCAGGCTGTCCTTAGCGGGAAAGAAAAAGAAATATCCCATTCCCAAGGGACCGCCCTGACTGTCGCACGCACACCTGCAGGCGATAGAGAATGGTCTGGATGTACGAATGATCGACACGGTCCCGCAGCATCAGGTCACCCATCTTCTGATGGATAGCACTGACATCCACCCTTGCATCCACCAGTTCCGGGGCCGGAACATGGCTTGGCGCATGGCTACTCTCCCGGATTTCCACAGCGTCGTTGATGGGCTCTTGCCCTGCGTAGTGTGCAGCAGCTGCAGGCACTTGGGGTGTAAGCTCGGCAGCAGCAAAGTCCTGGATGCAGAGGGTGATGGGGTGCAGAGGGTGAAAGGTCAAATGGTGCTCTCCTGACAGAGGGCACAAACTAGCCTGAAAGGCTGAGAGGGCCTGAGGGGGCGCCCTTGCACTGCGTGCACACTACGCGCTACTTTTAGACCAGGTTCCCCTTGAAGAGTCCCCAAGCACACCCCTTCCAAACGCCCTTACATTACCCCTGCCTCAGGAGCATGTCCCATTGGGAGACCTCCTTCAGTTGGGGGGGGGCGGGGCGGGACGATGGAGCCGGGGGTGCTGGGTATGGCCGTCTAGCATAGCCCCGCCGACCGTCTCGGGATGACGGCATGGTACATCTTGGCTAGCACAAAGGATCCTTAGCGTTGATCAAGCCTGTGAGGTCACCTTCGATTATAATACTTGAACGTGATACAACACTTGGAGAGGATGCTGGATTGTCCCTTGGCCTTGATCATGATCTTGAGGCCCAATATCAGTTGTGCCTGCTCGGGGTCCCCATGATGGGGGGAAAACAACATGGATACATCACCTCTACCTTCTCGAGGTCCCATGGTGGCGAGAAATCAACCTAGGAAAGAGTGGATGTGGCGGAAATGAGCAAAAAAGTGTGAAAAAAGGTGGAAATGGGTGAAACTAGGTGAAAATCCAAAAATGCCATATCCCCAATGTGGAAGAGGTATCAAAACCTACTCTCAAACAACAATGATGCCCCCCTAGTATCACAAACTATGGGTCTCTAGTATGGCCACACGCCCAAATAGTTGCACTGCGCTTGCACTACGCGTGCACTGTGCTAAGTGCGCCCCCTGAAAGAGGGGAGGAGGGTGGGGAGAGAGGTCCGGGTACCCCAACACATATGACTCGCAATGAGGCCCATGGCGTGCTGATCGTTTTGAGGCGAGGCGTGTGTCAATGGGGAAGTTTTTTTTTGGGGAAAAAACCCGTTTTCAAGCCACTGCCAACTTGCAGGACTACCCTATTCAATAGGCACTGGCATAAGAGCCCCTTTTCCGGATGCCCCTCGCCGCCCTCGCTCGAATGCCCCATGGCATATCTCTTGGGATCATTGATTTTATGCCAACACGGAGCAAATTCGCACTTTTTCAGGGATTTTTTAATTTTTCATCCCATGCACCAAAATTTCGTTTGTAGGGGGGGGGGGGGGGGGGTATGTGATTACTTTTCGAAATCTGTGAGAAAAGGCCATTTCAGAAATGTATGGGTTGGGGGGGGGGCTAGGTGGTCGCATTTTTGAGCGGTAGAGCTACAAAGTCGGCACGGAAACATGCACTCAACATGTCATACATGCTTATTCCCAATCGTCGTTTGCATTGTCTTTTTCTGGCAGGGCTGGGGCCCCATTTGGGCACACATCACCATGCTTATTGTTGGGAACATATTTTTTCCAGCTTTTGCCAATCCTGCAGCCTGCGGCTCTTCACCGGTACCCACCCTGCATTCACAGGCATTGGCCAGAGACCATCAGTGGGAGTGCTTACTGCGCGCCGCCGGCGCACCGCAGGGCAAGGGTAATTAGCTTGAGTGTACATTGTCTAGGAAATATATACACCGGAACAAAAAAGTTCCGTGCACATTGATCTGTTGACACCATCGTTCTCTACAGAGGAGAGACTACGACACTGCCGCATCAAGCCAGGGCTGAGCTCCAGGGCGGGATCTTCAACAAGCAACAAACAACATTTGAATAGTGCCTCGTCTTGCCCGATCGGGCGCTTAAAGCACTCTTACACGCCACCATAGGTTTCGTTTAGCTTAGTTCAGCAGATTACCTCCAAAGCCCACAAAACCCATTGTTGTGTGTGTGTGTGTGTGTGTGTGTGTTCCGCAGAACCATTTAGGGGTCCGTAAAGGGGGGGTCCCCCCCATCCCCCCTTGCGGTCGGGTCCTAGCTGGCAACCACACCCGTGCTACCTAACCCTTGCCGTCTTAAGAGTGCCCAAAGCAGGGACGACACAAAGTTCATACACGGCCCATTCCATATTGGGGACGGGCAACAAGTGCACCATTTGCGAGGGGAAAAGGCCTAAAAAGGTAAAAATAGTAACAAAAATAGGGAAAAAAGGTGTACAGGGGTACACGTTACATAAAAAACGCATGTGTGTATGTACCACTGTATTGCCTCTATTCCAAGATAATTACCCGAATTGCGCGTCGCAGGGTGTGCAGGAGGTGCCGCAGGATAAGCACCCCCAGTTGTGAGGTCGACATTCCGTTGCTTTGTCACTCAGCAGGTTGCTGCGAACCGGTCCTGCGAGGCTTTTTGGCCTGCCTGGCAGGCTCCCGGGTCACCTCCACCCAGTTTGCACCCCCAGAGCACGCTCTTTTGCGCACCAAAGGTTTCTGTGGTGCATCGGGGGAAGCAGCAGCACGTTGCACGAATTTGCATGCAGACATGGCAGCTGCCTGTTGACAAAAGGAGGCAGCAAGCAACACAGCCATCGTCCAAAAGGGACAAAAATCTCGCACAGCAAGCAACACAGCCATCGTCCAAAAGGGACAAAAATCTCAAACATGTCGTCAGTACAGCATGCAGACCCAGGTGTTCCAAATAGCCCTTTTCAAGGGCTTTCCGAATATACCCCACATACCCCCCCTGTGTGACATTCCGTCTGGTTGTTGCTCCTTTACGGGGCCCTGGACGGTCACCCGTTCTTCCCTTCGCATGTTGCGTCGGGTTGCTACTTTCTGTCGGCCGCTGTGGCCGGTGCTCTTGCTGGTGTCGTTTCCGCGTTCGCGGAGCCCAGTAGTTGGCGTGTTGGGACTGTGCTGGATGCGGCATGGTGTGCCGTTTGCGTGTCAGCGGCGCCCAATAGTTGGCGTATTGAGGATGTGCTGGTTGTTGCCGGGGTCGTTTGACTGTTTTGGCTGTCCACGCGCCTCTGTCCACAGGCCGTCCATCGCCTGCCTCGCTGTGTTTCTGTGCGGCCCAGGTGCCTTCCTCCACGCGCTGTCCGGGCCGTCCACCATATGCCCTTTTCCCCCTCACGGCCGGTCTGCCCCTGATGGGCTCCCACTCCTGTTGCGCAAACAGCCCATCTGGGCTGCGGGAGACACCCCCCACCTGATGCCGGTTGAGCACGGGTTGCCCTGGCACCCGGTAGCGACGGGGTTGGCTGGCCAAGCCATCCCCTTTATTGTCGCTGCCTCCCATGCGCACGCTCTGCCATCCGCTCCATTCTGGCTCTCTGTTCCCGCTGTTCCAGTTGCCTCTCCCGCCTTGCTGTGCCCCTCCTCCTTGTCTGTTGTGCCCGCCCTTGTCCCTCCTGGTGTGGCTCCCGCGTTCTGTGTGTCTGTGTTGCTCCTCCCCCTGTCAGGTGGCGCTCCTGGGTGCCCATGTCGCGCACCCCCTCCTGTCCCACCCGCCTGCCCCCCCATACGAGGATTTCACATCTCCATACAACGTGGACTACCCCGTGCCCGGTTGGCTGTTCACGGCCCTGTTGCCACCCCCGTGGCGGGCACCTCCCGGAGCGCGGGGCGCAGCCCCCGCCCTTGTGGAGTACGTGGGCACCTTGTAGAGGGAGGGGGGGTGTTTGCTGATGGCTCGCTCGGCGTGCGCTGCATTTGGTGGTGGCTGCAGTGCTCGCACCTCATGGTTCCCTTGTGTCTTGTTGTGTGTCCTGTTGGGGCTCATCTCCCTGCCGTGTGTAGGGCGGCCTTGTGCCCAGCTGTTTTGCTGCATGCGTTCCTCCCAGTTTCGGGCTCTTTCTTTTTCTGCTGGCCTGCTCACTGCTTCTGGTCTGCGGCGCCAGGGGGGTAGCATGCCGCTCCCTGCATCCCATTGTGGCTGTTGGGTTGTCCCACTCGCAGTTGGGTGGTGCAAGGGGCACCAGGCACTTTTGCACATGTCTCCAAATCTACAAATTGACCTGTCACTGGTGTTTGTTGGGGTTGTTCTGGGGTGAATGTGTTGCGTTGTTGCTCTTTTGCTTTCTGGGCTGCTGAGGGGCTCCCCGTTTGAGGACTTCACTCCGGGCTGTCCACGCCTCGGAGCTAGGGACTCGTGTGAGTCCACCCCCTGGTTGGTCGTGTGCAGTGACCACCAATGGTTTGGACGCTGTGTCTCATAAGCGTGCCCAAGGCCCGTGCACTAGGCCTTGGTGACAAAACTTAGCTACTCGCGGGCAGTACATGTTTTAGGTCGCTGCCCAATGGACAACCGCGTAGCCGGCTGCCAACCCCCCGCAGGGGCGACCCCCTTACTTAGGTTTGGGTTGCCTTCCCCTCCCGGTGTGGTCGGGATGGTGATGGCTCCCGGGAGTGCATCAGGGAAGCATCCCTTCTATGTTGTGTGTAAGTGTGGCCTTGGTTGTTGCGTGTGTGGTGGGCGCCGTGTTGGCGTTGGGGTGTGGGGTCTTGGGCTCTTGGTGGTGCTCCATGTGTGTGCCTTGTTTGTGGGCGGCGGTGGCTGGGTGTGGGTGAAGTGCCCGTGTGGTGGGTTTGGTTCCCACCCTGGGCGTTGGGTGTTTGGCTGGTGTTGGAGTTCGCGGCGGGTGGTGTGGCTGTCCGCCACTGTTGTTGTGGTATACTGCTTTGCTTTGCTCTTCTGTAGTTGTGTGCTGCTGCATGCTGTTGTGTGCTGGCGAGTTTCATTGTGTGCCTCTGCCGGCTTTGGCCTGCAGTGCTGCGTTATGTGCTATGCTGCCTCCGCGTTGTGCGCTACGCTGCCTCCATGAGGCGCGGCGGCCGCGGCTACCCGGGCAGGGCCGCTCCTCCCGTGGGGGCCGAGTTCGGGTAACCTCCGAAGCGCTTGGACAGGGCCGCCCACCCATTGGCGGGGCCGAGTCCGAGCCCCCGGGGCCTGCCTGTGATTCTTGCGCGCGCGCCCCGTTTGTGGGCGGCGGTGGCTGTGCGTGGGTGCAGTGCCCGTGTGGTGGGTCTGCCCCCCACACTGGGCGTTGGGTGTTGGGCTGGTGCTGGTGCTTGCGGCGGGTGGTGTGGCTGTCCGCCGCCATCATTGTGGCACACTGCTTTGCTTTGTTTTGCTGTACTGTGTGCCGCGTGCTTTCGTGTGCTGGCAAATTTCGCTATGCGTCTCTGCCTGCTCTTCGGTGCTGCGCTGCCTTGTGCGCTGCGTTGCCTCCATGAGGTGTGGCGGCCGCGGCTACCCGGGTAGGGCCACCCTTCCCGTCGGGGCCGAGCCCAGGTAACCTCCGAAGTGCTTGGATAGGGCCGCCCACCCATTGGCGGGGCCGAATCCGAGCCTCCGGGGCCTGCCTACGAGGTTTGTGCATTGCTCTCCTTTGTGCGCCTCCGTCCGCTCCATGTGCTTGGGCGTCGTGTTGCCCTATGTTATTCTCATTTGCGTTGCGCTGCACTGTGCTGCATTCTGTTGGATCTGCATGCCTGGGCGTTGTGCTGAACTCCTTAACGCCTCCGGGAGGCTGCGGCGATTAATTGCGCTAGGCGATCCGTGGGCAGCAATCTGCCCGGTTGTGAGACCAGGACGTGCTCCCCTGGTAGGTCCCCGTCTATGTGCACAACCGGTTGCCACTCTCCATGTGTGTAGCACACCCCATGTGGGTGGCAGCTACACTGCGGGGTATACACACCCACGGCCACGATGCGTACCCGGACCACCGGCATCATGAGTCCTGGGCATATGAGGTACCACACCTCACCCCTGGTCATGTTGGGCATCGGTGTGCGGGCCAGCTGCCACTCGCGGCCCGCACTAAACTTTTGTACTGTGCTTCCATGAAGTCCACGGTTGCGTATGCAAAGCGTCGTTGCATTGTCAACGTGTTTGGCTCCCCTGGCCTTCTGCCCTCCTGTCCGGGGTCGTGCGTTGCCGCTCCCCTATTGCAATGGCGTACCTCCCGTTGTTGGCGTCTGTCCCCTCTTTGTATGTCGGCATCATGCCGTCTTCGGGCCTCTGTGTCTAGCAATCCGTCCTTTGCCTTCCCTATTTGTTTGAATAGTCCCTCAGCCTTCTCCTTGTGGTGCGCGTTTTTGTCTGGGTGTAGCTTGACACTGAGCTGCTTGTATGCCCGCTTTATTTCCTCTGTTGTGGCCCCAGGGTACCGCACTCCTAGCACCTGGTACTAGTTCCCTGGTAGTGTGTCTGGCATGTCCGCGACCGGGTCCCGTCCTCTGGTGTGTGGGACGGTTGGTTGATTGGCCCCCACCGGCTGGGGCTTGTGCTGAGGCTGGGGCTGGGGGGCCATGTTTGTTGTTGGCCTCTCCAATCGGATGACATTCGCTCTCTTTACGCGAATTTCCCGTCCTTGTGTTTGCTGTGGCCCCTTTGTTATGCGCACCTGCACTCTGAAGCCGTCGTGCCCCACCACTATGGCCTCACATGCGTTGAATTCCATGTGCCGCAGCCCTTGCAGACGCACTGCTGATCCTGTCACAAAGTGCCCTGCGCTACTCACCACCACTACTGCTGCGCCTGCTACCAATGCTAACACGGCCGCCTCCACATGGCGGGCTGCCGTGTGGCCAGGTGGCGTCACCGGTGCGTTGTCATGCCTTTGTGCTCCTGCTCTCCTTGTTTGTAGGCTACTGGCTTGCTCCTGACTGCCCCTTCTACTGACATCACCTGGGGGCTGGCCGCTCAAGTGGTCGTGGGTGACTGCCACTGTTCTGCCTCCCTTTTGGTGGTCCAGTTTCACCAGAATCCGGCCATTCTCCTCCCCTTGGACGATCCCTTCTGCTCCATTCAGTGCTGCCCTCCGCAACCCTGTGAGCCATACTTTTGTTCCTGGCCGCCACGTGTCCTGGGCCGCCACTTGCTCCCGTTTTTGTTTGACTATTGTTGCCCTTCGTTGTCTGGTGGCTTGGTTGTGGCTCTTCTGCCACTTTTTGAACTTGTGTACGAGCACCTGTGGGAGGTTGCACTCACACAATGCCCCTGTGTTTTGATTGATGCACTTCTGGTGCACTATGCCCCCACAGATACATTGTTTGGCGTTGCGCACGTACTTCCCGGTGGTCTTCACGTCTTCTCCACAGACCAGGCACTCCACACGTCCTTTTCCCGGCACTGTCCCTACTGACATAAAGTCCGCCTTCCACATGCGGCATTGCACACGCAACCATACCCCTAATTGTCCTCCATCTCCGCCTGGCGGCGCGCACCGCCTGTGGTTCCATGTGCCAAACCCATAGCATGTGTATCGTGGTTCTGCCCCCGGTGTAATGGATACTTCTGCATCACATCGCCTTGTGTTGCCGTCTTTTTGCCTTGTCTCCAGGGGTTTGTTGGGTTTGCTGTGTGCCTTGCCTGTGGTCCTCCTCCTGTTCTTCTGCCCACCCATCCTCTTTGATAATCTGCGCAAGTGTATGTCCCTCCACTGTCCGGCCTGTGGTGTCCTCCATCTTGTCAAGCAGATTGCGCTTCATCCCTTGGCCGGTCTGTCGCGTCTCTTGTGGGTGCATTTCGTTCCAGACTCTTGTCAGAGCGTGGAATAGGCATAGCCCATCTCGTGGCGTCTCAAAGACCGTCGTCGTCTCTGGGAGCTCATCCTCTAACTGCCCTGCGCCCTGTCTCACCACTTTACGCCGGCCTGGTGCCTGGCGCAACTGCGATGCCACCCCCGGCGGTAGGATGTTCCAAAAATGGGGTGCTCCACTTCCTGTCTCACCCCATTGTAGCATCACTTTCTTGGTGGCCGTGGGCAACCCCGCCTCCCGCGCCTTGTACAATGGGCTTCTCTGTGCCATTTTGTCCCTTGTGTACACACCAATATGCACCCCTTCCAATTGCGCAAAGATCACAATTTCGGGCGAACCTCCGTACGATTGTGGTCCCGTCCCTTGTCTCATTTGCTGGACATACCTGCGCACCACTTCGCTGTCTTCCCTTGACTGCTCCGGCTTGTGGCGGGGCACTGTCTTCTCTGCGTGTGTTGGCGCTGTCTCTTCAAGGCCCAACCCCCAAAACGCCCCTCGTGGTACTTCCAGCATGCGGCCTGCTTGTTCATCCCCTTGACTTAGCGTGCCCTCCACCACGTGGACCAGCAACCCCTCCTTTGTCGTGTCTAAAACTTGCACTCGGCACCCATTCCACGTTGCGTCACTCATGCCCCATAGAAACCCCTGTGCGTTCCGTCCCATGCGGGACACGACTCCTATCACCGCGGCCACCACGGTTCCGGCCACCACTCCCAACGCCTGCCACCCCGTGTGCAGGTGTTGGGGAACCCCTTGTTGGTCCGGGGTCCTCTGCGGTTGTTCACTATGGCGGTTTTGTTTGCCCTGTTGATCGACCTGGAGCTGGGCCCTCCGCAACCAAGCCCGGGTTACCGTGCCTGCAGTGGGTGTCTCTTTTGACCCCTGCCCTGTCTCCGCGCTTGCGGTGTGGCCCCGATCGCTATCCTGCAGAGCCCTCTCGGTGTGTTTTTCGTCGTCCTGCGCGATTTCATGTTGTGGCTGTTGTGCCTGCTGATGGTGCTGATGTCGTGCCGGCAGCTGCTCTTGCGGCCTTTGTTGCCCCGCGGGCTCGCTGCCTTGGTCCTTCTGATCGTCCTGTTCCTTCGTATCGTGGGCCCCGTCCCTTCAGGACACTCAGCGGGCGTAAATGAGGCAACAACGGCACCGGCCCCTGAAAATGCTATGTGTTTGCATAAAACCCGACGACCCCGAGAGATATGAAGTCTCCATTTCCCCATCACCCTCTGCATTTCATCCCACGCTTTCGGTGACTGGCCACCGGCCATCCTTTGGTAGAGTTGGCGTTCCAAGAGGACATTGTACCGTGTACGGAAGCCGCTGTTCCAGAAGGTACCAGAGCGAGGGGCGACCTCGACAGTCCGCGACAAAGCAGGCAGCGCTGGCGGCACAGGGAAAAACAGCGAGGACCACCGACCGCCACGCCACCCGACGGAAACCCTCCTGCGGTCTTCCTTTGAAAGCAAATGGGGAACGTCTTATTTCCCAAGAATTGCAAAAAGCGCACCCCAAAGAGGTACACGCGGGTGGATGCGGGTAGTTTTGGTGGTGTGGGCGTTGCTCTGCGCTGCACTCGCCACACCGGCCGTGTCGCCTCCATACCAGCCCCTGGTATTGAGGTACCACAGGGCTGCAGAGGGATACTGCTGTGCGAACCGGCTCCCCAGCAGTGCCCGATGGATGTACCTGTGCATTTGGCACGTCTGCATGAAATATGTGTTTTGTATGAAACGTCCTGTGAAGGCCTTGCAGCAGCGCCACAAATCAGCACGTGACTGGTGTGCAACAAGGCACACAGTCGTGTATCTGGTAAACGCGGCGGTGTGCGACGTGGGTGGAACGCGTGCACAAGGGGTGCTCGTGCGGACAAGAAGTCCGTGGCCGAATCCAGGCGATCGGATCGAAAGCCCGGGCACACTTACCCCACCCCACCACTAAAACCCAAAATGTGACGGAAACAACACCTTGTGTTGGCCCGAACCACGGGGGGGGCGTCTCCTCGCTTTTATACGCGACTCCCCCCCCAGTAGAAGTGGGCCGAAGGCCCCCAAGGGGGGGGGGGGGGGGGGGGGGGGGGGCATTGGATGGGGGGTTCAGGGAGGGGTGATGGGGGGGGGGCGCGGTTCTGAGGGTCGGTTGGGGGGGGGTCCAGGTGGGGGGGGGGGTCCAGGTGGGGCGATTTGGGGTGGTGGGCTGGGGGGCGGGGGGGGGGGGGGGGCGGGCACAGGCTCCCCTTACCTCCCCTTGCCCTCAATCTAACCATACCATCACCATAAACCTAACCCTAACCTTTGCAGCCAGCTGGTTTGGCCATGCCAGCCATGTTGATTGGGCTGAACAAGATCCCCCCAATTTCGTTCATGGCTGCTTTTGCCACACCATTGCTCTCCATTTTGGACCCCAACACTCACTCTCACCCGAGCCTAGGGTGAAAGCTAGGGCTAGGGGCAGGGCTAGGGTTAGGGTCACCGAGCTGGTGGAACCAGTCTTGGTTTTATAACCCTTTTTAGTGTCTAGGGTGGACCTACCAGGTTTAGCAAGCAAGCAGCAAGCAGCACGCGCGAAATGGGTAAAAATCAGAACTCCGCCGTGGTGCTTCACATTCGGCTGAAATTTTGGTGGATGATACCTATGGGTGTGAAGTACAATCACACAAAGTTTGAGCAAGAAACTCAACGGTGGCGGCCGGGAACGGGATTCGCAAGTGGCGGACCTCAGTTTCAAAAACTGCAGTTTAGGGCCAAAAACAGCCATTTTTGGGCCAAAAAAGCCCTGGAACACATTCAAAATGGCCAGACGAAGGGAAACGGTGGTTACACTCCACGTGCAGCATGACTTCCCCGTGTCAACGAGCTCTTTGCGGTCCTCTAACTCCATGATATGTCCCGGAAACGGCCCAAAAAGGCCCCCAGGGGCTCCAAATGCCGACAGCCACAAACCAAGAATAGGCCATATCTTTGGCTACACAGCTCAAAATGCGATTCCGAGGGCACCTACTCCACCCGCAACCCCCCACTTTTTGTGGTTTCCACCCCTCATAATTGCCCAAACGGACCCCTAGACCCCAATACCTAGGCCCACAAGGCTGCGGCAAGCTGCAAGCTCAAGCCGAAACAGGTGGGTGCCCAAATGGGTCAACAGGGTCCAGTAGGGGCAAAAAGATGACTTTTCTCAAAAATGATCCTCGACCATGTGCGACGCTAAAACAAGTGTTTTTGGACCGTTTTGAGCTTGTGGTGGCCCATTTTGGTCCTCCGAAAATCCCAAAATGCCTTGAAAATGGGCTGTTTTGGGACCAAAAATGGGTCAAAAATGGGTCAAAAACGCATTTTTCCAAACCTCATCCTAGACCATTTGGGGTGCACAAACGGGTGAAATGAGCCCATTTTGAGCCCATTTTGGGGCATTTTGGCCCCTCAGAAGTCCAAAAAGCCTTGATTAGGGTTAGGGTTAAGGTCAAGGGTAAGGTTTGGGGGTAGGGGTTGGAGTAGGCTGAGGGTTGGGGTGGGCATTAGAGTCAAGGTTGGGTTCAAGGATAGTGTTGGGGTGCAAAGTGGACGAAATGGGCAAGGGGAATGAAAAAAAAAATTTTCGGGCGCCTTTGGCGCCACCATATGTATGGCCAGTAGCTGTTGACCCTTGGCAACTAAGTTGGCCTGGAGGACAGGGAGAGGGCGGGGGAGTTGCCTGCCAGAACCGAGGAGACGTCCCCCCCCCTGGCCCGAACGGGGGGGGGGGGATACCTCAGGGGCCCGTTCACACACAACGCGGGTGGGGAATCAAACCGTATCTGAGTGGGCGTACAATGGCGCTCCAGACGTCGTTCTCCGACAGGTCATGGGTACAATTTGAGTGCTTGGCCCGGCCTGTGCATTGTGAAGGCGGCGGTCTGCTTGACCCCACCCAGGGCTCCATCTGATCATGGGCTTGAGAAGGAATCCGCAGGAGGAGGGCGGACAAGTCTACCCATGCGGGCAGACTCCAAAGTGCGTAATTCAAGTATACCAAAGAGATTCCAGAAAAAATTTGGCCCCCCCTTTCCCCAAAGGCGGAGCGGGGGCTGCACAGCAGTGCACACCTTTCGCATCACATGACGCTGCGCCAGGAGGTTGTCGATGAACCACTCAATCTCCACCGCCCCATGCGGGTGTGGGTAGGACGCAATGAGGGCACTGAGCTCGTGGTTCCCCAACATGGACCCCACCCCGAACTCCTCCTTCAGCAGGAACATCAGCTTACTGTCCTCAATGACGTCGGAGCCCATGCAGCCGTAGCGTCCCGAAGCGAAGGCCCGCCGCAGGGCCACCTCAACGCCTGGGGGCCAGTCGTGCCGCCCGACGGCGATGGCCAGTTTCCGCTGCAGCTTGTTCAGGTCGAAGTCAGTGGGCCTCGCGGTGGGAGTCCGTGCCTGTCGGATCATGCTTTCCTGAATCCGAAGGGGTGCGTGCAGGCACAGGAATGTGGCCAAGGGCTTGGCCACACAAGTGTCGGGGGGGAGGGGGGAGGGGAGGCTGGGACGCACAAATTTGTGTACAAAAAGCGGCCTGACGAAAATTGTCCTTCAGTACACTTCATTTTTTCGAACTCTAACAATGTTGGTGGGGGAGGGGGTGGGGGGAATGCAGAGGGGGGAGAGGAGCAGCACCCATGCCTAAAAAATACTTCAGGCCTGGGCGTCGCCCATGGGCAAAAAGCGGCTACTCATGGCCACTCACTGGGAAAGCGAGGCCTGCAGGCACGGTGCAGAAACACAGTGAAAGGGCTTGGCTGCCCCATGAGAGGGGGCTGCAGCACTGTGTGCGGACACCTTTTTGAGGATGACGACCGACATACCCAAAACTAGCCCCCGTTGAACACTGCAATGAACCTCTCAAGTGTAACCGTCCATTCCACTTTTCTGGTCCAAGGTTCTAGCAATGCCAGAACCACCACGAGCTCACCGCTGGCAATCTCCCTCGCCATCAGTGTCCTGCTTGCGGTCGCGTTCAAGGTCATCCTCCCCGTCACACTTGCATTTAACGCCGCTCTCCACCTCACGATCCAGGTCGATGTCAAGGCGGAGCATGGGTTCCTACCCCCTGGTCCCAAGTGGTAGTGAGGAGCAAGCAGTCCCAGGGATTGATATGAGATTGACGTAATGATTTTGATGGGGGGGGGGTGGGGAGCTGCAGCCCGATGACAAAATGATGAAAGTGCTGCACAGCGGCACGGTGATAAACCACGTGACCAACCTTGGGTTTGGGTGACAGTACACCCCCAACAACCCATCTCCAACCGTGTATCGTTTTAGCCTTGTATGCCTGGGGGAAGGCTGCACAAGCTACGCCTAGCAAATGCGAGATGTCTTGCGCTTGGGCGGGCACAGGGAGACTGCCCCCCCCCATCCCCGATGACAATTACGGATACAACACTGGTATGATGGATCACAGGTAGTCGTTGTTGTTGTATCGGCTTCCCACCCGTGTCTAGATGATGAAAAGGGAAAACAAGGTGAGACCCTGCACACCACAGTGCAGCATTTACACCCCCCCCAGCCCCCTGGGGCCGCACACCGTTTGCTCTGCATAGTGTGTAAGGCCTCCTGAGCCGCACAAGGAGGTAATAGCCAGGCTGCTATGGGGGCTGCTCGCACTGAGTGCCGGTCCCCTAAAGAGGATAGGGGCCTGAGTGCCCAACAGGTGTGAGGCGCAGGGTTCAAAATTCATTAGTCCCCGGGGATTCAAGCTCCTCAAAAACACGGAGTTGATGGGCCCTCGTGACAGAGCCTAGATCAAAGGGTATGCGTCAAGGCTGGAGGTGACTTGAACATGGGCTGCAAAGCCAGCCCAAGGAAGGTAAATTCCCTCCCCCATGATACATAGCTCACGATGATGAGCGCATCATGTGGACCATTTGGACTCATGTATGTTGGGTGCCTAGACCCCCCGCCCTCTGCTCCTCTGCTGGCGTTGGCGCTCAGTCATGAGAGCCCATTTTGAGGGTGGGGGGGTAATTTACCCCCTCCTCAGGGCGGTGCCTGAGACCTCCGATTTCTTAGCCTCTATTGTCCCAGAAGCACAGCACCAGCTACACCGCTAGAACGGCATTTCACTACATCCACTGCCGCTGGGGCATGCAATAACACAACACTGGTTGGCCTTTGTATGTGTGTGTGGTCCCTAAGAGGCGTATTATGCACGGCACACGCAATGCCAAAAGGAGGGCATGTTTGAGAAGCAAATGGCTAGAAATCACAGTTCCTATTGATCATTGCAAGATATGATGGAGTTCGCTTTCAGCTGTATAGAATATGCGCATAGAACTTTTAGGGGGGTGGAGGAGGTTTGGCCTCACCCCATTTTGCCACTTGTCCCTTGTGGACCCACAGGCGATCCCTAGCGCAATCTCATGCATCAGATGCACACAATTACCCCAACTGTAATCTGTGGTTTGCCATGCTTGTATGGAGCCTCACTCGTGTGAGAACCATGCTTATGTGCCTGAAGCTTTGGATGGACTCCAATGCTCCCACAAAAAGATGTGACGGGCATACTGTAAACACACCGCAGACAAAAATAACCAGTGTCTACCATCTGAACTAGAACGAGGAGGGGGTGCACAGAATCACCACGATTGGCCAAAATGCCCACGCGACTACCTTGAACTGATCAATGGACACCAAACCAAGGCCATGCGGATCGTATCTCGAAAAGAGAGCGGCAATATCGGAGTTCGCTGGTGCAGGGTACAGGCGCAATCGGCGAATAAAGCGGCTGAACCCGGCAGGATTCAGTGACCCACGGCCGTCCACGTCATATGTACTCAGCTGCCGGCTGATATTTGCCAGGCCTGCACCGTGCACGTTTTTGCTGGGATCAAAAATGGCCTGAGGACAGAGGCAACAATCATTCGAAAGAGAGTGCCTGGGCTGGACTCTGCCTTGCGCCTGCAAAACACAAACCTGCCGCACAGCATCACCCCTTTGCCACTGGATCCATCTGCCCATGTCACATGACGGCCACTGTGCAAACCCTCAGACCACATGTTTTGTGTGTGTGTGTGTTTGTGTGTGTGTGCTGTACTATTAACGAGGGTTGATGGCTTTTAATGTCCTGGCCGCTCTTGCGACGGGAGGGTTAGGGGTTAGCGGGTTAGAGCCTGCCTGAAGCCTGCCCTATCCCACCCCCGGCCCCCCGGTATGTCGCGGCGCGGCGGAAGGACGTCCGCCCTTGACTTAAGTCACCTCACTTGAGGCTCTCCCGTGCACCATCACCGGCACCCTGCTGCCCCCCTGATGCGCCGGAGCCGGCGCCTCCTTGCCTCCTGCTGGGGGGGCGTGCCCCCCTCCTGGGCTGTGCCCCAGAACCGCCCGTGCCGCTGCCTGCGGCCACGAAGGGGGGAGGGGGCGATCCGGAATCCCCACCCCCCACGCCTCTTTCGCAGGGCCGGCGGCGGTTGAAGCCGACGTCCCCACATGAACCTCCTCCGGGCTGGCGGTTGCGGAAACCGACTGCCCCAGCTCCAGCGCTGGAGCTGCTGGATGCACCTGTGGGAGGGGGTGATTGTGATCCCCCTCCCCCCATGTACGCACCTTGTGCCCTGAGCGCGGGCTCGGATCGCACGGGGGGGGTTCCCTAGCCCGTGACATCACTGGGCTAGCAGAAACGAAAGCCAGCCGGGCCCCACCACTCACGGGGAGGCCGGCGGCTCTGGCAACCGGCAGGGCCCCTCCATTCCCACCGCTGGTGGGCTGGGCCAATGGCCCTCTCAAAGATGGTGGCAGAGCCGCCACGCTCCCCCTCCCCTGGCCCCGTGGTCTGGGGGGCAGGAGGCTGGGGCGAGGGCAGTGGAGGGGGGGGGTGAGGCCCCATCCCCCGCCAGATGAAACAGAATCTGACCCCCAGGGCGCCGCACAGGGCAGGCGGCCCGGGGGCGGGTTAGGGCATAAATTGATGGGGGAGGGGGGGGCAGAAAGGCGCAGCCCCCCCTCCCGAAAACTACCCATCAGGAGCTCCAGCGTCGCCACCTGGAGCTCCTCTATGCACGCGCGGGTGCACACCTCATCCTCCAGCATCTCCTGCTGCCTCCCCCCTCCCTGAAAGACTTCCTCAAAAACAATGCAGCCCCCTGATGCCCCAGGGCATTGGGTCAACGCAAGGCAGGGGGGGGGGCTGGTCCTGACCACCTCCACCCCCCTCCCCCCAGGGAACCCAGATAAGCGGGTAAGGGCCGGGGGGTCAGCCCAGATGGCGCCTTGGGCGCTGGGGGATGCGTCCCCACCAGTCCCAGGCGCCCCGGTAGCGCCGCAGACAGCGCCATTGGCAGCCTGCAGGCTGCCCGAAGAGGCACAGATGGCGTCCTGGGCGCCGGGGGATGCTTCCCCTCCAGCCCCAGGAGCCTTGGTTGCGCCACAGACAGCGCCATTGGCAGCCTGCAGGCTGCCCGAAAAGTCACAGGTGGTGTCCTGGGTGCTGGGGGATGCGTCCCCACCAGCCCCAGGCGCCCCGGTAGCGCCACAGACAGCGCCATTGGCAGCCTGCAGGCTGCCCGAAAAGGCACAGATGGCGTCCTGGGCGCTGGGGGATGCGTCCCCTCTAGCCCCAGGCGCCCCGGTAGCGCCACACACAGCGCCATTGGCAGCCTGCAGGCTGCCCGAAGAGGCACAGATGGCGTCCTGGGCGCTGGGGGACGCGTCCCCTCCAGCCCCAGGCGCACCGGTAGCGCCACAGACAGCGCCATTGGCAGCCTGCGGGCTGCCCAAAAAGGCACAGATGGCGTCCTGGGCGCTGGGGGATGCGTCCCCACCAGCCCCGGGCGCCCTGGTAGCGCCACAGACAGCGCCATTGGCAGCCTGCAGGCTGCCCGAAAAGTCACAGGTGGCGTCCTGGGCGCTGGGGGATGCGTCCCCACCAGCCCCAGGCGCCCCGGTAGCGCCACAGACAGCGCCATTGGCAGCCTGCGGGCTGCCCAAAAAGTCACAGGTGGCGTCCTGGGCGCTGGGGGACGCCGCCTGCACCTCCAGCTTGCCATACAGGGGGCAGGGCTCATCCGCCCATGCCCCCACTGGGCCCCACAGGCCTAGGGGGTCAGTGCGCTGCAGGCATACCATGGCCCCCTGCTCGATGAGGCCCAGACCGCTGTGCGCTGCCGCCGTCGACTCCTCGTGGTCCAGGGCAGCGTCGGCTGCCGATGCCGCCTCCGGTGTCGTGTCCGAGACCGACACGACGATGGCCGCTGCCGCTGCCACTGCTGCCGCGGTTGCTGCCGCCGTGGACGCCGCTGCCAACGACGCGACCGCTCGACGCGCCCTGGCGCGGGCTCGCCCCTGTGCCCTCCGGCCCGGCTCGCCCCGGGAGGGCGTCGTGGGCGGGGGCACGCATGTTGCCGGCAGCTCCGGCCACTCCGCCGTGGCGGCCGCTCGCCCTGGCTGGGCCCCGGCACGCGCGATGTGCACAATAGCCTCCTCGTCCTCGACCGCTTGCTGAATAGCCAGCTCCGCCTTGGCTGCCAACGTTGCCGCCGCCAGCACTGCCGCCGCCGCCGTTGCTGCCGCGGCACCCTCGTCGGGCTCGGGCTGGGGCTGGACCTCCTTCGCGTGAAGCTGCTGCTGCTCGCGCATTTGACGATGTACTTCTCGCCACTGTCGCGGAGTCTGCCCCGGGGGCAGCCAGAAGTACTCCTCCCCATAGTACTGGGCTCCATCGCGTATCCAACCCCCCTGGTCGGAGTCCTCCGCTATGAGGGGGTCCCCCCACGGGGTGCGCTGTAGCAGTGGCTGCAACGCCGCGACGATGGCCTCGGTGAGGGCCGCGGTGAGGGCCGCGGTCCGGTCCCCCATCGGAGTACTTGCCGCGGAAGCCGCGGCCGCCCGCGACGTGAGGGCGCGGGTCTCAGCCGTGGCAGGGGGCCGTGGGTAGCCCTCAACGCCGAGAGACCGCCGGTTCTGGCATTTTGTGGGTAAGCGCCCAACCACGGTCAAGGCGCCAGAAAAAGAGCGTGTACTATTAACGAGGGTTGAAGGCGGCCATGTATCGGCAGCTCCGGCGGGCGTTCCGCCTGGCGGGGGCGCTAGGGGCGTGGTGGCAGGCCACCAACGGCATCCTGCAGGGCTGCCCGCTCAGCATCATTTTGATCAATCTCCTCACCACAGTGTGGAAGATGGAGATTGACACCATGAGGCGCCACGTCGTCGTGACGACCGCCGCGCTCCCACCATTGCTCGAACAGCCCCAGGCCAGCCGCTACCCTCGCCGCGCCTGCGGGCGCAGGGCCTGGGGCGCGAGGACGTCTGCCCCCTGGGGCATGCGGACGACACCCAGCCATCACGCTCGAGCCCCGGCCCAGAGCGCAAGGGATCCCCGACTCGCAAGCAGTTGTGGACCGCACGGCCGTCTGGCTGGCGGACACCGGACAGAACGCCAACGCCGGGAAGTCCAGCTCATGGCGGATGAGCGACCGGTAGGCGCAGCCGGTCACCCTGCACGGAGTGTCGATCCCGTTGGCACAGGGGTTTAAGCAGCTCGGGGTGGGAGTTCGCCTGGACCCAAAAAGAGGCACCAGATCGGTGCTGCAGGAACGATTGGCGCGCGGGGCCACCATTCTGCGGCGGGTGGGATGCCTGCCGATGTTCCGCATGCGGGAGGTGGCCATTGGCACGCTGGCCCTCGCCAAGGCGATGTACGGAGTGGAGCTCGCGGACGTTGGCTCTCGGGACCCACGTGCACCTCATGGGTGAAGGAGGTGCTTTGGGCGGTCTTGGTGCCGGGGCACCGGGTCTCACCAGTGTGGCGCCTCCAGTATTCGAGAGTGCTCTGGCTGGCCCGCCAGGCACGCACGCCAGGAGCCGGACAAGTGCTGGTCCAGGCAATACTGGAGGAAACCGACCACCCGCCGGACACAGGACCAGTGGGCAGGGCCCTGAAGTCCGTCCGGCAGCTGCGTTGGGAGGCCGTGCCCGGCTGGTGGGTGTGGCGCGTGCCAGGGCGGCGCGAAGAGCTACACCTGACCCTGGGGGATTGGGGCGAGGTATGCCACCGGGTGCGGGAGTCGCAGCGGTACACTGTATTGGCGGCACTGGAACGGACCCGACCAGCCACCTTTGGGGGGCTAGGGGCGGAGGTGTGCAAGCTCGCCTGTGCCTGGGGCATGACGGTGGCTAGCTCGGAACCGAGCGCTCACTGCTACAAGCGCTGCAAGCCGGGGCGACGTGGACCGGGGCACGGGTCCGGAAGCATCAAATTTCCGATTTGGCCGCCTGCCCCTACTGCGGGGGCCCCCCGGAGACAGAGGTCCGTCTCCTTTGGGACTGCCCGCGGTGGCAAACACAGCGGGCCGCTTGGCTCCCAATGGTGTGGGCCGAGGCAGCGCAGTTGCCGGCATTGGCCCTCCCGTCAGCGTGGCCGGTGTGCCTACGCGCAACGGGCCTGTTGCCGGCAGCATTGGTCCGACTAGAGGAGGTGGATCGGGCGGGGCGGCTCATGTACCGCCTGTATGGCATGTATCTGGCGGTGCTTTTGGCACGCATGGGAGCGGAAGTCGCGGCACGTCGAGACGCGGACGCGGGCCCCTCGGTCTTTGCGATCGCGCGCAAACGCCCTCCCGATGCGCGCCGGGGCTACCCCTGGGACAACTGGGCGCGGGCCCATATCCACCGGCGCCACCAACGGCGCAGCTGTCTTTCCGCGCCGGCCCGCCGCCGGGGTGGCCGTGGGGTGGCGCTCCTGTAGTGGGCCAGCCGACTACGGTGGCTACCGGGGCAGGGCCACGTGACGTACGTGGAGCTGGCCCTGGACTTCGAGGCCCACGCGGAGCGGGCTCTCCCGGCCCCCAGTGACCACCGGCTGCGGGGGGTCACGTTGCCGCTATGCACCAGACGCCAAGTGTTGAAAATGGCCCTGGATGCGTTGCAGCCGCATTTGCAAGCAGGGGACCTTCTACAGGGCAAGGAGGTGTGGATGGCCAAATCCCTCCTGCCGCTGGGAGGCTTCAGGTGTGTGGGGAGGGCGGCGCGCCCACTGTTCCCGCGCCCGGATGCCATGCTGTTCCAAATGCGCAAGCTGGAGGTGCATTGCCGCGCACTATGGACGCGGCGCCTAGCGCGGCCGGGAGCGGGGCGGCAAGATGTGTTCCCATTGGATTACCTTCCCCCGGCAGGACTAGGGCTGCAGCCCCTGCGGCCCTTGCAGCGCTTGCCGCGCCGGCTGGTGCAGCGCAACCAGCAAGGGGCAGGAGGCGGGGGCGCGGGCCGCGTGGCACCGCCGCCGCGGGTGGCCCTGTGTGCACAACACTGGGCCCCGCCCTGTGCCGCTTGCGTGCAGCGGGGCGCCGAGCACCGCTGCTAGCGGGCTCACGAAGGGCACCGCATGGACGTGGCGCAAGCACGCGTGGCAGCACAAGCGCTGCGGGCATGGCTGCAGCCCGCACAGCTGGCCGAGGGTGGCTCTGTGGCGGCGTCCCAGGCCGCGCGGGGCTCGCCAAGCGCGCGCGTAAGCGCCCCCGCTCACAATCTCCCTCACCAGCGCGCGTGACGCGACAAGCGTGCCCGGCAGAGCACGAGTGCGCGCGACGCCCGGAGGAGCCCTCAGCCCCCCCCCCCTTGTGTCTCCGAGGGGAGGGACAGCCTAAGCGGCTCCGGTATGTTAAACGAGCGGGGCGGGCTGAGGCAGCCCTTCCCGCCCTCCCCGCTCCCGCCAGGGGGAACCGCAGGGCAAGGGGGAGCACACGGGGAACGGCTGCAAGCGTCACGAGCGCCGGCAGGGCGCCCGGACGTCCACACACACATGGGGGGGGTTCAACTGCGTCCACATCCCCCCCCTCCGTCCCGAGGGCCGGCGGATATTTTTGGGGACATTTCCCGCCGCCTGACGGCGGCGCGGGTGGGGTCATCAGCCACAAGGGAGGGCATGGACCCCCCCCCCCCCCCCCGGGCAGGAGCAGGGGATGTCGGTCGACCCCCACCCCCACCCCCACCCCCACCCCCATCCCTCGGGGGGTGGCGCGCAGGGGGCGGAGGTGGCGACCTCCGCAGCACAGGTGGAGCTGGACCACCCACCCCCCCTAGGGGCAGTGCCGAGGCAACTAAGGCATTTTGTCCCCCCCTCCCCCCCATAGAAAATGCACTATTAAGGAGGGTTGAAGGCTTTTAATGTCCTGTACTATTAACGAGGGAGACCCATGTGTGGTGATAGTGCAACCGGTATATTTAGCCCGGCACCAGGGCGGGGGTGTGCATATACTCGTTATTGCGTCTTTCCACGGAGTCAGTATCTCAGTGGTATAGCGGGATCAATTGTCTTCCGAGGATGCGCGCCCGTGGCCCTGGAAAACAGGGTCCTCACCACAGCTATGTCATCATCCACTTGCATGCCCTGCGGCCGTTGGGCTGGAGGGGAGGGAGGGATCGGGGATTTGGGTCTCCGTCGCTTGGGGGCTCGCGTGGGGGGTAGGTGCGGTGAGCGTGTTTGCATCCGCGAGTGTGCTGGGGCTACAGCCTGCAGCCGGGGCCGTTTGCTTGCGCCAGCTGTGGCTGGCGCTGTCTCCCAGACATTTGTGTGGGGTAATTACTTTGTGGTGGCCTCCTTGGCAGCAGTGCCTTACCCCGCGTTGCATAAGGGTGCAGCGTGGGCATGGCGGCAGCCCGTGTGCCTGGCAGACCTTGGACAGTGGTCTGCAGACCACATAGCCTAGTGCATGATGGCCTTTGGAGCAGCAGGTCGCTGCCGACAGACCATTTGGGGTGCGCAAACAAGTGAAATGAGCCCTTTTTGGGCCCATTGCAAGCCATTTTGGCCACTCTAGAGTCACAAAATGCCTTGAAAATGGGCTGTTTTGGGACCAAAAATCAGTCAAAAACGGATGAAAAATGTGTTTTTCCAACGATTCTTTTGGACTATTTGGGTTGCACATACAAGTGGAATGAGCCCATCTTTGAGCCCATGTTGAGCAATTTTGGCCTCTCTCAGGGCCAAAAGGGCCTTGAAAATGGGCCAATTTGGGACCACAAATGGCTCAAAAAGGGGTCCAAACCATGGTTTCCGAAAATGATCCTGCTTATCCTGGGCAGCTTTGGTGCCCAAACGGATGAACACGGCACATTTTAAGCCCCTTTTGAGCCGCTCTCATCCACTTTCCGGTGTATACCTCATTTGTCGTTGAAGTCTCCTAGACGATGTTCCTTCCCCCACCACGCGGTCCCAATATTCAATCCTGGTTAGGGCTAGGGCTAGGCTTGGGACTAGGTCTAGGGTCACCGAGCTGGTGGAACCAGTCTTGGTTTTATAACCCTTTTTAGGGTCTAGGGTGGACCTACCAGGTTTAGCAGCAGCAGCAGCAAGCAGCAGCAAGCAGCAAGCAGCACGCGCGAAATGGGGAAAAATCAGAACTCCGTCGTGGTGCTTCGGATTCGGCTGAAATTTTGGTGGATGATACCTATGGGTGTGAGGGACAACCACACAAAGTATGAGCCAGAAACTCAACGGTGGCGGCTGGGAACGGGTGTCGCAAGTGGCGGACCTCAGTTTCAAAAACTGCGGTTTAGGGCCAAAAACAGCCATTTTTGGGCCAAAAGAGCCCTAGAACCCATTCAAAACGGCCAAACAAAGGGAAAGTGTGGGTACACTCCATGTGCGGCTTGACTTTCCCGTGTCAACGAGCCCTTTGCAGCCCTCTAACTCCACCATATGTCCCGGAAACCGCCCAAAAAGGCCCCCAGAAGCCCCAAATTTTGTGCAGATTGGCTGGCGACAGCCACAAACCAAGAGCAGGCCATATCTTTGGCTACATGGCTGAAAACGCGATTCCGAGGGCACCTAATCCACCCGCAACCCCCCACTTTTTGTGGTTTCCACCCCTCAGAATTGCCCAAATGGACGCCTAGACCCCCGTACCCAGGCCCACTAGGCTGCGGCAAGCTGCAAGCTCAAGCCCAAATAGGTGGGTGCCCAAATGGGTCAATATGGTCCAATGGGGCAGAAAAATGACTTTTCTCAAAAATGATCCTAGACCATGTGTGATGCTAAAGCAAGTGTTTTTGGACTGTTTTGAGCTTGTGGTGGCCCATTTTGGTCCTCCGAGAATCCCAAAATGCCTTGAAGATGCGCTGTTTTGGGACCAAAAATGGGTCGAAAATGGGTCAAAAACGCATTTTTCCAAAACTCATCCCACACCATTTGGGGTGCACAAACGGGTGAAATGAGCCCATTTTGAGCCCATTTTGGGGCATTTTGGCCCCTCACAAGTCCACAAAAGCCTTGAAAGTGGGCCTTGTGGTGAAGGGGATCACTTGCAAGCTGATTTCACTTTGTCAACGACCTTCAACGTGTGACTCATTGGTGTCCCTCACCATTCATATCTAATGTTCCTTCCCCCACCAGCTCGGTCCCAATATTCAGTCTTGATTAGGGGTCGGTGTAGGGTTAGGACTAAGATGAGGTCGGGGTGGGTGTTAGGGTCGAGGTTGGGTTTAAGGAACGTGCTGGGGTGCAAAGTGGACAACATTTTCCTTTGGGCAGTTTTGGTGCCCATGGAGCGTCGGGCGCCTAGATATTTGGTAAAACTTAGTACCGGACGAGGTAACACTTAGTATAATTTGGTAAAACTTAGTAGAAACGAGGTACGCCCCCCCTCCCCGGCTGCCGTTCCAAACAAGGTAGTCAACACTTCGATGGTAGGTGGTACTTTTGTTTAAGGGCACAAGGCCCCCGTGTCGATTTTAGGCCACTTGTGTTAGTGGCGCCCCATCCAGGCCAAACCATAATGCACACAAATTAGTTGGCACTCGGCCAACATAACAAAATATAACTAGGGTCGGGTAGTAGAAACAAAACCAGGCTCAAGAAAAGAGTCCTCACAGGGCCATGGCCAACTTCTGTGGGAACTACTTACAAGTAGTTACAAAAGACACGCTTGAAAATCAAGCCGGCCTTGGTATCTGCATGGCGCCGTTTAACTCGCACTGTGGGATTATTGGTGCACATCCCAAACAGGGCCGTTTTCAACTCCCGTTGTAGCTCGGTGCGAAATGCTTGGTCATTTCTTAGTTGACCATCGGCACTTTGGGGATATTGAGGAGGCACTGCATACCACTTGCGACAGATCCACACACCACGACGGGTGTTAACAACAGAAGCAGCAACAACAACATGCACACCACGACGGGTGTCAACAGCAGCAGTAGCAACAATAGCAGCAGCAACACTAGCAGCAGCAAGGTTGGCCGTCCAGAATTGGCGCAGCCCAACACAAATCTTTGATTGACACAAGATGGACACATGCAAGGCACAATCAAGAACCTTACATTTATGGCACGCCATGTGAGGTGTGCCGTCACAAGAAAAGCATGTGTCAACGGGGTCCACAAATTTGGGTTCAGAGTACATCCGAGCCACCTCCCAATGCACCACTTGGGTCCTTGGGGTGGAGGCCGACTTTGAACGACTGAAGTACAGAGTAGCCTCGGCCATTTCGCGCAACAACCACAATCGATCTTGTGGCACTTACAATATGCCTTTGACAACACGCCGAGACAAGGCACAATGCAACGTCAAGAGACATGCCGGATGGCAACTGACACCATCAATCTGCTGGATGAAGGTGGCATGTAGGGGTGCAATTGCAAAGGCAAGGGCACCGAAAGCATCCAAAATCTTTGACCACTTCCTCCGCTGTTGTGGTTCAACGCCTTCTCGCTTGGCAATCAAATCCACAACAGTCATCTCCTCCTGGTCTGCCCCAACAACGTGTGTCCGGTCGCACACCGGGTCAAACTTAAGGCAAAGGTATTCGCGAGTTGGGGCAATCAACAACAAGCGGAGCACCCAATGCCAATTGCTCAAATTATACACCTACGCCACAATCAGGTGTGGTGCGAAAGACATATCTATGGACGACGCTTGCATAGTGCGCTCTGCCCACAATCTAGCCAGCTTTTTTCGGCGTTGTGCACTGGCACATGAGGCATTCCACAAAGAGTCGCGGACAACCCACGCCACACCCTGAGAGCGGTTTGGGCAGCCTAGCAGTAATACACCAAAAGCTGAGCACAATCTGTGACATAGCTGTCGGTGGTGAGGTCCCTGAAATGGTGTGCCTCAAACTCAAATTGTTGAGGTGACAAACCTGGAACTGTGACATGTAGTGGCTGCCTCCAATCGTTGCCAAGCAGTGCCTCTATCTCTAACATAGATGGGCGAAACGAGCCTTGGCTATCACTCAATGCTTTGCACACATCAGCCAGGATTTGTTCTGCAATAGAGCACCCAGTAGGAGATGTTGAGTGATCACCACATGGTGCAGCAACAACGATTCCGGACGCATTGGAACTGGATGGGACAAGGTCTAGTGGGGTACTCAATGCCTCGGCCACAGAGGTGCTGCTTCCATCCACATTCATAGAGGGGGTTGGGTGCAAGATGCTTTCCACGTGCACCTCCTTCTCCCACTTTTGCAGCACCCATTTCACCTCAGCCCTGAACTGTCGGGCTAGACACTCCACTCCAACCAAGCTGTGAATGCACCCATCGCACTGGATACACCACAAATATACGGCCCTATTGCATTGACCACAAGTAAAAGGTGGACGGTACAAGCGCATTGAATGCCACGATGCATTCCCACGGGCCAACTCACGATTCGCCTCTTCGGCCAAAGAAAGAGGCTCCCCATCACAGCTACCTTCACTGGAGGAGTCATCCTCAACAACTCTTTTGGCCTTTTTTTTGCCACCTTTTTTGGAGGGGTTTGCTTGCGACTTCAACTCATGCACATGCGGCGGCTCAACCTAGGAGATGACAATCCGACACGGCCGTACTTAAAGGGTCGGACACCAACGTACTTCCATAAGTACCGCAAAGGCACCGTAAAACCGGGCTGTTTAACAAGGAGCCATAGCAAAATGCCATCGCAAATTTCAAGCGTGGAGTACGTGGCACACGTGCAGAACTCCGCCGTGACACAGTGAATGCGGAGGAAAGATAAGAAATGCATCCATGTGACCTGGCGGCCTTCGTTGATGGCGGACAAGGTCTCCGCCCACTGTGTAACCTCACCAACCGCGATGGGGGGCTAGTCACGGATGGGCTTGTCGTTGGCCCCCGTTTTTGCGAGGTCACACCCTGGTGAACAAAAATGGCATCACCGTCATCCACAAACACTTTGTTGTGCCGCATTACCTGGGCCTCCCGCCACATCCATGGGGCAAGCTGCATGCCTCGGCCACTGACTTGTTCACAGCTTTGGGCCCACTGTGTACCCATGCGGGGGAGCACATCTTTCAAAAATTTGCGAATGCCATGCAACTTGTGCTGTGTGACAAGCTTCAACGAATGAGCCCTTGCCTCCGCGGGTGTAACACATGGAACCCCCGGAGGAGACTGACCTACAAACCACCCGGTCCGCTTTTGCCTGTATTCCTTCCGAGCATGGTCCAAATACTGGGGGGTTGCACAACAGTGGTCCTCCAGCGTGACCCAACTTGTTTGAAAAACATTCGTGGCCCAACTGAGGTGGAGGTCCCGGAGAGTTCCATGGACTTGCGGCCGCAACTATGGGTCTGTAGTGTATTAGCGATTTCTATGGGGCTTTTTCGGTGTTCAAAATACTCTGTCTTAATGATTTCCCAAACACCCCCGAGCAACTAGGCCCCTCGTACCTTAAACTCCATATGATGGGACCAATCGTCGGTATGCGGTGTGACGACGTCCACGTACCACTGCCCCTGAGAAGCAACATCTCTGCGGACTTTTGAAAGGGCTGGGCATGGCCCGCAAGGGCCCTTGAGGGGGCGCCCGGTACAATACATGGCATGGCAAACTTCACTCTCCGTATGCTTGAACCCGAAACCTTTATCGCAAGAGTTGTGGATAGCCTCCTTACTGGTCGGAAACATCTCAATTTCGTTGTCTGAATCATCCACTGCCTCCTCTTCATCCTCTCCCACCTCGTCCTGACCCTCTCCCTCGTCATGTGCCTTTGACGCTTTGCGGTCAGGCTTGGTAAGACGGAGGGGGTTCATTGGTCTACTTGGTGGGTTCCACATAACAACCTGCACCATTGTGCACTTTTTAGGGTTGGCCATCGGGCAACAGAATCTTTGCACCACGTGCTCTGACAAGTTCCTCCAATTCCTCATTTGATATGGGATGGTGACGTTGGCAATATGTCTCCAAGAACTTCCATTTCACAGAAGGCGAACCGCCCGGAGAAATGACAAATTGGTTGTCAAACCATGTGAGGAACTGCTGGAATGTGCCCTCCTCGCCTCTTAACTTTGCATCAGATTCGCAGTCCTTCCAACGCCCACCACTAACAACCCGTGTGTGTGTGTGTGTGTGTGTGTGCTTTGTGCTATTAACGAGGGTTGATGGCTTTTAATGTCCTGGCCGCTCTTGCGACGGGAGGGTTAGGGGTTAGCGGGTTAGAGCTATTAACGAGGGAGGCCCATGTATGACTGCGTGCTGAGATTGGCTTGCCGAAGTGTACACCTGAGTGTGTACCTTATTGGTCTGCCTGATCTCTGCGGTCGAAAAGTCAGACCCTTTGCGCCGTCATGCTTATGTGATTTCCGTGGAAGCTCTCCCGTGCTCTGCACCAAACAGAAGTCGGCTAACGTGCTCCCTCCCTCTCCCATCATCTCGCAGGGCCGCGGGGCGGGGGGGGAGGGGGGGCATGGTGACTCGGGTCTCCGTCGTTTTGGGGCGGGCGGTGTGGCCGGTATGTGCGGGGAGCGCGCATGTTCCATGTGTGTGCGTGCGGGGCTATGGGCAGTGCGCAGCCGTTTAGCTGGTCGCATGTCCGGCGCGGCTGGCCGCTTGCGCACCGGCGTGTGTACTTTGTGGTGCCCTCTGGCACAGCAGTTTCGGACCCCCCGTTACATTCTAGTGCATCTGGCGCAGGCCGGCAGTCCATGCTGGCGGCACGTGACTGACAGGGGCAGCCTGTCCACATATCCTGGCCGGTGATGTCTGAGGGCACAGCACGCGTCCCCTGACTTGCGCAGACGCTTGCATGTGATGCACGGTGCGCGCTGGTGTGTACTGCACAGGTCGAGAGCCCGTGCGCATGTATGTGGTGCCAGTGCTGTCACATATGCTTGCGGCGCCGGCGGCGCTACGAACTTGCGTTGCCTGGTTGTCTGATATGGCGCCTGCGGGTTTTTGCCCTGCCTAATGACGGGGAAGAAATTTGCGGCGAAGCCCCCCCCCCCCCCTTTGGCGGTGTCCGAGGATGAGGGCATAAGCCCGGTGTTCAACGCTCCCATAAGGGCCCGCTGGGTCCGGGCCTCTTCCACTTCCGCTGGACTGCGCCTGTGTCTGTACACGTGCGCGCGTGCCTTGTTCTGTCTGGAGTGTGCGCGCAATGCCCATGTCTCCTCGCAGTATTGACTGAGCTTAGCAATATGCCCCACCATGGCCTGTCTGGACACAAAATATGGGCGTCTGCTGAGTCCACTTTGCTGAGGCCCCCCCAGCGGGACCAGAGAGTTCGCCCTGGTGATTACTTTAGCGGGGTGCAGGGCGCCCCGCGTAACCAATTTCTGCATGGTGCATAACGCCAGCCTGAGAACTCTAGCGCGCTCTTGCAGCGGCAGTGCTGTCCCTCTGTATTTGGCCTGTGGTGCTGTAGGTAGGGTGCGCTGTGACGTTTCCTCGAAATCGAGCGCGAGCTCTATGAATGTGACTGTGCCTGGCTCGTCTGCCCAAACCAGCTGGCGCGTCCAGGACAAGAGATCTGCTAAGAAGGGTAGCTCCCAAGGCCAAGTTTTGGATGTGGGCTTGGCGAGCGTCAGCGTGCCTAAATTTTCGGTGCGCGGGACCGGGCCTATTAGCTGCTGGTACGGATACCCTGTCTGCCTGACATGTCTGGCTGAGGGAAACAGCATGGGGGCCTGCTCATCCCGAATCTTGCGGGCCGCAAGAATGGCCACATACATGGCATGTATGGCCTGTAAAAATTCCAGGCTGGTGTTGCGCTCCTGCCTGTTGACAGGCAGTGGCATGTCAGGCGCGAGTCCACACGTGAGTAGGCAAGGGGGCCAGTGGGCAGTGCGTTCCAGTCCTGGAAACTGCTGAGCCAGGTGCTCGATATTGGGGGAGCGAGAGTCTCGGATGCTGTGCCATGCCTCACAACTCCAGAAAATATGCTGCTCTGTCTCTGCGGCCTTACCGCAGAAGGGGCAGTCAGAGGTGGGCCGCAGGCCCCTTTGATGTGCGCGTAGCGCTCTCCAGACCCCCCCCCCCGCAAGGATGGTGCGTAGCAGAGAGCGTTCGAGCTCTGACGTGAAAAAGAGTATGCATTGTGGGACCAAGCGCCTGTTAGTGGTGTAGTGCATGCCTGTGAACTGTCGAGGCCTGCGCTGAATAAACTGGGCTATCAGCTGTGCCCTGAGCTGTTCCCGGACATGGTGCTTGACCTCCGCCTTGTCTCCCACGAGGTTCAGGGGCTGGGCGACGCCTGGCGCTGTCCATTCCCACCATCCTTGCGCTGGGGTCCAGCCCCAATCGTGCAGTGTCTGCAGTGCCCTGCCGAGAGGTCCTGCCGATTCCGGTGAGGGGTGTTGCTCCCGTATGGCCTGGGCTGAAACAAGCGATGGTCCCCGCGTGCGGCACAGCTTCGCCAGCCATACCGCGCGCTGATACGGGATGATCAGGGTGGGGGCGATCCTGTGCCCTGCACAGAGCAGGCAAAAAGCGATTTCCTTGGCCCGCGCTGGGCGGGAGGGACCCCAAATGGTGGTAATGATTTTGGTCTCAAAGGAGCTTAGGCTTTTGGGCTGTAGCGGCACGATCTCCGCTGCATGGAGGCCTGTGGCCGTAACCATCGTGTGTGTGTGTGTGTGTGTGTGTGTCACCTTACCATGCGGTGTGCTTCGGGGCAACCAGGTTATTGCTTGCTCATCCACATTTGCCACTTGGGCCATAGCGGCCTGCACAACAGCAGAACGTGGAAAAGCATCATCTTCGTTACCAGTCACCTCAATGTTTGCACTGAACAACAGCAAAAATGTGGGTGCCGACGGGAATCATTGTGGCCGATTTCTCCATGCATGCCTTGGTGCCATCCGCAAAGCTTTGCTTGGAGGACACCGTTGCAAACACGAAGGGCAAAGGAAAAAAAGGGGGGGGGGGGCAAAATCAGAAATGGCCCACACGTGGCCCACAAGTCAGAGCGGGGGGCAAAAAACAGGTGGCCCACAAGTGGGCCAGGTGGCTACATAACCCGTGCCGCTTGGGGGGTCCCCACCGCTTTAGAGCGGGGGGCAGAATCAGAAGTGGCCCACAAGTGGGCCCAGTGGCTACATAACCCCTGCCCCCCGAGGGGTCCCCACCGCGGAAGGCAGAAGCAGCAGTGGCAGCAGTCACAAATGGAAAATCTTATTTTGGGGGGCCACGCAACAAAGCGTGGATTTCAGAGTGGGGGGGCATAATCAGAAATAGCCCACAATTGGGCCCAGTGGCAGTCAGAAGTGGGAAAACTTCTTTTTTGGGTGAATAATTTACTTATTAAAATTTTTTTTCTACTAAGTAACTTACTTAGTAAAGAAAATTTTTTTCCTACTAATGAATTTACTCAGTAAAATTTTTTTCCTACTATCCAGGCCACCCATTGTGACAGGTTCCAGCCCTCATGGGGTGCTAAATCTAGATGCAAAATGTAGGTGCACAATGTAGAGATGGATTTCAGGGTCGGGAAAGATGGCTCGTATCTCCACTCTCTAAGTAATTTACTCAGTAAAAAACCCACCCCCAGAGGAAAAACTTAGGAAATAAATATTTTTACCAAGTTTTGAAACTTAGTAGAAAAAGGGTTTTAAAATTTTTTTTACTAAGTTTTATCACGGACCCCGGGTGCCTTCGGCGCCCATGAACTCCTAAGGGCTGCACCTTTGGCAACTAACTACTAGCCTCTAGGGGGGGGGGGGGCGGGCAGGGGTAGTTGGCGTCCTAGGACCTGCGGACCCCCCCCCCAAAAGGGGGGGCATGTGGTGTTCGCACTTGCGCTTGATCTAACAACCCTCTTCGATGTGAGTTTACAGCTTGCCTTATGCTTGGGAAGGGGGGAGAGGAGAGGGAGGCAGCTTGTTGCTGTCCTCATTCGGGGCAGTTCCCGGCCTCGGTTTCTCGTGGTTGTGCTCGATGTTGAGCAGAGGGAGTAAGAAAGTGAATGGGTGCCTGTTGGAGTGAGTGAGTGAGAGAGTCTGTGAGTGAGCGTAGGTGAGTGGGTGAGTGGGTGTGAGCGTGTGAGTGAGTGAATGAGCAACTGACCGCTGAGCGAGTAACGTGGTGCATACGTGAGTGATTGAGTAGTTGAGTGAGTGAGCATGTGAGCAGTGTGTGGGTGTAGGTGAGTGGGTGTGAGTGTCTGAGTGAATGAATAACTGACTGACTGACTGAATGACGTGGTGCATAGCTGAGTGAGTGAGTGGGGTGAGTGAGTGTGAGTATGAGTGAGTGCGTGTGCAGGCGAGCGAGCGAGTGTACACCAGCGACTGGGTGAGTGAGTGCAGTGCAAATGGCTGCGGGAGATGAAGCAATGCCAGATGCGCGTCACCTGCCCCTGCCAAGCGCCCCCATCACGAATTGATTCTGTTCGTAATAAATTAAAAACTCAGGCCCGACGCTCTAGGGTTGGTTGGTCAGGGGGGGAGGGAAGGGTGCAGGAGCAAGCAGGGCTGGAGGGGATGGGACATTGGAAAGCAAGGCACGCCTGAGCAACACGGGCCTCCAGCGCATCCAGATATGGATCCGGTTGCGGAACGTGCGGGGGTGGCATGGGCGGCGCGGACGGCTCCGGCGACGCGTCAGGCAGGACCGGCATGGGGAACGCGGGGGCGTCGGATACGAATTGCTGTGTTTCTCTGGGGTCTCTGAACTCACTCTGCACAGGCACACGCAAGTTGCGTCGGCAGGTACTGCGGGGACACACCGCAGAGATCCGCGTGCAGGAGCCCAGTACTCCCATCCCAGAGCCAGAGGGCAACGGGACCGAGCTGACCCCCTCCACCCCAAAAGAAAACTAAGAGTGCTGAAAGACTTTGAGCGAACTGGAGTGCCTGTGGCAGATAATCTGGGACATGAACTTTGACCGCAAGAAGTGATGTGCCGCAGCATCCCCCCCTCTTCTCAGTGAAGGAATAGTATCGCTCACACACAACCGCTCTTTTGCAACGCAGCACATCAGCCCCAGGCGTGTCCACCGCAGTGTCGGCGCGGAGAGTCCGGCGCTGAAGCCGAGCATGCCCCCCGAAAAACCCCCGGCGGATGGTGGTCGGAACGCGTCCGCTCGTCGCCCCCCCCACCCCGGGCGTACGGGAGCGTGCACATCAGGAGGCAGTGACTGGCCTGGGATTCGAGGAAGATGGTATGCGACACCGATCACGGTCACTGCTTTTCGCCGACTCCTCTCCAAAAAACAGTGTTACAGCAAAAATACTCGTTGGGTACGTGTGTGGTTTGTGTGGGATGTGGTGCGTTGTCAAGGCCTCGGCCTAGCTGCGGCATTGGCGTGATCGGTGCTTCAACTCTGTGCATTTCGGAACCAGGCGAGGCTTTGAGAAGCCTGGTGCTGTCAGGGTGGCTGCAGAGGACGCCCCAGGTCTACTGGGGAAGGATGTGTGGGGCGAGAGCGACTTGGGCTTCAGGATTTTCATTCGGATACCTCAGATCAGATGATACCAGGACTGTTTGCGGCCATCCACATACGAAATCGAACACAAATACGCGCTCCACCTGATTCCCGTGATTACAGGGCGATGGTGCCAAGATATAGGTGTTTGTAGAGGTTCACAAACAACAACAGCCCTTCAAATCGCGATAATCTGCTGCTCCTCATTTCAGGAGGTCGATTCAGATGTCTGTCTCAGAAGGTACCGTTACGCCCGCTTTGCATCAATCCGCATAAAACCACATCAGTGCAACTGCTAGTTGGGACTCCAATGCAAGGGCGCCAAGTTATGCCCCAACGAGTGGTCCCAGACAGACTTGAGAAGCAGGGAAAGGCCAAAAGGGGAAGGGGGGGGGCACGGGGGGGGCGACCCCTCGGTTCTGGACGCCAACTACCCCCCCAACTAACTGTTGGCCGGAGGCCCCTTGGGGGGGGGGGGGGGGGGGGGGGGGGGCATCTGAGGGGGGGGTTCAGGGAGGGCAAATGGTGGGGGGGTCTAGGAGGGGCTGGGGGGGGGGGGGGGTCGGTTGGGGGGGGGGGTTCCAAGTGGGGCAATTAGGGGTGGTGGTGGGGGGGGGGGTCCAGGTGGGGCAATTTGGGGTGTTGGGGGGGGGGGGGGGGCACAGGCTCCCCTTACCTCCCCTTGCCCTCAATCTAACCATACCATCACCATAAACCTAACCCTAACCTTTGCAGCCAGTTGGTTTGGCCATGCCAGCCATGTTGATTGGGCTGAACAAGATCCCCCCAATTTCGTTCATGGCTGCTTTTGCCACATCATTGCTCTCCGTTTTGGACCCCAACACTCACTCTGACCCTAGCCTAGGGTGAGAGCCAGGGCTAGGGTTAGGGCTAGGGTTAGGGTCACCGAGCTGGTGGAACCAGTCTTGGTTTTATAACCCTTTTTAGTGTCTAGGGTGGACCTACCAGGTTTAGCAAGCAAGCAGCAAGCAGCAAGCAAGCAGCACGCGCGAAATGGGTAAAAATCAGAACTCCGTCGTGGTGCTTCGGATTCGGGTAAAATTTTGGTGGATGATACCTATGGGTGTGAAGTACAATCACACAAAGTTTGAGCAAGAAACTCAACGGTGGCGGCCGGGAACGGGATTCGCAAGTGGCGGACCTCAGTTTCAAAAACTGCAGTTTAGGGCCAAAAACAGCCTTGGGGATAACTACCCAAGCTGCATGCTGCAGGTAAGCGTTCCCGAAGCCAAAACCAAAGCCCACACCCAGTCCCAAACCCAGTCTCAGTCACAGAGAGAAATAATGCATTCGGTCTGTGGCTTGTATTCGGGTGTTGTCTATGGGAGGAGGATGAGGATGAGGGTGTTATTGGAGCACAGTGACGCCGCGTGCGGGGCGTTGGGCTTAAAAAGCCCTGGAACACATTCAAAACGGCCAAACAAAGGGAAACGGTGGGTACACTCCACGTGCGGCTTGACTTCCCCATGTCAACGAGCTCTTTGCGGCCCTCTAACTCCATGATATGTCGTGGAAACGGCCCAAAAAGGCCCCAGAAGCTCCAAATGCCGACAGCCACAAACCAAGAATAGACCATATCTTTGGCTACATGGCTCAAAATGCGATTCCGAGGGCACCTACTCCACCCGCAACCCCCCACTTTTTGTGGTTTCCACCCCTCAAAATTGCCCAAATGGACGTCTAGATCCCCATACCTAGGCCCACTAGGTCGAGGCAAGCTGCGAGCTCAAGCCGAAACAGGTGGGTGCCCAAATGGGTCAACAGGGTCCAGTAGGGGCAAAAAGATGACTTTTCTCAAAAATGATCCTCGACCATGTGCGACGCTAAAGCAAGTGTTTTTGGACCGTTTTGAGCTTGTGGTGGCCCATTTTGGTCCTCCGAAAATCCCAAAATGCCTTGGAAATGGGCTGTTTTGGGACCAAAAATGGGTAAAAAATGGGTCAAAAACGCATTTTTCCAAACCTCATCCTAGACCATTTGGGGTGCACAAACGGGTGAAATGAGCCCATTTTGAGCCCATTTTGGGGTATTTTGGCCCCTCAGAAGTCCAAAAAGCCTTGAAAGTGGGCCTCGTGGTGATGGGGTTCACTTGCAAGCCGATTCCACTTTGTCAAGAGCCATCAATGTGTGAATCATTCTTGATGTCCCTCACCAGTCATAGCTGATGTTCCCTCCCCCACCAGCTCGGTCCCAATATTCAGTCTTGATTAGGGTTAGGTGTAGGGATAGGAGTAGGCTGAGGGTTGGGGGTGGGTGTTGGAGTCAAGGTTGGGTTTAAGGATAGTGTTGGGGTGCAGATTGGACAAAATTTTCCTTAGGGCACCTTTGGTGTTCATGTAGCATCGGGCGCCTTAGGCGCCCATGGACGCCTGAGGGCGACACCTTTGCCAACTAACTGTTGGCCGAAGGCCCCTAGGGGGGGGGGGGGGGGAGGGTTGGTTGGCGTCCCAGGACCCGCGGAGTCGCCCCCCCCCCCCCGTGGGGGGGGGTTACGGGAGTAAGGGCAGGAGAAGGACGGGGGTGTGGAAAGCGGGGTAGGGGGGCGATTCAGAGCAGTGGAGAGGGAGGGGACGAGGGGGCTCCTGAGACTCAGAGCTTCGCTTCCGAAAACCCGAAAAACCCAAGATGGCGGGGGGGCTCAAAGGCCGAGTTCGTGTACCGGTTGGCACTTCCGGGTGTACGCACTGGCTTGAGTTTTCAGGAATGAATGGATTACGTTGCTTTCGAGGGTGGGGTGGGGGGGTTGGTGGGTTGTACCCGCGCAGGGGTGGGGGGGTGCGGGAGCTGTTCCTTGAAAATCATCCGTTCCAAAACGTCTCCGATTCAGGGGGGGGTTTATCGGGTGGGACGAAGCAGGGGAAGGACGAGAGGAGACAGACAATGGCATGCAGGTTCGGTTGGGGGGGGGGGGGCAAGGGCAGGGGAGGAAGTTAAGGGAAGAGCGGGGGGAAGGACGGGTCTGGGAGCGGGGGGGCGAAGGCCGTTGGGCACACTACAACACAACCTGGTACAGTGAGCGTTCCTGCCTCACGCTGCCGGGGTCCGGGGCCGCCGGGCTTGCAGCGTCCGGCACGATGGGGCTTCGGATCGGGCTGTGCGTGTGAGCGCCTGCGGGGGCGGGGCCAGGCATGACGTGGGACCGCACCTCGCGGGAGTTTCTGGAGGAGTATGGGGTGTACGGCCCCGTCCACGTCGCGGGCACATACTCGGCGCCAGTGATGGCGGTGCGGCCCCGGGGCGAGGCCAGCACCCCCGCGGAGGAGCCCATGTCGTAGTTCCCATAGAGCCCAATCACTTGGCTGTGCTCCTCAATCTCTCGGACCGGGAAGAAGTTTCTGTGCTTTTTGCCGGTGCACGGGGCGCCTTCGTACCATTCCGCATACCCCTGCCGCTTCCCATGCATGGGCGCGGGGTTGGGGTTCGGATATGCCGCGAGGTCGCTGATCCGGGCCACCGCTGCGGGAGTGTGCGCAAATGCAGAAACACACGCACACACGCACAAACAAACGTACAAACACGTGCGGAGTCCCGAGCACCAAATGTGCAAGCAGTGCTGCCAACAGCACGACACAAGAAACCAAGGACACACTGATCAATGGTATAAATCTTTCTTTGAGGGGGTTCAGGCCATGGCAAGCTGGCGGTCAACAGGTCGACAGGTATAAATAAACGGCCACTGAAGCCCGTACCAGAGCAGAGACTTGTATGCGCACTCCAAGCAGCAAAACACCAGCACAAACACGTGCACAAACACATGCATAAAGGCTTACAAATGCCCGTACACACACATGCACAAACACAGGCACAGGCATACGCACGCACGCACCCCCGCACCCACAGCAGTACGCACACACACCCATACAGCCACGCCGCACGGCGCACACATGTCCGCACGCTCGCATCCCACCGCGCAATGCCAACATCCTGTCGATCGATTTGGAGGCCCCATACGCTGCCGGCGTCAGGCCGTGCGGAGTGAGAGGCTTAAATAAGGGCCGGCCGCATCCCTTTCATACCCTCCCAACGACAGGCCTGCCTCATGCCAACAACAACCTCCAAAAGCGCCCTGTCGTGCCCCGCCAGCAGAGGGGTGGCATCCAGTGCACTGACTACTCACCGACTGGCACAGAGGACATACGATGGTGGGAGTTAGATCTCTGAGCAGCCATGAACAAATCACGTGAAGCACTGTGAACCGTGGGCGGAGTGACGGGTTGAGCATGGAATACAGACCAGCCCTTGCAGTCCCCACCCCTAGTGGCACAGTTGTTGCTGGGCAGAGTCAAGTTAAGTGAAGATTGAGGCAATCGCAAGTTAAGTGAAGATAGGCAATCGCTCTGAGCTTCGAGACCTTTTTTTTTCCTCCACAACACATTCTCCCACTGAGCCGTTCGCATGTGAGGGCGCTTGTCAGTTCGACTCCAACACTCCAGGTTGGGCCAGCATGGGTTTTGTGGTGTGACCGGTGGACGTTGAAAGTGGAGTGGGGTATATCACGGGGGGCTCTGCAGTTCAGTTCTAGACCCCAACCCCCGTGGCGTGGGCGAGGGGGTCGAGAATTTTTCTCCATTTTGGGGGCATTTTTGAATTCCCCGTTTCATTCTGAGCATTTTGAATATACACAAGTGGGGTGAAATGTGGTTTTACCGCTCACAGCAAGTGAAAAACAGCACCATATTCCAACAGATGTACCTCTGAATCAGCAAAGGCATCCCGGCCAGCAGAAGAAGACACGTGGCACAGCATTCCCTAACTCATTGTGAGCATTTGGAATGTAAACAAGTGGGGGGAAATTAAGTGTGTTGCAAAATTTTCCGGGCTCAAAAAAATTTTCCTGGCGTTGGCGCCCAGGTTGCCAGTTCTAACCAGGTGCTAACTAGTATGGGTTGGGGGGTCCAGAGGGGTGGGGGGGGGGGTCAGGCCTCACAGGTAAGCGCACCCCTGTGGGGTGTATCATCTCATGGTGTTGCGTGTAGGGGCCATGATATCAGATTTCAGACCGTAAGCATAATGCCTCGCTTTGGGGTAGGGGGCCACAAAGGGTGCTTCACTGCAATCAGCTCCTGGCGCGCCTGCCACCACACCTGCCACCACGGGGGAGGGGGGGGCATCTGAACAGCCATCCCACACTAATCATCCTGGCCCATGGAATGCATTGCTGCCAATGCTGCTGGAAGGGAGCTGTACCTTACATTCAAGAAGGCTAAAGGGGATCAAATCTTCCGGGCTCCACCAACTTGGTGAAACTCGACCCTTGCATGTCACACACCCCGTGACTGATTGCATAAATTGCAGAGGTTTTCAAAGCCCCAGTGTCCCAACAAGATTCTATGACTGTTTGCCACAATGATATTGATGCATTCATTCACGGGAGTCTCTTGATTTGACATGCTGCGGTCGGGTTACAGGGTGCCAGGCAAGCAATAGGTATTGACCTCCATTGAACGGTAGTGCCTCACTTTGGTTTCATTTGTGGCCACATCATTGGCCTGAAGCAATTTTTACACTCGCTCCCCCAATTGATACCATCTTAGAAAATATCACACTTGAAGCTATGCCCCAATCACCTTTCTCACTTGTATATGCTTGATGGCAGTGTGGTGTCTTCCCACCACCCCCTATCCAGCGAACAATAACATCCTCAAAATATCCGGTCCGAACAGGAGTAATTGTTCGACACGCCGTTTGGTACCTCACTAATTCCGTACCTAATCAACTCACTCAGTACCTAATTAATTCGGTATGTAAATCCGGTACCTAATTAAGTAGGTCCCAATTACGGTCCGAAGTGTTCATTGGACACGGGGGGGGGGGGGGCAGCAGAGGCAGCAGGCCAGCAGAATGCATGAGCTGGGAAACAGGCAGAACTTGTTCCTGGTAGTTCCGCTCCCATTGCAATTTTGGTGGATGATGCTTTGGCATAGCAAATTGAATTGCACAAGTTTTCAGTGAAAAATCCATTTCTGACAGCTGGGTATGGGCACAGCAGTAGTTGTGAGGTGGCTTGTCGAGGTTGGCCAGTGATGGCCCAAAAATGCGCATTTTTCCAACATTTGACGACTGTTGACTGCTTTCAACGCCACGCATTGTCCCATAGGTGGTGAATGGCGATGAAATGGCATATTGAAAAACCCTTTGACCTCACTTACAGACAATCGGCGTACTCTTTGCCTTGTGCGGCACATTGAATGGACTTGCCCAGAAATTGCTCCCTGAAATGCTCCCCAATCCTCCCTCTTCTCTCCTTCTTTATCATGCTCCAGTTCAGGGCATGTAGTTAGCTAGAGAGAACTAGGCACACGAACATGGCATCTACCAAACAGAATAATCTTCTGTTGTACGAATGCACCGCAGGAGAGGTTGTACAGGCCATGGTCATCCAGCCACCACAAAAGGCTAAAGATTTCTTGCGTTTGCACTCCGGCACATTAACAAACAGATGACCAACCACTACACTTCGCTCAACCTACTCCTCCTGGCACCACTGGCACCACATGGGACCATGTGCATGCATTTTGATTGCCAGGCCCTGCAATTACTGCATGACTCAAGCCCTGCCGACACGCAGGGATTGCAGAAGGGTGTCAATAGTCAGCCGGATGGGTTGTTCCCCATCCCCAGCCCCTTGCGCAAACAATCCCCTGTGTGGACAAGGGTGTTGTTGCATGCAACAGCTGTTGCATGACCCATGGAAAGGAGCAATGTGAAGTGATCAGCTAGTGATGCACCTCCTTACCATCCCCCCCTCCCTTGCCAATGGCCCAGGCCAAGATTCCTCTTTCCTCAAAGGGGGGCCATTGACAGGGGGCGGGGGGGGCATGATTCTTCTTTCCGGGTGGGGGGACCATTGGCTCCAATTATTATCAAAAATTTCAAAAAATCCGGCGTGTGAGCATATTCTCACCCATGCATCTTGTTGAGGCATAGTTTGGATGCATCCCTTCCAGGACGTACATCTGTTGAATGGTTGTAGGTCTCACTTCCTTCCATTTTTTTGCTACTCACCTGTCATGCATACAAAGGGGGAATGTTTGCCCGGCGCGCACCCGGCACGCTACCTTTCTATTAACTATCCCGACTTCAGCCCGATATTTACCCTCTCATGGAGAAGCCCCCCAAGTAGACCACATTGGACTGCACACCTTCCCTACAAAGCACATTGCATAATAAAGCAATACCTGTGAATTCAGCAACTCCAACTGTCATTTGGATTGTACTTAACAAACAACATTGGTCCCACAAGTGTGGGTGTCAATACATTCAGTACAATAGTGCTCCTTACACTCATCACAAACTGCAAAGGTGGAGCGCTTCTGGCAACACAACACACACACTTCTGCCTCATCCTCTGCCTCATCTTGCGTGCCACAACCGAGCAAACAGCTGCTCAATGCGTGCCCTATACCACCTGTGCACGTCATTATAACATTGTTGGCGGGCTGTCAAAGTGCCATTCTTTCTTCCAATGAATGGCACAATGACATGAATCCGGCCTTTATAAGCACCATCATGGCCCACAACTTCGAAATCAAAGAAATCACCTCGGGTACGAGAAGGTCCATACCCATCCCAAATCAAAACATCTGCTGATGTCCCGGGGGCCAAGGGGCAAAGAGGGTGCCTCAGCGCACCGCGCGCGCGCACCACGCGCACCGCGCGCTGAGGCAGACGCGTCACTTACCGGTGAAATGCACACCTTTTTCAGACAGGTACCGCCGTTCTAAGTCAACCGGGCTACAGTCGCACCGCGCGCGCGCACCGCGCGCGAGGCACCCTCAAATCCATATACTGTTGCCCAACATATCAACAGCAACAGTCCACCGGTGGGGCACGGGTCACAAAAGATGCCCGGGCAGGGCAGGGCAGGGCGCGCGCCCGGCGCACTAACGTTCCCCCAAAGCACTCTTTAGTTATCAACATCCCTAGGCAGCCCCTAGACACGTCAGCTCTCTAGGGTTTGGAAGTTCCCAGGCCCAGGCAGCTCCTACATGGGCAACATGCAATATGCAATATTGTTCAAACAAAGGCCACAACCACTTCCATCCATGATATACTTCCCCTTCATAACCAAAACAATCTTGTATGTCCAATTGGCAACATTTTGCAGCCACAAAATAAGCCAAAACATGGGATTCTTCCACAAAAAACCCTTCGGGAGGCCAAGATTCTTTGTTTTTGAAAGGGGGGCCATGATTCTTCATTCCAGGTGGGGGGGCCATTGGCAAGGGGGGGGGGGATGGTAGCCTAAAGGCAGTCCCCCACTTGCCCAAGTGATCCTTTTTGTAGTTGCATTTTGGCACACTGCAAAGCCTTGTCCAAGAGCATCTTCTTTGTGACATGTGAACGTGATTTCTCAAGAGTGGACCCCACCCTGAAATGATGACACTTGCCCAAATGGAGGGTCATCATACGTTTGCCCATGCGCATTGCTTTAAGGAACAATTCAACTTGGATCGCCAAATATTGATCAATATTGACCACAGAGTTCCTCACCAGTGGACTGTGCATAGTACAAAGACCAGCACTATTACAAAAATTTCGGGTAAAACAGATTACACAAGGCATCGTATCTGAATCAGCTTCCGTAACGCAAGTGTTGACCTTCTTAAAATTCAGAGGTACCACGCGGCACAGCGAGCGAAATCTCTCATTGCTAGAAAATCACACTGCCAAAATGCACGGTGCAAAAATTGACGGAATGCTGTTTGGACATGCACTATGCCTTTCCACCGGTCTATATGCTCTGACCCAGGAGGCCCCAACGTCTGCTGATTCACATGGTACCCAACCGCCATAGGAACTGTACCAACCATCCCAAGCAATGGAACCAGCAACCCCCAGGGCAATGCGGAAGAGCGTCTAAAGAAGAGTCAGAAGAGTCAGACACCAGACTATACTAGAGGAAGTAGCACATGAGGGGTTAGTGCCTGAAGGCATGGTACTCATCGTGCACATTGTAAGAGAATTAAAAGTATGGCATTGGTGCTCAGCATCTCCCGGTCTGTAGATTAGAAACTTGCTAACACGGGGCAGATGCCATGTGGTGTACGTATTCGCCCTTTAGATTCTCAAGAGCGCGCCAGGACACACGGTGCACCGGACTGCCAAAAGCAAAAGCACAAGGGACATCTTTTAGGGGGGTCTGATTTTGGTTCCAGCGGCTGAACCTGACCAAAAAGGTTTGGAAAGTGGGCACGCAATGCACGCTCATTGCCGCAAGGTTGAGTGTAACGCAATGATGCGATGCTTTGTGTTAGATGCAGAAATATTCGTTTGCGATGTGTGTTGCGCATACACGCACAGACACACTATGCAACACACAGACACACACGAACACATGCGTAAACACACTGGACACACAGGAGGCAGAAAAAATCATGCTCCTCGTCAAAAAGCTGTGCACAACTTTGGCGTGCAGCAAGAATTGCTGTGGTCGAGGGTCAAATTAGTCACATTATTAAATCTCAGGCTCAGAGCTCATATGCACCACACAGGCACCCAGGCACACACTCATCCACTCACGCAAACACCAATACACCCTCCCCCCTACACAGACACACAAACATGCACGCATGCACATGGCTCCCATAGCCACCCTATTGACGCTGTCCAGGCACAAACTTATGCACGATGTACGCTCGGATAAAGACAAAAAAAGCAAACAAATGTACAATATTTACAAAAAACCTAATCATCGTCTTGTGCAGACCTTCATGCAGGGGATGCCCCATGAAAAGAAGACGGGGGGGGGGTACGCCCTCATGGAGGCATGCCACAGGGGCGGTAGGGGCGCAGGGCATGCCCTCGCTGGGGGTATGCCACATGGCGTCAGACACAGGCCTCAGCAGGTGCACTTCACCAAAACACACGTCAAAAACAGTGGAGCTGTCTAAACTGTATGTGCCTGGCCGCCTGCAAAACCCGTCCACTTCCTGCGGCAAGGACCCCCACTGATCCGTCTCCACTCGTGTTCTGCTCCGGCCTCTGGCCTTTGGCCTATGTGCAAACCAGACGAGTTCTTAGGCTCTCGGGATAACAAGTGGGTTGAGATCGAGAGGCTGGTCCCCCGGCCGTGGCCCCACGAATGGCTCGCGTTGCCCACAAGCAGGTCAGAGGCCCAGGGCAGTAGGGTGGGCACTGGCACGCTTACAAAAGCACCCCAAATGGCTTGGGCTTGGGCTTGGGCTTGGGCTTTGCAGTCACCCTGGGGCTGCAAAAGAGGCTACTGCGCTAGAGGGAGGTGCCACTTGGGGCGGAGGAGGGGCTGGGTACTCTACAGGGCTACTCCCCCCCCCCCCCCGCCCCCTCCTCAAGCCCCTTCCGCTGCTTCCTCTCCTGGTTGTCCCCCCACAAGGAACCAAGCGAGGCCACTGCGAGGCATCCAAAGATGCTCGGACTTCAATGTGCGTGCAGCACAAATGCGCTCGCAAAAAAATGCAGGACATGGCTGTGCCGTTGGCTTGGCGCTCGGAACTAAAAATATTGTTAAATTTCGGCATCAAGTTTCGAACAAAAAGCCGTTTTCATATTGTGTCGACTGCAGCGATTTGGTACCCTCAGGCGCTGTGTCTTCCCATGACAGCAAACAATTTGCCCGCCGGAGCACAGCACATTTCGCCCAGCAAGACACTGGATCAGATGCAGCCCATGCGTGTCTGGGGTCCAACTTCCTGGAAAAGGGTGCACCCCAACTGCATGCCGACTCGCGATTTCTCTGTTGTTGATCAACCTGCTCCTGGGTTATCTAATGGGATGAGCCCAAACCACCCCATGTCCCGCATCTGGTACTTCAGACGGACATCACGCAATCCCCACAGCCATACACGAGGGTCGTGTCAGGGTTCGAGAGTTAGAGAGTCAAAAGCTTAAAAGGTTCGACAACAATAAATGGAGACCGTTGAACGAGTGGAGTGATGAATAGAACAGAGACAACACAAACACGATAAAACTGCCTCTCCTGTGGGCAATGCCTGCGGTGGCAGGAAGAGCACTCGGGCTGCATCGCACACCAGACGGCCACGATATGCCACAATATGCAAACACACCGTTATGGAACGTCAACGTTGGGCCTGAAATACAAACTACGAAAAGGCTCCAGGGTCAAAAACACGCATGAGCTCTGCGTGATGCCCCATTTCCAGCCGACGATGCGAAAGACCGAAATTTCAGGTCGTGCTTCGGAGGACAAAAGGGACTCTGCAGAAAATTGTGTAGGTCCCCTCCCCCCTGTCCAGGAGACGCCTGGACCCAAAGTGAATGAAAACGGTCCAGACACCCACTGTACCTTGGCCAAGGGCGTCTCTTGGCCATAAAACGACGGTGGTCGTCACCCTCCAGAATCACTCTGGCATTCCAACAGTACCTCATGTATCACGCGGCGGAGCCGCGACACACATTGTCCAGTGGTTCAGCACTGGACAGGGCGTCTCTTGGACAAAAGGGGGGTGGGGGTGAGCATCATGCACGCATCCACACAGCGGCGACACGCAGAACAAGCACTGTCGCAGGGGCCAGCGGCAGTGCAAAGCTCTGGACAGACACCTCGCACCAACGCGAAGCGTGTGCACAATGTGCACGTGCACAAAACATACGCGCGCGCATGCACGCGACCACACCCACATTGGCAAACACACACACACACACACACACACACACACACACACACACACACACACACACACACACACACATCGACACACGCGCACACGCACACATGGCGGACAATTTGCTGAGCGCATGCAGATGGTGCTGGCCTTGAACAGGCAAACCTGCTCCATGCGATCCGCAGATGATCGGAGGTCCCCAACCGCCCCTACCCACCTCCCCCCCGGAATGATGATTGGTGATCTGAAACCCTCTCCCATTACCCAAGTACCCAGTGTCAAAAAATATTGAAACCCTCTCGACGACTTAAATTGGTCATGTATCTACACTATTGCACCTGTGTTGTGGGTAGGCGTCACCTGGTGCTCACAGTGCAGCCCAGATATCTTTGCATGTTGCCAGTCAGATACTGTTCCACGCATGAGGGCTATGACAAGAAGAGGGGCGTGTTGATGAAGGGTTGCAGCCCGTCAAGCCCTCACACAACCCTACCCCAGACATCCCACTGCGGTACCCTCCATGCACTCATGCACTTTTCAACGTTTTGGCTGGCGGTAGTGACCTGTGTGCCACACAGATGCATAGCTGTGTGCCCATGCAGTCCCAGGAAATTCTTACACTTGGTCGTCAAGGAAAATCTTGTTGAACTGATAGCTCCGCAGCCTAAAATGATAACAGACAGTGCCCTGTCACTCGCTGTCTGGCCTGCAACTTGACTGGACTGTCACTGTGCCATCGCCTCAATTGTCAGCTTTCGTCCTCAAAACGCAATTGATACAGACAGGCACATCCGTACATCACTGGTGACGCCCTTGACAAATGGCCACTTGCTGAGTATTGAACGAAAACAAAATCAATGGGTACAAACACATACCGATTATCCGAGACGTCAAAATGCGCCAAACCGGTCATCGTCCTCCAAGATTCAGGAATCTGGCCACCGATGAAATTCTTGGACAAATCTCTGTGAATTGCAGGACGATCAAAGGGAAGAGTCGATAGTGGTTATAGGGCCGAGGGCGAACTCCAAGATTACAAGTTTGCATGCACGTGTTGGCAAAAATAGACAGCATTAGCGTGATACACCTGTGTACAAAGCAACCACAACGTCAACCGCACAACACCCACAGAGAGGAATGACTACACTGAAAAAAACACCTCGCATGCATAATCCCAGCCTTTGAATGGCTCACATGATAACACGTGCTGAACCGGGATGCATAGGCGCGTGTCCCTGATCCTCACATTCGTTGGAAAAACCTTCCATGGTTCATCAATCAGAGGACCTTGCTTTTTGACCGGGCCACAGCCAGCCTTTTGCATCCCGCCATGGTTGCACTATCACCATTGGTGAACCTGCCTGGGTGCTTACTGGCTGAGCCATACGCGTGCATTTGGAGGCAGATCTAGAAGGATGTACAGTGACTATAACTGACTACAGGGTCCAAAGCGGCAACCCAAAACTGCTTCTATGATTTTGGCCCTGTTTTCTGAAGGAAATGGTATAAAAAGTGACACGGCCACGGCTGGCAGTGGGTGGGAATAGATGGCGCAAAAAATGTCCTTTCGCATCCTACAAGGGGTGTAGTGCCAGAATGTCACCGACCAGACCCCCCCCGAGGGGGGCTACCAGGAGATGTTGAAGACCACCAAAACCACTTTCATACATTTTACCCAGTTTCCCACACATAAAGAGGAAACTCTTATTTGCGCTCCTACTGACCACAACACATTCATTATAAAAAGCCTCTTTCCTGAATATTGGCCGCTATTTTGGGGGCGGCTCAATCAAATGGAAGCGAAGCCGTGGCGCAGGATGAATCCCTCTGGGCGCCACAGACGGTCCGACTCGTACTAATACTACCGCACTAACTCGGGCAGCAACAGTGCTACACCATCACCGTCATCCAAAACAATCGACCGTGGGAAGGAAAATGACCACATTACAGACTTTCTCAATTCTTCTGCCCTGAAATTTGTTTCTGTTTCATTCCTGGTGTGGTGGCGGCATAGCTGTGGCAGGCACCCACACCTGCCTAAGATGTGCACTACTACTGAGCATATCCCATCAATTTGCACTTTAATTCTGTCAGACGGTGCACAGAAGGGCTGGTGGTCACCGTCGGCGGGCAGTTTGGGGTGCAGTTTGGGCGGTTGGGGAGGTGGCCGACTGGACCTGCGGTGCACCCTGGCCGTGGGCTACCTGGAACCAGCAGTTTGGTCTCAATCTCAGACACGACGCATCACTGGTGCACGCGTTCCCAAGACCCGCAGCCCCACAAAACATACAATGCTCGGAGGTACGGCAGCATTCCAATTTCCGGAGGCAGTGTGCCTGTCAATTCGTTGTTCCGCAAATGACTGCAATAAAGAGGAATGGCCTGCCACTGGCCCATTCAGAGGGCGCAAACGCAGTGCAGCACACTGTATTTCCAGCAATGCTGTCCCACATGGCTGTCCGTAATGCCTGTGCGCATCCCCTTTCTCGTCATTGGACGATGCCCCATGCTGCGCTGCCTACTGTACTCATGCCTGCTGCTCCCATGCCTTCACCAATGCCGATACTCATGTCACGAGGGTACCCATCCCTATGAGCATGCAAAGCAGAACACAAACATACAGCCACTGAAGGTTCTGCAGATTGCCCATGGCTTTGGGGATTTGCCCTGAAAGCTTGTTGTTGTACAAATACCTGCGAAAATGTGCCGTCCTGATGAGCAACCGCCCCAACTTCCCGTAGTCTGCCCAGCATGGACCGGGGATATGGCATGCAGGCAAAAGGCGGAGCCAATATGCGCAACTCGGCACAAAGTAAACCAAAAAAGAACTGTAAAGACTGTGGAGAGTAAGTTGCAGCCAAAGCTGTGCACACTCGGCACAGAGCAAATAAATTTGTGAATATGCCGGGGGGCATTTCTCAATGAATAGCCATTCTGAAAACCCGTCCTCTGGATGATTCTTGCAAACAAGGGAGGTTCAGAGAGAGCGGGGAGGGAGGAAGCGGGGTATCAGTGGCGGTTAACAACATACGTGCAACCGAAAGTTCTGTGCATCCGACTTGAATTATTAAATGAAGCGAAAAACCCGCCGAAGGAGCGCACCCCTGCTCCTTGTGGTGCCGTTTTTCCTTCAAGCCTTCTTCTGGGTGTCCCCCACTTGGCAGCAAGACACTGAGCACCGCTGCAAACTCATGACAAGGCTTGAAATCATCGACTATCCTCGGTTTGGGTGCAGCAGGTCTGGATCAAGACCCTGCTTCAAAGGAAGGGGGATTGGTAAGGGAACTCAAGACCTAATACTCCGATTACTGGCTGTTGCAAACGCAGTTGGGGGGCAAATCCTGGCGGTGATAAAACGCTTGGAGGGCACCAGGAGCGGTTGCGGCGGAATGGACGATTCCCGGAGAAGGGGCGGGTACCACTCACCCCCTTCTTCGAGCACGGGCCTGGTCTGGGGACGTGCAGACACTGCGGATGACATACAGCCACTTGAGCCTCGAAAGATCCCCAATTTGGTCGGGCAGCTCCCCAATTAACTCGTTGTTGAACAGCGCCCTGCGCACAGAAAAGGGACGTCCTGGTGTGGCCCCATCGGACACATCACAGCACCGACGGACCTAGCGCTCGACTGTTCACCACCGAAGCTGTGACCCGTGCAAAATACAGGGTAAGCGCTGTCAGCCGGGGTGTCCAGGCAATCCCGTGCTTACGCACGGCGTGCGTTGTGCGTACGTACGTGCGTGCGTGCGTGCGTGCGTGTGTGCGTGTGTGTGTGTGTGTGTGTGCGTGTGTGTGTGTGTGTGTGGGTCGGTGAGTGTGCGCGCACGCGTGTATTTGTGTGTGCGCGCGCGCGTGTGGACGTCAGGCAGGCCCCATCTAATAGAATTTCAGCACAGATACCCGAAATGTTGAGCACCACTGTTTCCCTTCGTCTGATACCGCTAAATCCGTGCCTAAAACAAAAAGCACGGTCAGACAGTGTGTCCGTCTTTGGACACACTCATATTTGCAAACGGGGGGGGGGGTACTGAGTGGATGCTGCGCCCGCCCCACAATCAGGACCTAGGCCGGTTTTGCACGATGACAGTGGACCGTATGAACATTGAAATTGAAGCACTTCGGTGACCCCCCCCCCCTGGAATGGCATGTCGCGGCACCGATTAGGGGGTGTGCTGAGCTGTGGTCAGAGGTATGGCTTCATTGGTTGGGAGGAGGGGGGGCGTTCCCCAAGGGTGAGGGCGCACCCCTTGTTAGCACACTTTGGCTGAGCAGCTGCAGCCATGCTTGTTTGCATACCAGAGTCTCCGCGCTGGTCGATTCGGGACTGCTGCACATGTGTCGCGTTTGGACCACAATCACATGTGTACTCTTGACAGGATTGAATTTCAATGGGTTTTTTCGTTCATTCCAGTTCTCTGGGTCTTAAGCAAAATGAGCAGGTTACTTGCCTTATCCGTGATAGGAAAGATGGCAGCAAAGAACGGAAAGATGGCAGGAAAGATAGCAAACATGGGAGGAATTAGGAAAGGGTTGACTTGGGGGACTCCTCTGGGGGAGGGTAAATCCGGGGTAAAGTCGGGATAGTTAATACAAAAGTAGCGTGCCGGGCGCACACCGGGCAAACACCCCCACCCATGAAGGAACCCTAGGTGAACATCGTGCATGGAGTGTGGCGACCAACGCCACATTGCTGGCACAACCTCAAGAGGAGATGTAGGTGTTGTTCTCTGTGTCATGACAACCCCTATCCATGACAGATAGGAAACATAGGAGCAAAGATAGCAAACATGGGAGCCATTAGGAAAGATGACAGGAAAGATGGGAAAGATGGCAGGAAAGATAGGTGTGTGAACATCTCTGTGCAGGGAGGCAAACAGGCGAAACAAACACAGACTTCGGAGGAACAGATACGCTCATACACGTACACTCTTCCTGGACACAAAGCATAAATGCCCTGATACAATGTCAACATGCAATGGCCTACACTGAGGATTTTCGGGGCTGAGTGCAAAGGCTGCAAAAGTTTTTTTTGTTCTGAACCTCACAGCGCATCAGGTACTTTTTGGGCTGCATAAGATGGAAAGGGGGGGTGTCAGGCACTGAAATCTCTTAATCCCTGTGGTGCTGCGGCCAGCACCGGGGGATTAGGGTGAGGGGAACTCACATTTGTCCTGCACACGGCGGCGTGTCCGATCTCTTACTCCAAACCATCTTTCAATGCGCAGAGCATGAATAGAAACCGGACCGTGGTACAGGCCCTGAAACGGCAGAAAGGCTTTTGACCCCGCCATTCTCTGGACGGCTGCTTCTCGATCGGAGCCCCTATTTCTCTCCAGCTTCTACTTCAGTGTTCAGAAACTCCTCTCTGATGCGCTTGGCCATCTGCCTCCATCTGCAGAGGCAAACCTACATGACGCTTTTGGACAAAACAAAGAGGCTCAGAGACATACAAATTCTCAAGGGCACTCATGAAGCCCAGTTTCCTGCTGATGGTTCCGGTCAAATCATTGTTGAACAGAGACCTACATCACAAGACACTGCAGTGACAGCACTATGGGAAGGTGAAGGCCGGGACAATGGCACCAACTCCCTTCGACCTTTGGCAAGCGCCTTTGGTACTCCACCAAAAGACCAATCCCGTTTTCGAAGCATGCACTCCAGATTTGCTATTAGTGTCCGGCAAACCAGCGTGCGCCGAACATGAGGCCACATTTTTGCCAGACACCAGCGAATGCTTCCCAACCACTGTGGTAGGCAGCACTGCCTAGTGTACAGTGTACAGTGCACAGTGTACAAAAATATTTCCAATGCCCATGTACAGAAGCATTACCTCTACCCACTGCCCTCTGGAGTTTGACAAAATACTGAAGGAATTCAAATGCCCACTGACCCCGACAATGTGGCACTACATGGAAGGATGTCCACTACCCATTGCCGCCTGTGGTGTGGCAGTGTACTGCCGGATTTCCACTGCCCGCTCCTCGCTCTAGTGCGGCAGTGTAAAGATTTCCATGGTCCCACCCGTACTAATACATGACACATTGATGGCAGCAACAGTGCTACACCATCACCGTAACCAAAACAGTTGACTGTGGGTCGGACAATGAACACATTCTAGACTTCCTGAATTGAGTCAATTCTTCTATCCTGAATATTTCATTCTTTGTGTGGTGGTAGCATGGCTATGGCAAGCACCAACACTACAGTACAGTGTGGCAGTGTACAGCATGATTTCCACTACCCACTGCCCCTTGTGGTGTAGCAGTGTACTGTCGGGTTTCCACTGCTGAATGCCCTGTGTAGTGTGGTAGTGTACTGCCGGATTTCCACTGCCCACTATCCCTTGCAGTGTGGCAGTGTGGCATGTCTGCCTGTGATACTAGTCCGATGGCTTGGTGACGAGGACCATTCTAGTTGATTGCGGCCATGCACATGCAAAACGCAATTTGCACCAGAGACATACAGACGCTTCAGCTTCGTCAAGCGGCCCATGGGCGCAGGAATAGTCCCACTCAGTTGGTTGACTTGCAATTCCCTGCAATGTAAAATACACTGGAGCTCCCTTTGGCATGCATTTCACAACCAACTACTAAAAGGGTGAGCAGCACAGCAGGCATGTTTCGGACAACCAAAGCAGCCATATACACCCACCTTTTGCACAAATAGATCCAGAGTCAAGGGCCCCAGCAAGCCACTGTGGGTACTGCGGGTAAAATGTGAACAGAAACCCGTACTTGCGCACGACACACAGCGTGAAATTCACCCCAGAGGCTCGAACGCAGTCACCAACCACATGCTCCCGAGCGATGCATCTGCAAGGTGACCCAAAATAGCAACGACTCACGACTCACTGTATTGTCAACACAATTGCTGCTGCCCTGCAGTGCGGTGGAGAAGTGCCTCACACCCCTTGCTACCGCACTGCCTTGTCTAAGCACCACCACCCTGTGCTGCCATTGTTTTCGCTGACTGCGGCCGTGCTTGCGCAACGGGGGAGGGGGGAGGGAGGATTTTGTCAGGCTGTGGGAATAGTAGCAGGAGCGCGGGCGGCTGGGCGGAAGGTCTGTTGCGCCATGGTGATTGGTATGCGAAGACCCCAGTGCAAAAGCCGAAGTGCATCGCCCGTGAAATCCCAGGAGCGTCCCCAACGCGTTTGTCCGTCCAGAGACATGCGGGCAACGGTTGACACTGTTGACGGTGAGTCATTGTGTTCGCTGTGCTGGGGCTGCGGACTCTTGTGGGGGCAGGGGGGGGGGACGATGCGGCGGCGGAACTGAGGGAAGACAAAGACATACAGCGTCTGCAATCTTGAGAGATAGGCCAACGACGATGGCAGTTGCCCACTGAGACCATTTGCCGGAAGCCGTCTGTGAAACAGGCACAATACACTGCTATGGGTCCCTGTCCTGTCCAACAGACAGTGCCAAGTGTCCCAGGGTAAAGGAAAAAAGAAGGCAGCAGTGAAACTGCGTGTCTTCCAGTGCGTGCCCTGACCATCAGAGGGTGTGTTGACCTGTTGCTGTGTGTGTCTAAAACGTAGCTCACCAGAAAAAAGACCATGTCAGCAAATCTTGGTCACAGGGGGGCTGCCTCCTTATGCCACAAGCCCCAAGATAAAAATGGCCGAAGGTCCCCTAAAGGGGGGCGGGGTGTAGATGGCCGGTAGGGTGGGGGCGTCCCAACACACATACCTCAAAATGATCGGCAGATCACGGTCGCGTCTGCGCTTGGTTGCATGCCTACCCTCCAAGAAATTAATTCCCAGAGGGCAATACGTGCAACCTGGGTGGATCCGTGGATCAGCTCCCCCCACACCTTGAAAAGGGTTCTAGAGCAATTAGATGTAAATGTCCACGAAGCAAAAAGACACATGAATGAGATTGGTTTGCCATGTCTTCTCACAAACAAGACCACGTCAGCAAATCTCGGTTGCATGCATGCCTAACCCCAAAGAAACCAATATTCTAGTGGGGGTAACACAAAAAACTCTCTGAAGCAGTGAATTGGCTAGCCACACCATGAAATATGCTGGAGAACAATTGCATGTAAGTATCCATGACAGGAAAATACAAACGAATGATTGGTTAGTTACATAAGTCACCACAAAGTAGACCATTTTAGCAAATCTGGGTGGCGCACCTACCCTCCAAGGCACACAGAAATGCACACAAGTGGTTGTTCCTATCCATTACGGTGCAGCTCGTGAATTTCGGTCTGCATCCTTGCACTCTTGCACCCCTGCAAAGCCGCGCATTGAGTCCAAAAAGGCACAAAACACAGCATACAATCCGATGACGTCTGTGGCAGTACCATCGGTGCCATCGCATTCAACGCCGTGCCATGCGTTTGTGCACGGGTTTCCATTCAGCCATGCGTTATTGTTCAGCCATGAAGGCCCGGCGAGATTGTCATAGAAATCACGGAGAATATCTGTGCATTACAGGCACCAAACTGAGCATTCGAAAGACCAGCAAGCATTGCAAGGGCACAATCCGAGGAGGCGCGGGCTACCACAGACATTGGCTGCACTGTTCAACTCGCTGCCTTCACAGCCTCGCAAACAAGCGCTCCCCTGCACTGGAATCAGGCACAGGGGGGCATGGAAGGGGGGAATCATACAGGGCAAAATAGACCAGTTCACACTTCCCTTGTTGCAATGGATTGAGGGGGGTGGGGAAAGAGGGCAGACTCGGGATGCCGAAATGACATCGTCGAAGAACCCAATGCCTTGAATGATTACTTGATGCGACACCCCCCCCAGCAATCTGTCAAAACTTGGAGGGGGAGGGGCTGGGGGGGAGTTTGGGGGGGGTCAGCTGGAGGGTGTGGGCGGGGGGGGGGGGTTGGCTGGAGGGTGTGGGGGGGGGGTCCCAAGGTGGGGGGCCTGCGTGCGACCCACTACTACCACATGCATACCTCCAGGGGGGATGTGTGTCTGGGGCGGGTTTGGGGAAGCTGCTGGTGGCTGTTGTGAAGCAGGGGCTGCAGATGGGCAGGTGTGTCCATAGTGGTTGTGGTGATCTTCACTTCGCAACAAACGACATTTGTTTAGCGCCTCGTCTTGCTAATTTGGTGCTCAAAACATGGATGGTTTGATGAAAGGGAAGCATGCACAAAAAAACTTTGGCGCCGTTGGCGCCACAGCCCCAACACCACTATCTCTCAAAACCTGGGGGGGGGGGGGGGGGGGCTGGGGGGTGTCGCATACAAGGACCGGGCCCGGCCGCCCCCGCCCGTGACTTCGCCTCATGTTCACAGGGCTTGTTGGTAGGCAAATCTCTTGAGGCTTGCGGTCTTGCTTTCTTCTTCTCCCTCTTCCCCTTCCCTTCCTTTCCTCGTCCTCTTCTTTGCCCTCTCCCTCTTTCCTTCTCTCTCCCACTTCCCCTTTCCCTTCCTCTTCCTCTTCTGTTCTCCTCGCCTGTTTCGAATGTTGCGACTACGGCAGCATCAACACGCGCCCGGCATGCTACAACGCTCGAGGCTGCCTGTCACATCCCAGGCAACACTCCCAGCGCTGCGATCAACACCCCAACTGATGGCCCATGAACCCCAGCTGGGGCAGGGTTTACGATCCGAAATGTTCATGTTGTCACTCAGCAACTCGACCACGGCACTGTCCACACCCACAGACTGTGTGGATCCCGGAGCCATGCGCCCCGTCAATTGCCCCCCCCCCCCCCATAAGATTGTCCGGTACTTCTGGTGCCCTCTTCTCGTGGGCTTTGGTGGTGCTGGTGCTGGTGCTGGTGCTGGTGCCTTTGGGTGACTGACCTTCAACAAAGAGGGGGTGGGTCGCGTCCGCGGATCCGGGCACCAGCATACCGGCAGCAAAGTAGCTCTGGAATTCTGCGAGGGGCCCCAGCATTGAAGGGAACGAGAGATTGGTCCAGGTCTTCGTCGGAACATCGTACACCAACATGCGCTGCACAGGGGACACGAATGGTTTCTTGGCAAAGCGTAGTGGCTATAGGGAGACAGGAAGGTCTGAAGGGGATCCTGGATCTCCAGGATGTACACCGCAGTGACAAGACTGTGAACAGGCCGATCCCTCAAGGGCGAGGGAAGCAAGAGCCTGGGCTTTCCAGTGCTTGGACCCTATTTTGACTGCACACCATTTTCGATTGTGGAGTACAAAGAAGGTTGAGGCTACAGAGAATTCCAAAGGGTGTGGAATTGAAATTGAGGCTGTGAGGCTTCTTGCTTGTTGTGGTTGTCGAGGGTTGTCGTGGGTTCTGGAGGGCGGCTAGGGATTCACAAGCATTGATGATGGTGTACAAACATTGCACAGTGTTGGCGAGGGTTGATGAAAACAAAGTTGATGAGGGTTGATGATGATTGCAGGCGCGGGAGGTTGACGAGTTTGGTCAGGGCCGGATTAATGCAAATGAATAAGGGTTGATGGCGGTCATGGAGGGGTCCACAGCGTTGCAAGGAGTGGATTGAGAAAGGTCGCCAATGTTGAATAAAGATTGTTGATGGTTGGTGATAATCCTCGGACGTCTATGCCGGACTTGCAGCTGTTGGCCGGACAATCGGAGACAAGAAGTCTCCTTTTTTCAGGGCAAGCGAAACTGTTAAAGGGGACAAGCGGCACTCTGCTGGGTTGCAACGCAGCACAAACATACACACCGCCACAACAACCAAGAAAACACACAACATGCACATCGTTGCTGTGTGGGACAACCGGGGATAGCCGTCATTATTTTCTTGGACAAACACTGGCTCCAAGTCTGGTCGATACACTTTGGCTGTCTCAGAGGGCTGGGGGCTACAAAGGCTCAAGGAGTGATGCTGCTAGTCTTCCAAAGTGGTGCAGATCAGTGGCGGTGCGGGGCAAGCTGGATGGAGGCTGATGGAGACACCCTCGGCAGAAATGCGGTCGGGCGCCTATGACCACTACCTTCGTCGAGGGCTGCAGACTCACAGGAGTACAGGGCTAGGGAGGGCCGAGCACGTGTCAGAGTCGGTGTCGAACATTGCATGGGGAAAAAGGCACTGGCAGCACCACACTCAAATAGTAGCACCCCGTTCGACAACCCCTTTGTCTGTGCAAGTGATTTGTACTACCCGCCTGTCACTGTCGCAGCACAGCCAAGGGCTTCTGGTCGGACTGTGTACCCCGTGTGTAGGAGTAGCGGGGACGGGCAAAAGCCCAAGAGGGAGGACAAGGGCTGTTGAAGGGTCGTAGACAGCTACTTGGTGACGTTGTGTCTCGGCTTCTCCTGTCCAGATGGGGCCGCGGAAATGGTGGCCTGGTGGCCTGGTGTCTCGCGCAGACTCCTGGGTCAAGCCGCACACAAGCATGACGCCTCGCTTTACGCAGCCGTACGAGGGAGCCAGTTCTAGCTTTAACCAACACCTGCGGTGTGAAGGGGGGGGGGGTCTGGGGGGCCAATTTTTTTAGGTTCTTTGTCTTTTGGGATACTTGAAATCCCAAATACTTCCCCCATCTGAGCAAAATGTTTGACCACACGTGCTTTAAAAAAAAAACCAACAAGACATCCTGGCGGACGCATATGAACCTTCCAACGCGCCCAATGAGCTGTACTGTTGCTGTCAGCCTCACTATGTACGCAAAGAAACTGCTGCTCCTCCCCATCCAGGGGCATGTGTTTGGGGGTCTGGATGGGGGGTGGGGCATCCCCATTAAAGCGCTCCTCGTGGATTGAAGCAGGTGCATTTCATTGCGGGGCTTTGTACATACTGTACACGACCGCTCCACGTGCACACAGCCAGCACGCCCATGCGTGCGTGGCCATATGCAACCGCACGTGCACGGCTATAACCATAGGTCTGGTCTCGCACCGCGCCCCCCTCTCTGTCAGGGTTCGGTCTAGCACTCCCACTTGGTGACCGGGTGTATTGAGCTCCGGGGTGGGTGGCGTGCAGTGCCTAGAGGAAGGGATGAAGACGGGTCGATGAGGTGGTTCAGCGGCAAAGAGGGGCGCACACCGTGTTCGACGTGCAGATACACATCAGGTTGTTCTTCCCACCGCATTTGCATTCCCCAATAAACTCCCCAATGTCCCCTGCGGGAAGATGTGCGGAGGGGGGGCCGGAGGATACGTCAGAGTCGGTGTCGGACGTTGCGCGGACACGGGCAATACCAGCACCACACTTAAACAGCAGCACCTCTTTCGAAGAATTGTGAGTGTTTTGTGGGATCCCCGTTGCTCACGCAGCACACCAAAGGGCTTTTGCAGGACTGGGCCAGGACCGGGAGGAGGGGGGGGGGGTTTGGCAGGGGGGGGGACTGACGAAGGTCCAGGAGGGAGGAAACGGGTCAGGCACCACCCTGCGCAGATACCCGGCCCCGTGCGACAGCCCCGCTGCATGCACATGCATCTCTGGCCATCGAAGCCTGCTTCAATCCTCGTCGGTGTCGCCAGACGGCTGTGGCGCATGCAGTCTACTGCACTGGTCACCTTGCGATACGTCTCATGGGGGAGTACTTTTTTCGAAAGATTTTCTCGGGGCCGCCTTGCGGTCCATTTCAAGCCACCACCAACCTTCAGGAATACCCTCCCACCCAGGCTCTGCCCCAGATTCATCAACCGGTAAAGGTTGGGGATTGTGGCATAGCCAAACCAAGTGTTGCCACTCTGCCCTGATCATGCTGCACTGCACGTGATTGCAACCCGGTTTTTGTAAGCAGAAAGAGATGTTGACTCCCCGGCCCATGGCATGAGTTTCAACGCGGTTTGTCGGTGTTGGTTGTGCTGTAGGCACGCATCCTGTTCGCTGGTGGATGGTGCTGCAACAAGCACTGCGAAAGCGGTCTGGCAATTCCCCTTCAACAAACACCCACAAGCTTTTGTGAACCGGTGGTCTGTGTGCGTTGGGAAGGGGGTGGGGGGTGGCCAGGTCTTCGAAGCGCTCACCACAAGTACGCTTTCCCGCTTTTTCGGTCGTATGCAGGGGACGGAGATGGGGTACATTTGTGTATGGGGCAGGGCCTCCACATGGGGGTTCAGACAATGGCAAGAGGCCAGATTGGTCACAAGCGGTCAGAGACCGCCCACATACCGACGTACATGGTCTCCCAGGTCACGCCCGCGTCGATAGTCCGCCGAATTTCGGCAGGGAAATACCATCGGCCCAGCCATGAGCCCGCTCCTGCAATGCACTCGTCTGCCCAGAAACAATCCAACTTCACCTGACAAAAGCGGTGGGGACGGAGCAAAGCAGGAGAGGAGCAAAAAGGGCACGAATCCCCTTCATAATCACAACACGCGACCACACTCCCCACCGGAGGTTTAGGGTTGAGGTGCCTCAAGACAGGGATCGCAAAGTTGCTGGATTGATTTGAGGCCAGGGTCTCAGCCTGTGAACCTGACGAGGGCATTGCATGAATTTGAATGGCAAACTGCTTGTTGCATGCATTGTGATGAATTGGCATGAGATGTGGCATCCCTGCCGCAGGCACCTCCAAAACATACATCTACTATCAGCAATCCCCGAAATGCCCATACGCCCCTGAGCGATTGCCAGTGCTTGTCTGCATTCATTTCTTTAGATGAGAGACCATGGTTCACTTGACATCCGCCCCCCTCCCTCCCTGCCCCTTTCAGATACCCCCATGGAAACATCCCCTGCAATCCCTGGAACCTTCTTGCGGTTAACTTGGGATAACTTCACCAGCTCCCCTGAAGCCTTCATGCACATACTGAGTGCACCAGCAGAGGATGGGAGTCCGGGCACGTTTGCCATGGGGAGTGCTTACTGCGCGCCGCAGGAGCACCACGGGCGCGCCGCAGGGCAAGGGTTATTAGCTTTAGTGTACAATGTCCAACAAATATGCACTGGAACAAAAAAGTTCCGTGCACATTGATCTGTTGACACCATCACTCTCTACAGAGGAGAGACTACTGCACCGGCACATCATGCCGGGGCTGAGCTCAGGGGCGGGATCTTCAATGAGCAACAAACGATATTTGTATAGCACTTCTTCTTGTCCGATCTGGCGCTCAAAGCACTCTTACATGCCGCCATAGGTTTCGTTTAGCTGAGTTCAACAGACTACCTCCGAAGCCCATAAAACCCATTGTTCCTTAGAACCATTCTGGGGTCCTAGAGGTACCCCACCCCCCACCCCCTATTGGGGTCGGGTCCTGGCTGGCAACCACCCCCGTGCTACCTAACCGGGCATTTGGTGAAACCTAGTATGCACGTAGCAAAACCTAGTAAAATGTAGCAAAACCTAGTAAAATGTAGTGAAACCTAGTAGAAAAAAATTTTTTTTTTAAAAAAATTTTTAAGAAAGTTTTTTATTACTAGGTAAAAAAAGCAAAATTTTGAAAAAAAATTTTCCTTACTAGGTCAATTCCCGGGGGGGGGGGGGGGGGGGGTTGCAAAGGGGGACAAAATCAGAATTGGCTGCCTAACCCCTGCCTTCTGGAGGGCCCACAAGTGGGCGGAAATGCTACGTCACCCCTGCATTCTCGATGATCCCCAACAAAGGGGACAAAATCAAAACACAAAAAAAAACAAAAAAAACAAAAACCAAGATTCCCCCATGATGTCTATGACTCAGCCACAAGGTCAACAGATTACCCCCAAGGGGGTTTGAACCCAGGCCCTTCCATTGCAAAGGCACTGCTTTACCCACTAGGGCATGAGCCATTTCTGTTGTTCCTATGCACACGGGTGGTATTGATATTTGGGCCAATTTGGTTTTCATCCATTATTTGGTTCTCCTGAAAAAACTGAGTATTTTGAGAATAGACACATGGGCGAAAACCCATTTTTTCACCCTCTACTAGTTCAAGCAAAATTCCCAGTTGTGGATTGTGAGTCCCTAACCCCAACTCGAGGGGCCACGCAACAAAGCGTGGGGATCAAAAGAAAAAGGAAAGAAGGTGGGAAGGGGAGCAAAAGCAGAACTGTTCCCCAACAAAGGGGAACAAAATCAGAATTGGCTGCCTCACCCCTACCTTCTCGGGGGCCCAAAAGAGGGCGGAAGTGCTACGTCACCCCCGCGTTCTCGGGGTGCACTACAGAAGGGGAGGGAAACAAAAGTGGCCCGCGCCGGGCTCCTGGAAAAAATCCCATAGTGGGGGTCCTTAAGGGCGGTCCTTAACAAAAAAAAATTGGTCCTAAAGGACCACCTGCCTCACAAGGCCAGTGGAGCTGCCCAGAATCTTTTGGCCCCAGTCGCTGCCTACTCTCCTGTGAAAAAGGCCAAACCATCCCCCGAAGGCTTCCCCTCATCTGATGTGTAATACTTGGGGGCTCGGCCACCCCTTGGTCCCTTGACCCCCGGTTGGTACGTCCAGTCTAACGCACATGGCTTTGTGTTTTTTTTTAATTTTCCTTACTCCAAATTCCCCCCAAGTGTCCGCTGAGCGCTCACAAAGTAGGTCAAGGGTAAGTGACAGGCCCGGGTTTGGGTTTAAGGCCCGGTTGCCCTGTCCTCTTCGCTGTCCGGGTACAGCGCGGTGGCAGGGGAACAAGTCCCACGCCTTACCCCTTCCCTACCTCACAGTAGAATGGGTGCTTTGTGTTGTGGAGGCGTGCCTCCAGGATGTGGATTCCCAGCAGTGCAGTGTTTGGTATTTGGGGGGGGGGATGAAGGTCGGGGGTGCCATAAAGGCTGTGTACGTGTGCCGGGTGGTACTTCCAGGTGTACACACCGGTTTGAGTTTCCACAAAGATCTTGTCCACATTGCGTTTCCACAGACAGTGGGAAGTGGGTGAGAGTGGAACAGTTGTACCTCTCCTCAGGAGTACTGCTTCTGCCCTCTGCATTCACAGGAAACCTTTCCCAAGACCATGAAGCTTGGAAGTTGCTCACCAGCACCGATGTGGGACACCCCCCCCCAAAGTAGCCTTGTTTCCATGCTCCCGTTTCGAACCTTGAAATTCCATTTCCATTCTTCGATTTCCATGGAGTGTGTGGATGTATTGAAGATAATAAATCTACCGCCCTCCGAAAACAGCCCAAATGGCCGAAAATAATAAATCTACCGCGCTCCGAAAACGGCGACAATGGCCGAAAATAACAAATCTACCGCCCTCCATAAGTGGCCAAAGTAGCCAAAAACAATAAATCTTCCGCCCTCCGAAAACGAAAAGCCCCTCAGAGCGGGGGACAAGATCAGAAGTGGCCAACAAGTGGCCCGAAAATTCTACAGCCTAGTTCTTTTGTTTTTGGCGGTTTTGGGACCTAGTAAGAAAAAAAAATTTTTTACTCGGTTGTGAAACCTAGTAAAAAAAACTTTTTTTTTTCTAGGTTCCCGATACCTAGTAAAAAACTAGTGAACCTAGTAAACTGTTACCTAGTAAAAAAAAAAACTTTTTTTAAAAAACTTTTTTTTACTAGGTTTAACTACAGACCCTACCTAACCCTTGCCGTCTCAGGAGTGCCCAAAGCGGGGACAACTCAAAGTCCATACACGGCCCATTCCATATTGGGGACAGGCAACAAGGGCACCATGTGTGGGAGGAAGAGGTCCAAAAAGGTAAAAAAAATTTCAAAAATAGGGGAAAAAAGGTGTGTAGGTAGATACGTTACATAAAAAATGCATATGTGTATGTACCACTATATTGCCTCTACTCCAGGATAATTACCCAAATTGCGCGCCGCAGGATCAGCACCCCCATGTTCCCGAGCAGGCCCCCTCCAACACACACTACACGTCCAAAACCCCGAAAACTTGAGCCACGGAAGCGGGGCGGCGATCATTTGGGGTTTACGGAGCGCCTTCACTCATGAAGGTATTTTCAACTACCACCACCGAAATATTTGTCACAGCGAGAACCACAGCGGAACGGCTGAAAAAATCGACCACACACAAACGGCGCCAATTGAACACCCTATGCAGAGTCCCCTTTGCAGAGTCCCCGATTGTGCGACCAGTCTCCATTCAGTAGAAATTTCAATTTTTACTGATGCTGCACCCTTCACAGGGGGTAGAAGTAGGGCCAAATGATGTTTCCCATGACGCAACATTGTGGCGAGTACCACAGCTACAAGCATGACGTTCCACTTTGGGGACCTTCAAATTTTTGATTGACACTGGGCACCAAAAGTGATGGCACGCTCAGGAGTTCTCGAGTCCTCAAAAAGCAAACATTTGAATATTGTGTAACTCCTTGGGCAGAACAATAATCATGTCCAGTAACCATATCCGGCAATGCGATCCAAAAGGCCCGCTCGTCTACCTGTCTTCATTGCATTGTCTTTCTAAAAGCATCTCCAACACCAAAACACTTCAAATCAAATGTACAAAAATCGAGAATAGGCTGTGCAGACCAGAGACCTTTCAAACCTTGCCGCACAGTGTCTGCACACAAATTGCAAAACGCACACAGGCATCATACGTCAGAGAGGACATCCCATTGACCCAAATATATCCATGACATGCAGTAATCATCGGTCCTCCACAGCCTGCTCCCGGTGTATGTTTCTGCAGGGTGGAAAACATAGACAAAGAATATCATTGTTGCACAGGAGCAGGCAGGTAGCGCACCAGCAACCTGCTACGACTTCCTTTTGATGTCCTCATCCAGATCGTCCCCGAAAGCATCCACACTTTACCGTCTTTCAATCCCTGTTGTGGCCCCAACTTGGGCCGAGTGCTGGATCTTTGTGTGCCAAATATATTTAGTGTTTGTCTTTAAGAAACTTCAGCCACCACCGCCGTCCCCCATGCATACTCTGCCATCCTCCCAAACAACACCCCAGAACCACCACCAGATCCTTTCCCAACCTATCCAACCCCAAGGGACTCCAAATGATATCAAATTAATAATAAAAATCCCCTCCAAAAACCTCAGATCAACAGGGATGCGTCTTCTTTTGACGCCTGGAGAATTCAGAAACCACAGCGCCGGCGAGGGCGCCAGGCCAGGCAACAGCTTTTTGACCCTTGGCAAAGCCAAAAGCATTGAAAATTGCCGAAAATTACACATACACACAACGCATGCCACGAAAGCACGCCCAGATGGCACGCCACCGCGTGAGCAGCACAGCACGTAGGCAATGCGCAAGATCAGACCTGTGGAGAGGTAACACGTACTTGTACCAGGGACACATGATAAAGTTGCACCCCGCTCCCGTGGCTGGCTGTAATCAGCCATATCGTCTGGAAAACTCTTCCGGAGACTCCAGGTATCGCCACCGTCTTCGCTGTGAGAGAAGCACCCCACATTCCCCAACCACTTCCCGATATGGTTTTCAACCAAGAAGAGGGAAACCGCTCAAAACACAGCACTCGAATTTCGTTGGCTGCTGACTCATGGCTCAGACTGCGGCTGAGGCTGGGGTACATACGAAGCAAGAATGATGGTCTGCCACTCAAAACCCTTTTCCCTGCGGCCCATCGCAAAGCAGATATCTTCCGCTGGACAAGCCACACTGATATAATCTATAACTGGATCGTAATACTCCGGCTTTGAAGAAGCGTTCCGCCATGTAAAGCCATCCACGCTGCACAAAAAAAAAACAGTCGAGAGAGAGAGAGAGAGAGAGAGCCAGACACCAACTTTCATTTCTGAAACCAGAATTTCAGAGAAAGAACCAGACATCAACTGTGGCCACAGCTGCACTGACGGTGGCCGAAGGCTAATTGGCAACACGGAAAGTAGTGCTCGAAGAGCCAAAACAAAATAGCTAATCAAGTGCCGAAAGAGCATTTGGTAAAACCTAGTATGCGCTGTAGTAAAACCTAGTAAAATGTTGTAGGGCCTAGTAAAGGGGAAATTTTTCACAAAAAATTTTAACAATTTTTTTTAATAGGTAAAAAAACAAATTGTTGAAAAATTTTTCCCACTAGGTTACTAGGTAGACACAAATTTGGACTTGAATTTGAACAAAAAACACAAAGTTTATGGGGGGGGGGGGGTCAACGGTAGGTGGTATTTTTGTTTAAGGGCATGGTGCCCCCTGGTCGATTCCACGCCACTTATGTAAGTGGCGCCCCACCTGGGCCAGACCGTGTATTGTAAGGTCAGCAGAAACAAAATCAGGCTCAAGAAAAGAGTCCTAATAGGGCCATGGCCAACACCAGCGCACTGGCATTGGGAACAAAACCCGGAGCAATAAAAGAAGACATCCCAGAGGGTGCAGCCAAAATTGGTGCGTTTATGAATATATATCCTCTAATCTACACGCCTCTCCCCATACGGCTCTAAGGTACGTGCGAAGGGCACAACTTGGTGCATACATGTGGTGGAAGGGGTAAACTCGGTCAAAACGGGCTCAAAATGGGCTCAGTTCACTTGTTTGTGCACCCCCAATGGTCCAGGATGACTTTTGGAAAAACACTTTTTTGGCCCCGTGGTGACGCGTTTTGGCCCATGGAAAATCCCAAAATGCCTTGAAAATGGGCCGCTTTGGGACCAAAAATGGGTCAAAAATGGCTCAAAATGGGCTAAAAACACTTGTTTGAGCATCCCAAATGGTCCAGGATCACTTTTGGAAAAACGCGTTTTGGACCCATTTTTGACCCATTTTTGGTCTGAAAACGGCCCATTGTCAAGGCATTTTGGGATTTTCCATGGCCCACAACGCGTCACCACGGGCTCAAAACGGCCTAAAAACACTTGTTTGAGCATCCCAAGTGGTCTAGGAACAACTTTGGAAAAAATGATTTTTTTTGCCCCGGGGACCCACCGTTGGCCCCCACCGTGCGCGGGCCGCGCTGCCCTCCGGCTGCACCAAGTGACCACAGGTACGGGGGTCTAGGCGTCTCGTTGGGTGATTCTGAGGGTTGGAAACCACAAAAAGTGGGGGGCTGCGGGTGAAATAGGTGCCCTCAGAATTCGGATTTGAGCCACGTAGCCCAAGATACGACCCGTTCTCCGTTTTGAGGCTGTTTGACACAAACTGCGCGCAATCCGGGCCATTTTCAGCCATTTTTGGGCCGTTCCTCGGACATATCGTGGAGTTAGAGGGCAACAAAGGGGTGGTGGACAATAGGGCCTAGCATACATCCGTGCCAAGGCCCAACTCGGTGTGGTCTGGATAGGAGAGGCACGTAGTGCAAAGCTGCATGTGCAATCTCACGCAACAACCACAATTTATCTTGTGGAAGTTGCATGCCGTTGACAACACGCCTAGACAAAATGCAATGCAGCATCAGAAGGCAGGCTCACATCGTCGCGGGGAGAAAATCAGAAGTAGCTGCCTCACCCCTGCCTTCTCGGGGCGGAATTGCTGCGTAACCCCTATATTCTCAGGGGTCCCCAACGCCAAGCGGGGGGGCGGGGGATCAGAAGTGATTGCCTCACCCGTGCCTTCTCGGGGGCCCAAAAGAGGGCGGAATTGCTACGTAACCCCTGCATTCTCAGGGGTCCCCAACGCCAAGCGCGGGGAGAAAATCAGAAGTGGTCACCTCACCCCTACCATCTCGGGGGCCCAAAAGAGGGCAGGATTGCTACGCAACCCCTGCATTCTCAGGGGTCCCCAAAAAGGGGTTCAATAAAGGCCCTCACCGGGTCGGTCAAAAAAAGCACCTAAGGGGGGTCCTTAAGGGCAGTCCTTAACAAAAAAAATATGGGTCCCAAAGGACCACCCTGATCAGAAGTGGCCCACAAGTGGGCCCAGTGGCTACATAACCCCTGCTATCTGGGGGGGTCCCCAATGCTTCAGAGCGGGGGATAAAATCAGAAGTGGCCCACAAGTGGGCCCAGTGGCTACATAACCCCTGCTGTCTGGGGATCCCCATTACTAGGTTCCCGATACCTAGTAAAAACTAGTGAACCTAGTAAACTGTTACCTAGTAAAGAAATTTTTCAAAAAATTCTTTTTACTAGGTTTTACTACAGACCCGTGCCGAAACCTTTCTCCGACTATGTGGATCCAAAGGTTGTCATTGTCAAAAGTCTGTGTAGGGTGCTGAGACATGTGAGGAAGAGGGGAGGTCCGCAGCCCAAGAGGGCCAAAGAATCCGACCTGACGAGTAGAGTGTTGCTGAGCCCAGCGGCGATGAAGAACAGATTGGAAACTGTGGAGACAGGCAGAAACAGGCTCTTTCAGGTGTTTGTGGCTGTGTGGGGTGGGCAAGAAATAGGCAGACATACACAGCACCTCGGCAAGATACTAAGAAACCCCTGTAATCCAGTTGCATTTGCGCATCGCGCTTACACATCAGCACACGCTTACTGACACAAATCACGAAACAAATGTGGCTTCAAGCTGGCGACTGCGAAGACAACTGATCTCTGTCCTGCAAAGTGCTTGCTTCGCCACAGAGATGTTACAGGAGTACATCGACACTGGCAGCCGTGCCTTTGAGAGCCCATGCTGATCCGACCTACTGCGCGCACTCCTAATGCTTGGCTGGCCCCCCAGTATTCCGCCCAGACTGACCCAACAATACTATCACCGTATTGCTGATCATTACGGCACTGCTCTCCTCAAGAGAATGGGACATTGCACTCCCAATAGTTTGCCTGGGAAACCACTGCCGCGGTCCACACTTGTGTGGCAGCACAAGCAGATGGTGTCAGGCGGCAGAGAGGTGGCAGTCAATCGCAGTGCCCACACTGCTGCTGGGCACCCCATTGCCTTAATTCTTTCGTGCCTTTGTCATTCGTTTGGGAGCTGGTTTGCTGCGTGTCGGAGACGTTCCTTCACCGACGCGCCGCGAAGTTGTTTCAAGGGTTGTAAGCATTGTGGAGGTGGCGGGGGATATCCGCGGATGCTCGCGACTGCCAACATCAACAGCACGCATCATGTCCCAACCACTTCAATGCGCATGCTACCGCGCAGTGTTTAGCATGACAGGCCGGATGATGCCCCAAAGAGCAAATTTGTGCAGGCGCGCGCGCGTGTCGAAATTCCTCTTTGAGACCGTGTCCTAAGCTGAATTAACGTTGCCATCGGCCCAAGCGGTGGGAAGGTGTTTGGTGGGCATATTAGTGCATCCAAATTTTGCAGTCTGGGGAGAGCAGGGGTATCTGTGGACTCAGATGTTGTTGGGTCCCTCATCAATGCGGTCCGTACTGGATGATGTGGAGACCGCTTCAGGGCCTTGAACTGTCGTGCAATATGCAATGTGCCTACTGGTAGACACTCTCGCAGGCCCCAGCTGCCTGACCCACCACCGAAGCCAGTAGGCTGGCGCTGGCATTACTGCGCGCCTGCATCGTCACACCCAATAGCAGTAGCAGGCTTATAAGTTTAAGCAGGGACACATCAAAGAACTTCTTGTTGCTGGTTTCAGCAAGCAAGATGTCCATTTGACCTGTACATTTTTTGCCGTATAGGTGGCACCCAATCCCGGGGGGGGCGACCCCTCGGTTCTGGACGCCAACTACCCCCCCAACTAACTGTTGGCCGGAGGCCCCTTGGGGGGGGGGGGGGGGGGGGGGGGGGGGCATTGGAGGGGGGGGTCTAGGAGGGGCGATGGGGGGGGGGGGGCTCCGGAAGGGTCTGTTGGGGGGGGGGGGTCCAGGTGGGGCAATTTGGGGTGTTGGGGGGGGGGGGGCACAGGCTCCCCTTACCTCCCCTTGCCCTCCCTCTAACCATAGCATCACCATAAACCTAACCCTAACCTTTGCAGCCAGTTGGTTTGGCCATGCCAGCCATGTTCATTGGGCTGAACAAGATCCCTCCAATTTCGTTCATGGCTGCTTTTGCCACATTATTGCTCTCCATTTTGGACCCCAACACTCACTCTGACCCTAGCCTAGGGTGAGAGCTAGGGCTAGAGTTAGGGTTAGGGGTAGGTGTAGGGATAGGAGTAGGCTGAGGGTTGGGGGTGGGTGTTAGAGTCAAGGTTGGGTTTAAGGATAGTGTTGGGGTGCAGATTGGACAAAATTTTCCTTAGGGCACCTTTGGTGTTCATGGAGCATCGGGCGCCTTAGGCGCCCATGGACGCCTGAGGGCGACACCTTTGGCAACTAACTGTTGGCCGAAGGCCCCTAGGGGGGGGGGGGGGGGGGGGGCAGGGGTAGTTGGCGTCCTAGGACCCGCGGAGTCGCCCCCCCCGTGCACCCAATGTGTCCAGACAGTGTACACAGAGGAAGCGCTGGGCGATCCGCTGCGACTCATTGTCGTGTTGTATGACTGGATCGCATTGTCTCTGCATTTTATGATTTCGCCCCTCCCTCAACCTGTTGACTGTTGATGGCATTGATGCCATGCAAATGCTGGCATTGTGGGCCTGAGATCGTCCCCGGATGCTGCAAACCCTGAAGAACCCTGAAGAACTAGAACTGGAGGTGCTGGGGGCGGAATCGATGTCCCACAGCAGGGAACCTCGGCATGTGGCGATGCGGCCACAGATTGATTGTAAATCGAAAAGGAGGGATACCTTCAATCCCAACCTTGCAGAAGACGGAGTTTAAAGACTGAGGACCGCTGTCGTACGCAAGGGTGAAGTTCTCGATCCCCTCGCGCACTATGATGTATCCGTTTCCAGCCTTTCCTCTGATAGCACAACAATCAACAGCAAAACGAGCTCTCTGAAACAAGCCAAGCATTGAGAAAGGGCCATGCACAGGACGGTGATGTTGGGCTGTTATGTTATGTACGCTGTTGATGTTGGGCGGTGATGCTCATGATGCTGGGTGGTGATATTGGTGATGGTGGGCGGTGATGTTGGTGGTCGTGCGCCGGACTTCCCGGGATACTCCTGCCATGCGTGCTCCCCTTCCTCGGCACTTTGGCGCACACGCAGATTCCAACCAGTGCCAAATACAGTCGTCTATGTTGGGTGCCACTCAGATGAACCTGCTCGCAAGCGACCGGGAGCCCAGGCGTCAGTTGCATCCCTGAAATCCCCCTTTATCCCGCCTGGGTGTTCGAGATGATGTGAAATGGTTTTCTGGCCATTGTTGCCACAAGGCGCATCCTCTGGTTCTATGGCTGACTGAAACATCTACATCTTTGCAGTCACCATTGCAGATGATGAGGCCCAATGTCGACAGATTGAGCTTCAAAATGGGTGTAGCACAACAGAAGAGCAGGCTGACCGCTGACCTTGTGATACAGTCGGGGATCCCCACGGTCCTTACATGCGCCAGACAGGCCAGCGGTAGATGAGTGCACCAATGTCATCAGTCGTGAAGGACCTCCGGTTCGGGTGGAGGTTGCTAGTGTTTTCAAGCCACTTCCCCCACAGGGTCCTTTAATTGGTTGGGGGTCCTTCTGTCGAGGGTGTTTCTGGTTCAGTTGGGCATCTGAACCAGAAATGAAAGTTGGGCTCCACTCACCTCTTTAACGGGTGTATGGTGTGGACACAACCGGGTGGCCAGAGCAGGTGCGCGGCGCGGACAAAGGCATACGTGAGGTAGTCTTTGCCGCCCACAAGCACAGCCTTGTCTTTATTGAGGAAACAGACCGATGTCACCCCTGAGGCTGGGGTCCCTGGGAAGGCAGAGCAACAGAGACAGAATCAAGTGAGCGAATACAGTCGTCTTCGTCTCTCTCATGTCCCTCTCAGGCTGCGTAGGGGCCAGCCTCAATTTGACTCGAGAAGCACTTGAATAGTTGTCTTAGGCATCCGCTGAACTCCACCAACTCGAAGACACGGAGGGGCAGGGGCCCTGGACTCGCTGGAGGAAAAGCAATCATCCCCCTCCCCCCGACCCTCCACCACAATTTTCTACCGATAAACCAGTCGGTCTACACCCCTCAGAGCTGGAGGGCAGCTCGGCCCGCGCACGGTGGGGGCCAACAGTGGGTCCACCAGGGTTCCCGGGGCGAAAAAAATTATTTTTTCCAAAGTTGTTCCTAGACCACTTGGGATGTTCCAACAAGTGTTTTTAGCCCGTTTTGAGCCCGTGGTGACGCGTTGTGGCCCATGGAAAATCCCAAAATGCCTTGAAAATGGGCCGTTTTGGAATCAAAAATGGGTGAAAAATGGGTCCAAAACGCGTTTTTCCAAAAGTGATCCTGGACCATTTGGGATGCTCAAACAAGTGTTTTTAGCCCATTTTGAGCCCGTGGTGACGCGTTTTGGCTCATGGAAAATCCCAAAATGCCTTGAAAATGGGCCGCTTTGGGACTAAAAATGGGTGAAAAATGGGTCAAAAATGCAGTTTTCCAAAATTGATCCTGGACCATTTGGGATGCTCGGACAAGTGTTTTTAGCCCATTCTGTGCCTATTGGGACGGGTTTTGGCCCATGGAAAATCCCAAAATGCCTTGAAAAGGGGCCGTTTTGGGAGCAAAAATGGGTGAAAAATTGGTTCCCAAAGTGACCATGGACCTTTGGGGGTGCTCAAACAAGTGTTTTGAGCCGATTTTGAGCCCGTTTTGATCGAATTTACCCCCTTCCGCCACGTGTATGCACCAAGTTGTACCCTTCGCATGCACCTTAGAGCCGTATGGTGGAGCCACCTAGAGTTGGGGAGAGGGGTGTAGATAGGAGGATATATATATTACTACACCCCTCTCCCCTTAAATTTAGCTAACAACAACAACAACAAGCAACAACAACACGTCTCCTTGCCGTTTTGGCCATTGCTCCGTCCCAACGCTTCGGATCTTTTCCCCATGTGGCCATCTTGGAGCCTAGGTGGTGGCCTTGCCAAATCCAAGTTTTGAGCCAGAAACTCCCCGGTGGCGGCCCGGGGCGGTGGCACCAAGTCGGGAGGTGCCCTCCCAAATCTGCGCAGTTTTGGGCCAAAAACAACCATTTTTCGCCCAAAACAGCCCTAGTAAGGGTTCAAACCAGCCAAACGAAGGCAAACAGCTGCTACACTGCACATGCGGCTTGACTTGCTCGTGACCAAGGGACCTTTGGTGCCCTCTAACTCCACGATATGTCCGAGAAACTGCCCAAAAAGGCGCCAAAAAGCCCCAAAAACTGCGCAATGTGCACCAGCACCCCGAAACCAAGAAGGGGCCGTATCTTGGGCTACGTGGCTCGAAAACGAATTCCGAGGGCACCTAGTCCACCCGCAACCCCCAACTTTATATGGTTTCCAAGCCTCACAATCGCCCAACGAGACACGTAGACCCCCGTACCTGTGGTCACTTGGTGCAGCCGGAGGGCCGGCCAGCCCACGCACAGTGGGGGCCAACGGTGGGTCCACCGGGGTCACCAGGGCGAAAAAAAATGATTTTTTCCAAAGTTGTTCCTAGACCACTTGGGGTGCTCCAACAAGTGGTTTTAGGCCGTTTTGAGCCCGTGGTGGCGCGTTTGGGGCCATGGAAAATCCCAAAATGCCTTGACAATGGGCCGTTTTGGGACCAAAAATGGGTCAAAAATGGGTCAAAAACGCGTTTTTCCAAAAATGATCCTGGACCATTTATGATGCTCAAACAAGTGGTTTTGGCCCATTTTGAGCCCGTGGCGACGGGTTTTGGCCCATGGAAAATCCCAAAATGCCTTAACAATGGGCCATTTTGGGACCAAAAATGGGTCAAAAAGGGGTCAAAAACGCGTTTTTCCAAAAGTGATCCCGGACCATTTGGGATGCTCAAACAAGTGTTTTTAGCCCGTTTTGAGCCAGTTTTGACCGAGTTTAGCCCCTTCCACCACATGTATGCACCACTTTGTGCCCTTCGCACGTACCTTAGAGCCGTGTGGTGGTGCCACCTAGAGTTGGGAGAGGGGTGTAGATTGGAGGATATATATATATTACTACACCCCTCTCCCCTTAAATTTAGCTAACAACAAGCAACAAGCAACAACAAGCAACACGTCTCCTTGCCGTTTTGGCCATTGCTCCGTCCCAACGCTTCGGATCATTTGCCCATGTAGCCATCTTGGAGCCTAGGTGGTGGCCTTGCCAAATCCAAGTTTTGAGCCAAAAACTCACCAGTGGCGGCCCGGGGCGGTGGCGCCAAGTCGGGAGGTGCCCTCCCAAATCTGCGCATTTTTGGGCCAAAAACAACCATTTTTCGCCCAAAACAGCCCTAGTAAGGGTTCAAAACAGCCAAACGAAGGCAAACGGCTGCTACACTGCACATGCGGCTTGACTTGCTCGTGACCAAGGGACCTTTGGTGCCCTCTAACTCCACGATATGTCCGAGAAACTGCCCAAAAAGGCGCCAAAAAGCCCCAAAAACTGCGCAATGTGCACCAGCACCCCGAAACCAAGAACGGGCCGTATCTTGGGCTACGTGGCTCAAAAACGAATTCTGAGGGCACCTAGTCCACCCGCAACCCCCAACTTTATATGGTTTCCAAGCCTCACAATCGCCCAACGAGACACGTAGACCCCCGTACCAATGGTCACTTGGTGCAGCTGGAGGGCTGGCCAGCCCACGCACAGTGGGGGCCAACGGTGGGGCCACCGGGGTCCCCGGAGCGAAAAAAATTATTTTTTCCAAAGTTGTTCCTAGGCCACTTGGGATGCTCAAACAAGTGTTTTTAGGCCGTTTTGAGCCCGTGGTGGCGCGTTTGGGGCCATGGAAAATCCCAAAATGCCTTGACAATGGGCCGTTTTGGGACCAACGATGGGTCAAAAATGGGTCAAAAACGCGTTTTTCCAAAAATGATCCTGGACCATTTATGATGCTCAAACAAGTAGTTTTAGCCCATTTTGAGCCCGTGGCGATGGGTTTTGGCTCATGGAAAATCCCAAAATGCCTTGAAAATGGGCCATTTTGGGACCAAATATGGGTCAAAAATGGGTCAAAAACGCGTTTTTCCAAAAGTGATGCCTTACCATTTGGGATGCTCAAACAAGTGTTTTTAGCCCGCTTTGAGCCCGTTTTGACCGAGTTTAGCCCCTTCCACCACATGTATGCACCACTTTGTGCCCTTCGCACGTACCTTAGAGCCGTGTGGTGGAGCCACCTAGAGTTGGGAGAGGGGTGTAGATTGGAGGATATATATATATATATATATATATATATATATATATATATATTACTACACCCCTCTCCCCTTAAATCTAGCTAACAAGCAACAAGCAACAACAAGCACTTCTCCTTTCCGTTTTGGCCATTGCTTCGCCTCATCTCTCCTGGCTCTACTCTACTCTAGCCATCCTAGAGCCTAGGTGGTGGCCTTGCCAAATCCAAGTCCAAGAGCTAAAACCTCACCAGTGGCGCCCCGGTGCGGGGGCGCCAAGTCGGGAGGTGCCCTCCCAAAACTGCGCATTTTGTGCCCCAAGACAGACTTTTTTGGCCCAATACGGCCCCGAAACCCAGTCAAAACGGCGAAAGGAAGGCAAACGGTTGCTACACTCCACGTGCGCCTCAATTGCCCCGTGACAAAGAGCCCCTTTTTGCCCTCTAGCTCCCCGATATGTCCGAGAAACAGCCCAAAAAGGCGCCAAAAAGCCCCAAAATCTGTGCAATGTGCACCAAACACCCCGAAACCAAGAACGGGCCGTATCTTGGGCTACGTGGCTCAAAACCAAATTCCGAGGGCACCTAGTCCGCCTGCAACCCCCCACTTTTTGAGGTTTCCAACCCTCAGAATCGCCCAACGAGACGCCTAGACCCCCGTACCTGTGGTCACTTGGTGCAGCCGGAGGGCAGCCTGGCCCGCGCACAGTTGGGGCCAACGGTGGGTCCACCAGGGTCACCAGGGCGAAAAAAATCATTTTTTCCGAAGTTGTTCCTAGACCACTTGGGATGCTCAAACAAGTGTTTTTAGCCCGTTTTGAGCCCATGGTGGCACGTTTTGGGCCATGGAAAATCCCAAAATGCCTTGACAATGGGCCGTTTTGGGACGAAAAATGGGTCAAAAATGGGTCCAAAACGCGTTTTTCCAAAAGTGATCCTGAACCATTTGGGATGCTCAAACAAGTGTTTTTAGGCCGTTTTCAGTCCGTGGTGACGCGTTTTGGCCCATGGAAAATCCCAAAATGCCTTGAAATTGGGCCCTTTTGGGACCAAAAATGGGTCAAAAATGGGTCAAAACCGTTTTTTTCCAAAAGTGATCCCGGACCATTTGGGATGCTCAAACAAGTGAAATGAGCCCATTTTGAGCCCGTTTTCATAGAGTTTAGCCCCTTCCACCACATGTATGCACCAAGTTGTGCCCTTCGCACGTACCTTACAGCCGTATAGTGGAGCCACCTAGAGTTGGGGAGAGGGGTGTAGATTGGAGGATATATATATATATATATATTATTCATTTTTGCCAACTGTGATGCAAATGACTCGGGTGACACTCAAAAAAATGATATTCTTTTACACTTGTGTGACAGTTCATTGGTGTGTGCAGTGTGTGTGTGTGTGTGTGTGTGTGTGTGTGTGTGTGTGCGTGTGAGCCATCATCAATCATTTCTTCTGGTGAAAAGAACTGCTACATTAATACGATTGAGGCAGACGTTGCCAGCCAGAGTTGCTCATCTCTTTACCCTCTCCCCTCCCCTGGCACCCTGGAGGGGTAGGATCCAGCGGTGCATGGTTAGCGAGACAGGACATGGATGCATGTCGTCAAAGAAGAACAGGGGTGTTCCCCCAGCCTCTCAAGGACTCAACGTGCAGGAGGACTACGGCTGGGTCTGGGCCACTACCCCTTGTAGCAGTGCAAACCTGCCACGTGCCTGCAGCATATAACCAACGCGCCACACCATGCGTGCAACGTGGCCCAAACTGGTCCCGTGGCGGACTTCGGATATTGGCACTACACCGGGTGCGCCAGTGTGTGCACTCAGCACACGATGATGGGGGGGCAGGGGGCGGTGTATTCTGGAAGCGAAGGTCCGGCTTAAAGAGACAAGATGGGGAAGGTGGGTACAGTCCTTTCTCTGGATGTGCCTGAGAGAGGGAGGCTGCAGTCCGTCCTGAACCAAATGCAGCTCATTGGCATGCTCAATATTCTGAATGCAAATCGACTTGTACACATGAACACTGGGACATGCCGAGGTGGATATATCAGCCTCCCGTCCCCAGGTAACGCTTGCAACTACCACAAGGATAACGGTGCGTGGCAACACAGGTAGCTGTTGTTGGTGTACACACCCACACACCTACAGTGGCACAAGCCCCATCCCCCATATTCCAGCCAAAACAATTACATCTATCGGATATTAATACCTTTAATCGGAGTGATCCGTTCTACCCAATCCGTCGTCGAATTTGAGAAACTGTCAAGGGTGTAAATGGTCCCGTCTTGTCCTCCAGCAATGAATGCCCAATACGCAGCATAGGATTGGTCTGGTAATGGAGTGTAATTGCCTGCAAAACAAGGACATCAAAAAGTGCTGCTGCTCAACCAGCAATAGCGAAGATTCCGTGAAAATCCCTTTTCGTACGCTGCGTTTTCAGCCCATGTGGCTGAAATATCGAATTTCGGAAAATCCATTGTTTTTTGAATATGTGACCAACCACAATTCTCAAAATTGTAATGGTGCTGAAAAATGTATGCGTGATCGCAGCATAATTTCTGGGCAGGGAAATCGGCACGTGCAATGAGCTGGATATTTGGGAAGATAATTGCCAACCTCCGACTCGGCAGGAGGCGATATTTCTGCAAATTGTTTGGCCGGGCATTCCTGGAATGCACAGCTTTGTTCCCCCAGGACAACTTGAACAACCGCATGCATATCGGTGTGTGGTGTGTTTAGCACGGAATGGGATTAAAGAGGTATTGTGCCGCCAGCAACACCCTCATGTCCAGAAAGATGCAGGCCATCTTCCTCCACAGACCCTGTGGCACTATGCTTGGGGCGCACTACGCGCACATATACAGCCATAAACCCCCAAAACCAGGGCGCCGTAAAACATGCACTCTTTTTGAAAACATGCGCATGACAGGGCTCTAACCTCCTGGATCGCAAATGTATGACCAATGAAAATTTTATGGCGCCAGCGCCGTAGACATGGACGTATATCAATCGAATTTTGCATTTTCTCTGCACCGAGTTGTATCTGAAAAACACAGTTCCAGCAACGGTTTAAACTAGTAGAGCAGGATCTGGACCTTGTTCAGATATGCTACGACAGGTCATTGGCAACCCTAGGGGAATGTGTAAAGCAGATCCACAAAAAGACAGAAAGCTATAACGTGCATTTTCCAAACAATTTAAAAGACATCTCCCAAATTGGACAACTGTAAGGAGGGAAATATTGATCAAATGAGACCCAAACACTCTGTCAATGCTCCCATTTTTTGTAATGTTTGGTGTCAAGATTAACCCTCAATGTCAAATCTCCCTGCAAAAATGTTTACGGTGCTAGCGCCATAAAAAAAATTGTCTGCCCGGTGATTGGAAACCAATACTATGACCAAAAAATATTTTCTCTATCTGAAGGAGAAGAGCAGAAATGGACAAAGGGGGAGTTTGCATAATCCATTGTTGCTTCCCATATGTGCTAAAGTATGATCCCCCTCATAACCTATGGCAGTTGGGCGGGGGATCATTCTGTAGTGGGTAAACATTTGCTGCAAATAATTACGGTGCTGTTTGGGGTGCACTGTGCGCACGCGTAGATCCGTAAACGTGGGGCACACAGGAGCGAAAAGTGCCGTAAACACCACAGAGATATCCATTAAGTGTAGGGAATGCAAAAGGGGGGCTGGTTGGCGGATTGGCAGACTTGTAATGTAAACATTTACCGCACTGGTGCCGTAAACTAGAAGGGGTGTGGGAGATAAACCAGTGGGTTGGCTGGGAGAACTGAAACCCCCCAGCGGGAACAGAGACTACACCTCCTTTCTTGTGCCTTTTTTTCCGCAGGTACAAACTAGACCACAAAATAGTCACAATATAATTTGGACTGTAACAGCCTGCCTCAAGGCAAGCAAGATGTTTTACATGTAGGGTCAGGTGCAGGGCAGAGATGGACTCGTAGGATGGGGGATGGGGAATCTGCATAGTCCGCAGGGGGCTTTTCACAGGGGCCAATGCAAATGCTTAGGGTTTGGGTAAGGGCGAGCATGTTTGGAGTGTGCAAGGCAAGCACTAGTGTCCGCCAGAATGGGGGAAATGCAGGGTGGATCAGTCTGTCAGTGTCCATACTGAGACTGACTGCTGCCCAGGAGGTAAGGTATGTGCATAGCTTTACTGTTTACGGCGCCAGAGCCGTAAACTTTTATGTTACCACTGCCATGAATAATTACGGTGCCAGTGCCATAAACAATCAAGAACCAACGCCAACAGAATGGGGAGAATTTGCCCCCACCCCTGACTTTTTGTTGCACAACATTTTCCTCTACCCGTGGTCAATTGCATTCGTTTGTAGTGCAAGCACCATGAACATTTACGGCGCTTGTTGTAACAGTTGAAAGGGACTGCACACATAACAGCCAGACTAGGAAACCGTTCGTTGATTGTCATAGGTGTTTCATAAGTGTTCGGTCACAAACCACTTTTTTTTCCCACCTTGGCAGTTTTTGGGCTGTTGCACAATTTCTGGGGTTCGCAGGGGTGCTGTCTAACTGGTTTTTTTGCACCACTTGCACACAGCACCGATGGGCATTGGTGCCCAAACCCTTCTGGCGCACTGTTTTGTGCACCCAACACAGTTGCACATTTGTGCAGCTCTCACAAATAGCCTTTTCTAAGAAAAATTCCATTTTTCCCCCCTGAAAATCCTGTTTTGGGCCAGGAAACATTGTTAATTTTCAGCCAATCAGCAAAACCAACCCGTCCGAAGGCTCATTATCTGGCCCCCCTAATGCACTCAATTTTCCCCCATCTGAGTGCGCAAGGAATATGCAGGGAGGGGTTGGCCACAATTTTCTATGATTTCCCATGCAAGCCGGTGCAATAAAACCACATCATAGAAACACACCTGCAGGGTAGTTGAGGGAAAGTGTGCGGCAGACCAAGAACATAGACCACCCAAGAAGGAGGCAGTTTGATTTTTTTACAGCTTTGTGCAAACCTCACGTGACAAACCAATGAATGTTTTCTAGCTTTTCTGCTTTCCATGCTCCAAGCATGTGACAGTTGTATCAGCTGTTTTTTATGTCGCTTGCACAATAACTCTTTATGTTGCTTGCAGTGTGTATACAATTGACCACAGGTAGGAGAAAATGCTGCTGTGAGAACTGAGGGGTGGGGGCTATACATGATCTCCTTCTTCACAAGAATTAAAAGCCCCCATCACCTTTCACAGGGGCTAACAAAAAAAAAGAAACAGGCAGGGGAGGGTTTGTGTGGGGGAACTCTGTGTGGGGGGAATGTGCACCCCCCACCCTGCAAATCCATGCAAACATGCAACCCCAGGATCTTTTTCAGGGGGAATACTGCTTACCACCTGTACACCCTTGTTTCAATTACCCCAGGGAGTGGAAACAACTGATGTTCTTCATTGATGGCTGTTGGCTCTTTTGCAGTCTTGGTTGAAATTTGCACAACTGAAACTGATTTTCTACCAATCTTCCACCAACTGCCCCTTCTAGTCTTCCAGGCCGACAAGCACACCCTTCCTCCCAACTCTCGATGCAAGCACATACCAGGGCTGAGATCAACTGGAAGCTCTGTCACTGAGGAATACACCGTGATGGTGATACTCGGCAAAGTCTCGGTCGGAGGGCGGATCGGAACCCGTTCTATGGCGGTGTACAGATCAACCCACACCATACGGAACTGTGTCCCATCCACAATGTCATCGCGAAGAGGCAACTGAGAGCGCGCAGTAGCAACCCATCAGCAAGCAGCAACCAAACGACGTCACCGACCCTGGCCCGACCGAGCCCTTGCTGGATTCTCCCAGACCCTAGCTGCAGCCTCCCTGAACAAGAGAGGGGTAGCGGGGAGACCTGCAGAGGCAGCGTGCTAACAACATGACTGCAACGTGTTTGCTGAAACCCTTCCCTTTTCAACCATATTGCTGTAATCAATCCATGTCACAATGCCTGTCACAGCTCTTCATAGTTTCGGTCTGGTTGGGTGGTGGCCCCCTTGTTGACACTTGTTGGCAAATTTCCGCTCCTCGGCCGCTCGGGTTTGTGTTATGGGCTGTGGGTCAATTTGAGCTGCAAAATTGCTGCCTTAGAAGCAGATCACAGCCAGTAAGCCATGTTGAACTCCCGCCTCGAACAAGAGGATGCGCGTCTTCTTATTTATTTGCATCTTCGTATTTGGTGTGTCTTCTTGATTTGACCCTCCCTCCTTTGACACCCAGAAATGCTTGCTCGGATCCCATTGGCACTTGGTTGGACGCAGGTTGACACTAGCTGACAGCTTTACGGATGGTGTTGATCAATATTGAGACTGGTTGACATCTGTCGCGCGGGGGCTGTTGAGGATTGGTGAGAATATGGACTTGGTAGAAAGATAATTCTGTTCGGTGCCTGGGGTCGTGAACTGGCTACTGCTTAATGACCCCGGGGAGGGGGAGGGGGCGTTTGGGGCCCTGGCCAGCCCCGGCCCACCCACCCACCCACCCACCCACCCACATCAACAAAATTTTCCTTCCGGGAAAAATGACATTTTTCCAAACGCCCGAAATTTGAGGTCGAATTGGGGTGCACAAACTTTTCGAAGCCTCTGGACCCCCCCCAGGGGGGAAGGGTGTCCGCCACAGGCAACAATAGCCTGGTCGTGAAAGGCATGCCAACAGACGCCCTCAACGAGTGTCAACAACCGTTTACAACTGTCAGCACCATCTGTAAGCGTGTCAACAAATGCCCAATGGAGACCCGGTTCCGCAAGTAAAATATGCTGTACCCCGTATCAAATGGCACGTGCAAACAGTTGTATGCACATTGGTGAATGCCCTCACCAAAAAAATTGCATCCATCTCTGTCCTTCTGCCTCTGGACACGGAGGGGTATTCTCTTTAAGGTGAAGGGCTCAGGAGGTGGGCCAGTGGCCACATCTGGCTCCTTTTGCAGCCACTCGGGGAACCAACCTTTAATCACCCCCCCTCAAGCGCATCCCTCAATGCCACCCAGCAGAGAAATCAACGATGCACTGCCTCAGAAGACGCACAAAACGCAGGCTGCATACATTTTCGCAGGTCCAAACATGCGGCTCCCAATCGAAACTCGGAATCGTAAATGGACAATACTTGAGATAAACGTAAAACGGTCTTTGCTTTCCATCAGTTGGGACGAAGGCCACATCCCCGACAGGGTCAAGGGTCACACCTGTGGCAATTCGAGGAAAGAGTGACTTCTCGAGTGCTCAGCAAGGTCCAACGCACGACACAAGCGCCATCGACAGCAGGGGTCGAGTGGAGGTTTGGACGAGAACCATGATCTCATGCTGAGCCCCATTCCACTCTTTGTACTTCCCTTCGTTGTCACCGCCGCACATAGTAATGCGCGGCGAACGAATGGTTCCATATATCATTGACAGCCACACACCGCCGGTTGACATTTCACCGCAACCACGCCCCATCCGGTGAAACTTCTTCGGGATTGGTGAATGGTGAGTGTCCGTCTCAAAAAGACCGTCTCGGGGATAGAAAGAGGCGTTTCGCCGAGACCCCCTTCCCCGCCCTCCAACGATGATTCGATTACGACACTATTTCGCCGCAATACCGGCAGCCAGAACTGTCACCCAAACCTAAGGTTGGTCGAACACTTCGCCACAATGCCACGGCATTGCTTGCTAGAGGCGAAAATGATTTCCGTTTGAAACGGGAGGTGTGGCTAGCGGCGACATCCCCGTTGTCGTCGGAATTGTTGGTGTCCTATATTTCCCGAATTGTGCCCGGAAGTCGGAAACAATGCCGCATTAATGCGGGCACAAGCGGGCACCACAAACCTTGGATCGTGGCCCTCACGGTAACCGACAACGTAGTGTTCACATGAGACAAATTTAGCGTTAGCGGAGTGACGATCACGTCAAGAATGACACTAAATCCTGTAGAAAAATGACGACGTGGAAAATACAAACGCGCACACGATACGCCATAACACTATACAATACAACACGGCACCACACACCACACATTCACCGGGGCGAAACTGACATGCGATAACGATCTTGCCCCGTGCAAAAGGTGGCAAGCATCTCACGTCTAATGTCTCGAGTCTTACTTCTTAACGTCAAAATTGTTTTCATTTGTGTCCACCGCTTGACAAGACAAACGGTTCCGCGACTTGAACAGACGACAATACAACTCAAGTAGTCAAGGATACAGACTCACGAAAGAGGTTTAGCGGAGCTCTCCTCTCATGACTCACAGCCATTTCACTCCATGAATGCACACGAAGCACTCAACTCACAAACCCGCAGGGCTTGGACTTGGGCTTGCAATCGGGCTTGGTGATGGGCTCGAACTAGAATGCGGACTTGGGCTTTGGCTTGGGCTAGGAGAATTCGGGCTTGGTGATGGGCTCGAACTAAAATGCGGACTTGGGCTTTGGCTTGGGCTAGGAGAATTCGGGCTTGAGCTTTGGCTTGGGCTTGAGCTTTGGCTTGGACTGAAGCTTGGGCTCGGGCTGTCTGCGTGTGACGTGTAATACGGCGATTGTGGTGAATTCGTTTCGCCATTTCACAATACGGCAATTAAAAGTGTTAGATGGAGGCGAGTTTTCAGGACGATAATCGTTAGATGAATCTCGCGGTCCATCTAACATTTATCGGCCTGAAAATTGCTAAAACTGTTAGATGGGGGAAATTATCTCTCAAATTCAAAAAAGCACACAACACCACCCACAATGTTGTTGAACCATGTGGGCCACCTTTGTAGTTTCATTTTTAGCCACCATGTCAAAAAGAATGGAGAACATGCTTGATGCGACTTTGCCCCCCCCACCACCTGTCAATGATTTCATGGAGTGCTTGAGAGAGGTTGCGGATGGCAAAGCCAAACCCGTTGAGGGTGATCTATTTGATGGTGTTTTTGAGAATGAGGTGGACACCGTTGGGAAACCGGCCGGGACAATGGGGGTTCACAAAACAGCAGTTCGACTAGTCCTCAATTTCGAAGCATTGCGGGCGCTAAAGGGGGTCGAACTCGCGGACCTCGATGTATGGTTCGAGCAATTCGCAAAATTCGTCATCGATGTCCGCACCATTACACAAGACAAAGACCAGCAGAAGCGAATTCTTAAAAAGCGCGAGGAATTGAGTGGGGATCCTAAGGCTCTTCGTAGTATTAGTCCTTTGTCCATGCGAACCTATGTGAATGGCCTTGCGGTCATGTACAACCAATCGGGTCGGACAACCAAGGTTTCATTTTCCTCCACCATGCAATTTCCAAAGTTTAATGCTTTCATGCGTGGGTGTGTGACCATTCACCGTGGATTGGTGGCCATTAAAGAGGCTTCCAAAGATGCTGCAGCCTTTGAGATATTGCAAGATCGCGAACTCCCCTTGCTTTGGAACAATACAAATTTTGATTCCCTTTATGAAGTCCAAAGGATGGGTATGGCAATTTTAGCCTTCCGCACGGGTCTCCGTGGCGACACCCTTCGAAAATTGGACATTGATATGTATGCTCTTATTGTAGAGGGTGGGGAAAAATATCTACAACCTGTGGTTGGAACAATGAAGAACCTTGCTGCCTCACTGGATAAAGTAGAAAAAGCATTGTTCAAGCAACGTGTGGCTCAGTGCGAAGATCATCGATTTTGTGCCATTTGGTGGTTTCAGAAATTGGCAAGCATGAGCCCACTCAAGACTAAAGGGCCCTTGTTCCACTTCCTCAATCCACTCAGCAATTCCGTGCAAGAAGGTAAGCGAGCAGGGTACGGAGTCTGCCGTGGAACAGCAAATTGGGTAGGGCAATTGCTTGAACGTCCCGGTTTGACAATGAAAGATATTGGTAGGCGTCCAGTATTCACAAAACTTGCCAACTCGGAGGTTAGTTTGGCCGATGCAGCCAAATATTTGGGTGTTGCCCAAAAAACGTTGGCAGTGTACCATCGTGCTGCCCTTGAGTGGGATTATGATGAACGGCCTCTCACGCAGCCCTCCCTCAAGCGTTCCCTCGAGGAAGCCCGTGAAATTTATAGGACCGCGACTTGGGAGGCCCCGCCGGCACCCGAAGGAGCCGCAGTCAATCAGGATTTGTCCAATGTACCGCAACCATTCAAGCGAATGCGTCGCCCACGGTATCCTCCAAGGCATGTGCCACGGGAGAATACGTGCTCCAAGTGTTCGCGTGAGATTTTTGTTTGGCGACCCTTGCGTGGTGGTGCCCGCATTCAGTGCAAAGTGTGCAATGCACCTTACCATGAGTCTTGCTTTTATGCCACCTCGTCTACTTCTACCATGAACGTGGACGATGGTGTGGGTCCTTGTTGTCGCGAGTAATTTGACTATTGACCATCCATTTTGCTTGGCAACCGTGTCATTATGCGAATGCCACACATTCGATTCCGGCTGAAAGAGACCGGTACCCATCACCACAAGTAGAGTGATAACTCAGTTTATACTCAAAGTCAGTACCGCATTCCCCCATGTCTTGTTGCCCGTGCTTGCTCCCTGCCGTTTCCTCCCCTTGGTTGCAACCTTACACTCGGGGCTTGCCACAATGAGCTAGGGGCTAGATGCCGCTGATATTCATCTAACGATTATCGTCCTGAAAACTCGCCTCTCTATCTAACACTTTTAAATAATCGTACCCATCTAACATTTATCGGCCTGAAAACTCCCCATCTAACATTTATCGGCCTGAAAACTCGGCCCGTTCGCTTCGCTCCTGGGGGGCCGAGTTTTCAGGCCGATAAATGTTAGATGGGAACGATTATGTAATAAAACGAACCAGCATAAAAGACGGTTTTCATCAAACAAATTGACCGCACCTTCTATGGAACCCAGGCCAACTTGTTTTGGGCCTAAATGGAAGCGGCATGAAACCAACTTCGGGACCTCCCTCCGAAAAGGAGCGATTATCAATGGGTCGTGCTTCTCCCCCGAGATATGCATTATTGTTTGTCCGAGGAGTAGTGCAGCACTGAGCGGTTTGCGGCAAAATCGATCGAGCAATCGGTGCAATGAATGTTGCAACGGTGCAAGAAACAAGCCAACGAGCAAAAGAATGGAGGCCGGCGGTCGGAACTACTTGTTCGTACGTGTTGTGCGCGAATTCATGAGCCGATCAATGATGCCGGCCTAGTTTGGAAATTTGCTCGTGGTGACATCATTGCTACCGTTGAGCATCATTCCACGTAATATATGCCCTTGGGGAGAAGGTGAAAGAGAAAGAGGCACGGACGAGAGGGACAAGACAAAAAGTGATCAATTCGTTTATTGGGGTCGGAAAAACACAAACGCTCGGAACAAGTATGCATCACAACCCGATGCCGTAGTACCAGTTGGTTTTGTAACCCGCCATATAAGGGGGGGTATGCGTCATTTTGGGACAAAAAAAGGGCGTGGTTGTTGTCTATGGCGACAAAATTTTTCTCCGCGGGAACAAACTTTTTGTCCGCGGGAACAAACTTTTTGTCTATGGTGACAGACTTTTGGTCTATGGTGATAGACGTTTTGTCCGTGGGAATGGACTTTTTGTGCATGGGGACAAACGTTTTGTTTGTGCTAGAAATGACGCACATATGATAGGTCACGTTGGATGCGCTTGCTTTTCATGTCGACGCATAGATACACAAGGAAGAGAAATCACAAGGATGCGAAATGGCCGATTTTCGCGGTATTGTTATGACTTCACAAGCAGCTTTGTGTCCCCAAGTGGGAGTTGAGTCCTAGGAATAGCAAGAGTACGGACGAAGAGTTAGTCTTTCGTCTACAAGCTGCATGTTAATCGCATGTCTGGCATGAACGTGGTAATGAAAGAAGCACTTGACACACCACGAAGTGGATAGTGAGGGGATGGGAGGGGAGCAATTGAAAGCTTGGGTGTCACGAAATGTTGGCTGGTGCGACGACAATAATAGCCAACAGTCCGCGGACCTTTTGCGATGCATTGGGAAGCGCCCCACAGTAGTTTTGGAGCTGAATAGAATCGCCGTGAAAAATAAGCCGTTGGGTTTCTCTGCTCTTAGCATCTACACCCAACACGTCGTGCGACATGTAACGTTACCCCAACGCAAGGATTGAACACGATTTGACTTCGGGAATCGGGATTTTAGGGAACGCATCGCTTTTGTGTAAGGTCTTTCCGATTGTTAACAGCCCACGTGCACAACATGCCGCAAAACAAGAAGAAGAAGATACGAGAATTCTTTCTGCAGGGGACAGTGCTAGCCATGGGCGTGGAAAGGTTGCAAACTTGCAACCAAGGAAAAGCACTCGGCCATGCATTAGGTGCAAAAATTTCGACATTCGATCCACAATAATGCGGTGCCAAACATGTGTGATAATCGATGTCGGTTTCGACATACGCTTGCTCGGAAGCACGCACACCTTGTGCCCAACCAACGGAGCAGCAAAGTAGTAGCAAAAGTAAGAGCGTCATGTGCATGAACAATCCCTACAAATCGCAAATGACCGAGGAGGCTTCACACACCACTACCCCGACCCTCCACACTGCTAATCCTATCATCATAGAGAACCAATCGAGTCTCGGCGTAGGGATATGGGATTTCTAGGGGTTTGTACCGAAGACCATTGTGTGTTGTGGCCACTGGTGCAATAATGCGTAATCATGAGCCACACAAGGAGAGCGTTGGTGGATCGAAGATATGAGACGAAGCTTGTGACAGCTAGATAACCTGACACTAGCTTTCACGGCCAAGTGGTGGTTGTTCCACACCCTGGGAATTGGTTGGAGGTGTTAAGGCGGGACCCAATGCCCAAGCTCAAAGTCCGCGATGACCAAAACATCATTAATAATTCGACTCATACATGTCAACCGCATCCTCCCAAACCAACACTAGGCAATTATTGTCATGAAGGTTTGGAACTCAGGTGGTGCCCCTCCACCCCGAAAACTCGGCAGAGCGTGTCAGTGTGCGGTAACCCTTAGACGACATTCCCAAAGTGACTCCTCTCACGTGTTCATACAAAGCACGCAAGCAACAAGCTGCTTTGACATCGTGGTATACAACTAGCATGCTCATGAACCGGAAAACCAAACGGCATAAATTGGACACCCGAAATTTGAAAGTGCAGCAAACAATAAGAGATTCGAAAAGATGCACAAGGAAGACGCAAAACATGAATCCCTCTAAGGAACCCGCCGAGGAGTGGACGAGCACGAAGCACAAGACCACATTGGAGTACGCTTCTTGCTGTCGGCAATTGTTTCTCACCGTTTTTTGTTGTTGGTTGTGGTTGGTTGGGCCTCGTCGAGAACAAAGGCAGCCTCAACAATGGCGTCCGGGCCCGTGGTGGCTTTCGGTTGGGACGGGCGGTCCACTGTGGTCTTGTGCTTCGTGCTCGTCCACTCTTCCTCCGGCGAGTTCCCTAAAGGGATTCATCGCGGAATCGCCCACGTGGGGCTAGGTTTGGATTGTATGCGTCCATGCAAATACCCGCCCACATGCAGTTGACAAGGTGGCTTAGCGTTTGGGCTCCGTGGGTGGACAAATCTGCAGTGGGGTGCACGTGTGGCATGCGCAAAGTACACGTTAGTGTCCACACCAAAGTGCGCCAACTCAAGCTTGGTGATCACCGCAATGCAATGCGATTAGCGGAGAGCGCCTTGAAACCATTAACTCGCGCCTCTCCCGATACCTGCAAACCTGCCACGTGGCAAGCCGTGAAGAAAAGATGGAAAGGACTCATCGCCTTTTCCTCATTCAACATCGTAATCCCTTCCCAACGCAAGTCATTCCACTTTTTTCGTCGAACCAAAACAAAAGCACGACGATTAGAGATGGATAGCGCACGCCTCCAATGGCCGAGATCATAAGAACGATTTTGTTGAATTAATTAGCAGTACACGTACAGAAACATTCTCCCGACACGCGGACAAGATGAAGGCAAAGGCCGGCAATCCTCATCATTGGGCAAGCAAAGCAAACAACGCAACGAAGCACATAAACTTGAAAAAAAGTTGACACCCAGAACGATCCCAATCGAGCGCCTCCAGCAAGGATGACGAAGAAACGCACGAGCGAGCACAACTCAACAATGGAGAGCAAACAATGTCACATGTCACACCATCGAATGATTGTGATCTACAACCTGCCATTCGTCCTACTCGCTCTGAATGTGCTTCAGCTGTTGGTCTGCGCGTGTACGAAAAACGTGCATCAGCCCGGTCAGAGGTTGCTCGGCAAATGAGACTCGCGCGCGGGTTCTGGTCCAGAATCTGGAGTTTTGCAAATTTCTCGAAAATTTTAGCAGACTGAAAGGCGAGGATCTGTGAATGTGTTTTCAACTGTTAGTTCACCCGCCGCACTATTTAGATTTTTGTCGACACGATTCCAGGTGGTTGATTTTTGGTCCAACTTTGGGGTGTTTTTGGTGCTTACCTCAGCAAATGAGACTGAGTGTCAAAACGTCTTGTTTAATAACTTTGGACCACTGTTTTGTTTGTTGCTTTAGAGGCTTATCAGCTTGGGAACCTTGGACAGAAAAGGGCAATGCCTGCTAGATTGCATAGACATACGCACGATCATAGCAGGCACATGCAAAGTGCAGAAATGTTACGTAGGGTGTAGGGTTTGGATGTGGGTGGCATTGTCAGTGGCATTGCTGTGCAGGCCAACTGTACTGGCCGTTCCTACAGTGGATTCCGGAATCACTGTATTTGGATGTGGCCACTCGGAACGAAAAATTAAAAAAAGGGAGTGCCCGCTGAAGCCAGCACCTCTATGAACATCTCCAACACACGGCCGGTATCTCGGCCACCCTAGGATGATTCGGAAACTCGTCGAACAACCAAACATCACCCGTGGGTTGGCTGTTTGTAGCAAATGAGCACCATTGGGACAGGCCATTGGGGAGGGACCCATGATGTGCTAGAGGCACAACTCAGCCTTAGTGGCAAGTTTTTGGGTGAGGTCTTTTCCGTTCGAAAGCCACTTTTATGACCCAAACAACAACCAATATCCGTCATGGGCCAAAACATGGCCACATAAGTATTTTGTGTTGGAGGGTTGCAAAAAAGACACTTTTGGTCACAATGTTCACAAGTGCATTACCAAAGTGCTCCCAAAGTAAGAAAGTCATATCTTGGGTCTATGGTTGAGTGCCAGGTTGGTTCCTCTTGTATTTGAAAGTCCTTTCTTTGCTCATCAAAGTGTCCAACTCAAAGCTATGTTGTGGTAGCTAGACACTACCCATCAGTGGTTAGGGGTTGTGTAGGTAGCTGTTTTGGAGGTGTCGTGTAGTAGTGCAGAAGTGTGCCCTATGGGCAAAAGCGTCACCAAAGTGCGGTATCAAGGCTCCACTGCCTTCAGGGTATTTCTACCCTTTAAAGGTCAAGGTCAACGGCCTATAAAGGCCACAAAAAGTGATCCCGGACCTTAATGCTGGGCCTCAATTGGCCCCAAACCAGCATGGCAGGGCATGATGATGGTACAAAATGACCTCACCACGGCGCCCAAAAAGACTCAAAAAGAAGCAAAACCCAACACTACACCGTTTGAATGACCACGGTTTAGCATTGATAAACAGTCTAGCACTGTTCTTAGCCTTCGTTCCTTGTTTGTTTGGGTAGGGGGAGTTAACCACAAAAACGATCTTTTTGATGCAAGTTTGGTGTGCTAGCCTTGACCATTTAGGATTCTAGGTCATTTTGAAGTGATAAGGAGCGTAATGGAGAGTTGCAATGGTGTTCTTAGGTGTATAAACACCAAGTGCAGTGGCTCTCTGGTCTTCATCTCAAGTTTACAAGTGTTGAACAGCAATTTGTTGTTGTTGTGCTTGTAGCACTTGACCATTGGAGCTTACCCAGCCACAGAGGGGGGGGGGCTTGGGCCGTGCCACGGTGCCGCCACATAGGGTGTGTCGTGTCATACGTCACACGACGGGGCCGCCGCTGTGTCGTGTTGTGTTGTGTTGTGCTATGCTGTGTTGTGTTGTGGTGTCCGACACTGGATTCTGCCTCTTTGACTTTTGCTCTCTAGATCACATGATGATGATGATGATGATGATGATGATTTCTCACCATGCGCACATGTTTGTCATCTTTTGTTACCATGTTCAATTGATTTTGGCTGAGGAGTTGGTGCTTGTTTGCCTGTTGGAGTAGTTGTCTTTCTAGAATTAGGTAAATTAATGAGGTAATTAGTTAATTATTTAATACATATGGGATGATTCGGTTGAGGCCTTGTGTCACTTATGTCCCTTGTGCCACCATGACAGGGGGGGGGGGGGGGGCGATGGTACGGTACGCAATTCAATGGTTCGTGTATGAGGGTGATTGGCACTTGTGTCACCTGTGTCACCTGTGCCGGCCGTGCCACCATGACATGGAGGGGGGGGGGGGGGGGGGGGGGCCATCGGAAAGTGTGCCGCGGCACGTGCCGTGACATGGGTAAGCTCCATTCTTGCAGCCACGCCCCCTTGCTAGGACATGGCATTCCCCAGTCAAATCAGGAAATGCTTGCCTAAGGAAGTTGCCACACCACTTTTCTTGTGCACTGATGCCGTTGCAGTTGCAGTTGCTTATCCTGATTCATCCCAATATTTGTACATGTGCGTGTGGACCATGCTCCGCCATTTCTATGGAAGGATTAGCGTGCTCAACAGTGAAAAACAAGGGGGTGGTGGCCAAAGTCAGCCAAAAATGACCAAATTTTTGATAGAACACACCCTGTAATAGGCCATATGGACAGTTCTGCCTCCGCCTAACTCCCCAATTGGAGAAATTTGGAGTCAACAAAACATGTCCTTCATCGTAATGCAGGATATCAGGGGTAGGAATCGGGTCATTTCTGCAACAGAACACCAGATGTGGTTGATTTTTGCATGAAAACCCCCTGGGGAACAACAAATCGTCCACAGCTTGGAGTTGTTGGACCACGTGTTTCCGCTAGACGCACGACGGCTTGCCTGTTGCTTGTTGGGACAATTGTTGATTTATGGTAGCTCCCTGGACCTCGGGTTTGCAGTGGTGATTTATGGTGTTTTTCGGTATCCCGGTGAGAGCTGGATTTTAGGCCCACACCGTTGTGCCTCAGTAGCGCAAGCGCCAATGCCACTCGAACACCCTGCCATGCCACCGCTCGGGTGCTTCGCCTCTCTTGTATGAGTTGATCGCATGCACTACATACTGGGCTTTCCAAAATCCTGTGGTGGTGATGGCTCTCATCGTCCAAAACGCACAAGGCTGCCTAATTGCTTGATACTGGTTGTCGTATGTTCGAGGGGTCAGCCCATCATGACCTTGGGCTTCTCCAACTTTGGGATGTGTGGGTCGAAGGAGCGGTTCCGGTCAGTGGGGGGGAGGGGGCGGGGGGGGGGGGGGGGGGGGGGGGGGGGGGGGGGGGCTCCAGCCGCCCAGCCACCCAGCCGCCCAGCCACCCAGCCACCCAGCCGCCTTGTCACCTAGCCACCCAACCGTCTAGCCATATTGCGTTGGGCCTTGCACTTTTGCATTTTGCCTCTTTGCCTCTTTGCCTTTGCTCTCAAGATTCCATGATGATGATGTGTCTCTGCGGCAGGTATTGGTACAATTTCCATGCACCTACGTTTGTCATGTTTGTGTAATTAGGTAATTAGGTAATTAGGTAATTAGGTAATTAGTTGCATTATGCATCGGGATGTGGTTATGGGATGTTTGGTCCAGTTGCACAATCACCAACACAACTGCCGTTGCAGTGTGTTGTAGCGTCCCCGTGTCCAACTAAGGTCGGCGAGCATGCATGGAGCTGCCCCAGTGCATGTGTTTTTTAGATAGAAAAAATGTGTGAACTTGTTGGCATCTTTGCACAACAAATTCACATGCGTCGACAGGACCGGGGATGTAGAATGGCCGAGCCCCATGGCGCGTTGGGGTTTAAAGACGGGACGCGCCACCATTCGCAAACCAGCCTTACTGGCACTGTATGTACGGTATGGTATAGAGAGGCCAAAACATTTTTCCACGGTTGGTGCATAATTAGGCGTTTGTTTCAATTAGGCGTTTGGTTTAATGAGTAGTGCATGCTGCATGCTAACAAGGTCTATTCCGTGCAATGTCAATTTTTGTGCCGTGTTATCCACCTTTTTCTTAATTTTTTCCACGTCATTTTGATTGGTCCCATTTTAGGTTTTTCTATCTAATGAGTGATAATTTGTCATTTGCCCACGTACGTGCAAAAGTGCGTGCGGCTACGTGCCCGGGGCTGAACTTCTGGGAGAAGTCATGCAGCGGCAAGGCATTTGTGCTGCGGACAATTGGTGTGCACGCTTGGTTGGCTGAACTCATTTGGGACAAGTATTGCCAGCCTTTTCTCGTGCCCCGTCTCACACTTTACTACGTTTTGGTTTGGATGAAGCAATATCCATTTTCTTGGATGTTGCGCAAGTTTCATCCCGAACATTTGCCGCGCATTGGAAAGCATGCCGCAATGCAACATGTCACGCGTGGTTTGCGGCACTTGTGTCAAGTGATGCGGACGGAAATTAGCCCGGATCATTTCCGCCATCCAAACAATGAGGTGCCACATTTCCCTGGCACAATCGGTAGTTGGGACACATTCCCAATTCGTGTTTTTTCCGGCCGTGGCCGATATCAGCCCAAGTACAAGAATGCAGTGGTGAAATTCCAGGGAATTACCACTCACATGGGCTTGTTTGCGTATGTGTCCGGACCCCATCCGGGCCAAATGTCCGACACCACGTTGGCGCGAAAATATCGCCCGTTGCTGCGTGCTTCGGACACGTTACTCGCCGACTTGGCGTATTTGTCCGTGCCAAATTGCCTTCCCCCGGTGAAAAAGCCACAAGGTGGTGACATCACGTTTTGGCAAAAGGAATTTAACCGTATTCACCAGTTCTATAGGGCTCGCGTAGAGCACCAATTTGGACATTTGCACACTTGGGCAATAATTCGGTCCCGGTTCCGCAGCACAAATTTGCGGGCGTTGCGTCAAGCTGTTACCGTGTTGTGTGCCATCCGCAACATGTCCCTTTGCTTCAACATTCCTTACGTGCCTTACACCGCTGCGTAGACAATTTAAATGTCTTCTATTAATGATGCGGTGCGCTCCGCCGCCAAAAACGCTATATCGGAGTGCCCCGTCGGCTTTGAAGCACGTTGCAAAATTTTGGAGGTTGTCTTGCAGCATCGGGGGTCCCACAAACATTGGGCCTCCGATGCTGCGTGGGCGTTGCTGCACGACGCCGAATTCAAGGCGTCGTTGCCGGACGGGGTGGGGCACACGGAGCTGCAGGTTGGCGGTACCACCTTACATAAGCGGTACAAGCGGCGCCAACCGGCCGGGGACGTGGTGGATGTTGACGCACCGCAGGCCGACAACATTGCGGATGAGCCGCGGGAGCCGCAGGATTTGGGGGCACCTTCCGCGGATTTGGGGGCAACTTCGGGGGATGAGGGGGCAATCATGAAAGCAAGTGTGGTAAGCAGTTCAAGGACAAGAACGGTCTTGTGGGGCACGAGCCCATTTGTCCAATGCGTCCATCTACGGGAAAGTTTCTTCCCTTGGGGCAATTGCAACGCAAAAATTTCCATAACCCTTTTTTGCAAATTTGCCCAATTGTTGCCGAATTGCTTTTTGCCTTCCTTCCACAGCAAATGTGGATTCTTCTGGTGTTGTGTCGCCGGGTTTATGTTGAGACGTATCAAGAGGTCACTGCTGATGACGAGGGCTCGGTGTATGGAGATGAAGAGGAGGAGGGCACTGTGGTAGAGGCATAGCCATAGTCCCATATTTGCACCCTCTTTTGTCACGATATATATTTTTCACCCCAATTTCTCTATTTCACTTTCGCATGGTAGCCCGTTGTTTGGGGCTCCTCTTCACAACAATGCGATATGAGACATTGATGATTGTCTTTGCATTATGTCTTTGCCACATTGTGTATCTTCAGCTGCACTTGATATTGAGCATGGGAGGGAGGGTGGTCATTTCGCACTTCAAAAGAGGCCACACAACCTAGTAGCCCCAAATGCAGTAGCACATATAGCCACAAGTCAAAAGGGGTTGGCTTGCACCCCTAGGGACCCCAAGTGTGGCCGTTTTTTCTTCGTTTTCCTTGATTTTGGCCAAATTTCCCCCCCAGCCATTTTTGGCCAGCCGTGGCCAGCCACGGGGGGGGAGGGGGGGAGGGGGGGGGGGGGGAGGGGGGGTCCAACCCCCCCAGCCGCGGCTAGCCGCGGCTTGGAACACCCCCGAAGTGCCCGCCATGGGAGAACAGGTAGGGGGGGGGGGGGTACTTTTCAGGTCCGTGTTGGGCCCGTGTTAACACAACACATGAGGGGGTGGGGGGGTACTTTTCACCGCCTGTGTTGGGGCCGTGTTAACACGTCCAATAGGTACGTGGTACGTGTTGTGTGTTGTGTTGTGTTGTTTTCCTTTTGTGTTACGTTGTGTTGTGTTGTGTTGTGTCATTCCTTGTTTTGTTTTGGGTTTTTTTCTTGTGTCATTTTGTGCAGTGTTCTTGTTTTTTATTTTGTTGTGTTGTGTTGTGTTGTGTTGTGTTGTGTTGTGTTGTGTTGTGTTGTGTTGTGTTGTGTTGTGTTGTTAACACAACATAACATAACACAACACAACACAACACAACACAACACAACACAACACAACACAACACAACACAACACAACACAACACAACACAACACAAAACAACACAACACAACACAACACAAAACAACACAACACAACACAACACAACACAACACAACACAACAAAAAATCTGCGGGTTCGTGTGTTGCCATAGGGGGGACAGAGGGGGGGGGGGGTACTTTTCAGGTCCGTGTTGGGCCTGTGTTAACACAACACAGGAGGGGGTGGGGGGGTACTTTCTACCTCTGTGTTGGCCGGCCGTGTTAACACGCCCGTTCTCCATGGGCCCACCCTCCTTTTAAACGTAAAGCTTCGTGCGATGAAAATTCAAGAATTCAACAAATAGGGTGTTTACCACGCATGCGGATAAGTGTACCAAGTGCCTGGAAAACCTAATGGTTAAAAGGTCGAGGTGGATTGATGCCAACAACCGCATGTCACATGAGGTTTGGCAAGCCCCCGGAGGTTATGCCATGGACTTTTCATGTCGTGGTGGCTTTCCCCTTTGTTGAATCAATGCTCGGTTTGTTCATGATTCTCTCTTGTTGCTTCGGTGTAGACCTTTGCTTCTTTATGTATAGCCCCGAGCTCTGATTACTTGTCTTGCAGACTTGATTTCATGCAATGTCCGCTTTTCAATGTGGATTGAGATGGCATCGACGGCTTATGTCAGACTCGAACTTTGCAGGGTTTGTTCAATTCGTGGATAGAAAGGTGGCAAAAGGTCAACAACCGTTGCGAGCCGGTAGACAATGGCATGAGGAAGAACTAAAAAAGGTTTCCCGTGATCATGTCCACACATCCACACACCTTGTCACCTTCGCCTTTTGTGGTTTCTTGAAAGATTGCCCGAAACAAACGGACACTTTCGCCACGCTTTGAAAACCTTGCAGAAGTGCGTCTTCTTGTTCACTTTGGTTGGAGTGCACAACCATGCACGACGTTAGAAAAATTGGAGCCTAAAAATCGTGTTCCGGTTTTAAATGATGCAACATGTTGGAGGAAACTAAAGTGTCCCTCGCACACGAAGTGCTAAATGACACGACACGTGTTATCCTCCCATGGAACATGGGCGTGCTTTTCTCTTAGCGATCCCTTGTGCGTGTCCTCAGGTGCATGGTTGTGTTTCCATTTGTGAATGCACCAACGTGGAATACCACCCGCCCTATGCATTTGTAGGGGGTGTTGCAACATCGATTTGGGACATAACAACGCCCGTTTTACAAGTCCATTCTATCTCCGTTTGAGGGATGCGATGCATGGTTTTCCACATTTGGACGAGAGAAGAGATCGAACACGCAAACTAGCGCCCCCACTTTCCCACCTTAGCGCAGTCCTACGCCGACTAGTTTGTTTGCCTGTCTCTATAGGTGACAAACGACGATTTAGTTAAGCTGTACCAAATGTGCTGGAAGGAGCGCAACATGTTGTGGACCATGCGGGAGTGGTACCAGTCCAAAAAAGAGGAGGTGCCTCATGCCGAGCGCATTGAAAACGTGCAGAACACAATTCACGGGATTCGCTGCGTGTTGAAGTACCGACATGAAAAAGCAGCGTGGGTGGCTTGGAAGCTATGGCTCCATGAGTTGAAGACGAAAGATTGGGTTGTTGACCCAATCACCGGAAAAATTGAAAAGAAGGAGAAAGAAGGTGTTGACCAAACGATCCCTGATGATTTGCTCAAGGTTGAGTACCCAGCAAAGCGGAAGGGTTGGTGGCACCCATACTTCAAAAACAAGTTGCGTACCGCGCCTCGCCCATGTGCTCCAGATTGGGGCCAAACTATTATTAAGAAGAGGAAAGCCAAAGATGCCCCGAAATTTCGCTCGCAAGAAAAAGTGAGGAGTACAGCCGACCTTCTCAGAGAGGGGTCGCGGGCTAAGTTGCGCGGGCCGCCCGATCCGCGGCGGTATGGAAAACGGCCAAGAAGGGTGAAGAGAGTTGAGAAGGGACCCAATTTTGCCAAGCTATAGTTGTTTTGATGCGGCAGGACTTCCATGCTGCACAATGGGAAATAGGGCATTGAGCAATTTGCCATAGTTGGCGGGAAACAATCAAGAGGCGGGGTGGACGGGAGGCGCCAGCGTTGAGTAAGGTGTAACCGTACGACCGTAGCCCAAGCCCCCTCCCCCCAAGAGTGTTCCAGTTTTTCATGCTTATCCTCACATTGAATACTATGAAGCTACACGATGAAGCTTTTGCCCGTTGCCTTTGGCATTGCGTTTCACACGCGCGCGCGCACACACACTCACACACGCATGAGCAATGGGTGGACTTGTTGAAGTTGATGCAAACTAGATATGCAGACTGTGCTGCAAAAGACAAGAGCCAGAGAACAACGGAAATAGAAACAGAACGGTGTGGACGGAGCCTCCACCACATTCACCGCCGGTGGATGTGTTGTCGACCATCGCTACTGATTGCAGGTTATGGTGCTTTGACACTGTGGAGCTTTTGCTCGTTGCCTTTGGCATTGCGTTGCACACACACAAACACACACACATGGTTGTTGGAACTGCTTGCACTTTCCATCTCTAAATGAATACTGTTTGTGAACCCGGTTGGCATTCGACTGCTATGCAGCATAGCACATAGGAGGTTGCGGATCACCACCACTACCACCACACCACCACCACCACCATCGTTGTCGTCGTCCTCACCCATCACATCATCATCATCCCCATCATCATACCATCATCCTCATATCGTGGCTCTGAGGAACACAAATCGCATGTCATTGTTTTCCCACTTCGCCTCTTTCAGACATTGCCATTTTGCCGTACACAGCACCCCACCAACCTTTTTATGGAACACTCCCCACCCCTCCCCCGCAGCACTGGACACCGTACCCACCAGCCTGAATTGAGTTCTCTGATTTGGTGATTTTTGATGGGTTCACGGTTTCCCTCTCCGGCCACGACTGCTGTGGCGCGTTGGCAAGCCATGCATAATGCATCCATTGGCAGTAGTTTGGCTTCCAGAATTCTAACCAATTGGGGTAGGGGTTGGGGGATCCTGCATTCGCACAAGCACGCAAGCACGATCCAAGGCTCAGGCGTCACTCTGCAACCCCGGCGAAGATACGCCTCACGAAGCTGTACACCTCCTTTTTGAGGTATCGCGCCAGACGCTGTGTAGCTGTAGAGCAGCCAGCCAGCCAAACTGAATCGCTCAACTGACCATGTAGACCGCAAATTATATATTCAGACGATCTGGATTGATCAGTTCATTGGGTTTGATGGGCCTGGTGGAATCGACTATTGTGGTCGCCTCTTTGCATTGTAAAGCTGCCTTTTAGGGTTGCAGCTGAGCAACAGCCAATTTGGCCTCGTGCACCTTCCAAGTAGGAAAAGTTAGTGGGGAATGGTTTGCCGCAAGCGCGAAGCAACGGGTTGGGGTTGGTTCGTGAGGCTTCCGCCACAGGGCGCCACAAGCCTGTCTGATTCTGCACCGAACTGTGTGGGAGTACTCTCGGTTGTGGGGAGTGGCGCGCAGGGTCTTGTATGGGTCGTGCATGTCGTTTTAGAGTCGGACGCGGTGGGCGGTTTCTGCATTTCGATCTCAGCGGCGGGCCGCGCGCTGCCCCACGTACTGACCCAGGGGCAAGGGGGTATGCACAAAGAGGGTGGGTGACAAGATAAAATGAAGTGGGAGGAACAGATAGCTCATGCTGACCCTCAGCCTGGAGGAACAACAACAACAACAAGGCTGCTGTTCAAGCCCAGCACCCCTCGTTCCTGCGACATGCCACCGTGCCCATGAAAGCCGACCTCATCTGACCACCATTCAAGGTGCAGCGTGTGGGCTTGTTGATTGCTGATAACAGGAGGCTTTCTGTCCGCATTGTTTTGGGTTATGCAAGGGGAACGCTTGATGCTGTGGTGACTTGCTGTGTGTTTCTTCATGGCTGGACCTGACAATGTTGAGTTTGCCAATGTGGGGCACCAACTCTCCAATGGTTTGCCGCCAGTTGGTGCCGCAGTCTGCCGTGATGTGATGGCGCAGTTTAACAACCTCCATGGCAACCTATGATTTTGCTGTGTGGTACATCGCACGGAACTCGATCAATTCAACGGTTCATTTTCTGCTCTGCGGGTGTCAACAGGATGTCGGTGTAATTCAGGGTGCTGCTGCAAGCCCCCGCCGAAAAAGCGACACGATCGAAGTTTTACCTTCACCTCCAAATTTCTTGCAAGACCTTAAAATACAAAGGCATTTGCATTCAGCATCGCCAATCGGATGATCGCAAAAAAAATACTCAGGACCTGAAACGTGAAGCTTCAGTCCTCCGAGACCCAGTTCGACAGGCTTCAGATGCCAAATATTTGTACCTTTGGCGACATGCAGTTGCTCACAGCTCCACCACTCCGGGAGGTGGCGGGGTGGTGCACTCCACCACACACTGTACCGCTAGTAATTTCCAATGGGATAACAAACTAAGGGGGGGGGTGAGTAGAGAGAGGGAGAGGGGGGCAGAGAAGCACAACACCAGAACTACCATGTGGTCCTCGCCACGAGCAATTCTATTACATGGTTGCCGGAAAAGGCAACATACATGGTACTGCAGTAGTTCGGAGCGGAAAGCCTCTTCGTAACACACAACTGACCATACTCGTTGGCACCAAATATATTCATTTGGTCGACTACATATGTCGCAAACAACACGTAAGAATTAGCAAGAATGCACCGCGTCAGCATGAAAATATTGCATCCTTTATCACCGATCGACAAGCGGGGTTCAACAAAAAACTTTTCTGCAATTTTGGAAGTGTGTCCCCCCACCAGGTATACTCGACCACCTGCGGGTTAGGCTGTGCATAAAGGTTTTTTTGTTTGCACAAAAGGTAGGGGTTGCTGACATTGCGAGCCACCACTCGCAAGAGGGAAGGGGGGTACAAGGAGAGCGTTACGAAGGATAGCATAACTGAATTGAGGCAACGGACAGCCCCTAACACCGAGTGATTTGCAAGAAAGCGAGGATCGACAAAGGCAGTGAGGGACAGAGCAGGCAGATGCTTCGTTGTCCCTGACTGTCAGGGTGCCAGTTGTCACAACAGCTACAGATGAATCTGTTTCGGTTTCTTGCGCGCGCGCGCGCGCTCTCTCTCTCTCTCTGTCTCTCTGTCTCTCTGTCTGTCTCTCTCTCTCTCTCTCTCTCTGTCTCTCTCTCTCTCTCTCTTTCTCTTTCTCTCTCTTTCTGTCTGTCTCTCTCTGTCTCTCTCTGTCTCTGTCTCTGTCTCTCCCCCTCCTTCCAGGAAGGACAAGGGCCAGGTGAATGGCCCTTGTCCTCCTGGCTGACCTGAACTGAGCGGTTGCCACTTCTAAGAATCTAGAGAGCATCTGTGTGGTCATAATCGGCCCCGTCTTGATATCCAAGGCACTGCCTGTGCCATCAGCAACAACCCCACCTGCTGCTGCTGTTGCTTGCTGCAATTTCCCCAAGAGGCAGTGTGCCCGAGGAGGAGGCCTCATCCATTATTCTTTTGGGCGACGGGAAAAAAGCATGGATAGCATGTTGCGACGTTGCTGCAACTGGCTCCATGCCTGGTTCTGTGCATGTGACTTCACATCCCCACCACAAGCACTGCCAAAATTGTCCACCATGGCACCACACATGGGACACATTTCTCTGGAGTATTTACGCTGGAGTGTTTTGCTTCATCATTCCTAAAAGCAATGTGGCCTGCAAACAAAGCACACCGCAGAGAAACACCAAACAAGCAACTCCTAGGCAGCTGCCCCAGATGACTTGCCAATCTCACTCCAAACTTGATACATCACCCCCTCTTGGTGGTGCAGAACGGGGGGGTTGGGGGGCCAGAGCGTTCTTGCTTCTTGAGGATGCTTGCGTTTCTTTACAGCCCATAAAAATGTGCCCAGTCACTTCGCTGCCTTGGTTGTGTGTTGCTCCTCTGCAGTTGGAAAGGAGAGCTTGGGCGTGTGCTTAACCCCAATGAGCCCCAACCTTTGCTCAACCTGCCCATCCCCAGAAGTATGTGAACGACTTTGGCCCGAGTCTAGGACCTTGGGAACAAACATCCAAAGAACAACATCACCTGGGCCACAGTGCACGGCCTAGGCACATACACCCAAACACACAGTGATATCAGTGGGAGTCAGTCCCAGAGTGGTGCTTGGTTCATAACCCACCACCTCATCTGTTTTTGGGGTACGGAAGTGAGCACTCGCACTAGGGCTGGCAAAGCTTGGGGTTTTGCAATCCTCGCCCATACCTACATACGCGATTCCGAGGGCGCCCGGACCAGCCGCAACCCCCATGTTTGGTGATTTCCACCCCTCAGATTTACCCAGCTAGACACCTAGACCCCTGTACCTAGGCTGTACCTAGGGTGCAGCAAGGCCATTTTGGGACCAACCATGGGTCAAAGAGGGGTCCGACACACCTTTTTCCAAAAATGATATTGGACCATTTCGGGTACAAAATCGGGTGAATTGAGCCCATTGGGAGCCCATTTTGACGCCTTTTAGCCCATCTAGCCACATCAAGGCGCCAATTTCTACACTTTTGGTGTGCCCTAGAGCCATGCCTCGGGGCCACCTAGATTTGGGGAGAGAGGTGTAGATTGGAGGATATATTACTGCACCCCTTCCCCTTGAATCTTGCAAACAACAACCTTGAATCTAGTTAACAACAACAACAACAGCAACACAAGCTTGAATTAAATACTGGTCGTGCCACTGGTAAAATCAAAAATAAAAGCGTTTATTCGTTTATTTTCCGAAAATGCCGGATTTTGGGCTGCCACCATTATTTATCGATGTTTATTGACGTTTAGTTGTGTTTTCTCATATTCCTGCATTGCTCAGGGAAGATTTTGGGCCGTTTTACTCTGCAATTTCTTCGATTTTCATCATTTTGCGTGTTTGTCAACTTCCGACCACACAGGTCAAAAGGGTCATACACATACCCCTCCACCACGTAAACATCGCCTACCAACTAGGGGTCCCGTAAGGACGCTCACCGTTTTTTTCTTCATATTAAGGGTGCCACTTCCAACCGCCGTTGATTACCCTCGAACCGCCGTCGGCTTTTCGGCAATTCTGTGCATTGATTAGAGATGGTGTTGGATCGCTTTGTTGTGCGATTTGTTTGTCTCATGTGATCATGGGTCCTTTTTAGTCACTTTTTCCTGTCCGGATCCTCGAGATGGGTGGTGATGTATGGGTGCGGCCGCTCGGTCAAGTGGCACCCGAGGGTGTGCATTGGATGCACTTGCCTAATGTTGCCGCTGCTCTCCGCCACTTGCATTCCCCAGCAGGCGGCTCCCTGACGAAGTTGCACCACAACCAAGTCTCCCGGGCCGCCAAGAGTAACGCCACACGTGACGGCTGGGCATTCACTATGGAGGAGCCGCTGTCCGCCACAGCCGCAGCGGCTGCCCCATCACCATTGCCATCGTCATCGCAACCGGGAGCCGCCCGCCGCTCCCTAACTCCATTTTTCCTGGTTGCCGTAGGATGTGCTTGCTGTGCCGCAAACATTTGTGGCACCCTGTACACCTGCACTAGGTGCCACCGGGTGGTCGATGAGGCCTACATGCAAGTTGTGGGACCATTTGTTCACTGTTTCTTATGCACTTGCCGTGCATGTGGAAACGAGGTGTCCTCACACACCATTGAATGTAAGGGTTGTCATTTCCGCGTGCATGCGGAATGTACCACGGATGGCATTTGTACCCACTGCACGGTGAGGGTGCCACCATCTGACGTTGTGCCCAAGCCGCACAAGTTTAAAACGGAGTGGCTTCTTACTCGTCCGTGGCTGCGGTACGATGCCATGTGTGTGCTCATGTGGTGTGCCGCTTGTCATGCACATCCGCAACTTGGGCACTCGCTTTCGTTCATCCAGGGACGTCCAATTTTCAGTTGTGGTCCATTAAACAGGTCCGGCACGCACTGTGTGTCGCTCGCCTTATGGCAGTCGGGTGGGCGTGTCACAACATTCATCTAGAGGTTGCCCCTCCATGTGCCGGACGGCATTTTGGCATTGTTCGGTACTGTGTACAAAATTGTGCAACACTCAAGTCCCCTCACACATCTGGAAGGGAATGCCGAGCTAGTGGCACTCAACAAAGGCACCATTACCTCAAGTCATCGCCCCCGCCCCTCTGGTGTAGAGATTTTGCGCTTCATTGCGGAGCCATTCCGTGCCACACAAGGAGAGAATGTGAAGAACTATCATTTTTTTACCCTTGCGTCCGACTCTTGCACCGACCGCTCCTCGAAGAAGGAAGAGCTTTTTTGTGTTCGTACCGTTGTGGATGCAATGATAGGTACCAGTTTTTTCTTATGTCAATCCCTCCCCTCCGGTACAGCCCTGGGTATTGTCACCGCATTGAAGCGCAGTATGGCCCATGCTGGGGTGGGGTTGGACGTGTGGATCCCGAAGCTCTTTTTCTATTGTGGGGATGGGGCAAGTGTGGTCCAAGGTGAGCACGGTGGTATTATTGCCATCCTTGGTGACCGTGACGGTAGTTAACGATGCCTTGCACAACAACGATGCGGCACCGTCAACTGCAGCCGCGAGGAACATTGTCCATGTGTACGATGACGAACAGGAGGAGGAGGAGGAGGAGGAGGAGGAGGAGGGTGGTGAAGTGGAGGAGGAGGAGGAGGAGGAGGGTGAGGGGGAGGGGTGCTTCTGCCTCGGGTGCGAGCACGACATCAGGGCTGTCACGGAGCGGGAGGGGAATGAGGGGCCAATGGGCCACTGAAGCAACTGCAGTTGGGCAGTGGAGCCTGCGCACAATAAAACATAGAAGCATTTGATTAGAAACACGTTCCCTCTGCTTATGTTGTGTTGTGGCTTCATGTGCAGGGCATGGATTACAGGAAGGGATTAACAGAGACCACTAGGAATTATTAGCATGCAATCCAAAAAAACCGGGAAAAACAACAACACAGGAAAAACCATTTTCAGTTGAATGAAAGTCCCGAAAATAAACAGTGATTAAGAATAAACAACATGGGATTAGATTTGTACCAAAATTGAACAATAACATCCTGCAATGAACCAAAAATAAACCGCACCCAAGGAAACATGTCTGAAAAACATACAGACATTTCTGAACATGTACAAGAAAATTACACAGAGCTGAATGGCCAATCACATGCAACAATTTTGTTTCCTATGAACCTGCAATGGAAGGATTAGGAAAAAGGAGGCGTGTATCAGCAAAAATGGCCATTTTTGTAAACAATTTGTCAAAAAACAAGGGAGAAAACAGTCACTAGTCAAATGGCCTTTGGCTAGTGTTCATTTCAAGCTTGTCACAACGACAACAACAACAACAACAACAACAACAACAACAACAACAACAACAACAACAACAACAACAACAACAACAACAACAACAACAACAACAGCAGCAGCAGCAGCAGCGGCGGCGGCAACCACAACCACCCTCCTTTCCGCTTTGGCTAGTACTCCGTCCCATCGCTTCGGGCTCCACTCTACTCTAGCCGTCCCAGTGCATAGGTGGTGCCCTTGCCAAATCCTAGTTTGTAACAGACCTTTTGGCTACAATACTTCTAGCAAGACTACCTCTGTGAAGAGTGCTGATATAGAAGGTCAAACTCCAGGCAAAACATGATGATGAGAAAGAACATTGTTAAGTCATGTGACTAACCCACTCTTTAGATTGGTCAAAGGGTGTTGTAGGTGTTGAACAAATGGGAGCGTGGGGGGGGGGGATAGTGCTCCAAAAAATACGTTAACACACAACCAATAGAACAAAACAATTTGGTATGTGAAATCAATATATACATTTCGGCAAGCAACAACACTCATTGTACCACCTTCAATGAGTTGCATGTACAGAGCATAATGTTCCCTATGTAGGGCCACCAATGCCACATCAATCACTTGCATGGAGACTGCCAGGAATGACAACATCCCATATGCCCGGCCATACCAGACACATGTAGCACAACAGGGAAATGTGTGCAGTTGCTGAGTCAAGGATCACCAATGCCCCAACCAAACAAAGCAACTATTAGACAATTTAAGTAATGAAAGTGCCATGCATGCAGACATAAGTGGGATTAGAAGTTACCAACAAATTGTTTGGATTGCTCATCACCTTGGGCTTGTGCAATTTCAAAATAATGGCAAGTTTTAAAAGGACAGGGACAAGGTTGTCACCTTCTTTCTAGACAAAAAGCAAAGCAATCAAGTTGCCATCTGCTTGAAATGTGTGTCATCCATTTGAATGATCACACTGTTGTCACCACGGTGGCAAACCCTGCTTAGTACACATTTGCACACGGGACAGGAAGGGGGTTGAGTTGTTGATGGGACAAATTGAGAGGTTAAATGGGTGCCGAAGTCTCCCCTGCTGGATTTGGTGTGCCCATTCTGTGGTGTTGAGCAAAGTTCTTTGATTTCCCATTTTTTATCTTGAGGCTTGACGAGGCCTGCACCATCTAAAAATACCTTATTCCCCATCTTGTACCTGTTCTGGGTTGCATTGCCTCAATCTTTCCAGATCATTTTGCAGAGGTTTAGATCCATTTGCCCCAGGACCCATGAACCTTGCCAACGAATGAGGGATCTCATCAATGTTGATCTAGATTGTTGTGTTCTTTGGTTATCGACATACCACAACTTTGTTCACCCAGGCTTCCTGTTCCTCATTTGGGGGCGTTTTCGCACAGCGCGTGCACAGCGCGTGCACAGCGCGCGCCCAGCGCCAGTTATTACGGTGTTTACCCCGGTAACAGCCCTGAAAACCTGCCACCTCTAGAAGCATGCATGAGCAATTCAAAACTCCGAAATTCAAACGTGTCGTGTTCTCAGAATTATCCAATGTTTAAAACAATGCAATGTAGACAATCAAATTGTCTTGCGGGTGTTACTCCTTGATACCCGTAGCCTCGGAATCCAAGTCCACGTTGATATATGAACGGATGACTTGAACGAACGGAGTCCGAAAAAAAAAGTGGAGTGATGGACTCCTTCCCCGATCGTCAGGCGGCGGCGAAGGGTACATACATGCAAGAAGGGGGGGGGTTGATGCTACAAGGATACACAATGGCAATAGTACCCTGTGGCAATCCTACACCCGAAAAACTGCCTACTGGTGGTGGAGAATGGCCTACTTTTCGCACAGCGCACGGTACGCCCCCTTTGTCAAGTGTGTTGTGCCGCTGAGTTTTTTTTGAGAGTGTTACAATGCCACTTACGAAAAGCCTTGATACATTTTTGGTATCAAGGGACCGTGGTTCTGTAGCTATGCACTCAGCTTCTTTCCTTAACACTTGTGCCGTGATCACCGCGTTTTGCGCTCTTCTCTCATAGAGCCATTTCCATAGAGCCTCGCCAACCTTCTACAATAATTTCTTCCTTCTTGCCGTAGAAATCCGTTGTGCCCCTTTCGGTGAGACCAGCCCTTTCCAATTTTGTGACAGTTGTCCTCCGTGCATTGAGTTGTTTTTGCTTGGCCAAGCCATACTGCACATTGGATGGTCCCAAATGGCACTTTCTCCTCCATCACTCGGGCTCGGACTACGTGTGCTCAGGCATTCAGGGGTCCGTATACAAGTGGAAAGCAGCCAATTGGTGCAATTAGAAGGGGCCTGTCCCAATGCACATATCTGGGATCAGTTAGTCACCCTACTGGACTTGTTCCACGCGCAAGTGCAATGGATATGGGTACCGTCCCATGTGGACATACCAGGGAACGAAAAAGCAGATGAGCTCGCGGACACGGGACGCAATAGAACACCTCTGGTGACAATCCTCCCCCAAGAACCCCCCTCCCCCCAAGCGGAGCATGTTTGCATTTGAAACATTGAACCAGTCATTGCTAGGGGTCAAGCCGAAGGAGTGCCATGCCATGCAGCCCCGAAGCAGTGGAGGTGGTAGAATGCAGCGCGTATTGGCTGTTTTCATACGGGCACTTGATATATTGATCTGGAAGGCACGATCTGCTATCTCAGGTACATATTTGAACCACCACTGTACTTACTGACCTCTACAGTGTACATGCAATAGTGGAGCACCCCAACCAAGAAGGGCCTCCATCACCGGCTCTCATGGTTGCGTAGGGCGGATCACCGAGAAATCCACCCACCACGGTCGGTGTTCAACTCCAATGGGGACACTGGAAATGCAAGTGTCGTGCTGGCATCGCCGCTCCTTTTTGCGTGCATCTTCAGCAATTTGCTGATGGCTCTGATTCAACTGGAATCCATTCCCCGGCACGCGTTTGCCAGCTGAGAACTCCTCCAACTTCCCTGAATCTCACATTCTTCCAGTGAAAATCCGTCCCCAGGGCGCCCCTGGCTTCCTCCAGCAAGGCATACGGCGACCGGCCCTTAGGCTCCTGACCAGATGTGGCATTTTTCCGCGTCATGTACGCCGTGTGCAATTTGCAGAGCACTTCCCAGATCCGGTACGCATATGCAAGTACATGATCACGGGGGGGGGCTTGGTCATTGGCCCCTTCATGATCCAGCGGACGCTGCAGAGGTAGCCCCGTGTGGTCGAGAAATTCTTGAAGGGCTCCGACACATAGACGCATCCATTGTGCCACTCTGTCCTCCTAGACGAACTCGTCCAAAAGCTCCCGGCGTCACCTCCGGGATGCTCTCCTTTTGCTTGATACTGGTACGCTGCAGCTCCATTCTCAGTCTCTCAATTTCCTGCGCTTGGGCCCGCATGGCCGCTGCCATGCTCTGTACGTCTGCCGGTGCCCCGTTGTCCGTGTCCCCCATCCTGATTGGTGCTCACACGCAGTACACGCCACACAAAAAACAAAAACGGACAGAAAACTGCTTGAAAGTGAAAAGGCAAACAATTGTTTGAGCACAAACAAGGGTTTCCTAAACTAGAATCACTGGTGTCACTGGAACAATCAGCGGAGTCCGATCATGAGGTGGCTTCCGCACTACCGGAGGTTACCGAAGACAGATCAGAACAGGAAGCTGTCACAGGAGGAAGCACTGAGAGTGTCCCCACGGGACCACAATGTACTAGATATGGCCGGAGAGGCGGCTCGTGTCATACTGGCATAGGGGGAGGGCGTGACATTGGCCATTAGATGGTCCCCCGCTGATGGTTGGTACCCTGAGGCCATCCGTTCAAGCCCTAGGGCACTAGGAAATGGTTCCAGGGTGGTGACAAAAGGTATGTCCCCCGGGCTGTGGGAGGCTACTGTGGAGCAGCCCTTGGAGTCTCTGGTGGCCATGTGCGCAGTACTTAAGCTGTGTGTTGTGTCAGTGGACCAGGTGGTGGTAGTCGCCGGTGTGGCAAACATGCCCCCCACAGGCAGCACATCAATGGCATGTGGGGGAGACCCTCTCAATGGGGAGACATTGGCGAGGCGGGGCCTACCCACAACACTGCAAGACTGTGGAAGGTTCTTCGGTACATGTGGACTGTGGCTCGGGTGCTCCGCTGGGGGATCAATGGTCGGTATCGATCGACTGAATGTCCCCGCCATAGACAATTCCAGCCATTAGTCCAAAGGTTCTCACAGGATGGTTCATGTGTCCCAAGTCGATTCGGCGGGGGGGCGTGTGTGCTCCTTTCGCTGGATCTGGTCGCGCTGGTGGGGACCGAGGACGAGCCCAGCTTTCTTGATGCTTGGGCCGCCCAATCGTGGAGGGCTGGGACCCGCAGAGCGTATGCGCAAAAGTTGATCGCGGAATTCTAGGAGGCCTCTGGAGAGACGTCGTTGGCTCGGGTGCTGGCAGGGTTCCTGGCTGCCAGGGTGGAGGCGGGAGAGAGACAGTCCACGTTGCGAGGATATAATGCGGCGGTGCGGGCCGCTAAGGATCTCGGCTGGATTGGACCGCCAGTCCAGCAGTTGCACAAGCGCATTGCCCAAGCTGCGCCTAAGGTGGGCTTTTAGCCCTACTTGCCCCTTGAGGGTTTGTGCGTCCTCGTTGAGAGAGCAGAGCTCCAGCCTGGTGCATTGCCTATGGCTTGCGTGGCAGTGCTTTGTTGGGTCCTTTGGCTTCGCGTTGGTGAGGTGTATGGCCTCCGTATGGGGGATGTATCATTGCCGCTATGGCTCCCCGAGACTGGTCAGGAGGGCTGGCAATCGCGGCCCATATCGCCTTGGGCGGATTGATATCGTGAGGCATGGCGTGGCTGGTGTATGAACAATTGTTGCGCTGTCCTGATAAGGTGGAGTTCCGTGGGGTCCTGTGCCTGGGCAGGGGCACCAACCCCCGGATCTGCGTAGTGGAGGTGCATGCGGAGGCCGTAGGGGGGATGGGGGGGTTTACATAGGGGCCCGGTGGTGCAGTTGGAGTTGGGCCTGGTCTAGGAAGTTGAGCGGTATGATGCGGAGGGCACTTGCTATGTATCGTCGATATAGTACAATGGTATCACTCGTGGCCCCCGCGGCGGGGGACGGGGGTTCGATGCCCGGAGTGGGCTGGTGTGTGGCGGCCCGCTGTGGGTTGTACTCGTCTTGTAGTCATTGAATACTTGGGTATCATCTAGGAGGTATTATTTTTATGTCCCCCTGAGTGTGCCGGGAGATGTCAGAGACGGGGTGAGAGCATACCTGAAAGTGCACGGGGGGCCCAACCTCCCAGTGCGCTCCGTCATCGCGGGCCGTCGCGAACCATGGAGGCGACGGCGCAGGCCGCCCCATGAACAGTTGTTGTTCTTGGTGTTACGGTGGAGTGGCTCGACATGGTACAGGCGGTGGGTACAGCGCTTGCGGCTGGTGGTTTTTGTTCCGGGTTTCCTACCACATCGGTAGAGTAGCATACTGGAAGTGCACGGGGGCTTCGTCCCGGAGGGCGTAGGTTCGATGCCCGGCGTGGAGGCGACGGCGGCGGCGGCCCTTTTGTTTTGGGCGCGGGTGGCTCTAGGGTCGTTTTGGCGTGGCTTTTCTGGCCCTTCGGGCGTGCAGGGTTTGAGCTGTCTGGGTTGGGGAGTATATTCCTTCCCCTGCCTGTGTAGCGCTTCGCTTGGGCGCCTTTCCTTCGAGATCAAGTGTGTTGTGTGTGTATGGGCCTCGCACTACACCTCTATGGAGCAGCAGTTTTCGTTTGCTTCCCCCTCCTATAAGGTAGTACACCCAGTCTGAGTTGCATGATTTGTCCTGATTTGGTGCAGTGTGTTCCTTCCCCCTTGGCAAACCCTTGTTTGTGCTCAAACAATTGTTTGCCTTTTCACTTTCATGCCGTTTTCTGTCCGCCCACCCACCCACCCACGGGGGGGGGGGCAGTCGGGACTGGGTGGGGAGCAGGAGGGGAACTGGGGAGGGCTGCATGATGGGTGCCTGTGGCAGGTAGTGTTGCTCCATCGAGCTGGGTTGGGCGGGTCCCGGGGGTTCCGGAGATCATGCATGTTGGACCCACCCCCTCCCTACCCCAGTCACATCCTGAGCCAGGGTTGAGATAGTGTCTGCCTTTGTTTGTCTGCCCACCCGCCCACCCACGGGGGGGTTGGGATTTGTCTACTTGTCTGGTGTTGTCTCCCCCTGTTGTGGGGGGAGATGTCTGCAACTATCGCATCCGGGCCCTGGTGAGTGCGACACTTTGGGCAGTGCTGCCCCTTCTGGCACTGTGTGGTGTCTGGCACGCCCAGTCTGAGTTACATGATTTGTCCTGATTTGGTGCAGTGTGTTCCTTCCCCGTTGGCAAACACGAATGACTGGGGACATGTCCATGACACCCCTGTTTGTTTTCGCCTTATGTGGACTGATGGATAAGCCGAACCAGGGGCTGGGCCTACGCCCCCCCCCCCCCCCCAGCAGATACCCAATCGTCGTGGCCCAGTGGATACACCACACCTCTTCTGTCCTGTAGAGGATGGTTCGAACCCCGGGGGGGATAGAGATACACCGAACGACCCGAACCCCCCTTTTTGGGCAAGAGGGAGAGAGAGAGAGAGAGCGAGAGAGAGTAGGATGCAGTGGGAAAGGAACTGAGAGGAGCAACAGAGAGAAGAGAGAGAGAGAGTGGGGCGCAGGAGAGAGAGCAGGAGAGAATGTGAGGTAGAGAGTGGGAGAGAGACCCACAGAGCAAGAGTCGGGGGCTAACCGGCGCAAAGGGAGGGTGGTGGGTTTGAGCTGACCAGGGTGTATGGGACGCCAAGACAGCACAGAACAGTCAAATGGAGAAATAACAGGGCGCCATTGCGCCCCTGAGCCACAGGCTCGACACGTCGTTACGTGTTGAAAGGCCGATGCATGACTGGGGCTGCGAGAGTGCGGCCCATGTGAGGAAGACGGAAGCAAGTAGGCATGAATATGTGGGCAGCATGCGCATGCATGGTGTGGAGCTGAAATGGTATGCGCCACACACAGTACAGCAACGATCTGTTGAGTTGCCTGACAGCCGGAGCACTTGCTGAAATGTTGAGAAGCCTTTGCGCTGCCAAAGGCGCCTTTGCGCCCCCGAGGCTCGAGTACAACACGTCCTCACGTACCAGGGAGCAAGTGCATGACAGGAGCACGACCTGCAGGGCAAGGGTTAGAGACTAACCGGCACTGTGGGTGGGTGGTGGGTGCGAGCTGACCTCAGTGTCCAGAGGGCCAGAGCCAATGCACAGTCAGCAACCACCTGGTGTGGTACAGAACTGGTCTGCGCTGCAGTGCAGCAAGCAAAACACTGAACAATGTGGTGATGACCATGCGCTTGTGACACGGGGGCGTATGCGAGCCCAGTATCCGTTGCCTCATGGCCCCCCCACAGCACCAACTCTCTTGAGCTTGGGGAGCATGCGTCTCTCCCACTGCGGTTATGCCCCCCCCCCCCCCCAAACTTGCCCCAGACCACATAGAGGCGGATGCCCCTGCCCCTTGCACGGTGCAAGCAACACTGCAGGTTGGCCGCGACATAGCTGGCCCCCATGGGGGCGCCACAGTGAAGTGCTGCACTGTATTCTCCAGTGTAAAGTAGCATGCAGCGGACACTTTCCTTGCCCGCGACAAAACAACCTGTGGAACAGTTGCGACATTGATCCCAGCTTTGAGGGCTGCGGGGAGCCACGGAAAACCTCGTGATATGGCCTCCATCATCTTCAGTGCACGTCACTTGAAGCTCAATGGTGGTGTGAAATGAATTTCCTGGCGAGCACAGTTTTTGGATCCCCGACCCCGATTGAACTTTTTGCAAACGGCGACAAACCGTGCTGCTTTGGCAGCCTCAGGGTCAACTTGTTGAGCAACTTGTTCAGCAACTTGTTCAGCAACTTGTTGAGCATCTGGTTCGGCAACTGCTTCAATAGCTGGTTCAGCAACTTGTTCAGCAACTTGTATAGCAACTGGTGCAACAACCGGTTCAGCAACTGGTTCAGCAACTGGTTCAGCAATTTGTTCACTTACTACTTCATCATCATCATTCGAATCAGCCCCAGTGTCTGATCCAGTGGATCCTTCATCATCTGTTTCTGCTGCCCAGCAATCATCAACTTCCAACTCATCATTATCACGTGCCTCAGCAAGGAAAGAAAGACCTGAGTAATCCATTTTGTATCTGGTGCAAATGGAAATAAACTCACATCGGGTCAAAGTAAAATCACGCACAAAAAATACAATCGCGCGTGTGATTTTAAATGGGACTGTGGTTTACAAAAGAAAGTGGAATCAACGATTGTTCGTTCGTTCACTCCCTTTTTTTGTTCGTTGTTGTCAACCAAAAAAACATGACAAAAAAACCTTCATGATTTCCGAGGCTTGGCATACATTGCTAATGCTGACATCCTGGCTGTCCAGTCTGGTATTGTGTCTATGTCACCTCTGATAGTGTAGTGCAAGTATTCCTGTACTCCAGCATGGGTTCAATTTTGTTGAATGGTTCATGAGTGCTGCACTCAGGGTTGTCAAGGGTTCGTTCACGTATTGCCATGTTCAACCTTCCCGACCGCTGGTTCCCTCTGTTCAGTGTTCAGCATTCAATGTTGAGTCCATGCTGGCGCGTTTATCTGATATGCCTCATATTCCGTTTCCACGCAGCCGCAGAATGATATTGCAGTTGCCTTGGCAAGTATGGGATGCAATTGCAGACTTTGTTCACTCAGAGTCACTGAGTCAAGGTTGTCAGAGGCTGAGGGAAATACTTGGGGGAGGTCGTTATTTGAAGCTGCAGTGCAACGCAGACCAGATTGTGGAGCATGTGCTGGAACATATTGGCAATTTACGCTCGCTGCAGCTTAGAGAAATTTCATGGAAAGAGGGTACTACACTAAAAGCCCTTGCAGCGCTGAAGGGGGCCCCCTTACTGCATACACTGACCCTCAACTTTGCGGTTAATTTCATGGCAAAGAGTGAAACGCAAGCTCTTGCGGTGCTTAAGGATGCCCCCTCGCTGCATACACTTACCCTGGACCTTGAGGACAATTCTGTAGGAGACAGTGGAGCACACGCCCTTGCAGCGTTGCAGGAAGCCCCTCTAATGCATACACTGACCATCAACCTTGCGGTGAACGAAGTGGGAGATGATGGAGCACATGCCCTTGCAGCACTCAAGGACGCCAACTCACTGCATGCACTGATCCTCAATCTTGCAGTGAATGGAGTGGGGGACTCTGGGGCACAGGCCCTTGCAGCGCTCAAGGAGGCCCCCTCACTGCAAACATTGACCCTGAATCTTGAGGACAATTTCGTGGGAGATGGTGGGGCACAGGCCCTTGCAGTGCTGAAGGAGGCTCCTTCACTGCATACACTGACCCTCAACCTTCAGGGGAACTGTGTGGAAGAGAGTGGGGCGCAAGCCCTTGCAGCGCTAAAGGATGGCTCCTCACTGCATACACTGACCCTGGATCTTGGGTTTAATTCCGTGAGAGACAGTGGGGCACAGGCTCTTGCAGCGCTGAAGGGGGCCCCTTTTCTGCGTAGACTGACCCTCAACCTTGGGGCAAATTCCGTAGGCGACACTGGGGCACAGGCCCTTGCAGCGCTGAAGGAGGCGGTCTCACTGCATACACTGACCCTCTGCCTTGGGTGGAATTCTGTGGGAGACAGTGGAGCACAGGCCCTTGCAGCGCTAAAGGAGGCTCCTTCACTACATACACTGACCATTAACCTTGCGGGGAATTCTGTGGGAGGCGATGGAGCACAGGCCCTTGCAATGCTGAGGGAGATCCCCTCGCTGCATACACTGACCCTCAACCTTGGGGGCAATTCTGTGAGCGACAGTGGTGCACAGGCCCTTGCAGCGCTGAAGGAGGCCCCTTTACTGCATACACTGACCATCAACCTTCAGGGGAATTCTGTAAAAGAGAGTGGGGCACAGGCCCTTGCCGAGCTGAAGGAGGCCCGTTTACTGCATGCACTGACCCTGGATCTTAAGGACAATTCTGTGGGAAACAGTGGAGCACAGGCCCTTGCAGCCCTGAACGAGGCCCCCTTACTGCATACACTGACCCTCAACCTTGGGAGGAATTCTGTGGGAGAGAGTGGGGCACAGGCTCTTGCAGCTCTTAAGGAGGCTCCCTCAATCCAAAAACTGACCCTGGTTCTTGACAGGAATTGCTTGGGAGACAGTGGGGCACAGGCCCTTGCAGCACTCAAGGAGGCCCCCTCAATCCATAAACTGACCCTGGATCTTGAGAGGAACTCTGTTGGAGACACTGGGGCACAGGCTCTCGCGGCGCTGAAGGAGGCCCGCTCAGTGCAAAGACTGACACTAAATCTTGGGTGGAATTCTGTCGGCGAGAGTGGAGCACAGGCCCTTGCAGCGCTGAAGGAGGCCCCCTTACTGCATTCACTGACCCTTAACCTTGGGGGGAATTCTGTCGGAGAGAGTGGGGCACAGGCCCTTGCAGCACTGAAGGAAGCCCCCTCACTGCATACACTGACCCTGGATCTTGGGGATCGCGGGGAGAGAGTGAGGCACAGGCCCTTGCAGTGCTGAAGGAGGCCCCATTTCTGCATACACTGGTGTATGGCTGGTGACCATGTCTTTTTTGGGGTGGGCCTTGCCTGCAGTGCACCTGCACGGTCACTTTTTTACTTGTCTGTTTGGCATCAACAAGAGCATGATGCCCCCTTAGACTGAGTAAAGCCTTCCTTCTGGTCGCTGTTGTTAGTGAAGGCATGCCTTATCAAAATCTCACTTGTAGGATACAGTAAACGTGAAGAATCACAGACATGCACCAGCCCATAAACAAAGAGCCTTGCCCATGCATGATATGATAACATGGGCTTGTCAACACCAAGATGCCGCAGACACTTCACGCTTGTGATCTTGCAAACACATGGGTAGCTTAAGAGGCTCTATAGTTGTGATCACTACCCTCAGAGCCTAATAGTGATTCTTAGAAACGGTTAGGTTAGGTTTGCCCAGAAGAATGGTGCAACCTTCATGATCCTTTTGTGCATTCCTCTTTTTCGATAACCTGGTCGCTCTCCTTGCCTTCTTGCATCCCCCAAAAAAAATTGCCCTTAAGACGCGACAAAATACTACTTTTAGAACATGGTCCGCCTGCTGCCTCTTGTCAATCAGCGTGACTTTTGCAAAACACATAAATGTCTGCAGGTACCCATTTTCTGGAAGAATACTCCCCTTTGAGCTAAACAACTGTTGCCACTGTAACAACCTGCATCGGAGCCAACAACATCTGCGCCTACCGCCAGGTCCTCCCCAACAGTGCACATCTGTTCTGCCAAAAGTCTAGCCCTTGCATAGACTGGTACAAGGCTTTCTGCCGTTGTCATGACAGCAGGGCCGACACCTTGGCGATCATCTATAGCATGATCCATCCCAGCAGTCCTCAGCAGTTGTACTGGTTGTTGATCCCCTGTTTAACCGCCCTGCATTCTGTTCCCATGGCAACAAGGCACACAGGACACTACACTGTGCACTCTCAGCACCAGCATGACAAGTGGCAAACACAGAAATAGTTTATCGTGCATACTGCAAACAAAACCACGGAGCCCAAAGTTGTGGGGAATGTACATTACTACAGAAGCAGGGTTTCTGAAGGAGCTGGCCCAACTGCCATTTGAGCATGGGGCTAGCCTGGCCCTAAGTAGCAAGACGGCCTGACGAGCATCCACTATCAACTGTGTCACTGTCGTCAAGATCATAGGATCAGTGTATGCAATGAGGGAGGCTCCTTCAGCTCTGCAAGGGCCGATGCCCCAGCCTTTCTTATAGACCGCAGATCGGGCAATCGATTTTGGGTTGTGTGCAGATTCACCATGCCACCTGTGGTTGGATGAGAAAATGGGATGGGGTGAACATCACCCAAAACATAGATGCTATTGTATGTGGGAGGCGAGGGGTGAGGGAGGCACCTAGCCAAGGACAAAGGGGAATCTTGCTCCACATCATTCAAGGCACATTGTTGATGGTTCTTTTTTGAGAAGTTCAAATTTATCCCTGAGCTTTCAGCTCTTGGATATTCCTGTTCGCACTGTTCATGCATTTTACTGTTGAGCCTTTAGCTCTTGGAAAGTGCCATTTGAGCAGTTTGCTGTGTGAAATTTTGGTACCATGTTTGCTAAGGGAACCCAAGCTTAGGGAATTTTTTTACATCCTATGCTGCGCGTCTTTGTCCCTTTCTTGACCAACCCCTTGTTTTTTTCTCACAAATGCGCTCATCATCTTCTTCAACTCCAAGACTATGTGCAAGAGTAGATGCAAGTTTCAAGAAATAAGACAAGATGCTCAAAAAGATTGCGCATGAGTAGAAGTGGAAGTTGATGTTTTGAACTTACAACGACAATAGTGGACATTACAACTCAATGTGGGTAGGTGGCGACTAGAGGTAGCCGAAGTGGGCGTGGCCAGAAGTGCCAAAGTTGCAGAATGCGGCTCCGAAGTCGGAGAATGGCATATACAGGGGATGAAAGAAGAGGGAGCAAAGAAGTCACTGACTACTGCCAACTGTCACGTGGTGGTGTGTGTATCTCAAGTTGGGTGTGGTGGCTACCGCCTCTATGTAGGTACATTCTGAAAGGATGGCATGAATGTTAAGTGTAGTGCCTTACAGTTTATGGCATTGACAAATAAATAACACTAATTAATTTTTTTACAAAATAAATTAGTTCAGAGTTAAAATATAAATGAAAACTGTTCTCTTTTTTTTTGGCGCCTTACTTCTAATCTATCTTGTATTGGTGATCTATAAAGTGCACAGAATTTCTTGTTTATATTAATACTATACTATTACCATTATTATAGCATTGTTATGATTTGATTATCAATATTATAGTATTATTAGTATTATTATTATTCCATTTTTTTATCAATATTATAGTACCCCCCCCCCCCCCCCTCTTGTAATAGCTACACCCTTGTCCAAGCCGCAGCGGGTGTGGGGACTGTATGAATTTGGGACCTAATTTAATTCGGTACCAATGCAGTGCAGCCACATAAGACATGGGTTTGGTGACGAATTTGCTAGTCACATAGGGCCATGGTCACATTTGTTGTGAGCGTTTGCCCAATTGAACCCACACAGCTCTGATTTTGGGAATATTTGTGCATAATATTCCCCTTTCTGGCACCAGCTCACCGTGCAATCTTCTCTTTTTGAACCTTGGCATCTCCGGCCTTGTCCAAGCTACAGTATGGGTAGGGATCGTATTAATTTGGGACTTTTGCGTAGCTATCACAAGGGGGGGGCGCGGGTACTGAGGCAGTGAAGCATGAGGCAGTGAAGCAGCAAACTGTCTTATCATGAAAGGCATGGCGAGGATGTCCTCTTCCGTAATCCATATGGGTCAATGTTGTTTGTTGTGAGATGTTTCAAAGTGCAATGTAACAGGGAAGTAGTGTTTAGTAATTCAAATCCTTGATCTTGGCTCTAGCTCTGAATCACAGCCAGAGCTGTACCATTTCTTGAGCTCCCTTCACACCTTGTTTGTTGTGGGGAGTGTCACCAAATATGAACAGTCATCTTCTGTGTAACAACTTCCCTTGAGCCAGCCCTGAAACGCAAGGATAAGAATGTCTGCTAAGAATGAGATTCTTCTTTCGGATAAGGAGAGCCTCAGCTAACAACAGCACTGCTGGTGACCAGTTGGATTGGTATTCCTTTCTTTGCTGCTATGGTCGCCACAGCAGAATGCTTGTACTAAGTGGTGGGCACACATTGGCACTCAGATCTGTGCACAGTACATTGTAGCTCCTGTGTCGAAACCTTCATGATCATTAAGTTGTCGATTCCTGAGTATTACAGTTCACGTTCTTGCTGATCCATGTGCTGCAATCAACCTGTAAGCTTGCTTGCTTCATGACTGCTGTAGCGGAAATACTGGCTGGCCCTTCAAACAAATGGTTGCATGGGCCTTTAGACCGGTCATCTTCATGCTGCTAATGATCGCCTTTCTCAAGCAACACTACTGCATGCTCTTCTGTTCCATAGACTCTGTTTGTATGCCACGGCATCTGTGTGCATCTGTGTCTTTTTGCAGGTTTTTTGGCAGAGGTGTCAACCTTTTTCACGAGTTCTGTGCAGGCAGACCGTTCTATGCAGTGCAATGTTTGCACGATGTCCTGCCCTGCTTGGTTACAAAATCCATCACAAGATTGTCAAGAAGGCGGGTAAATTCTTACAACATGCACCACCTGGATTTAAATGTATAAACGTATGTGCCCCCTTCACAGTCGGTGTACCTCACTGTATGCATGACACATGCATGTGATACATTGTGGTGTTTCCATGTCTCAGCTGGTTTGCAGAGGTTGTGCTGCATGAGGGCTGGAGCACCTGCAGAGCAACCTAAGGCCAAGATGTTGCGTGGGCACCTAATGCTGGGTAGGGACGCCACGCTCTGCTGTGGGGGCCTAGCCCGTCTTTCCCTTTGCAATGCAACCTGAGGCCAAAATGTCGTGCTCGCCGTTTCATGCTGGTTGGGTCAAAAAGCTCTTAATCAGTGTGCTAAAGGTCAGGAAGCTGGGCATCAGTGTGTTGGTCAGCGGGGCAATCGAACTTGATGTGGAGGACGCTAGAGGTTGAAACTCGCAGTTTGTACATAGATTGACTTATCTTACGCGATGCACACATCAATCAATTCCCGGGATGGGCATGCCTGGGGGCAGGTGGCAGCCGTGCGTGAAGGGCATCTTTTTTGGGAAAATCACCGAATTGGGTTGGCCATGGGGGCCGACTTGCTGCCGCCAGTACCACCGGCCATGGCAGCCCCATTACACGTACAACACACGGGGCAACATGGCAATGACAGGCTCGTTAAACTAATAATGTGGAGCTGGTCTGGCGGAAGCCATGGAGCTGCCACCCCACTGCCAGGGTGGTCCTGGGGCAGCAAGCTAGGTTCTCACCTAGAGTGCATATCGCACTGGCCGAGGGGCACATAGGGAGGCGCCCCTAGCACAGCAGAGCCTGCATCAATGGGGAGCGACCCAGCCTGAGGACACCAATGTGGCCATATGGGTGTATGTGGAGAGCTACTTGGTCAAATGGTGCACCCCCCTCTTGGGCGTTGCGCGCGTGCACACACACACAAAGGAATGCTCATAACCGTCTCATGCACACGGGCTCTGGCCCAGGCAACAGTACAACTACAGGAGGGCGCCGGTCGCTCACCCTTTGCAGGGGCACCCTTTGCAGAGTGAGGCAGAGCGCGCCCTCGTTATCACAACTGACCCGGAGACCCATGCAGGCCTTCCTCTATAATATGGTGTTGTTCGCACACACACACACACAGGCCCTCTTTTTGCATTCATGTTGCATGCGAGGGGATAATAATCGACCTCATATCACACGACAGCCAGTTGCTTAGCCAGACGGGCCTGGAGATTCTAGCCTGCTCGCTCAGATGGAGAATGGAGATGTGACAGATGCCGTGGACTTGACGTCTGCTGCAGTGGATCTGACTGTGGAAGCCGATTTGGATGCTGGGAAGGGTTCACGGTCGCACAAAAGGAGTGCCGATGAAGGTGATGCTGCGGCCAAGTCTTGTCTCGGGAGCAGTATGCAAGTGAGAAACAACGGCAACAACGACGGAAGCCGAAGGGGGCTGCGGATGCCAAGCCAAGCCTCTGGTGTGCTATAATTGTGGCAAGGAAGGACACTTCGCACGGGAGTGCCCACTGGGGAAGGCGCCCTAGCCGCAAGAGACCCCCCCTCAACGGAGATCAACGGATGTGACCCCTAGGAGAGCGGGGACACAGGCATAACGATCCCTATTGCTTGAGGACAACACGGGCGCAGCGACGTTGTCAGGAGCGGTGTAGCGACGGGAGCATGGACAACGGTAATTGGCAAAGGAGCCCATGGTGGTGGTAAAGGGCAGAGCAGTGTATCGCTGTCAGTGTCGGAGGTGATGCGGCAGTGGCAGGATGCCAAAGCACAATGCTAACGGGCACACAATCCAAGGCAGGGTCCATGCCTGGACCAGTTACGGCTGATGACGTACAATGCCAATGGCCTGTTCGCGGTGTCTCCGGGACCGGAGTACTGTAAAAGTACTGCACTGTAAAATACTCAAGGCAGCAAGCAAGCTGAGACTGGATGTGCTGTTGGTGCAAGAGGCGCATGTGAATGGACTTGTGGACTGGCATGTTCAAGATGTGAAGAAGGCTGCGGAGCGTTATGGTTTTTCAGTGCTGTGGTTGCATGCGAAGACATACATCAAAGGAGGGTTGATGATCCTCGTGAAGGATGACATTCATATAGAAATTCACGGGCCAGTGCCACTGGCGCCGCCGCTAGATGAACGTGTTCTGCGAGTGGAGCTGAGGCTGCCGTCAGGGGAGAGCACCGCGGTGATGAATGTCCACGCGCCCAACCCGGCGGCAGATCGAAAAGTGTTTTGGGAGGAGCTGGCGGGGGTCGCGCACGCGACTGCGTGCCTCGTGGCGGGGGATATGAACTCTCTTACTGACACCCAAGACGCGGACTACACGCGTGTGTGGTCACAAAATGAGAAGGCGGCGATGCGACTGGAGCAGGATTTGGTGGATGATTGGGAACTGCATGACACATGGCCACTCACGCGTTCCAGCGATGAGTCGCGGGAGGGGTACGCGCGCACGCATGTGCAGCCGGGGGGGGGGGGGGATAGTCAATTGACACATCGACCGACTGTATGTGCCACTTCGATGGGTGGGCGCCATGGCAGAGGTGCAAGTGGTGCAACCGGGGCTATCAGACGATCAATCAATCATGGCGGTGTTCACGCCGGAGTATTTGTAGATGACGCCACGTGCACGGATACCCACGTGGATGATGGAAGATCGGGAACTCATGGAAGCCTGGGCACAGGACATCCGGACACAGATGCCGCCATTCCGGGAACAGGGGCCGGAAGTGACACACCACGACCAGTCGGGTCTTATGACATGTGGAGGTCCTTGCGGGATATACAGCCGACACAGCAGGACCCGTGAATATATGAGTGGTGGGACCAGCTGGACGCCTTGGTGTGGCTGGACGCCTTGGTGTGGCAGCTGGCAGAAAAAGTGTTAAAGGGCAGGCAAACCCCTCGAGAGGTGCAGCAAGTGCGCCGTCTCAACAGGGCCACAAATGACAGCACCATGCACAAGGTTTCCGAAGGGGGTTGGTGAATAGTGCCGCAACACACACAGGAGGAGATGACGGAGCAGTAGCCTTTCCGCCAACTCCAGGCGATAAGAGACTCGGCGCAGTATACGCTAAACCTCTCGGAGGGACTGGCACAGTTGGAAGCGACATTACGATATGAAGGGTCCACGCCCACGCGGTAGCGGCGTAAGCAGATATCGAAGCTCATGAGACGAGTCATGGGCACACGGAAGGTAGTGGTGCTGCACACGGAGGACTCAGTGGTGACGGACCTAGGGGAGATGGTGCAGAAGTTGCAGGAGCACTTGAAACGGGTAGCACACGGGGGACATCACAACTGGGCGGCCGTCAACGAGTATCTACGGAACACACCCAACCCGCGAAATTGGAAACGACTGCCGGAGTTGGTGCTGCCCATGACCATGGAAGTGATGCGGGAAGCCATCAAGCGAAGTACAGCAAGTAACTGCTCGCCCGGGTTGGATGGCGTTGGCAAGCCATTGTGGCATGCATTGGCAGAGTACCTGGCAGTGCCTATGACAATCAAGGTACAGTGGCAGCTGTCCACGGGGTATATACCAGAGGAGTTGGATCACGGGATACGCACACATGTGCCCAAGAAAAATAGACCCCCGGTGGTGAGCAACCCGCGACCACTGACCATGCTCAATGAAAGGGCAAAGATATACTCAAAGGCGGCGGTGGTGGCTATAGAAGACATGATGCAGCAGCTGGTGCCACAACAGCACGTCGGCTTCATGAAGAAATGACAAATGATGAGCCGCATGGCACAGTGGCTTCAACGCATCGAGAACACGCAATGGGGAGCCGAACGGTGGTTCTTCGGAGCGGATTTGGAGAAGGCGTACAACAAAACAACACATGAGTTCATCTTGGCAGGACAGGCGGAGGTGGGAGTGCCGCTGCGGTTCGTGCGATGGATAGCCAGGTTCTTGGGGGGCCCGACGTCCATATTGGTGGGCAATGCGGTGGTGGGGGACCCTGTCCCCAATGCTCTTTGTCTTCGCCACGCGCTTCTTGATTAGACAAATACAAGCACTAAGCAGTGGATTTGGACTTGGAGCAATTTTGGTATGTGGATGACTCTATGATAGACATTCCCACCAGGGAATCGGTGTTGCGGAAGGTCCTGGGGCTGTTTGCCGAGTTTGGGGAGGTGTCGAACCTACGGTGCAGCGCAATCAAAAGTGATTTGCTGGCGTTGGAGCGGCCGGCCTGGGATTGAATCCAGGGAATCACGGTGGTGCACAAGACCAAGTTTTGGGGGTGCTGGGTGGAGAAGTACACGCGGGAGAGGAGTACGACGAGAGCATCAACAAAATCCGCTTCAAGTGCAAGGAGATAGGAAGTCTGGCGCTGCCACTGGGACTAAAGATACAGCTGGTACACCAGTGGGTGTTCCTCACTCGGTACAACGTAGCGATAGTAGTACCTATGCCCAAGAAGGTGCTAGTACGACTGCGAGTAAGAGGCATGGAAGGGCTAGTTGTCTGCACCATAGGCTAGCATCGCTGGCGTCAAAGGCCCGACCCCTCCTGTCGTCAGCACGCCTAGGGACGCCCGTCAGCTAGGTCCCCACCACTGCCCCCTACAGCAGCTCGCTCCTCCACCGGTACTGCCGGCTCGCGGTAGGTGTGTCTCGTCATTTTTTCGATCCTTGCGGGCCTACCCCCCCCCCCCTTCCCCCGCTTGTGCCTGGCAAAAAATCTCCACCACCGCCCCCTGCAGCAGTGCGCTCTGCGACCTGCTCCGTCAGCCGCTCGCAGCCGCGTCTCCTCCTCCTCTTTCGCTTCGGCGGAGGGGCCATGTAGGCAGTAGGAAATAAGAATTGAACCGGCGCCTTCACGGCACGAGACCGGTGACTCAACCACTGACACAACACCCACCAAAGGACAACACACACACACACACACACACGGACACATGGTTACCACTGGATGGCTATCACATCACACCTACATGAGTGCAGGTATAGCCACCAACTTCACCAGGTGAGAACGATGTGTACATACCCGTTATGTTTTGTACTGCATCTGCGAGGCGCCACTGGTCAGCCCTAATTACCGGAAGAACATCACATTGGGACCAAGGGCTAAAAGTGCCTATGGTGGGGGCATTCAGTCAATCAGATACCGACCATCAACCCCCCCTAGTACGACCGCGCCAATATGTGCGCTTGGCGCTGAATGTTACGAGCCTGGCGGGGAGCTTGGTGGGCCTCGGCAAATCAGTCCCGGGTGGAGGCAGTATCGGGTGGAGGCAGAGAGCTGATTAGTCCGGAGTTGTACCGCAGATGGGCACATGTACAGCCGCTGGCCAGGTGCCTATCGGGGCAGGCGACCACAACGGAGAACAAAGACCTCAAGCCGCCTCTACAGGCATTTTTGATTTGGAGGGCATCCCAATGACCTTGTTGGCCATTCAGAACACCGTGCTAGCACGGCGTACACGCGGATCCGAGGGCCTCCTGGTGCGTTCCCTCTGGAGCTATTTAGCGCCGCGGAAAGTGATGAACGGCGTTCGCCTCACGGCAGGACAGGTGTGCAAGTTAGGACTGGCGCACAACGTGATGACAATGACGGAGAATAGATCCTTCAAGGCACCGAGATGGCGACGGTGGGCTACCACAGTAGGGGAGGTCAATAAAGTGGATGTGCCGGCCATGGTGCGGGCAGTGGGGAGTGCGAACAAGGGGCATGCACAACAGGCGCTTGATACGATTGTGGACCCGCTGGAGGCCGACGATGATGAGTCAGTGCAAGTGGATGGCTCGGTGCCACCGAGCTTTGGAGAGTGGCGATTGAAGGGCGTGAAAAAGGTGTGGTTCGCAATAATGGCGCCCACGGACAGGCAGGACGTAGCCGTCTGGCCGGCCCTATGGAAAACCAACCTTCCAACAATCACAGACGAGTTCATCTACAGAGTACCTTGGAAAAAGCTCCACGTCCGTCAACGAGTGAAGTTGGTCAAGGATACAGAGGACACATGTGTATGCTGCGGATCGCAGGAGACCGTGTACCATTTTGTGAAGAGCTGCCCCATGGTGCGACTACTGTATGCAGTATGCAGAGACGTGGCCACACCATTGATGGCGGGTACGGACGTGGGACGCTGGGTCTCCGACGACCCCATCATAGCGCCGACAAATCCCACAGGCCTGTGCGTGTGGTGGGGACTACACTAGCCGTGGACATCAAGGTGCCAAACGGCAGTGCGGGGCATGGACGTGGGTACCCTGAGCGTCGTGATATCATTGGGAGTCACCTTTGCTGAGGCGAAAGCATGGTTTAGCAACACGGAGCAGCAGGAGGCAGCCCAAACGGCGGAGAGATTCTCCATGTCATGGGGCGAAGGCGCGGCGGTAACGGGCGCGGCCACGGAGCACAGAGGGGGTCCATGCCTGGACCGACTGCGAGTGACGACTTTTAATGCGAACGGATTGTTCACGGTCACACCAGGGCCGTAGCATAAGTACTGTAAGATGGTGAAAGCAGCGTGCAAACTGCGGTTGGTCGTACTGCTTGTCCAAGAGACGGACGTCAACGGGCTAGTGGACTGGCATGTATAGGATTTGGAGCAAGGGGCGACGCGATATCGGTATGTAGTGGTTTGGCTTCATGCCAAGACTTTTGTCAAAGGAGGGATGCCGGTACTGCTAAAGGGTGATATCTAGTTGGAAAGCCACGACTCGGTGCCGCTGACCCCTCCGTTTGAAGAGCAAGTGCTGCGATTGCGGATCCAGCTACCGTCATGAGAACGCCTCACCCTCATGAATGTATATGCACCCAACCCGGCGGCGGACAGGAAGCTCTTCTGGGCGGAGCTAGTGGACTATGAGCCAACAAGGGCATGCCTCATGGCAAGGGACATGAATTTGCTTACGGACTCACATGACACAGATTACGATCCAATGTGGTCGGAAAATGAGAAGGCAGCCATGCAGCTGGAGCAAGACCCAGTGGATGACATGGGACTACAGAACGCGTGGCCACTCACGCAGTCCAATGATGAGCAGCGGGACGGCTACACACGTTGCCATGTGCAGCTAGGGGGAGCATTGGTGCAGTGTCGAATAGACCGAGTGCATATACCGCTGCTGTGGAGTGGGGCACGCTCTCAGGTGCAAGTTGTACCGCTGGGGGTATCATATCACAGGCGGTTATGGTGGATGTTGCGCACTGCACGAAGTATTGCTCTGACTATTGATACCTCTGCCCTGTTATTGACTTGTGGTCCCACTACCGGCTCACTGATGTTATCATATTCGGCATGGGGGACGTATACCCCGTACCCCACCCGCCCTCTGATTTTGGACCCGTCTGTCCATGCATGGACCTTCGTGGAGTCTACAAGAAAATTTGGCCTGACTCCGCATCTGAAATGTCCCGTCAAAAGTCCCCAAGACCCTCTGCATCGGGTGTGCTCTCGTGTGTGTGTGTGTGTGTGTGTGTGTGTGTGTGTGTGGGCGCGCCACTTGCCATTAAGTTGTCGTCGTCATCCGATGTGGCCATATGAGTGCACGTTGGCAACCACTGCTCGCAGACTGCCTCGGTATCCAGGAGCTATGTTTGTATAGTGACTCCAAGTGGTGTGTAGATATTTTCAACCATTTGCAGTTAAATAAGAGGCGTGCATGGATGGCATAGGGTAAGAAGCCAGTCAGGCACCAAGATGTGTGGGAGGAAATTTTGCGGTTATTGCAGGGTAGGAGAGCGCCAGTGTCCATGACACATGTGTATGGACACAATAAGGTGGTACATGACAACGCTGCAGATGACTTGGCCAAGGTTGGGGCAGCGAGGTCCACGGTACATAGAATATCACGGCCTAGAGAGCCAGCAGAGGGAGAACCAAGGGCGACGAGGTAGAAGCACGTGAGGGCACGAGGGGTTAAAAGGCAGGCAGCAGTGCAGACAGCAGACAGTGAAACAGGCAGTGACAGGCCTATGGTCATTCGCCACAGGCGGCGGTAATATGCGCATGCAATGCGCCGATGGACATACCGGACCTAGGGCTAGATTAGAGCTAGGCAGGCAGCTGAGAAAAAGTGTATTACTGTGACCCACAAACCGGCCCCATGCTGTAAAGACACCTCAAGAACTGCCATAGGCATGAAGGGAATTTGAGTGAATCGCCCCCGTTGCGGGGCAATTGGCAATTGGCACACACACACACACACACACACACACACACACACACACACACACACACACACACACACACACACACACACACACACACACACACACACACACACACACACACACACACACACACACATCTCCATCCCGGATCCATCCGATGCAATGTTTGTCCGATCTGAAGGCGAAGTTTGTGAAACTAATGCCTCAAAGCGATGGTACTAAGGTGCGACGCGCCAAAAAGCGGCGAGTTCCGCAGGGGCTGGTGGCAGTCCAGGCTAAGAAGGAGTCCATAGCCAGCGTCATGAGGGACTTTCGACTTTCAAGCCAAGGGTGAGCGTCAGGCTGCGATGGAGGGTTTTGTGTCGGGAGCAGCACTTTTCTTTGTGGAAGCGGCTGTAGCAATGTTGGCGGCAAACATTCCAAAACCTACGCCGACTCTGTACTTTGCAGTAATGAAAGTTGAAGAATGGGCTGCCAATGGCACCTCTACGCATGAGTTTTCGTATATTATATGGGCTTCGGGTGAGGCCAAAGACGCCACTGCACCGAGGCTATGGTCTAGTATGGTGGGGATGATGACAGAGGTTGGCATGGAATCGGTGGCGGCAATCTATCGGGGTACTAACAAGCTCCAAGTGGGTGTAAACGGCCAGCATAACGCGGATGCCATGGAGTCGGGAATAGTAGCCATGGCTCAACAGCTGGGCCTGCTTATAAAAAAGACCGGTGCACGAACTCCGTCGGGGGATGGGGACGGCGATGACCCCATGTCTAACAGCTCAACGTCATCAGTTGGTGGAATGGACATCATCTACATCACGGAGTTGGAGCCATGGCTCCTGGCGGCTTAGGTGCGGGCCTTGGTGATCAAAAGTCTCGGGGTCGACCCGATGGATATGGGCTCCATATCACGAATGCGCTAGAATGTAGGCGATCGCGGTACCACGATTTGGCGAGTGTCCATAATGGATGCTGCCTCACATGAAGGGACGGTTCACGGTTATTCTCATGGAGGACTGTGCGTACCGAGTTCTGTCCCGGGATCAGTGTGTGTAGGAGAAAGAGCGACAACAACGCCGAAAAACGACAGGGCCCGCGGCCAAGCCGCTAATATGCTACAAATGCAGAAAGGAGGGGCATTTTGCGCGGGACTGCCCAATGGGCAAGTCAGCACAGCCGCTGGAGACACCCCCACAGGCGAAGACAACCTATGTGACCCTCAAAACTGGGCAGCGGCTGGAGTATCTACAACTCCCGCCAAGAACGTGTATCCCCACGTGGATGGTGCAGGACCACGACCTCATGGAGGCTTGGGCACAGGAGATACAAATGCACATGCCATCATTCCCGGTGGAAGGGCCGGAGGATACATGCCTGTATGCGTCCGACATCATGTTGTGGGACGAGAGCAATCAACGAAAGGCCGATTTGGGGGCGTCACGGGGTATACAACCCACTGCCGCGGAAGTGAAGGTGTATGCATGTTGGAACCGACTGGATTCCATGGTATGGGAGCTGGCAGAGATGGCGGCCAAGGGAAGGCCAGCCCCAAGAGAGGTGCGGCAGCTGCGGAGGCTTAACAATGCCGTGAATGCAAACACGGCGTGTGCGGTGTCCAAGAAAGGCTGGCGGCTAGTGAGGCAGCAGGCGCCGGGAGCCCTAACGGAAAATCAGGCATTCAACCGCCCTAAAGCACCGCACAGGGGGGACTACATAACTAGGAAGCGGTGAATGAATACCTAAGGGGTTCGCCCAAACCGCGAAATTGGAGTCGCCTACCGGATCTGGTGCTGCCCATGACAGTGGACGTTATGAAGGAGGCCATCAAACGCAGCACAACGGGCGATTGCTCGCCGGGTATGGATGGCATGGGGAAGCCCTTGTGGCACGCGCTAGCAGACTTTTTGGCAGGGCCCAGGACGATCACCATGCAATGGCAGCTGGCTACTGGATATGTCCTGGGGACGCTGGATCACGGGATACGCCCGGGGGGGGGGGGCGGTCCTTGTATGCGACCCCCCCCCGGTTTTGAGAGATAGCGGGTTGGGGGCATGGCGCCAACAACGCCCCCTTTTTTTCCCATGGCGCCAATGGTGCTCCCTTTTTTTAGTGTATGCTTCTTTTTCATCAAGCCATCAATGCTTTTGAGCGCTAGATTAGCAAGACGAGGCGGTATACAAATGTCGGTTGTTGCGAAGTGCTTTCCGGCGGAAGATTAGCAAGACGGGCCGCTATACAAATGTCGTCCCCCTAGAGGCATGCATGTGGTAGTTGTGGGTCGCGCGCAAGCCCCCCCACCTTGGGAACCCCCCCCCCCCCTGGGGGTGGTTCTTTGGGGCCGACCTCGAGAAAGCATATGATAAGACGGCACATGAATTTGTATTGGCAGGGGTGGCGGGGATTGGAGTACCGTTGACTGTAGTGCGATGGGTGGCGAGATCTTTTGGGGGGCCTGACCTCCATGCTGGTGGGTAATGCGGTGGTAGGGGACCCCTTCGTTCTGGAAGCGGGTATCCGGTAGGGGGACCCAATGCTGTTTGTGTTTGCTACCAGTTTCATCATCTGCCGCATCCAGGCGGCGGGGCTAGACTTGGAACAGGTCTAGTATGTGGACGACTCCATGATTGACCTCCCACCGAAGGAATCAGTGCTGCGACGCGTGCTCACGTTGTTTTTGGAGTTTGGGGATGTGTCCAACTTGCGTTGCAGTGCGGTGGAAAGTGAGCTGTTGGCACTGGAGCAACCGAAGGGAGAGCGCATTCAGGGAGTCACAGTGGTGCATAAGACGAAGTTCTTGGGAGTGCTAGGGGGCGACCTGAAGGAGGGGGAGGAGTACAACGAAAGCATGAACAAAATCCGCTACAAGTGTAAGAAAATTGGTGGCCTGGCGCTGCCGCTGGGGATCAAGATCCGGCTGATGCATCAGTGGGTGTATCCCGCGCTGTATAACGTGGCGTCTGTGATTGTAATGCCAAAGAAAGTCTTGGTGCAGCCCAAGAAATATGTGCACATGGCGCTGAACGTCACGAGCTTGCCCGTGAGCCTAGTGGGTCTGGGAAAATCACTAGCAGGAGGGGGTTGGGAGCTCATCAGCCCGGAACTCTACTGCTGCTGGGCACACATTCAGCCACGGGCGAGGTGCCTGTCAGGGCAAGCAACAATAGCGGAGAACAAGGACCTCAAGCCGGTGCTCAGGGCGTTTTGTGACAGCGAGGGGATCCCGTGCACGGCGCTGGCCATCAAGCACACGGTGCTCGCACCAGGCACGGTACGAACCGAGGGAATATTGGTGAGGTCCCTTTGGAGTTATTGGACACTGCAGAAAACTTTGAATAGGGTGCGGCTCACAGTGGGACAGCTGTGGAATCTAGGTTTGGCGCACTCCGTCACTCTCGCAGAGTCGCTCAGGTTTCATAAGTGGCAGCGGTGGGCTACCATTGTGGGAGAGGTGAATAACGTTGACGTACCGAGTATGGTGTGCGTTGTGGGAACAGTGCACAGGAGCCATGTGCAGCAGGCACTCGATACGGTGATAGGGTTGCTCGACGCCCCCAACGAACAATCAGTGTGCATTGACGGGTCGGTGCCGCCGGGGTTCGAGGAGTGGCGCCTTAAGGGGGTAAAACAAGCATGGTTTGCGGAAATGGCTTCGACGGACCGTCAGAGCCAACATGTATGGCCCTCACTGTGGAAAACGAACCTCCCAGTCAGCACGCACAAGTTTATGTACCGAGTGCCGTGGAAGAAACTACAAGTTCCACAGCAGGTTCACCTGGTTAAAGGATGTGCATGGTGTGGAGCGTAGGAGACGGTATATCATTTTGTGAAAAGTTGCCCCATGGTGTGCATGCTGTATGCGGCGTGTCGAGATGTAGCCACGCCGGTAGTCAAGGGCGTAGATGTAGGCAGATGGGTCGCAGACGATCCCATCATTGTGCTCACAAACCCCACTAGGCTATGTATCCGGTTGGGACTGCACCGCTTATGGACAGTGCGATGTCAAAAGGCAGTTCGGCGGATGGAGGTGGACACCCTGATGGTGATCATGTCCCTGGGGGTGAAGTTCACAAAGGCGCACGTGTGGTTCCGCAATACGGGACAGGCAGAAGCGTCGACAACGGCGCAACGGATGTCTAGCTGGTTCTGGGAGCAGCGGCAACGCATGTTGGGGGAGGACCCCACGGTGCGAAGGGCGCAGACGCGGCTCACAGAAGCACGAGTGGCGGCAATCGGGGCACAGGAGGCGCGGGAATGACGATCCAAACAACAACAAAAAGAAAATGCCCAACGGCGCAAGAGGGACCGCCAGCAGATGCAGCACGATGCCTGGGTCCAAGTGTCCACAGAGCCGGGACAATGGGTTGGAGCGTTGGAGACGGCGGGACTCCCAAACACAAAACCGCACAACGTGGTGAATGTACGATCATCGGCACCGATATTAAGCACGACAGAGAAGTGCCGGAGCGGGAGGACTCCCCATGGTCCCCAGCATATACCCATATGTTGCACTCAAACAATGCGACGCGGTTTCGGTCCCCCCCCAAGGCGGGGGTACTTGGCGCACTGGCTGGAGGGGAACTCAGACGACTCAATTGAAGGACCGTGGTCGCCAGCTTGTACATCGGGGGGCGAGCAGGCACATGGTTCAATGACAATGGACGTGTCGCTTGACTTGTCGGATGTAGAAACAGTCCCGGACTTCTTGCTAGACGATGACAAGCTGCATGTGTGGGTGGATGGGTCCGAAATACAGGGGCAAGCAGGGTATGGCGTGTACTTCCCGCATGGCGAGTGCCCAAATATCAACCGACTAGTAGTTGGGCCCCAAATGGACAACAGAGCCGAGGTGTCTGCAGTGAGAGCAGCCGTGGGCGCTGTGCGCGGAGACCAAACGTTGTGCATGTATAGTGACTCCAAGTGGTGTGTAGACGTTTTTGACAACTTGGATGTGTACAAAAGAAGGGGGTGGATGGCCAGGGGAAAAAGCCAGTGCGGCACCATGATATATGGGAGGAAGTGCTGTCTGTTATTAGAAGCAGATCCGCGCCGGTGACGGTGACGCATGTATATGGTCACAATAAAATTGTGTACAATGAAGCCGCTGATGAGCTGGCGAAGGAGGGGACTGCACAGTCCAAGGTACACTGACCAGTACGGCCCAGGAGGGCGCCAGATGATGGCCCCAGGGGTGGCAGGCAAAAGCACGTCAGAGGACGAGGGGTGAAACGATAGGCGTCAACGCAGGTCTCTTGTGACAGTACGGACAGTGAGAGGTCTAGGTCTATGCCATTTACTTGTGACTGCATGAATTTACGCTGTGTTCACTGCAGCATGATTTTCAGGTGTCACTCCATGGTACCAAGCAATGCCACTGCTGAGTTTTTTCCTTTAGTCGTCTCCGGAACAGCACAGCTAGGCTTGCTGAGGTGTCGTCTTGCTGAGGTATAGTCTCAGTCTGATCAGTCCAGATGGGTATCATCAAAATTTGCCCATGCTGCCTCTTTCTGCTCCATGTGAGTATTGCTCTTCTTTTTGTACTTTTGTTCTGTTTTAGCCCCGACAATGGAGATTGCTGAGGCAAATGGTATGTTTTGTTCTTGTGCAGCGTTTGAGATTTGCCGACGTCAGTGGTGCATGCATGCTATTTACACGCTCACATGTGCAAGACATTACAATTTTCGTCCCCGCCCCCCCTCCCCCCTTCCCAGTACTGTATCCATGGATTTGGGGTGCATGTTGCCCATGTCAGATGAGTCATTGTGAGCCCGTATTTAGTCACTGTTTTCCTTTTGAATGCTTCTCTCTCCTCTCTCCCACAATGTCTTCTCCTCTTTTGCACCTTAATGCCTCCACCACGGGACAGTAGAGCGGTAAGTGCACTTGATCAATTTGTATCAGCTCACATAACATGACCTGCCTTACCTGAGAGCGCCCAGCCTATACTGTATGATGTAAACACCAAGCGTTGACAAAAATAGGCTAAAGCAAGGTGAGGGTTTGGTATGCTGAACATGACAGAATACACGAAGAACTGCCGAACTTTGCTGCATAGACATATCAGGACGTGCATGTGTGGAGCGCTTTGTGACCTGCTTGCGCCCCCCCCCCCCCCCTTCTTGTCGAAGCCCAGGCAATTTGTGACGGTGTCTTGTGGGACACATGAAACAATTAATGCCGCAGATCCGCCACGTTGATAGATGTCGTACTGTTGAGAATGCCAGTGAGTGATTCTCGAGGGTGACGACCATTGTTGATCTATGGCCAAAGCCTTATCAGGGGGCGCACCGTGCGCTGTGCGCGTGCTGTGCGAAAAGTCGGCTGTTTTTCACCACTCTGTTCACCACCGGTAGCCACGGGTCCCGGGGTCCTGAATTCTGCACCCTACAGCCCCTGCTGGTACACCAGGGATTTGCTGTTTTATTCTGATGCTTGCCACGGGTCCCAGGGTCCTGAATTCTGCACCCCCGATGCTGTTTTGAATGGATCATGCACGCTTCTGTAGGGGGGTGGTTTACTGCGGTGTTCCCGGGATAAACAAAGTAATAATTGGCGCTGTGCGAAAACGCCTCCTCAGTCCGTGAATGGTAAACATCGAAACCACGCAATTGGCTCTTCATGGCAAAACGACTCTTGACAACCATGCAAGCCCAAGATTTGGTGCCGACTGTGCACAAAGAGGGAAAAGCCACACAATACTACAATACCAGAAAGCCTCCTGGACCAATTGAAGTGGAACCGGAAGTGAACTCTAATTGTGCTCTGATCCCCTTTCTCTTTGTCACCCCCCTCCTGATGTTGTCCCCGAAGGGGTGATGGGGGGGGGGGGCGACCTTGGTGACCACCAAAAATCGATGATCGGGCAAACCCCCAGGTTGGCGTGTACCCGTTTTAGCTGTCTGTAACTGTGAAGGAGTTGGACCAGCAAATTGCGAAGTATAAACCCCAGAAACGGCAGTGGACATAAGTGTTTAGCAGAAGGCACTACGTAACCTGCATGCCCTATGGAAACATGAAAATCTCCGTGCAATTCATGGGAGGAGGCGGGTTCATGTGGGGAACTATGGCCAATTTTCACTTGTCAGCAGGTGTTCCAGGAATTGAGGGTGCTTATACCACATCCTAGACTAGATGTCTCGCCCAAGGAAAAATAGAGATGAGGCCACCTCAACCATCCCTGCTCTCACTGGTCATGGAACTAAGGGCATGCAGTTTGACAGAGTGTCTTCTCGGCCCTGCGGTTGTGTTGTGCATTCATGCTGGTCATTCCTCACTTTCAATGCATGCGAAATTTGGTGATAGTACTTCAGACAGTGATCCACTCAGGTGTCATGCCAGCCCCCCCCTGCCCCCCTCCACGGGCCTCCAGCTCACCAGCAACGGCCTCCACGGTGGGGTTGCACTTTTTTTGGGAGCAGCAGTTGGAAGTGACTTCGTTCTTCTACTCCTGAATAGTACTGGCCAATGTGCGTAACGTGGACGGCCTGTGTATTTCTTTTGTGGCCGCACACTTCCACCATAAGGCTGCGCTTCACACCCCACAAATGCAAAGCCTTTGCAAACTGCTGCCTGAGCTCCCATCACATCGGCACAAGCTGGTCTTGGCGGATCGCAATTCCGTTATGGTCTCAGGAGTTGACACAGAGGGAATACCAGTACAGGACGTCCTGCCTACAGCTAGGGCACAGGAAGAAGAGGCCTCACTCCAGAATGCCCTTGAAGTACAAGATGCATGGCACTGCGCTTTCTCTCCCTCCATAGACCCCGATGACCCCCACACAGCCAAAGGATGAACCTGGAACTTTCACTCGGTGTCCGGTGATAACAAGCCTCGTAATGTGCAAACAATGGATGATCTCAAACTACCCATATTCTACCCAACCCCATCCACGGAACAGCTATGGTTGAGTGAACTAGTTGGATGCTTTCGTTGGAAGCTTGTTCTATCACGTTACAGATGTTGTTAGATCAATTACCTTTGGCTTGGCGTTGTAGGACGCAGGCTTCGCTGGATCTTTGGACCACTGTTTGTGGTGGCTGAAAGTGGGCTGTGGGGCGGATCTGGTGTGGCAAGTGCCACCACTATTCATCGATTGAGACCCAGGTACAAGCCGTATTTTTCTGGTACATGGACTCGTGACCAATGGGGGGGGTGTCTCTGGGAATCCCAGATTGGTCCTAGTGTGCCCCAAATTGGCAGATCAAGCCCAGGCATGCCAACCAATGGGAACCATTGGGAAACAACTTACCCCTTCTCTGGTAACCCAAAAGACATGAGCTGTCTAGCCCCCCTCGCGAAACGCAAAACTGCCATTTTTCAATTTGCCATACCTGTTGATCCTCATTTCAGGTAATGATTGATAATTACGCAGAGAGTTCGCGATTCAACAGTATTGAGAAGTACAAGCTCCAAGCGCTGGCGATTGACCAACTGGGTCGTGGTTCTACTGCTGCTTTGAAGATTCTGAAGAAGTGGGTGAACGTATGGCTCCCACGACCTGACGAAATGGCGCAGCTGTGGATGTGCATCAGGCACATACATAATTTGGACCTGAAAAAGAATTGATAAAGGATATTGAGTGGCCGAGGGCATTCAATGGGTGGCCACTACAAAGACAGTATTGCATCCACGCGGGACATTTCTACCTGAATGCAGGACAGCACGACCTCCCTACCAGAATAGTCTACTAAAACTGATGTACAAGACGGGAGCTGGCTTTAATTAAGGGCTAATTGAGTCCTGCGGAGCAGATGTCTATTCACTCTATTTGCTAATTGTCTTGAGAGCTTTCAATCTTGTTCACTTTCACATACACACGCCAACATACCGCTGGGTGGCTGGGTGTGTGGATGGGTGTGTGGGTGGATGGATAGTAGCATCACAGCGAGACCAATTTTCCATGAGGAATCTGCCCAGTTGTCAAGTAAATGTCCGTGGCAGACAATACACATCAATATGCGATGAGGCAACAAGAAGGGGGGAATGGTAAGTGAAACGACTGTCAGTTTCAGGGTTTCAGATGCTGTATCAAGGGCCAGAGTGAGCTCACGCACATTCACGCACATTACGTTCTGACTGCATTCCATCAGAGGGACAGGTGGACGAAGGTCAATGAGCAGGTCACGTACGATTCCGTGCGAATAATAGAGCGCAGAGCTGGTCCTCTTGGCCCGATGGTCAACAAGGAAAGGGCGATTCAAGAAGCTAAGGACAAGAATTGCGATATTGTGGAGGTATATGTCAGTATAGGGCGGAGAGGGGAACATCTGATACGTGGTTCTCAAAAGTCTGTTTGCTCAGAAAGCGTGCTGTGCTCAAATGGGGCACTAGGACGAGCCTCCGACCCCTGGCAGTTGACTTGGCGAAACAGTGCCCAACCAGCCGTTATAGACACCCCTGGGGCAGGATATCCGGAAGTCCCGTGGTGCCCTTGTGGATGCAGCATCCCTTTCAGAGTGAGTGGGCTCGGTTGCCCTACCTCTGTGATGCAATATTCTCGCTGTGTTTTGCGCGGGCAAAAGCTTGCGAAAGTCAGAGGATATTCTCAAGTTCAGAAGTGATGGGGCTTTCGAGCAACCAAATCAGAATGGCATCACACTCAAAGACCCAGGCATGCGTGTGCGAAAGGGTCGCGCAATTCCTGCTGACATGTGCCCCCCCCCCCGGCCGCTCTGTTGCTGGACACCTGCTGTCCTACACCGTAGGCCTGATGGAACAGCGTTTGCGTCCTGTCCTGCAGAGTTGGAGATGGTGCAGGCTTTAGGTATTTTGTTGCGTTTCTGGGCCACTTAGAATGCAAAAAACATGCAGGGTTTGAGGTTGTGTTTGCATGGCATTAGAAGGTGCGTCTGCATTTTTGCAAACCAGCGTCAATGAGTTTGTATTGTGCATTCAGATTGCTGCGGCACCGGGTGGATTCTCTGTTTGTTTGCAAACGAGCTACAAAGCGTTGATGCTGAATTACATCGAAGTACTGCTGATGAAGGTGTGCATGTACCAGGCCGCATGTTTGTAGGCCTAGCAGTATTCAATGCAAGGGACCACGATCAGCCACAAGGTGATGCCCCAATCATTGTCATGGTCCGCATCCCCAGAGGGTGCATAGGGCTGTCGAAACGGAGCAGCAAGTACATGAGGGTCAAGGGATGAGTGTGTCTAGTCCCGGCCTTCCACTTTTTCACAAGAGGTCCGAGTGTCAAATCAGGGCAGCCCCACATGCTCCAGCTCTCTTCAGATGGTACCAATGAAGTAATCCAGATGTTGTCGCCTGCAACTTTTATGCCTTGCTTCTCTGTAGCAATATTGATATCTCCTTGCTGTGGGGACCCCGAGAAGGCAAGGGTGATGTAGCCATAATACCCCACAATGGGGACCATGAGGTAGGGGTAAGAAAAAAACGCAAGGGTAGGAAACATCTGTGGGGTCGGAAAAATACACAAGGATAGGAAAAATCCGCAACGATGGCACTTGTTGTTGGGCAGTACATTTCCAAGTTGAAGGGTGAAAATATGGTTCGTCCACTAGATATTTTTGCAAGCCTCACCAACTACTCTGGGGATGGCACAACTTCCATTGGAGTTTGGAGCGTGGTGAACGTCTTGCAAAATGGTAAGTTAGTTAGTTTCACACAACGTGAGGTAGAGGATCCGGATATGAATTGTTCAGTGTTGTGTCCGTACCGGCCTCGGGAAGTGTTGGAAGAAGCTGGTATGTTGCATTGGAGTGGGAGGTTGCATAATGTAACAGACTATGTTGGGCCAAGACTGTCACTTTGTGAAGCCATGACCCACGGTGAACAATTTTTTGGCAATTCAAGGTGGATGAGGTTGCTAGAATACTTTTGGGCCGCACCACGTCTGCATGCCATTCCTACTGTTCTTTTTGGTAGCTTGGAATCTGCCTAGAGCATTCCGCAATTGAAGAATGTTGTTGGGCAAGGGATGGTGGTGTGTTGCCACTAGTGCATGTAGTTGGTGGATGTGGGCACACAACAATGTTGATACGCAGTGGTAAAGTTCATAGTGATTGCCGTCTCGCATGCACAATGTTGCATGCAGGCAAAGCATGGAAGGGTCTGGAATGGAGTTTGTGCACGAATACGCCTACTCCATGTCCTTTGAAGTTATACAGCAAGTAGTTGTGCACCTATGCCTTGCATGACCACGTGCAAGTGGTACATCCCACAATGGCCCCACCACACTTTGTTGTTGGGGAGGACCCTAGTGGTTTTCATTTCCGATGAATGGTAAAAGAATATTTTACCCCGATTTTGTGTATTTAAAATGCTAAGAATGAAAAAGGGAAATCATCATTTTGGGAGACCAAATGACCCCCCAATGGATTATTCGATCTTGACCCCTCCATCCCCCATGTACCCAGGTGCCACCTTTTTGGGAGGGGTAGACGGGGTTGGGGAGGGATTCAAAGCTTTTTTGTAGACTATGGCCAATGCGTGTCAATTTACAACCCTGAACAATTTGTTTCTTGTAAATGGACCCCTTAACCAATGGTGGGGGTCTCGGGTTTGAACTCCGCCCCCCGCCCCCCCCCCCCCCCCGCCCTATGGCCCCTTGCCGGTGAGGACCTAGCCGTTTTCAAGCTTGCCTGTGTCGGCTGAAAGTTTTTGAAAATTTGACCTTTTCCCAAACCCTTGGGTCACCCCTGGGATGGGTTTGAGTGACCATTTGGTGGCAATACGTGAACTTGAGCACCCATGGGGACCCACGTAGTGGCCGCTAGCCCGGGCCATGGCCCCCCCGAAAGCCCCAAAATTGCTGTTGTTTTAATTTTTTAATGGCACCTGAAAATATTCGAAAATTCAGCTTTTGCCGAAACCCTTCTGTTGCCCCTAGGATCGGTTTGGGTGACTATTTGGTGACATGCATGTATTTGAGCACCCATGGGGACCCATGTGGTGGCCGCTAGGCCCATGTAGCCCGGGCCATGGGCCCTTGGAAAGCCGAGAAATTGCTATTGTTTTCGGTGCTTTGTGTTGTGCCTTCCCAGGGTTGCACGGGGTCTACTAAAAAGACCACGCTCATGTCATGGAGGGGGGCTTCTGGTGCATCAAGGGGTGCTCCCCTGTGTGCTGTGTGTGTGTCGCCCTCATATGCCCTGATATGTCGCAGGGGCCCACCCTGAATGGCCCATGACGAGTCCTTGCGACAACCGCACGTACCAGCTGTGAGGTTCATCAGGGGCGGCTGCCTTGGGTGACCTTGTGGACAACGTGGTGGATCAGCATTGTGCTTTGCCAGGCGCACCGAGTAGCATGTCGCATGTTGGTGTAGCCGTCTGCGGACAACGCCCTAGAGTACCGCTGTGCCTTGGAGCGCCATGCGCCTGCGCTGATGGCACGCGGTCTGGATGCGATCAAGGAGGTCCCGGAGGAGGGCCTGCAACGCAATGCTGGAGTGGTCTAACCCGGCGGCGAGGTCGGGTTGTGCCACCGCTGCGAGCGTGACCGCGGGGGGCGTGACGGTGGCCGTAGACGAGGCATGGCCAGCCCTACCCCAGCCCGGCCCAATGTCACCCGCTGCTGAGTGACAACCACACTGGTGATGACGGGGCGAGCAACACTGAGGTGCGCCCGAAAGCGTTGCAGGTTGCGCGGGACTGCCTCTGGCCATGGTAGTAGTGTGTGTTGCGGGTGCTACCCGCAGCACGTCGACGCCCCCATTGCCAGTGGGTGGGGTGCCTTTGGAGCAAGATGCCCTTGCCCCGGCGGGTGTGGCATTCCCGTGGCGGCAGCAAGCGGGTGCGGCAGCATGTGCGCTGGTTTCTTGGGCCAACGAGCCTTGCAATGTGGTGCAGGGATTCCTTGGCAGCAGTCACGGCAGTGGTAGTGATTGTGATAGTCTTTCCGTGTCGGATCACTCTGTGTCCGACTTGGACGACATGGTGGTGGAGAGCGTGGCTGCTACTGTCATGGCTGTAGCGGCGGCGGTGACCCACACGAACCGTGTTGCCATGCACTCAGGGGACTTGTTGACGGCTGTGGAGTCCTAGGTGGATTTCATGAACACTGAGAATGTGGTGGCTAGGGTTGCCGCAATGAGCGAAGCCCGTCAGAAATTGGGCACGTGAACATTGGTGCGGGCCCAGCTAGGGCTACACATGTGGACGATGATAGAGCCAAGGTTGGTACAAGATGTGCTAGGCTCCAAGTTTCCGGTGTTCAGCCTGCCGGATTTCATATTCGTGCGCCCACCCAGGGGTGTAGATACCTCCGGGGCACCACACACCCTTGGTGTGGTAGGATTGGAGGCCCATTGGCTCTAAAGGCTGGGGACATGGGGTAACCGGTGGCCATTCCATGGTCAAGAGTTGCGACGCTCCTAGGAGGCCCCCGGTGGGCCGTAGCTCAGGGGTCAGGGGCAGGAAGTGAAATCACGGTGCTCGGCGCCACAAGAAGTGGGGTGAGGGGTCGATTTTTTCCCCAAAACCTTGGGTTGCCCTTGGGATGGGTCTGGGTGATCATTTGGTGACAATACGGGGACTGAAGCACCCATGGGAGACCCAGGTAGTGGCCGCTAGGCCCATGTAGCCCAGGCCATGGGCCTTCCGAAAGCCCTGAAGACCCCCCTCGACCGGGTCTGCCCATAGCATCTAGGATAGAGGAGGGACACTGTGGATGGGGTAGGCCAGGTGTGAAGCCCCAAACAACTGGGCCTCAGTGCCTCTTCCGGCCCCTGTGTTGCAGTCGGGTGTAAGCGCAAACGGGCCAACGGGCGTGAAACACCAAAGGCGCCAGGCAACATTTTCTCCACACACTGATGCCCCCCGCCTCCTCCCCCCCCCCCCCCTGCCCCCCCCCCGGGAGGGGCCAGTCCGGTAGTGTGCCCTCGGGGCGCCCGACACTAACAGGGCTGTAGCGCCGCACAGTGGGACCTCTCCCGGGCTAGCCCTAGAGCCGGAAAGCACTTAGCGTGCCCTAGGACCCCTCAAACTGTCTCATGCACCCCAAGCTATGGGGATGGCAGGCCAAGCCTCTGAACTTGGACCGTTGGATTATGTCGCCCCACCGAAATGGCAATACCATCTGTGCCCACAGGCAGTCAGGGAGCGTGGACCCCTCCAGTTGTGTCCTTGCAGCCGTGCGGCAACCACACAGCATGTCCTTGTGACTTGGAGGCCGCAATGCTCTGGCATGCATCTCCCCGGTGGGCTCAGCGTAAGGCACCCTTGCCTCCCCAACGGGCCTGGAGCACAAGGCCACGCACACCTCTTGGGACGGTCAAACAGGTGGAGCTCCCCTCCCACTGCGCACGCCCACACACCCATTGATAGTGTCTGCCGTTCGCCAGCGCTCCGGTGTGTTGTGGCAGCCATTTGTAGTCTGCATGCAACCTTGAAACCGGACAGCTAGACTTTTCAGCCTCGTGGTTGGGCAGGGAAGGATGCCTGAACCCGAGGGACTGCTTTTTTTTGGCATGAGGGCCTGTCCCAACCCCACCCAACGCCCCTCTCCGGCCAATAATTGGTCGTCTCTTTTCGAGGTGCCTTGCCGAAGGCAGTAGATTTTTGAACCCACCCCCGACCCCAGCCTCCACGCCCCCTTAAACCCTGGGGCCGGTGACCTTGACGTGGTGTGGGGGCTCAAAAATCACCCAGACTGCGCGAACAGACCCGAAGAGGGGAGCAAGGAGCGACATACACATTTGCAGTCCACCATATCAACTTTCTCTCTTACCCCCGCCATCACCTACACAATCCACTCACGTCTTAATCTTACCACAGATGGCAGAGGGATCACGGCGCATAGGCAACACCATCACCCCGAGGTATTACACGAGACAAGAAGTCATAAGTGATATGGACTATTTTCCGAAAATCCTCGCGGTGGTATCTCAGGATGGTGCAAGTCCACCATGCCTATGGACAGCCTGGGGTGGTATCCTAAACCCTAAGAGAGAATGCTTTTTCCCTTCACACGACTAGCGACTAGATTAGTTTAAGTTGCGGCGTTCCAGAAACATGTGTCAAGAGTATTCTCTGATGTAGGTCCAGTTGGACTACCGGAGACAACTATTGGAATTCGGCAGTGGCCTCCTTGATCCAGTCTAGTTGGCAGAGGCCCAGCATCATAGGGCACCACCAGCTTTCCTCATCTCGTCAGTCCTATGGCAATCTTGCAGTCATTTGAGTACAATTACACCTGGGTCCCCGCGTGACACTGTCCGTATTGACAAGGTCCATAGTGATTGTGGCTGCTCTACAGACTGTTCGTGTGAATCTCACATTGATGGGCACAACAGGTCTACTTAAACCACAGGGGCTTGGCCCGCGGCCCCCTCCCAGCACTACTTGTGAGCGCATGACTTTTCCTGGACTTGCTTCAGCTGTCCTTCTTGCCCTGGCAGCCACACGATGGTGACAGGCCCTGATTTGCTTTCTGTTTTGCTCCCCCTGATGGATCGATCCGCTGGATTTATAATTTTTTCACACCATATACTGCAAGAGGCATGGACGGTCTAGTGGTATGCGCCCTGGGGTCGTCGTCGGGGGTTCGAGCCCCGGGTCGTCCGTCCGTCGAGGGGCCCGTTGGCGAGGTCCCCCCTTCAACATCCCCCTCCACCATCGGTACCGCCGGTGGATGGGTGGCGTGTCTCGTCCTCGTAGTTTTTGTCAACGCACCTTATGACATGATGCATTGCATATAGAAAAATAAGGCACCAGGCACTGCACACCTGCAGCAGCGCACCCCATCACCGGTACCGCCGGCCGACGGGAGCCGCATTTCCTCCTCGTATTCCCCTCTTGGGGAATTGAACCGGTGTCTTCAGGGCAGCGGCCGGCTGCACAGCCACTGCAGTACGTAGCCAAAAACCTATCCTATGGGCTGACAGTCCTCAGCAAGCTACAGCCAGCATTGTTGCCAGCAATCCATAGTGCTAGTGGAATCATGATTGCCTCGTGGGATGGTATTCTAAATCCTGAGAGAGAATGTTTCTTTTTCCCTTCACATGACTAGCGACTAGATTAGTTTAACATGCGGCTTTTCAGAAACATGTGTCAAGAGTATTCTCTGATGTAGGTCCAGTTGGACTACTGGAGACAGCGGCTAATCGCATTCGGTAGTGGCCCAGCATCATGGGGCAGATTTCCTTGACCCAGTCTAATTGGCAGAGGCCAAGCATCATGGGGCACCACCAGCTTTCTTCATCTCGTCAGTCCTATGGCAGTCTTGCAGTCATTTGAATACAATTACACCTTCCATGTTTGACAGACTTTGCACTACTGATGCTGGATCCTTTCTTCTACACAGAGTTTCTAGTAACTCTGCGAGATTCAACAAATCATGCATACTCTCATGCCTATCAAATCTTGCCGGAAGAGCTTACTGCAGATGCTATTTCGGAGGCTCAGTTCTCAATTCCAGACGCTTTCAAAACACAAGCTAAATTTGTCTGTGATGCACTACGTTGGACCCGAATGAAAGGGAGATTCGTGCATGTCTCGTCCATAAATTATGCTCTGTCACCACATGGGCTGGTTCTCACTGGTACCGCAGAAGTGCTTACGGATGGTGTACGACAGACATTTGAACATGTACCTGTGTCTTTACTGCGATCTCCACCTCTTTTAGCGCACACACAGCTCCAGACAGAGCATATTCAGAAAGTCATTCAAGAGTGGGACTCAGTATTCCGGGCTATTCCACAGAAGGAAGTACATTCCTTTTTGAACCGAGTTTTGCAACCGCCAGATGGGGACATTTTGAAGACTAAGCATAAGACGTTCATGGACAATGTGGGAGACCCGGTGCGTGACGTTTTGCCAGCACATCTCAAAAAGCCCTGGGTAGACTAGAACAAACAGGGCACAAAGGAAATTTTGAGTCAGTTGATTGAATTTCCGAAGTTTATGCCTCCAAAACTCAGTGGCGATCTATCAGCAGTGGACCATCACCATTTATGCGTGTTCCTTTTGGCATGGATTGCAGATGCTATTGCTCTCCCACATTTAAAGTGTGCCATTCGGCAAAAAGGACTCATCTCGTTGGCTACACCCGAGACAGTATGAGACATTGTTATGAGTTTAGTCGTGCGCCCCAGAACCACTAACGACTTATTTCAATTCGGTGGAGATCGGCTACCGTCATGGGTGACAGCTCCTACCTATACTATCATGGTTGCGGATGCGGCAGAGCAGATGCCAGATCCGACCGGAGAACCTGAGAATTTCTCAGACCATATAAACTTGGCGAGTCTTGCAGCGAGTCAAAATCCGCCATTTTCATGTGGATCTATTCTTCTTGATGGTGTTCCTCAGCTGCCCGAAGAAAATTCGGTCTCTCTGCAGTCTTATCAGCAAGTTTAGATTGAATGCAATAAATTGCACAGGCGAATAGAGACTCAATCTCAACATATTTCTCAGCTTGAGCGGGACATGGTAAAATGGAAGAATAAGGCACATGCGGCTCCACAAAAAACGTTGCCTTCTTTCGCATCGTTTGCATGTTGTATTCCATCTTTTATATTATTGCACAAAAGGATTCAAATATGGAGGGGGCCTCCCCCAGACACAGTTCTCTTTTTTTTGGACAGGCATTTGCTGTCACATGTCACACCGTTGCCTCCTCAACATAAATACTATCTGGCACTTTTGCCCATCATGGTCTCATATTTTGTTGCCATAGGAGTGATCAGTTCTTTGCAACCAATTGTGGAGGCATTGGATTGGGAAAATCCCCGGACAGAAACGAATGTGAATTTATTCAATTTTCTCCCAGAGTCCCCTACCAAGCACAAAGCGATACAGCCCCCACAACACACAGACTAGTCTCATAACACATCGGCAGCCCCGATCACCCCTGGTGATAGTGGGGGTCCAACAAGCACACATCAGTCCATCCTCAATGGTTGTTAATCTGGGTCAATGAACAACCATCAGATCAGCAGACAGACAAGCAAAAAAATTACATATGCATTTGCACACACACGGTATACACATTACAGGTATGCCGTACGCGGATCTTCATGCTTAGTGGAGTGTTTTGGAGACAGCAACCCTATCCCCGCAAGCAGCTCAGGTTCTATCCCAGTTTCCGGATGCAGAGAAAAGAAGTCCACCAGTAGCAGATAGTGTCACTCCAGCGGCTTGGCGAGGGGAAAATTGGCTTGCGCGGGGGGGGGGGGGGGGGTCGTGGGAGCCCCCCGAAGGAGGGGGGGGGGGGTCTAGCAATGGGGCTCCTATGACAGAACCCATGGTAAAGTACCAATCACCTCGAAGAGAGGTTGTTAGATCAAGCGCAAGCGTGGGCGTTGTATACCCCCCTTTTTTGGGGTCATTCACGTAGCATACCCCAAGGCATGGTGTAATAATTTGTAAGCAGAAGGCTCCAACAAATGGGGATGCACACTCCCACTGGAACAACCCATAGTCGAACGGTAGCGCAGCCAACCCCATTTTTTGCGGTCGGCGGTTCGATTCCTTGCCAGCCGACTGCCACCGGCGGCGCCGCCGCAGTGTGCACCAGACCTGGAGTTAGAGCGTATCCCAAAACTTGTAATTAGTGTATCCGATTGTATCCCAGGCTTTAGAAGTGTGTATCCAATGTGTATCCCAACTTTCAAGTGTGTGTATCACATGTGTATCCCAACTTTTTCTTCATTTATAGTCCTACGCGCTCAGTTCCCCAGTCCTTCATTCCCTTGCGGCTCTTCCCCAGACACGATGAAGCAATTATCTTTGAAACCGCATCTTACAGCTCCCTCCGCAAAGGATGATGACTCCTCTTCTAGCTCAGGCTCCCCAGCCCCAGCTGCGAAGAAGAGACGGATATCCAAGGGGCAGCCAGAGCATATGCGGAGAACGAAGCGTAAACGTGTATTCCAAGAATCATGGAAGCTGGGCAGACCGTGGCTCTGTTGGGACCCAGATAAGGGCATGTGGTGTAGATGTAGATGTAGATGCTCAGGTTGTTCATCATTGTCCAGTCTTCAAGCAAATGATGGAGGAGAACGAGGTGTTGAGATCGTATGCAGTGCGCCTTAAGGAGTTGGGGTACGATCGCATCGACACGCTGAAGTATATCAACGCGGATGACATGGCATCCATCAACATGCTGGTGGGGCATCGTCGCCTGTTGGTGAATACAATCCAAAAGTTGTCTGGTCACCCTAGTACAAGCCACGCTTCTTCATAGCATGTGCTTGGAGGGTGTGATTGAGATTTCCCTTACGGTCATTTGGGGACAGGGTGCATGTTACCATAGCATGCATCCTGTGGGGGATGGCCAAGATTTCTCTCTTTTTTTTTTTCATGGTTTGCATGTATCACATGTGTATCCCAGGGTTGTCGAGTGTGTATCCTGTGTGTATCCCAAAAACAAAAAGTGTGTATCCCGTGCGAATGCGGATACACTCTAACTCCAGGTCTGGTGTGCACCTTACTGGGGTTCGAACCGCCGACCAAAAAGTCTGTGGTCAGCTGCACTACCATTCGACCACTGCCAGACATGCTCTGTATGACCTCCCCACTGCTTGAATCCAAGTCTGCTACTGACGAAAACCCAAACCGTGTGTTTCTCTCTAACCGGACATAAATACCACCACTGCTGCCCCCCCCGCCCCCCACAATGGAAGTTCAACTTTATTCGCCACCATCTATGACCTTTTTCAAGGCCCCGTCACGGGAGCCAAGGAGGGGGGGGGTCCGGGAAAGGGGCTCCAACGACCCCCCCCCCCCCGCGCAAGCCAATTTTTCCCCACCCCTTCATTGCCCTGAGATGTGCCTCAGTCTTCACCCATATCTGCAAAACATGTGAATGATTCAGGAAAGTTTCCCTCACTATTTTAGGAGGTTGGACGTCCTATGATGATCCACCCAAAGCGCCCATGCCCTACGTCCCGTTTTTGGTAAGAACCTTTGTTCAGTGACGGATGATTATCTAAAAACGAACCGCACCTTCACTTTTTTGGGTGTATCCAATGAGGTGGCCAAATTGGCAGAGACACCTGGATCAATAAACATCCAGTCTTGGCGAATAAATTGTAAAAAAGCCACTAAGCAACCTTGGTCTCCTTGGGTGCCAGGCAAGATCGTTCAAACGCCTTCTCCAGCACCAGAGTCCAAAACGGACAAAAAGAAACTGGACCGCAAGCGAGAACGGTCTGTCAGTTCAAGCGGTTCAGTTAGCAGTTCAGATTGAGGACATCGGGATTCCAAGCGTTTCAAAAACAAGCCAAAAAAGCAGGACTTGCGCATAACACGCAGATCTTGTTCCAAGTCTCGGTCGAGAAGACCCAGACAATCTCGTTCTCCAGTGCGTAATAATCCACCACACACGGGTATGATACCGCCCAACTCAGCTCATACACTTCAGATAGGCCAGCCCCCCCCCCCCCTCCAGATTGCGGGTGTACAATACCAACACTATGGAACTCCACAAGCAGCACATGCGCCACAACATGTACAGACCTAGCAACATCAAGCAGATTCAGGAAAAGGAGGGCAGTGGGAATAGCCCTAGCAATGGTAAACGAAATACCATCCCAGAGGGACACACCATGGCACCAGAGATACCGGTGACTGCAGCCGTATGATTCTGCAACAACTTCCAGTCACTCACACCGTACACCAGTGGGGCTTTCAACTTGATAACTCGTCATGTTATGGGTATCAAGCAATACCTCTGGAATTGTTGCCATTTCAATGTGTTCAGTAAGTTCTTACTCATATGTGTTACATTAGATCAGACAATTTTCAGTGTCCTCAGCCAGTGGGCAGAGGTGATGCACGTGTATCAGCCGACTGGCACTGCCAGCGTTTTGGGGAGCACTCGTAGCAGTCACTGTGAACCCCATACCATTACAGCCAGACAGGGAATGGTTTTGCCCAAACGATGGTGCACCAGACACATAGTACATATTCGTATGGTAACGCGTACAAGTCAGGTGCTGATTTTCGCTGCATTCAAGCATCATACTATAAAGAAAATATTGGGCAACACTTTGCGTGTTCGTGAGCGCATTAGAAAAATGTTTGGCCAGGTCATGATCAGTGAAGCTCAAATGCATCAATCAGACCACAGTCCCATCAAAATTCCGACAGAATAGACAAGCTTTATGATCCTGTCATTGAATGTGCAAGTGAATATAACGTCCCGTCATAGACCTTTGCAGTATTTGTTGCGTCAGCATTCTTATCTGCCAGTGATCTTTTTGCAGGAAATAGGTAAGGTATCAGAGAAGTATATCCCCCGCCCCCCTTTACGCAGCATATTACAACCAGGTGACAGTGAACTCCAGCGGAGTGGCAATACTTTCCGCAGAGTTCCACAATTTTGAGTCCTGGAGGAGTATTACTCCCAAGATGACCGGGCACAAGTTATTTGGTTACTCTACATGGAAAAACGAGTACAGTTGTGCAATGTGTATCTCAAAGCTGGTGCAGAGCCACATGAAATCCGGCTCACTATGTTGTGGATTCAGCCCTTTCTACAAGCATCAGAATTTTTCCACACTCTAGGGGGAGACTTTCATGTCAATCCTGGCTGGGATTTGAGTTTCCCCCTGGCAGGATCAGCCATCAGTGCATCCGTTTTGGATGTCTTTCACGGAACACCCATACAAGTGGTGTCAAAGGCCAAACCGGGTCCTACCTGGGTCTCGCCTCAAGGGCATTTTGGGTCTTTGGACTACTTCCCGATCACTAAGATAGCACAATTCTCGGCAGTGGTCACCATACATACCGAATCGGTTTTCCCGTCGGATCACTTTCCCATCTGTTTACAACTACAAGGTATACCGGCCGTGGAACTGCCAAAGACACTTCATGCAATAAGTCGCATACCAGCCCCCAGAGTCTAAAGTTGGGGTTTAAAGATGGCACCGGGGGGTCTAAAGTTGGCACTTGGGGGTCTAAAGTTGGGGTCTAAAGTTGGCACTTGGGGGTCTAAAGTTCGCACTAGGGGGTCTAAAGTTGGGGTCTAAAGGTGGCACTTGGGGGGTAAAGTTGGCACTAGGGGGTCTCAAGCTGGGGTCTAAAGTTGGCACTCGGGGGTCTAAAGTTGGGGTCTAAAGTTGGCACTTGGGGGTGTAAAGTTGGGGTCTAAAGTTGGCACTTGGGGGTCTAAAGTTGGGGTCTAAAGTTGGCACCAGGGGGTCTAAAGTTGGCACTTAGGGGTCTACCGTGGGGGTCTAAAGTTAGCACTTGGGGGTCTAAACCTGGGCTCTAAAGTTGGCACTTGGGGGTCTAAAGTTGGGGTCTAAAGTTGGCACTTGGGGGTCTCAAGTTGGGGTCTAAAGTTAGCACTTGGGGGTCTAAAGTTGGCACTAGGGGGTCTAAAGTTGGCACTGGAGGGTCCAAAGTTGGGGTCTAAAGTTGGCACTTGGGGGTCTCAAGTTGGGGTCTAAAGTTGGCACCAGGGGGTCTAAAGTTGGCACTTCGGGGTCTAACGTTGGGGTCTAAAGAGTCATTCCAACCCAGTATGTTCACTAGTATCAACAAGTCTTTCTGACCTCTTGAGAACCCGAGAACTGGATACTCTGGATGCGTACTATTGTCATTTTTCAAAGACAGTTGTCCAAACGGCAACCTCGATCTTTGGGGAACCAGCAGATTCCAATTCCGCACCAGCTTTGGTAACCTCAATACAGTACCATATTGACACGTTTTTGCGAGTACACTCAGATTGGTGGAAACAACACAAAACTCTCCAGGCGTATGGCCCGCTCAAGCAAAAACTTCGAGAAGCCTGGATTTGGTGCACATAACACGACACATGCAAGTTTCACCCATCATGCCCAAAGCTCAAGCAAGAAAGGACGCACCCCGGTGCCCTCTGTACCGGAGAATTTTTCGTAACACACAAACCATTCGTGTGGAACCCACTTATCTGGCAGGGGTGTCCCCTTCAGTCGAGTTTTTGGGAGTCATAGGCATGGATCAGTTCAGGCAAAGCCATTTGTCACCCTCCTTCCATATGTCTCAAACGGACATACGCAAATATTTATCATGGCAGCCGGTTGTTTTGCCGCCACTCAAGCTCACTGGGCATACTCTTCGACAAGTTTTGCGAGAGAGCCCTGACTCTACGCCCTTTCATGATCGCCTGGAGTATCGTTTTCTGGGCATTTTAGCGGATGAGCACCTAGACCATCTCGCTCGGATGCACCAACAATGGTATCAAGGGGAAAGCATTTCCTCTATATTTCGGGGTGATTTTTATGCACTCCCAAATAAAGTTCCTCACGGCCCCATAGCAAATGCCAGACCGCTGCTCAATTTCACTACGTTATGGATAGTCTTTTCTTCAGTGCTGAAAAGACACCTCACACCTGTCCTATGTACCTCTGGTATTATTCCACCTTTACAGTTTGCTTTGTACGGAGGGTCATCCGTAGTGGATATTCGCCGTGTGGTCCATGATCATGTGCTGGACAGATGGTTTCAAGGAGTCAATGCACTGTTGTTGCTGGATGATGTCAGACACGCCTTTGGTTCAGTGCAACATGAAACCTTACAAAATTTTTTTGACTATTTTGGCTTTGCCCGACCAACTGATTCGCATACTTCTTTCAGCAGCTACTGGATCCATTTTGCACATGGGAGTCGCTGCTGGAGTGCGCCGAGCTTTGGCCCATTTTCGTGCAGGGATAGCTCAAGGATGCCCCATGTCGGCACTCCTGTTTTGCATAGTACTGGAACTGAGGATCGCCATTGTACTATGGAATGTTCAAACTCCGTACAGTATGTGTGGCCGTTTCAAACATGAAGCATACATGGATGATACTACCTATCTGTTACAGGATCTGGATGAAGTACAGAAAGTATACTTGCTAATCTACAGCACTTTGGAGTTCTCACACACTTGCACTCGGCTACTACTCGGCTACTGGTGGTTGTCACATCCAAAAAAGGGCTGCAGGTTTAGTTTCATACCCCAGTTTTGGTAGCTGGAGGTGCTTCAGCCCTTGTGGCATCAGCTCAGACCTACATACGGCTCCTGAGTCGGCATGCTTTGCCGCGTGTGTACCATTTTGAAGACTTTCGTAAGCTCATGCGAGGCTCCAAAAGAGCTAGTATGGTTTTGCGCTACACTAGGCTACCAGCACACTATCGGACCCCCCTCATTCATCGGCTGCTAATGGACTGTCGTGCCATGTCCACATCCTTCACCGCCCCCCGACACATTCACTCACATCGGTCAGGAACTGTTAGGGACAGTATTCTAGACGCAGTGGACGCTGGTGCCAACCATTTTGCGCATTGGCAGCGACCGCGATGTGGCTGGATATGCGAACTAGATGAGCCTCAGGTCACCTTTAGTGTTCAAGACAAGCAAAAACATGATTTTCATTCCTTTTTGGAACGCTCGGTATCCAAGCTTTTTTGTCATGCACGACACGTAGTATACGGACCCCATGACACGGGGTACGATCTCTATGAAGAGGTGGTAATGCATGGCGAAATACTCTGGGATGTCCACCGGTGGGCTGTTTATGTCCGACATTGCATACACAATTTTAAGCATACTTGTTCTTTGTGTGGACATGGTGTCACACCCACACACTTATTTGAAGAATGCCCCTTTGCTATGTGGTATGCACTATATGTGCATACTAAGCGGGCCCTCCTAATACCTGGCCTATTGCCTTCCTGGAAGCACTGTATTCCTACGCCTTGGGGTGTATGGGTGTGTCATATTGAAGATCCTATCATCCTCACAATCAAGCCTGAGGTGGGACTCCAGATTTCTCACCAGCTCATACATGTCAGTCCTACCGGGCACTGGACCTCAAGTGGGGTAAGAGCCGCGGAACGCACGGGTGCTAAGCGGGCGTCGCTGATTAAGCTTCTAGGATCGCTGGTCACGACAATTTATAAAATGCACCACCCGTCGTTTCATCTTTTGTTTCCAATGTACCAGGTTTACCAATGCACAGGCGGTGTTGGCAGCATGTCCTTGCTGGCAGCTGTACACCCAGAAAGAGTCCCGAGAACTGCTTGGGTGGACACAAATGCACGGGAACTCCTGTGGCCACACCCCATTCTACTGTATCTTGTTAGTCAGCGGCATGGTATACATGTGGTTGTTCAGTCCACATTTCATTTCACCCTATGTTCCCAGGGATTGTCACCTGTCTTGTACTGGTATGACAATGATCTCCGGTCACATTGGCCAGATACAGAATGTGGCTGTCACTCTCTCCTGCTGGTAGACACTCCTACAACAGTGCAGGATAGGGGCCTCTTCGTGGGTACCCGGGTGTGGGTTATGAAGTATGGGTATGAAGAACATGAACGATACATAACATGCATCGATCAAGATAATGGAAGAGAGTGGTTCTGTAAGGGCAGGGCTATGCAAGTGGTAATGCAGGTGACCCTCGAAACTCTGGGGATACCGGTGTCACTTCAGTACAAACATTATCAACTGTCAGTTACATCTCAATCTGTTTGGTGAGGCAATGGATTTGTGCATGTTGTCGGTACCCGGTGATGTCACGAGGTTCTGGTACCAGATGGCCAGAGAAGGGGCAGTCGGGACAGACAGTGCGTGAAGCGACCCCCCTACTCTTCCCTGTCTAGGCCCGGGATGCAAATGGTCACGCGGGTGGGTGAGTGGTCCCGGGTTTCCCGAAACCGTCTCCGTCGAGGATCTGGGTGACTACAACAGTTCCCTAGAGTAAGTGACAGGCGGAGCACTGAGGGTCCGTCCAACCAGCGTCATGTGACCCTGTTGGGCTGGGTGAACAGGCAATCCTGAGTCACCGATCCTCCTCCTCCCTCCTCCTCCTCCCCAGCCCGGCCCTCTGGACCCCTCTGCCCATGCCGCAGGCGTCGGGGTCAGGAACTAAACTGAACCGCCCCCCATGTGTTGTATTATTTCAGATGGTGCGTGCGTGGCATTGAAGGGGGTTGGCCATTCACCTCGGCATGCTTTGTCATGAGGGCATGCGACTGAACTCACCGGCTCGCACGGCTTGCCTCATTCACACGCAGCAGACCAGAACCTCGCTTGTTTGCGCATTCACCCACCCACTCAGGCACCAGCAGTCGCTCTCTCGCTCACTCACCCGCCAAATGCAAAAGAGGTAGACACACCCGCCTATGGCAATCACTACCAGTATATCCTTTTTCACATCCATCAATTGCAGCAACAACACGTGGCCGAGGGCACGCGCAACAGAAACAGGAAGTTCTTCATTATGCCTATGGACGCTCCAGAAGCTATGATCACTCACAAGTGCCAGAATGTATGTGCATACGCTTGCTACAGGCTGCATGGGTGTTTGAAAAGCTGGTCTGGGCGTTCAGAAATTACGCTGCTGCCCCGCTAACAAACACTGCTTTTCACAACAGAAACCGTCCATTCAGATTGCGGACGAGCAGGATATGAATATGCTCCACACACTGTTGCATCAAGCCAAAGAAAAGCCCCAAGCAGTTAAACAACGCAACAAAAGGAGCACAAGTTGTGGCGTTGCGCCGCTGTCTGGGACACGGGCTTCACTTGTCTTCCTGCTTCCTGGGATGATCATGTAGGTTTCGCTGTCTGCTGTCCAGGGAGCATGAATTTTTTGTCCTGTGATGACTTGGGAGGGAGGAGTCATTCTCATGTTAACCACACATCAAGGCATGTCCAGGTGGCGTTGGGTGGGGACTCATGGGGCAGGGGTAGTAAGGGGGCGCCGAGGGAAAGCACGGCTGGGGGACGGGCTAAAACAGCGGCCTGGCAGACTACCACTACCACTACCACCGCCACTACAATTACTGGAGCAGCGAAAATACGAGCCGGCGACATCGGCTTCGGTCTGCCTCCGGGAGTCAAGTGTTGCGGCCACTAAAGAGGGGAGCCTCAAGCCCCGATCCGAAATCAAAAACAGAGCAAGCGGAGAATGAAGGGAGACAGAGAGAATGTTCATGAGGGCTCAAGAAGAAGTCGGGCAGTTCCAATGTTGGGCCCAGCCTGACATTACGCCGGATGTGCATCACCGATGCTGTGGAGCAGGGGTGTTCTTTAACAATGAGATTTTTTCTTTTTCGCGAAGGAGAATCCATTAAGGATAATCCTGTGGACCGGCACTTTACCGCCAATCGCCAGCCGTTCATAATGGCGCATTTTTTGTTCATCAAGTACCGACTGCGAAGTTTCATATCTCTTCTCTTTTCCAAGGAGAAACTTCAGATGAATAGATTGGTGAATGATTTGAAAATTTGCCGTGTGTAGTGCCCAGTTGCCTCCTCTGTGGATTTGTTTGGGCAAGATTGTGGCAGAGAGTTTGATGACATGCGGTGGTCGTACACGGGATGGGCACTCGGGGGGGGGGGGTGATTCTCGAAAGCTGATCCTAACTTTCCTGTATTCCCGTGGTATGGGCGGCGCATCACTGCACGGCAGTCATTGTACTGCCCATGTTTCTTAGATGGCCCTGGCGTTGATCAACGGCCGGACAGTGCAGCTGGCCATCATGTACTTGCCGGATCATTGGAAGCAGAGAATCCCCCTCAAGGAGGAGGCAGTGCCGAAGAAACGTAAGGACGACCTCCAGGAGGTCTGTGGGGGATGTGTGGTTGTGCTGGATGCCAAACCCGTGAAACTCTGCGCAGACACGCATTGGCCATGCACTGAATACTTTTCCAGTGGGCATTGCGGCCAAAGGCATAAGAGGGCGACTCGCTTTCGGCAACCCTCGTTTTGTATCCCGTTTACGACCCGTCCTCCTGTCGACAGGTCGCGCGCGGGGGGGGTGACAGGCATGAGGGGAGGTGCAGATTCCGAAGCCGCCCAAGGGATGGCCCTCGTTCCCACATCCTGTGATAGGCTGCCCATCATCCATCATGGAAACTTCTTAACCCCCCAGCCCCCCTCCTGGATTTGTTTTTTTTTGGGGGTTCATGGAGAGCTTTGACAGCGACTTAATGATATGAGAAGTTTATTTTGTAAAGAAACTACGGTATTAACGAATGTTCCAACTATTTGGCACCGTGGCTGGCAACGTTTAGTAAACCTGTTCACGAAGCAATTTTTCATCCTAGAAACTTTGTGCTCTGGGACTGTTTGTCTTTTCAGGATATTCAAAGAGTCTTTTTTCCCCGCTGATTGAAAAGCTTCTTCTTATGATGCCCAAAGGTGTGTCATAGTGGTAATTTTGTAAAAGTTTTTCTCGCAGGGTTTGTGACTCTTTCATAGAAACCCGAGCCCCCTTCCCCTCCTCCCTCCCTCCCTCCTCTACACCTTGGGTGATTGGCCAAAGAAGAAGCATGGGTCCTGCCCCCATTGTTTTGGTGTGGCAGCGTGAGCAGCGAGTGGGGCGCAGTCGCGGTGTTCACACTGCAGTGCTCCGCACGTCCTGTGGCCGCATGCACCCCCATCCGACACCTTTGCGTCAGCAGCATGAGCGAACCTCTTGTCTCTTTCAGTCAATTAGGGTGACTGAGGTGCGTTGACAATGTGATTTTGCAATGGCAGAGGGGAGGCTGCATGTGTGTTGCGTGCGTTGCGTGTGTCGCATGTATTGCGTGCGTTGCGTGTTTCGACCGTGGGGACCGCTCGGCCACATCTCCAATGTTTGTCTGACTGGCACAGACACCGCTACGCCCGTAGGACACCAACCACCAGGCCGCAGTGATGCTCATGTCCACTGCGGTCTCGGCATCGAAAAGGATTCGTCTCCACAACAGCAGGATGCCACCGTGAAACCCCCTTTGGGCAATGCAATTCCCTTCCTCACCCGTTTTCCCCTTGTGCACAGTGCACACCGTGCCCTCCTGCTTTGGCTGGGGTGTTTTCGACGCAACGTTTTGAGTCCTAAATGACACAGACGAGCTGTTCAACGCAACACACACGCAACACACGCAGCACGCGCGACAAACGCACCACGCGCAGCACAGCACACACGTCCACCGCAGCCGTCTCCGCTGCACGGGCGCTCAAATGAAACGTTTGCGCAGGACCTGACTTTAGTAAACGATGAAGTGAAAAGAGGGGGTCGAGTTGTGGTCCTCAAGGGTTCTGACAACGACGACATTTATGAGGAAATGCAGTTCTTCCACGACACACTTCAGAACCTGCTCTACGATAACCTGCGGCACCTCCGTGGCTCCCCAGAAGAACCGGTGAGTTTCAGAGCTATCCTTTGTCAGTGAGTTATGCCTTGTGTTTTCCTCGAAGGCCTGTCCAACGAGAGTGACATGGCCGAATCGCTTCCCTGATGGCGGTTTGCGGTCAACTGGCAGTTTTGGACGGGTCAACCGATGGGGGTTGGCCGGAAAGTACCATTGCTGATTGGCTGGTTCCCTGGGTTAGGGTGAGCGTTAAGGGTAGATTTTTCTTTTCCGCCTGATTTCATATGCATGCTCCACGACGTTGGTAGCATCTTTGCCCCACACCGGATCTTTGTCACAATGTGATCCCTCTAGTACCCCTCCCACCCCTCGTCCCCCCACTGTATAGTGTCAAGTACTGGATAGTACTGAGTGACTGGATATTATTCAGGTACCGGATATTCATTTGGACGTCTCGTGTTTTGCTACATCCTTCCCGCCTAGAGCCACTTTTTGTATTCTTTTTTTGGTTGCACTGTGTATGTGATGTTGGACATTGGAACAGTGAGTTTTCTGACTGTGATTTGTCCAATGAGGAGGACTACTCAAGTTCAGGATGTTCTCCCCATGGGGATGGGGTTCAAGACGCATTGTGCGAATGCAATTGATGAAGCACGAGATGACGATGAGCTTATTATTGTAGAAGAGGTTGCAGAATTTAGTGACGATGAGGTGGTTGAGGATGTTTCAAAACAGAGCGACGCCAAGTTCTCGTTGTGGATCATTTCCAAGAATTGCAAATGGATCACACCTCCTGCGTGTTGAGTGTGCCGTTTTGGGAACAAATGGAAGTGCTGGATGTTAATGTCGACGTCCCAAATGAATATCAAGTACTGGATGCTATTTTGAACTACTGGACATCATACCGGGGGGCAGGGGGGCGGTTTACCCTTAATCGTGCCCACAGTGGATGGATTGCACGCCGCTGTGGCAGATGCCCCAATCTCTTTGTGCATTTTCTCGTGTGTGAGTGTGTTCGTGAATTTGCATATACTCAGCGGGAGTGTGCAATTCGAATGCTGAGGTTAGGTTGGAAATCTAGCAAGGGAATGTATACCGAAAGTACTGTATTAAAGTAACATCGGGAGGGCCTTGTATGCCAAAGTGGGCATGTCACCATCCCCGAAAGGTCCCATGCTGGCGCCCTGAACTGCGTTGTGGATGTGGTCAGAGGAAACTGCCCACAGGAGATGATGCCGTACTGCCTAATGATTGGCGGACGCAAAGGCGTATTCATGCGATGTTTTTGCGTTCAATGTGACCACCCTTAGCAACAATGTGGCCTCAGTATTTCCCAGCCGATCTCAAGCAGGTAGAAGCAGGATGTGATGCACCGGTCTCCGGGTCCCCTTTCATGCACTCTTTTAACAAACGCCCTTAAAGCGCAGATATCCGGGAGAAATGGCAGTGGAACGGCTGATGCGGTTTGATGAGTCCATGAGTCAGGGAGGTGGACGGGGCTAAACAAATGCGCAGGACCTCCCCCCCCCCCCCCCCGCGCGAGCTTCATTCCGCCGCAAAAACACCGTTTCTCTTTTCGGAATGAGAAAAACTGTTGCAGGCCATTGCGTTTTGGGTCAATGCGCTTTAGGTGATAGGTAGGGGCCGGGAGGTGATTCTCCGCCATTGTCTTGCTACTCGGGAGTCACTACTCCCGCATTATGAACACTCTGTCACTCCCCCCCTGTAAGCCTTTGCAGCGACACTCCCATTTACCCCAAGATCTTCTTCCCATCAATGCACAAACCTGTGCTTACGACGCATGTGAGCGCAGTGGAACAGAATCAGATGCTGCCTTTGCAGCTGCTTTCGTGTTCAAAAGTAGGGCAACCGCCGCGAAGTGTGGGTGCCACCCCCCCCCCCCTTTTCGTCAATCAACACAGTGGAGCCTGGAAAGGGAGCCGCAGAGGTGCGCTGGTGGCACTGACGAAAAAAGGGCCAAATGGCATGTGGACTGAAGGCAGTGAAGGCCGTGGTGTGGCAGGCGCGGCTGGAGTCGAATGCGGACATTGCCGCCTGACCTGACTGCTGCCGTCCTCGTCATGACTCAGGTGAGCAATGGCTCTCTGTAGGCGTGTGTGGAGGGCTGTGTCGCCCTGTGTTGCGTCCTTCCTTTCGTTGTTTTGCCGCAAGCGCTTTGCCGAGTTACTGTTCTTTTGAGAGTGCCTCGCTGGATCCCTGTGTCGCACAGCATGCCAACGGCCCTGTGAAGGCCAGTTACATGGGGAAGCCGCTGATGAGAACCGAGTACACTCTGTACAGCACGAAGAGACAGCCTAAGATTCGCAGAAAGCTCAAGAAGAAGAAGTAGTGCATGGACCGCTCGGCCAAGGCTGCGTACATGCCGCTGTGGTGCCTCAGCCGTAGCCATACAACCCTACAAACACTGGCTCATGCTTGTGGTAAGGAGTGTTGGGGCAAGGCTGTGTTGGTGTTTTGGTGGATGTGCGGGCCTGTGTGCCCGCACGCATGTGTCTGCACTGAGAAACGGGGCGATGGCTGTGGCGCCGGAGGGTTCTAATACACAACGTGCAGTGCAGCACGCCGCGCTGCACACTTGGCGATTCCTAGTTGTCTCTTTAGCGCAACAAGCTACTGGCATGTGTGTGGATATTCGTGTGTGTGTGTGTGTGTGTGTGTGTGTGTGGTGTATGTTTGTGTGGGGGAGGTGTGTGTGTGTGTGCGTGCCATCACTGTGCCATCATTGATAGTTCCGGGTGTACGGAGGGCATGCTCCACGCGTGGATCGGTGGGTTGGTTGCCCACCCGTTGGGTTGGGGGGTGAAGGGGGCGGGTTCAAAAATTGCGAGACGTGGGGAGCCAGTTCATGATGCCACTGCGACGATGTCCCCACTTCGGAACAGCCCCACCCGCCGGCATCGTGATTATGGGGGGCTGGCGCCTGGTATTTTGCCTCCCTGTGGGCACGTATCTCGATGACTGGGAGGTGTGTGTGTGTGTGTGTGTGTGTGTGTGTGTGTGTGTGGGCCGGGGGGGGGGGGGGTTGCTGGTGGATGGCGTGTGTGTGTGGGTCCGTGTGCATGTGCGTGTACGTGTGCGCGCGTCTGCTTTGACTAGGCCCATTGCCCATGAGTCAGAACCGAGGAATGCAAAGCGGCGGTGGCATTTCAGGTCTGGTCACAGGATTCACATCTACCGGAACCTTCCACTCAATGATGGGGGAATCGAATTGCCCGATCTCCGACGATTTTGGCCCCAGAAGCATCGTACGTCATTTCGTGACCCACGCATCGCGGCGTTGAGGGATCGTAACAACAGAAGCACTTTTCCGTCCGACGGCGTTGTGGAGGCACGGGGTTTGAGGCGGGCCACACGCACCGTTGCTTGAATAGGTCTGGGATTGGGGCGCGGAGGGCCGTGTTGGGCTTGAGGTCTGCTTGGGTAAGGAATCCCCCCCCCCCCCCCAAGCCCCTACCTCAGACGTGCATTGTTGTTCGGAGGAGCCCCTCTCCCCTTCGCTCCCCTTTTAGACCCCCCCCCCCCCCAGCCCCGCTCGAGGCACAACACAGAGGGAGATGTCATTTGGGCCATTTTGAAGACGCAAACACTTGGGTCTTGGGAAGTCCGGCATGTGAGGCCTGTCAACGCTGGCGTGGGTCCGGACACCAAAGGGGGGGCTGGGGCAGTAGGCCTCGTGCATGAGCAGCAGTACGACCCCCCCCCCCCCCTTCCCGCCCCTTTCTCTGCCAGTTATGACTGGGGGTTTCCCCCTTGACTCTGTGCGTGAAGGGCCCCAGGAACAGAGTCGGCACAACACACGTACCACGGCCCTTCTTCGCCTTGAATTTGCAGAGCCGCCAAAGACAAGCAAAACCTCAATGGGCGGAGGGTGGGGCACACGTAGGAATGGGGGTCTGAGACCGAACAGTGGAGGCCATTGGACATCGTATTCACACCGGGTGTTCTGGCCGGTGCGTCTGCCTTGGCCTTGCTGCCACCCAACCCCAGGATCCCGCTTTGCAAGGCAGGAGACGGGAGGGTAGTCTCAAGAGTGGTCCGTGGCGCTGGAAAAGCGGTTGTGGAGCAGGTTCGGGCGGTTGCGAAATGAAAGGGCCGTTGGGCGGGCGGATGCAACGAGAGAAGGGCTGTGCCCCCCTCTTCCCCCGTCCTCGGGCTTCAAGCCCTAACACGCCCCCCCCCCCCCCCCCGCCGCTCGCTGCCCTTTCGAGCATGAGCGGTTTTCGAAATTCAATGACACTGAATTCTCTTGGCAATGGAACAGTGGGAAATGCGATTTTATTGTTCAAGAGGCAGAATTGCAGCGGCGTTCATCTTTTTGGCGGTGACCTCATGGCGACGGAGCTCGGTCCTTGTCCGCGACCTCCGTTTCTCCCACTTTGGCAATCCCCCTGTCCAAGAGGACCCCCGCTTCGGGTTTTCGGCTGATGGTTGGGGTCGCAGCGGAAGCAACCCCCTCCCCCCCGTTGCGTGAAAAAGCAGCAGACATATTCGCAAAGACCACCACAACTGAACAGCCCCGCCCACAGTGGGGGCACACGTGTAATGTCAGGGGCAATGTAAAGTGCAGGGCTGCGGGGCTCAACATTAGGGGCCCTGAAGGTGCAGTGCCGTATGAAACAGCTTCTGTGATGATGGCCGCGGTCGGTTGTGATGGGCGGGACCGATGTACTGCGCATCCATTGCAGGCCGTAGGATGGCAGCCTTTTTGGCTGTAGTCAGACAGTATGAAGAGGGCACTGGTTCCTCCAACATCAATCATTACATGGGTCCTCAAGCAGCCGAACAAGTAACCGAACCATCGGACGATGCATATACACAGCTCCGTGCGTGTGCGTGTGCGCGCGTGTGCATGTGTCATGGTTGTTTTTCGTCTCATAAGGAGTCACCAATAGACTTGGCGTTGCCAAGCAGACCGCACTCCGGCCATTTTCGTATCAATGATGGGGCCAAGGATTCATCATTTACATGATGAAGGCATAGAAGTGGATGCATGTGCCCTGCAAAGGAGGTGCAAGGAACACCACTGAGGGAGTTGGCACAATTGAATTGCAGCGCCCCAAGCCCCCTATTGGAACAATGTGGAGCAATGAATGGCAATGAATGTATTGCGAATCCCCTCCCATCTTCGCAAGAAAAGCGTTGATTTTCTCATTAAACCACACACACCGCCATATCTTATACTTCATGGACTGATAGACTGATATCCATCAAGTTTCGAGTGAAGGCAAGAGATGCCTTCTATCTCCGAGATATGTCCGACTACTAAAAAGTCCAACACCCAACACGTCGAGCAGGAAGCTCGCTGCTCACCCAAGGGCCACCAAGGGGACATTCTTTTATCTTTCATCCCAGATGATTTGCCCATCGTTGGTAAGTTGGGAAGGTACACAATTTTGCAGCGGATGCTGCTTTTTGGATACAGAAGGCATCCAACAGTGCTTGACGTCGCTTTTACCACAAGCCTGGATTCATCTTTGTCTCTAATGATGGTGTGTTGGCCTACCGAGGCCCACAAAGGCAAAACTGAAAATTTGGTCAAAAGCGTCAAATCCCCAGTTCACAACACGGGTAGGCAATGCTCCGTGGGAAGACCAACAGGTTGTCATTTACATGGGAAGACCAACAGGTTGTCATTTACATGCCTCTTATCCCCGCAAAAGTAGATATACTTGATTCAAGCCAAGCTCTTGCTTGCAGCAATACTATGTGGGGGAAGGCCCACATCTCTAGGAACCAAGTGTCATTTGGACAGCCAAAACCACTGCTTGCACGTGTATGCCGCCCCTGGAGGCAATAGCTTTACAAGGCTGTTGAGCACATCTTCCTAGGGGCCAGGGGGGACGTGTAGATACAAACACAAATGTCTAGCTGCCAGACTGTTGTATGGCGCTTTGGCCAACTAATAAGGTGACCATGCTGAACGTATCTACATACCACTTTTGGCCACTCTTGTGGCCCCCTTCTACGTGTTAAAGTAGAGCTGCAGGAAGCAGACATGTTATTGGAGTGGAACAGCACACCCAAGGCCCATCCAAAAGTGGCACAAACATCCCGCAACGAGCTTGGTGAAACTAGGTGAAAACTTGTCAAGCTCGTAACTTGGGCCTCCTGTGTCCGCAAGCCAATTTTGGATTCCCTTTTAATGCACTTTTGACGTCTGAGCTCAGAAACGGCCCATTGATTGCTCAACGCCGAGAAATCATAGACCAGTGCTCACAATCAGTGAAAACGTAAAGACGGCGAAAAACTGGTTCGGCGGCATCAGAGAGCTTAACGGCCATTTGCATCACTACCCTTGGATCGAATTTTTATGCCCTGCCCTATGTTCACTTTGGGATGCACCATCACTGACAGAGCGCTGCAAGGGAGGTGCATGGACCAGAGAGCAACACGCGGTCGCCCGGATGGTAGCACACAAGGGCAATGAAGAAAACTCAAGTCTGATGCCCATGTGAGCTATGGTTTGTGACTCAAGTCCTGCTTTTGTGTCCTCCCAGCAATTCGAGACGAGGCAGAATGGTATCGCAAGCCGAAACAACCCCCACAGGCACGATGCAGCCCCTCTTTCCCACTGCACTGGCCTCACATCCGCGTCATCTCACCTTAATGACCACAAAAAATGTGCTCAAAACTATGGCCTGATGGGGTTGCTGTGCTTTGTCAAGGCCGTGCTTTAGGGGGCGGGAGGGAGCCGCAACGTATATTGAGACATCAACAGCGTTTTTGCATACCATACCATATTTTCGCTGTTTGTTCACAAAGTGTGCGCCCAGGCACAAGCCTGTACAACATGTATCATACTGGACGGCCTGCCATGCACCCTGCTCACTTAATCTTGCCTCGGGGGGCGGAGTGGTGGTACAGAGTAACACACACTGCATCCGCATGCACATCTGCATCAAATACAAACGGGGCACCGCATCACGAATAGATGGCACAAACCACTTGCTACCAACTGTAGTGAGCACCCCTGACCTTTATTCTTGCTCACTTAGTGGTTGCCTTTATGTAGGGCGCATGCAGAGGCGATTTATCACTGAGAGCGCTGCAAAGGAGGTGCATGGGCCACCACTGAGAGAGACTTTGGGAGGCTTGGGCTTCAGAGCTGATTATGGTTTGGCATGGCTCTCTTGCTTGGAACTACTGCAAGATTCCAACTTCGTTGACATACTGGGTCAGACTTGGGTGAACAGTGCTTTTCTCTGCAATTCTGTGGCAAGTTGTGCCATGGATGACCAAAGTTGTCTCTGGGCTTTTTTGACGGCCTACACCCCCAGAATTTCAACTCCTGGAAGAAAGCGACACACGCACCACGTATTCTCTCACAACTTTGGGCCGTGTCGTAAACAAGACCCATTCCCCAAAAGTGTTGGACTGACACAGTCTCCTGGTTACAGGGTTTACTCATTGCGAGCACAGCCGCACCAAGAATTTAATACCCACATCACCAAAGGAGCCACAAAGGAAGATCGGATTCTTCTCCACAGCGCTAAACCAATTTTGCCACAGAGTTGTGCTTGAACCCTGAGGAGGACAGGATGAGGAGGAAGCGGGGACAGGCTCCAGATATAAATGGCTCCCTCGTGATTTTCATCCAAACAGTGCGTTCTTGTGTGTACTTCAACAATTGAAGGGGTGCAGTGTGGGGGGGGGGGTCAAGCTTGCTTGGCCTATTGTGGCCACTATGTGTCAGCGCAGACCCTGGTCCTGGGGAACTTTTATTGTTGTTTCTGGACCCTTAACCAATGCTCGTCTCAAAATCCAGATTCTCTGGTTGGAAACCCTGTTCATCAAATCACGAGGAATAACACCCAATCAACCCGTGTCCCCGAGAATTCATCTGCCACTGCCCAGGCTTGTACTATCTGCTACCAGGGTAGTGTCATTTGAATGCAGTGGAGCGACCCAGAATCATGGTTTTTTTTGCAGTGAATGGCGATGCGGTCAACAGCGCTGCATGAGTTTGCATCGCACAGCTTTGGGTTATTATGAACTGCGCCTGAGGAGGTCTCGCAGTAATGAATTGGGGAGCCAAGAAGGATCATCGTGCCACGGGGTATTCCGCCCTGAAAATGGAGAGCAGTAGGTCTTAGCGGTACCTCCGAATGGAGGAGCAATTTTATGTGTTGGTTGTGCGACGTGAATTTGCAGACGAGAAAAGACTGTTACGGAGGGGCCAAATGAAGGGGCCGCGCTGTCTGTCGGCATCGAAGTTGCTGATGATTGAGGGTCGCAAGGAACACGTCTGAACAGATGGTGGTGTGTAGAGGATGAAAGGAGAAGGTGGGCACTGTGAGGGTGGCGTACTGTGATGACCTGACCAGCACTCCATTCCGCATCCAAAGCAGTCATCCGCCCGGAACGAACGCGGCGCAATTAGCAGTGCCTCCTGTGAGGCTAGAGTCCGCAGTGGCAATTGTGGGGGCATTTCTGCTGTTTCGCCTGCTTTGGTAGGACCATGGCTTTGCGACTGCCCGATGACATTTGGGAACATATTCTGGGGCTTCTAATTCACGTGCATTGTGACATCCGGTCGGACGTGCACGGGGACCCCGTCCTCTTTCACGTGTGCCCCCAAATCCGGCGTCTCCTTCTGAAGAGGCACTTCTTGTGTGCGGTGGATGCCACTCTGCCGAAGCACGAGGGCCTTTACACGGTTGCGCAAAGGGTGCCCACCCTGAGGCGCTGTGCGCGCATGCGGCTGACAATGACCTGCAGGGCTGCGCCCGGAGTCTGTCACGCAGTCTCTGAGCTGCAGTTCGCACCCGCGCTGCGACACCTGTCCCTGTCCCTGCGGCACAGTCAGATGTGTGAGCGCGACGCCCAGGCCTTGGCTGCTCTGAAGCACGCTCAAGTGCTTGAGTGCATTCATCTGGACCTGAGACACAATCGCCTCGGCCCTGCCGGGGCCCGCGCCCTTGCAGAGCTGCGCAATGGGCCGGCTCTTGGTGACCTGTGGTTGGAGCTGGAGGCAAACCAAATCAGCGATGACGGTGCCCGGGCTCTGGCAGAGCTCCGGACTGCACAGTCACTTCGAATCCTGAGTTTAGATTTGGCGGACAATGGACTGGGGCCTGATGGTGCTTCGGCTCTTGGGAAGCTGTGCGCCTCTGCATCACTGCACGACCTTCACCTGTTGCTTGAAGACAATCCGCTCGGCGACGCCGGAGCTCAAGGCCTTGCCGAGCTCAAGAATGCACCGTCGCTCAGGCGTCTCCATTTGGTGCTGAGGCGCTGTGGGCTTGGGTCTGCTGGTGCCTGTGCTCTTGCGGAGTTGCGAGCCATCCCAAAACTTGAACGGTTGCATTTGCTTTTGGCCAGCAATCCTCTGGGGAGTGTCGCCAGTGCCCAAGCGCTGAGTGAGTTCCAGTCCACACCAACGCTAGACCTTTTAGAGTTAGGGTTGGAAAGAACTGGCATGAACGATGCTGCTGCAGGTGCCCTTTCTGATTTGAAGGATGGTCCACGGAACATCACCATTATGTTGTTGCTTCAGGGCAATCAGATTGGGGACGCAGGGGTACTGGCTCTTACAGAACTTGCCTGGTACCAGAGACTCATAGTCCTGAACGTCCGCGACAACCCGTTGGGCTTTGTTGGGAAACGGGTGCTTGGGGCACTCAACGGCGTTTTCAGGTTCCGGTCCCATGAGTTTTAGCGTGTGATCGTGTGGGCTGGCGGGTTTGGCGTGCCCTCTGTGGTTGGTTTTCTGGCGATCCAGAGGCGTATTATCTCAGCCTCGCACAACCCCTCCTTCCTGGCTTTCAGAGTGCCAAGAAAAAAGTACGGTGAATGACAAGAACGTGTGCTACAAGAACGTGTGCTCGAGAATCATCAACAGTGCGTTAGCACAAAAGGGTGTGAATTTGCATGGCGTATATTGCGTCCCGTGTACAGCTTCCCCCTGATGGGAATAGGGTCGTTGCTACCCCTAGGATTTGTCCAGCCACAATTAGGTCGACAACCAGCAGAAAACGCGGAAGGATATTGCAGCCATGGCACGTGCTTGCGGCAAACGTAGAAGCACTCTGCATCCCCTAAAGCGGTCTCAACACCGCAACGCGGGGGTGCCTGCGAGCTGGGCTAATCGTGCAACGGACACAATCTGCACATAATTACGGATGCGGCTATCGGTGGGTCTCCCGTCTGACCTGTACGTTGCCCGTCTTTGAAACCGGGTGGGAGGGTGGCTAGGGTATATATATCACTGTTGTATATATCCAGGTGTGTAGTGGGTGCAGCAACGTGCCGTGCGCAGTGATGTGCATGCAGATTGCTCTTGCCGCATTTTGTGCTGTTCTTTCAGCTCTCCACCTTCGAAACCACAGTCCAGCTCTGCTCCAGTAGTGGGCATGGTTTTGTCTGTGTGGCTGGCCCCGCTTTTGGCTTTTTTCATTTTACGGCCAGTTACTTCAGGTCGACCACATTTGTCAAGGCCCTTTGGGATCCTTCCGAGCATGTCCATGGACCCCTCCTTCTCCATCAATGACCACAAAGATATTTGCCATATCGTCCTCGCCCCCATGTCTATGGACACCCCTACACCATCAATGATCATGTGCATATTTTCCATAGAACCATCACCAATTAGACAGATATTGGCCATACCACGCTCTCCTTCATGTCAATGGACCTGGGGGGGGCTTGTTTCATGATTCGCTGTCACAAACACATGCCACCAAGGCGCCGTGACTTTGACCATCAACCTTGTAGCTTTTGGGGGCGTCAGGGATCCACGAGTCTTTCCCTCTTTGACCCTGCCTTTCTGCCAGGAGGTCAAGGTTTGGGACCCAACCCCATTTTTTTAGGGCATATTCTTCTCGACGCCCCCCCCCCCCCCGGTTTCTGCCGCCACGGATGTTGGGTCAGGTTATTGCCTGTGGACCCGACCCAACCCCCGCGGGGGGAGGGGGGCTGACCGAACCCGACAATGGCCCAAAGTACTGCCCATCCCCCCGGGTCACTAAGCAATCGGCTGGTTGGGGCCTAGAACGACAGCAGTGCCACCATTGATTGCCGCACCTGCACTCCACCCGTGATTGCAGAATTGGGACTGTGTCCTTGTCTGAACAACCCCCAGACCTCAACAAGGCATGGGCAGTGCTCAGACAATTTTTGCGCCAACCATTTTGGCGGTGCTTTTCTATTTGTTTGGCAAAGAGAAATTTCCCTTTCTGTGCTGTGTGGGGCCTTAGAATAGTGTAACAAGATGCCCAAAATTTGTGTAAGGGAAGGCGGTTCGGCAGCCATGGCAGTGCAGCATGTCGCGAGCAGTGAAGGAGCCCAGGGTGATGATGTCAGATCAAGAGATGTGCACTCAGCATTCAGCCAAAAGAGGGCAGAACACGACCACAGAATCCGGATCCCATGCCTGACACAACACGTCGACGGCAACACCTTCTGCCAGTGCACGCTGGTGCACTGCAGCGCGACAACACGAGACGCAAACAACACTAGGCGTGGTGTCCGTCGCTTTTGGGCCCTGGCCGTTGTTTGCATCTGGGGTGAGGGGGCAGCTAGGGCTGCCTTATAACTCGGTCGTGTGCCTGTCGTGCTCCGGCTCCTTGTGGTGATGCAGTGCACTGGTCCTTGCTGCTACTCCAATGCACTCCTCCCTGCTGCTGTCACCATGCACAGCTCCTTGCAGCTGCAGGTGACCCCCACACCGGTAGAGCAGCAGGCCCCCCCGTTCACCGGTCAGGGTTTGCTCACAGGTCCTTTGGCCATGGCCACCCATGATGCCCGTCGCATGCATACCTGGCCGGTCACCCTCACAGTACAACAGTGCTGAGATGGCAACACTGCCTTAATCTAGAATTCGCTCGCAGACACTCGTTTCCCCTGACTCAACCCCATTCCCGTCCACACAAAGTCATTGGGATCCGTATCCTTTTGGTTTGACGCCAGATGAGTGTCAGGAACGTCCCAAGGGCGAACTCGACCGGCGCCACTTCATCAGGGCACAAGCGAGGAGCCATCATCGCCTGGCAATTGGTAATAGGGAGCCGAGATGGGGGCAACGGGCCGCCCAGCCCACGGACCATGCTCCTTCATATGATTTCCCTTCCTTTCCAAGACCATGGCCACAGGAATGACCAGGACAGGCACTGATGAGTTCCTTTGCCACGCATGCGTGCGTGTGAGGCGACCGGTGGGGGGCTCTAGTGCGCCCTGTAATTTCCGGATTTCGCACAGCCTCAAACTCGGGTGCCCCCCCCCCCATGGGAAACACCAAAATTCTGGTAGTGCATCAACTCAGATGAGATATGAGATGTGCATTGGAGGTATAGAGCTCCATTCACAGCAGTACCGATGTGTGGTACTCAGGCACGATTCACGGGGAGTTCACACACACACACACCAACACTCAAACTCAGGGGAATCGTCGTTACATGGAAGGCAGCCGCGTGTGGTTTCATCAACCAAAAAGTGGTCAGGAGGGGGAGCTCTCACACTCTTCTGAGGTGCAACATATGGCAGACTCCTTGGCAGACTTGCACTAACACATGTTTGCCATTTGCATGATTTCATCAGGTTTCTGTCCTCAGGGAAGTGTGCCTATATAGTACGCCGGTACCTTCGTCTCACCCCTTACCCTATTCGGATGCATTCGGCAAGTGCAGGGACTCAAATGTGGATGGCGAGGGTAAGACCCATGCATATAGCCCCTTGTGGTTGTGCAGCCTACGCTCTCAGAAATGCTGTAAATGAAAACCTCCTTTCCTCACTTATTACACCCAGTCGCCTCAAACGGGACCTGCTTTTGCCACGTTGGAAGCATCTGTGAAAACGTACAATTAAAACATCTCAAAGCAATTGTGCAAGACTCTGTCTTGTAGTGTCTCAGGGGTTTCAATTGGATGTGCCATGCCACTGTCTACCCCATCTCCCTTTATCGACCACTTAAGCTTCCTTGCCATCATGCACGAACGTCACACTTGACATTCAATACCGTGGCCGCAGTGATGATGCACCCATGTACAATCGCAAACATGAATGGCAGATTACACAACTACAGCCCACCCTCCCCTGCGCAACGACCGGATTGTACAACAGCCACCCCCTGGTCAAACGGCGCTTTTCCTGACACTACTTTCTTTGTGACAGAATTTTATTTCATGGCTGTGGGACAAGTTGTGGTGGCTGTAGGACATAAATCCGGGCAAATTGGACGAATTTGTATGCATGGTGGCTATGGCGTGTGCCCTCTGCCCCAGCGGTTTAAGCTTGCTCAGTCTGAATGAAGAAGAAGGGTATTTGGCCTATGCTTTGATATGGTCACATACAAATTTTGTTTTGCGCTGCACAACGTACGGTCTTGTCCAACGCCCTGGTCAGATGGCGCTTTTTGGCCCGAAGACACTGTCCAACGACCACCCGCTGGTCAAGCAGTAAAACTGCAGTTAGTATAGCGCAGCGGGGTAACGAAAGTTCTGCCACCGGGCCCCCAGCACCCCCCCCCCCCCTTGTCCTGCTTCCCCTCCTCCCTCCTCCCCTCCTTAGCCTTTTTATAATTTAAAGGCGGGGGTACATCGGGTCATCCAATGGGCTCGTCCAAAAATGATGGGGCCTGGGACTGGAGACGTCTAAAAGACGAGGACCCCGCGGCGAAGTCAACAGCATGGGCCCACCTGATTCAGACGCCTTGGATGGCCCGTATGATCCCGCTTCAGCATCGTACAGAGGTGCTGGTGGCGGGCGTGGCAGGATGGTCTCGGGACGGAGTCAGCTGCAGTGCGGTGAAGCTGGCCAGGACCTTCCATGAGACGCTGGGGATCTCGTTTCAATCCCCTAATCCGCAGCGGTACGTTGACGCGCTGCTGTATGGGCTGACACTTGCCTGGGGAGTAGAGGTGACTGCGTTCAGCCTGTCTGCGGAAGAGGCGGCCGTCGGGTTCGCTGTCTGCGACTTAATCGCCAAGCCGCCTGGAAAATCGGCGAGCAGGAGAGGAGGAGTGGGGATCAAGGGTGAGAGACACTCTCAGGGGAAGAACGCAAAGCCCGAGACCAACAGTGGTACGGCTCTGGACGAGGAGGCGGGCGCCGGAGCCGGTGAGTGCGAAGCGGCCGCGGCTGAGGAGGACGAGGAGGACGAACTGACGTACAAGGAGCCCAGCTTCAAAAATGTCAGGTGGATGAGAAAGAGGCCCGGGGCCCCGCGGTGGACGGTCAAGAGAGGTTAATGGAGGCCGAGGAGTCCGAGACTGCGACAGAGGTGTCCACGATCATTGACGATGTCTGGCAATTGCTCCTTGATTGCGACAAGTCGGGTAAGGACGCGGTCAAGGCAAAAATAAAGGAGGTAAAAAAGAGGAACGAGAAGAAGGCCAAAAAACAGAGGCGAAAGGAGAAAAAGAAGGAGATGAAGGAGCGCCGATCATCTCGGAGGGGAAAAGGGAGGCGCAGGTCCTCCGACTCGGATTCGTCGTCCACGGACAGTAGCAGCGACAGTGCGTCCGATACATCATCCTCGGCAAGCTCCAGCTCATCGGGGCGCCACTCAAAGCGCAAAAGCAGAGGTGGCACGCAGGGGAGCACGAGTCAGCCGGAGTTCAAGTGGATAGACGGAAAGCGCCACTTCCGCAGCAAGAAAACAGGAGACTGGGTTAATTGCGAAAACCCTCCAAAAACGGCATGCCCGGAGTGTGGTGGCCACCATTGGTGGTTTGACAGGAAGAAGCACGGGTGTAAAGGCCGAAGGAAGTGACTGCGGAGCCATGACGATGGAGACGGGGCTGCAGGAGGCACGCGGGGGGACGAGGAGTGCGAGCGCGAGTGGCCGTGGGCGACCGCGCGCGACAGACTCGAGGCGGCGATGGCTGACGAGTACGGGACGGCTTTTGATGCCACGACAGTGCGGGGCCTGCAGGATGGTACCCTCGACGGGTATCTGCGGCAGCTCAGGCGACTGGCCAGGCTGGAGCGGATGCGACCAGGCGACGGTGCTCGGGGTATACTGGAGGCCAGGCTCATGCAGGTTGTGCAGGGCGACCTGTCAGAGAGCGCCGCAAAAATCGTTCTGGCTGCGGCGAGGCTGGCCGAAAAAATGGAGTGGCTTGCCCCGGTGGTGCGGAAGTCTGATTGGTACCTGGTTATGTCTATCGAACAGCGGCGGTGCAAAGAGCAGCGGGCGGAGGCGAAGGAGTGGGCGCAACTGGAGGACCTGTGCAGGCTGTGTGCGGCTGCCTCCAGCTTTGTGGAATGGGAGGCGGTGGCGCTGGCGTGCGTGTCGGTGGGACACTGCCTGCGGGGTTCCGAGGCGGGGGGTGGGGTGGGGCAGGAAGATGAAGGAGTGCGGTTTTTTGGAACAAAGTCCAGGAGGGGGGTCCAGCAACAGGAAGTGGGGCCCTGGGTGCGAGAATGGTTACAGTTCCTGGCGAAACTCAGGGCACTCAAGGGTTTCCACCCCGACAGGGGGGCGTGGCACGAGTCCAGGGAAGCGCTGGGGAAGACGTTGGTCAGTCTGCTGGAGAGGGGGGAGGGGAAGAAAACTGTCCGGTGGCACAGTTTCCGTAGGATGGGGGCAGCACAACTTCGGAAAATGGGGGCGCCGCTCACAACAATCATGCTGTGGGGGGGTTGGAAGTCAGCGAAAGTCGCGCAGATGTATACCGAGGCCCCCCCCAGGTGGAAGTTTGCCCGCTCGGGAAAAATCCCATGGCCCATGTGGGGGGGGGGGGGCAGAGCCAGGCTACTGCACAAAGCAGGGCTCCACACTCTCTTTCTGGCCGTCATGGATACGCCGGGAAATCGCCTTCGCGGCCGGGGAAGCTTCCCGACTTGCTGGGGGATCGCCTGAGGGGGGTGAGAATGCACGCAAACGAGGAAGGACAGTGTCCCCGAGTGCGAGTGCTGCGAGGACAGTTGCGAGATGCGGCGAGGGCGATAAGCGAAATGCGGGGCGTCAAGGTGCACAGGCAAGAGATGGTGCGTAACCTCATTACGGGGATGGGTGAGGCAGTGCTCAGACTTGAGTGTGGAGAGGAGGGTCTGGATACGCTGTGCAGTGTGTTGACAAAAGTTGGGGAGGGGGACTTAGACGAGGAGGACGATGGGTACTACAGTAGTAGTGACGAGGAGGGGCTGGTTACCGAGGAAATGGCTGCTCGGGGGGTGGGGGAAGCGGGGTGTGTGACAGTGTCGGATAAGATCTGGGACAGCCTGGTCCCTCGTGACCTTCTGGGGGTGTACCGGAGGCAGTTGAGGGAGGACAGTGCGGGGGTTGAAAAGTCACAGGGGGGGAGACCGGGGCCTGTGGATGCAATGCTGGAATCCCTCAGAACTGAGAACTGAGACTAAGGGACTGCGCAGAACAAAGCGACCCGAGACGGCCAAGATGTTCCTTACGTGGAAGAATGCACTAAAATGCCGAGCCATTCTTGATGCGCGGGGAGTCAACGCAAGCGACCCCCGGAAGCCCCCAAAGTTCAGACTCCCTGGGCTGGAGGCCATCCGCCACTGGATGGGACGTGCGCGCCCTCGGCGTGTGGGGGGAGGCAGGTGCCGTGTTTTTCTGGCTAAACTGGACCTGCAGAATGCTTACTGGAGCATCCGCCTCCCCACCGCATGGCGCAGTGTTTTTGTGGTGGGGGGGCGGTCGGGTAGGCGTTTTCGATATGCAAGGCTGCCTTTCGGATGGGCCTATAGCCCTGTGATTTGTCAGAAGCTGGTATCCTCTGTTATCCGGGGGGCCTTGTCGAGACGTGGTGTGCGGGGTTGGGTGTATCTGGACGACATTTTACTGTCGTGCAGGAGCAAGAGTCGGCTGAGGGGGGCTGTGAGGGACTGCATTCGAAGACTGAGACGTGCGGGTTTTATTGTGGGGGCCAAGTCCGAGCCGGAACCAACTGAGCGCCTCGGTTTTATTGGTAAGCAAATTGACACCAAAGCTGGGACAATCAGCAATGCGGTGGGTGCCTTGGTCGGTGCTTTCAGGGCGTGGGTCAGGGGGGTGGGCAGGGGGCGCCTGCCCTCAAAGGTTATGGAACGCCTCCTGGGTAAACTGTGCTGGCTGAGCAGGCCCAATGCGGGTCTGGGCGCCTTCCTGGCGGGCGCATATCGAGGTTTGCAGAGTGGGAAAGGGGTGTTTGGGAGGGGGGTCTGCAAAGGGGTGGCGACAGTGCTCCTGTTTTCTTGTGTCCCTCAGCGGTGTGACCCTCCAGGGCCTAGTGGACGAGGGGCCTGGGAGGTGTTCGTGGACGCGGCTCCAGAGGGCAAAGTTTTTCGACTGGGAATTGTTGGGGGGGGGGATTACTATCGATCGGAGGTGTGTCCGCCCTGGGTGGACTCCCTGCAGCAGGCGGAGCTGTATGCGCTGTACATCGTTATTAAGGTGGCATCCTATCGTGGTTTTGAAAGAATTCGTGTGGGTTCAGACAACAACGTAGCTAGGTCTCAGATTAATGCGCTGCGGGCGTCGGTGCATGCCGATTCTCAGCAACGAATACTCCGGCGCCTGTTTTGGCTCAGGTGCTGGAGTACTGTTAGTGTCGAGTCCTTCAGGGTGCCGTCTTTTTTAAACGCGGCCGACCCCCTGAGTAGGGAGACAGGCTTCCAGTCTCGGAAACAGGCCATTGCCGAAGCAGCAAGGCGTCGTGAGATGTGGGAAAGAGCCGTCGACACGAAGTACATGGGTCTGATGGAGATGATTCGCCCCCCGTGGAGATTCAAGGGGGAGGTGGGGGACTGATGACGCGACGGTTACGGGGGACAAATGGACGCGCAGTCGCGCGGCAAAATGTGCTGTCCGTGGAATAGTGCATCTGTCCTGATTGCTTTGTCCAGGGGGAGGGGTGGGGCAGGCAGAACTGCAGTTAGTATAGCGCAGCGGGGTAACGAAAGTTCTGCCACCGGGCCCCCGGCACTCCCCCCCCCCCCTGTCCTGCTTCCCCTCCTCCCTCCTCCCCTCCTTAGCCTTTTTATAATTTAAAGGCGGGGGTACATCGACCCACCCGCCCGCCCTGTGTCTTGTCCCGGCGCCTGCCAGGGGTGAAGAAAGGACAGCCCTTCATATGTTACTCTATCACTGGTGCTGTCCGTGGAATAGTGCATCTGTCCTGATTGCTTTGTCCAGGGGGAGGGGTGGGGCAGGCAGAACTTTGCTGGTTGCTGGCCAAGGAGCTGGGGCGTACATCACTGGATGGATAGATGATGCGTGTGGCACCCTCTCCGTGGTGGCCAAGCCAAGACGGCTTGTCGCACGTCGCAGAAGGGGACATGGACGCCCCTCCCTTTGCCCAACGAATACATGACGTGTGTGGAGGAGTGGGAGGCACTGGGACTGCAGGAAATGAACTGGCCGGGTTTACTGGTGGGAGATTCCAGGGTTCAGAGTCGTCCGACGAGTCGGAGGCACACGACTCATGTTGGGTTCGGCCGTCTGCAGAGCAGATGTAAGTGAGCGAGCAAGGGACATAGCAGCTGCCTTGTGGGAATGGGAGACAGACTACAGTAGAGAATGAAGCCAACCCAGACAAAGGCAGCTTAGGAGAGTCAGAGGTGGTGGCGTAAGCTGGGGGACGGCGCCTAGAGGCACCTTGCTGACATTCATGGGGGCCTACCAGCGCATTGCTGACATTCTTGAACAATCTCTGGTGGCGCCTAATGACGCCTTGCTCACTGTGTGTGATGCAGCTTCGCCGCCTATGTACCTGAAAGTAAATTGTGGTATGCCAGAGCGAATCCGCAGGGACGACCATTGTCGATTTATGGCCAACAAACACCATTTACCACAAACACTGGATGTTCGGACTGTACCTTTTCCCTATCCAATATTCCTCAACTATAGCTCGTGTGGGAGCATGACGTGCCGTGTGCATGTGCTTTTCGCTATGTTGTGTGGTTGTGTCAAGGTTGCAATTCGGGGCCTTAGGTGGCTTGGGGGGTGGGGTTGGGGTGAAACATGGGGTGGTGGGGGTGTAGTATGCTGTGTATGTGCAAGAATATTGCTAATTGCTCTAAAATCCCCCAATTTCTCCCTGTAAAATGCGCACTGTCCACAGACGCCCCCTAATGCATCCTGTACTTGTTTGCCTTGTGACACACGGCACCACTTTTCTTTTTATCGGTGGTAAGTGGCTGCTTCAACATTTTTCGGAGGACTCTGGCAGGATTGGACCCAATGTCCACCTGCTTTCCAGTCAGCGTCCTCCCGGGGGAAGGTGCCGCTCATTTCTCATTTGGGTTCCATGGTGATTGCAAGTGCGTTGCAGCCAACACTGCCACCTGTGATCCTGAGTTTGGCTGTGCTTGGTGGTTGTTGCCGGCGTTGCCACTGTCTCACTTTTCTTGTTTAGCCTCTGGGCATGTTTTGGGATGACCCGGACGTCCGCCTTGCGTTTCGAGTCACCCGAATCTTCACATACAGATGGTTCTTTTTGTGCGTTGCCCTCTTCCAACTCAAATTGCCCCCCTTTCATCGTCGCCGACGTTGCCCTGGGCCTCGCAACATCTTTGGGTTATGCGTCAAGGCGAGGCGAATATCCGAAGCAGAATGCAAGCGCAACAAAGTAACGAAGACAGTTCCTGACAGCGAAGTGTTTGCAGCCATGAAAGACTGCCTCCCAGCCTACAACTACCGTCTGGAAAACACCAGCCATGGTTTAACAATCATCTTCAACCAAAGCAAAGAGACTGAGTACGGCTTTGGGAACCACCTTGCACAATATTTTCAGGTCTGTGGCCAGCCACATATCCGCTGGCTCTCATGCACCAGACTTGGAGCCAGCGCTTCTCCTAATGATGGTTGTCCCCACTTGTCCAATCAGAGGGAACGTTAGCGTTCCGGGCCGCGTGCTAGGTATTGTTTTTAGGCCGAAATGCCCCTGAAATGCCCCTGACCAACGCTATACCAAGTGCTATCCCAGACTTCCCCGCCCTAGGAAGCGCTAGAAGGCAGGGGTTGCTTAGCCGCTTTGATTCCTCCCTGCTCTGGAAGCCTCGAGAAGGTCGGGGTTGTGTAGCCAGTTCGATTCCTCTCCACTTTGGACACCCCAAGACCACCCCACAACAGACGATGGCGTCGGCGGTGGTGTGAATTGGTGGTGTCGGCATCCCAGGACCGCATGATGATGTGTGTGCTTGCACCTGTGCATTATCTCTATTTTGGGTGTTGTGGGGCACCAGGGGCTGGTGTAGGCGATAGCTCACGGGTTCCCGTCCGCCCAGCTGCGACCTCCAGCTGCTCGACCAAGCTGGTTGGGGGCCAGTTGCTCTCTTGTTGTGGGTATTTGTATGTTCTGCTGGTTTGCGACCCAACACATTGCCGCTTGTCCCTGTTTGTCCCCAAAAACAGTCACGCTTGTCCCTGTAGAACTTGACACTTGTCCCCGCTTGGCCAGCCAAGCGCTAGCTCCAAGTTTGCCATGTACCTCATTGATGCCCGCCTACGCGTGACTGTGTTCCCATTCCACCACATCAGGCCACTGCTCAGTGGCAAACCCCCCCAGCCAGAGGCCAAACCAAAGTTCGGGTATCTAAAACCGGCCCCCAATTTCGGACCCCTTGAATGCATTACTGTATTTCCTGAGGAAAACGTTTCTGATTGGGTTGGGTCGGCTGGGGTTGGTCAAAACCTGGCCCCTAACGACCCCCTTCCCCCTCCCACGGTCCTTATGGCCTGAACCACAGGGCTCTGAAGCGCAATATCTCTGTCATTGGCCACAGATACCCGTGGTTCACCTTGGATGTAGGGGATGTGGTGTATTTCTTGGGTGCTGAATGACGTCACGTGGCTTCCTTATCAGAGCACATGACGCTGAGTTGACCAATTTCGGATCTCAGGTGTCACAGGCGCTACAGTGTTCTTAGCGGCACGCCACTAGTGTCTGGCAGGAAAACCAAGTTCCTTTTGGAACCAGCCCGCACATGCTGAACGCGCTCAGTGATACTCGCCTCCATCACATCCAGAATTCAACAGGAAACAGCTACGTCCAGAGTCTGGCTCAGTAGCATTCAGCCCCGTCTGTTTTTATTTGGGGGTGGGTGGGTGGGGGGGGGGGGGATTCATCGGCGCGGGCGATGTGGATGCAGTCCAGGGGTCCTGGACCTGGATGGCCGAGGAGGCCCTGCTGGCCCTCTCCCAAAACCCCTCACCGCGGTGGATGTGGACAGCGCCGCGCTGCGGGGTTACCAGCAGCCCCAGCAGCGCTGCAACGCGGGTGCAGGATGGCCCCACTGGTATGGGCCGTCCCGCTCTGCCCCGGTGCCCGGGTTTCGTACCTCCGTCAAACCATGGAGTCCCCCACAAGACAAGACCCCCCCCTCCCCCAATGGGCAACGTCTCACATGTCTCGCTCCCTCAGGCCCGGGGGCTCGCCCATCTCGCGGACCTTCGCTTCGAGGCTGTGCCACCGTTCCAGTTCCAGGGCATCCGCCTGCGCCGATTCGTGCAAGCGCCGCTCGTGCCCACACGCTGCCGGCTCCCGGAGCTGGAGCACTACTGCACCGCCTGCCCGGCGCAGCGGTATTTCGGGCGCTGGTTCCACGAATGCGCCGCCGCATGGATGGGGCTGGATGTGGGGGAGGAGCTGCGCAGAGCGATTGGCCTGCAGACGGGGCCATGGCAGCGGCGTGACATCGTGATTCAGTTGCGATGCGGCGACTCCCACAAGCACCCAAACTATGGCATGCTGCCGTTCAGGTGCTGGAGGCGCCGTGGTAGTGTGGAGCGTGCGGTGGTAGGGGCAGGTTAGTAGGTGAGCGGAGTGACGGGCCAACGGTTGGGCAGCACACGCTGTGTGGTTTGTTGTAGGCGGCGCTGCAAAGGCATGGGCAGGAGCACGGGCAGGGGCACGGAACGGGCAGCGGGTCATACTGCCTCTACAGGCTCACACAATACTGACACTTGATACTGTCGCCGGAGACTACTGTCAGTCTGTCCTGTCCTTGTCAGCTGTCTCTCTGCACTGTCAATTTATGCTGTTACTGTGTACTGCATGATGTCTGTCTCTACCGTCACACAATACTGTCACTCTACACTGTCACTCTGTACTGGCACTGTATGCTGTAATTGACGCAGTCCCTTTGCGCTACAACTACTGCTATTCCATGTTCTTTCTCTACACTGCCACACAATGCGTCCCTTATTGTATGGGGTCACTCTATAGTGTCACTCTGTCACTCTGTACTGTCACTCTGTACTGTCACTCTGTAGTGTCTCTCAAGACTGTTGCTGTACACTGTCACACAACACAACACAACACAACACAACAGAACACCTCTCCATATGGTCACTTGTACTATCTCTCTACCCTGTCTCTCTTCACAGCCACACAATACAGTCACCCCGGTCACTCCATACAGTGGCTCGGTATTTTGGAACCACGTCATGAGTTGGGGGCTATCATGATGGTGTAGGATTACAATACCCCCCCCCCCCCCCCATAAGCTACAGACACTTTCTGTTTGTCTACTTTTTTTCGGTTGTTGTATTTCTGCCATGGGCAGCCCCCTATGGGGTCAATGAAATCAACGGCTGCTCCGAAGCGACCGCCCGGGTCCACAGGCCGCAGCAGTGCCGACACACGTGCGGTGGAGTACACCCTTGGGGATGATGTACTGGTGCCAGCGGACAGTAAGCAGCTATCCATGCCACTAGAATTGAGGACGCAGATTGCTTTGTGCACGATGAATTCGTGTTGCGTATTGGAACCAACATTCAGGAGTTGGCCCCGTCATACCGACTCACCAGCTTTGAGAAGTGGGATAATCAAGCAATTGTGCAAAGGTTTCGTGGCAAAGAGCCGTACATTGTGATTTGTGCATCCTTTGCTGAGATTGCCATTGTCAACGGTGCGGTACAGAAGATGACCGAGGCCCTACAAGGAGTTGGCAAAATATCATCGTCGCTGCTAGAGGACGTGGCCGATGACCCAGGAGTGTTCTTGAACAGGACACTAGCAGTGAATGACAATGTGATTGCAAATCCGCTGGTGATACAGCTCGCAAACAGACCTCTGATAGCAACGAAGCGCAAGGAGCAATATTCTGTGTGGGTGATTCACACATCTGTGGCCGGCAGGTCCTCCCGAGCACAGCCGAGGTTCAAACAGGTTTGCATGTTTGCACCAGGTGAAGATCCGAATGTCGTTGTGTTTGCTGTCCGCAAGGAGGAGGAAAAAATGATGGTGATCCAATACCATGTTCACGGGGAACAAGATCTATTTGACGGTTTGTCTATTCAAAAATCGGAAGCGGTCCTGGTGCTTGGTGCGGATCAAGGCAATACCAAGTATCTTTTTTGTCAGCTCTCATTAGATCATGCTCATGAATTGGTCCGTCAATACGGCACATAGCCACCCTTTGGCATCATGCCGTTGAAGTGGTACCAGTGCATTGCCATGGACCTCCCGCCCAGACGTTTCAAAGTTTATGTTGGCGCGAAGTCCGACACAAGCATGTCCCCTTCATGTTTGCGTACCTCCTATCTATCTTCTGGGAATGGCGTCCGGATGGGATTTCGACCACTCAATCTGGAGATTGTGGTGTACAACAAAATCAGATTGGGCTTATTTGACGATGCCCACAAAGTCATGATCGATCCGATAGACTCTTGTGTTGCCAAATATGGACTAAAACTCAAGGATGAAGGCTCCGGGGAGTTCGTCAACACGGTAATGGACACCTTTATCCAACCCCCAGCTGAATGGGGACCGGCAGACTACCTGTTCCTAATCAATGTGCCCCCCCCCCGGTGGGGAGAAAAAGCCATTGCCGAGATCCTACGCGCGTCAAAGGTAGAAGCCCTGTTGGTGAAACGCATGAGATGGTCGGTGGGTGAAATACGCACATTGACATGGAAAATCCGTGTGCCATGTGGGGATGTTCCCAAACTCGTGGGATCAGTGTTTCGAGGAGCTGAAGGCGATTTTCTCATGCAAGTCATCTCAACGCCCGAGTACGCGGCCCGGCGTGAGAGAGGAAACCCCAAAGGAGGAGGGGGCAAAGGCGGAAGTAAGGGCTCGGCACCATCGAGCCGGGCGTCGGTGACGTCAGCCCACAGCTGCAGCTTAGTGGTCTCATCGGCATCTTCGACGTCCACGGTGCCAACACTGCCCATGGAGTGTGACGCGGAGCTTAAATTTGGGAGACGGAAACGATGATCTTGATTTCGTCAATGAGTTGCCGGTGGGCGGCCGCAACAACCAACATCAACGGGTGGAGCTCAAGCCACCGGGTAAGTTAGACCTCGGAATGGTATTGTTGTTTCGGATGTTACGTGACCACAAAATTGACATAGTCGCAGTACAAGAACATCACATCACATCCATGCCAATTTTGCAGTCGCAGAAGTATTGGGCTGAGCGGCGCAGGTATGGTCTGGCGACCGTTCCCACTCCTGTACGAATGCGAGGTGGAGTGCTGCTCATGTGGCGGTCACTAGTGTGGACCGTGAAGACTACCGAATACATTGGGCATAGGCTGATTCTTGCGGAGTTATCTCATGTGTCGAGACACGATCCGAGTGCTTGCGGGACACTTACATCATTATGCACAAGTGAGACCGAAACAGTGGGAACAGTTGGGACAAAAATTGATTGGTACAGACGTACCACTGATCACATTATGTGATCACAATTCGCATGTACTGCTAGGTGCAGACAGCGAAGGTTTGAGGGAGAGCAAGCTCAAAATTCAGCTGGCAGATCAGACGAGGCAACAAGAGGTGACCGTGATTGAGAAATGGGGACTCCATGATGCCTGGGATGTGGTCTATGGGGAGAGTGACGGCAGACCCAGTGGGTTTACCTACGCATGGAGCCAGAATCCAGGCACGCGGTGGAAACCGCGTAGATTGGATAGCGTACATGTGGCCTCGTCTCTGCGGGAGTATGTGTGGGGTGCGTACACCACAACCGCAGTAGCGTAAGATCATAAGGCGGTGGTAGTACAATTCGAGCAACCTCCGCTGCAGAGGATGCCGCCGAGAGTGAGGTTCCCCACAGAGTTACTTCAAGATGAAGAGTGTACACACAACCTTCAATGTCTCTTGTTGGGGCGGGGGGAGGCAACCCCAAAAACGATTGATGCATGGTGGGAAAGAGCAGTGGAAACCATACAAGAGCAAGGAGCCATGTGGAGGCACTTGCGCCCGCTCACGGGACATCTGCCTATTGAAAGCATTCTGTAGTTTCCGGAGAAACTGAAATTTAATTCGTTCCCTGGAGCTGCCGTTGACAGTGTGTTTATACAGCATGCATTTGTTCCCTTGTTCACACTTAGTCGATTTTCATAATTGAAATGGAGGGTGCACCACATGGATTGGACGCACTGATCAAATTCTCCACGGAACACTGGGAGAAATGGTCCGAACATGTCGGCCAGAAGCAGGTGGTGGACCTGGCCAATTCGGAGTGGAACAGGATCAATCAGAGTCACGGGTGGGTGGCTCGGATCCAGCATGTGGTTCAACAGTGGCCTACATGAAGCTACTAAGCCTCTGGGCTGAATAGGGATAACCTGCGCCGTGTCCGGAAACGAAGAGGAGCCGCGAAGTGGGTGCGTAAACTGTCCAAAATGGTTGAGACCATGGCGAAGAATAGCGCGGAAGAGGTGCCAATGGGTGTGATTGCACATGAGATATGGGATGTGATCATGGAACTGGACAAGGACGGCAGACGCCTACTGAAGGACGAGGCCAAGAACAGGAAGCAACGAGAGAGGGAGAAAAAGAAAAAAGCAAAAGCCAAGGCAAAAAAGCGGGCGAAGAAGGAGAAGAAACACCGAAAGCAGGAGAGTCGAAAGAAGGCAACGCGGGCCGACACGGATTCGTCAGACGACTCCAGCTCGTCCAGCGACTCCTCAGACACCACCAGCTCGGACTCATCGAGTGAATCCTCCTCCGACTCAGACAGCTCATCCGACAAGGACCGAAACAGTAAATCACGGGATGGTGGAGGCCGAGATGGGACACTGAAGCCCAGGAGAGGACGCCCGGAGGATTTCGAGTTCCGGTGGATCAATGGACACAAAGACTTTCGCACCAATAAAGGTATCTGGCAAGATTGCACCAACCCGCCCTCTTGACCGTGCCAATTCTGCGGAAATCGCCACAGGGCGTTCCAAAGTACCGAACTCGGATGCCGCTGAGGCGGCCCAGCGGACCCCCGGGTCTCAATGGGGTGGGGGTGTCGCTGGCTGACAGTGGGCCAGGAGTGCGCGACAAGCAGGCAGTACGGGTCATAAACGTGTTGGGGGCCTTTCCGGAGGAAGCAGAGCGCGCAATTGCCAGCTCATACGAAGCTGGGATGGTCTCCGATTCCCGTGCCGGCTGCATCAGAAATTCCCAATATTAGTTGGGTCACTGCTTTTGACATCCTAGCTCTCTCCTTCGCATGTACTTGGCCACACACCTTGTCATGTACCTGCATCAGGTCCATGTCCAGCTCCCTTCACAGCTCCGTTATCTTCTCCATGCGGCAGTTCTGCATCCATTGGCGTCTACTCTGCCCTAGTCGGTCTTGCCGATCGGGTGCGTCTCCTCTTCTGGGTGGCCTGTCCCGTCGGTCCCAAAACATCGCCATCTGTCCATGCCTCTGCTGCCAGCTCCCTGAGCTCTTTGCGCAACCATGTTGGCCACCACCGCTTAGAAGACCAGTCTCCGTACACAAGGCGGTATCCACTGTCGCCACATACCGGCACCGGCTGCTGTCCCCTTTCCACGAACTTCCAAGCATGTTTTGGTTTGGTGTAATGCCGTGCCACTGATAGTGATTCCCACCCGCTCGCAAGCATGACAATTTGGTTTCGCGCGCCCGACGCCCATAGCTGCGTTGCCCCTTCTCGCCGTAGATAGTGCCACCTGTAGTGTTCGAGCTCCGACCCCGCCACGAGTGCGACCCATGCTTCCTCCAAATCTGCGGGTGACCATGCGGGCGGTCTTCCGCCACCCCACATTTTTGACGCTTTTCCTTGATGAACCGCATCCACCGTGACGGCCATGGCCCGAGGTCTTGGTCATGTTCACCACTTCGCGACTTCTCGCCCAGGAAGCAGAGTTTGCCATCTCCAGGTGACGAGACCGTCCAGGCTTCTCCGATCCGAAGCAGGTTTGTGAGCGATAGGATAGCCAAGCCTAGGCACTCGAGCTCCTTTTACTCCCATCTGTCCTTCCTCTTGGTGATCCTGCAGATGACGTCTCTTTTGGGCCATCGAATGTTTCTCGGGTTTCGTGATATCTGGAGTCTCTCCAGTGACTCAGCGAACATCTAGTCCGCTGGTACCACGATGGTCATTATAATGGCCATTTTCTCCGCCAGCCGTAGCCCTGACAGTAGGGCCTTGATCGGTGATTCATACTGGCCGTCCCTGGCCACCCATCCTCTGGGTTGATGCCCTTTTCAGCCAATTCGGTTAAGCAGCCCACAACCACAACACACACAATATGGCGTAAGCTGAAGGATGGCACCCGAAAGGCGTATGCGGGGGCACTGAGTACGTACCTGCGGTACAGCAGGATCAATAGGTTCATGGCGCCACGTGAAGCGCTCAAGGGACGCATATTATACTACAACGACGAGGAGGACCATGGAGAAGTCGACCCGGCGGTGGCGGCAAGAGGGCTTGGACAAGTTGGAAACGTGCCAATAACAGAGTCACTGTGGTCGCGCTGTGTTCCGGAGGATTTGAGAGGTCGGTACCAGAAGTGGAGACAGGAGACACACGGGGTGGATGTATCGGACGGAGTGGGGGTGCGCGAGATGCTGGATGCTTTGGTTCAGGATGGAGCGCTGCGAAAACACGAGAACGTGCCCGAAGATAGCGGTAAGACACATGTTCGGCCAAAGAGTAGTGAGAAGTGTGCATTCATGTTGAATTGCGTCAAACAAAACGCCTGTGATGACTGTAAGCCGAGGGGCTTTCAGTTGCCCCAGATTGAGCGCCTTTGGGATTATGTTTTGTTGGGGGGGAGGCAGAGGCTATATATGGCAAAATTGGACATGTCCAATTGGTTTTGGAGTCTGTGCTTGCCTAGGCCGTGGGTCGGGGAGTTCAGTGTGTGCGTGGGCGATGCCCAATATGTTTGGCAGTCATTGCCATTTGGCTGGATATACTCGCCCCTCCCGTGTCAGAAGTTGGTGTACAGTGTGGTCAGGACGTCGCTATGGTGGCTGCCTGTACTGTTTTTTGTCTACTTGGACGACATTTTAGTTCTAGGAACCAGGCGCTTTGTGCGCAAAGTGGTACGCCGTGTCCGGCAGAGATTGCAGCGCGTAGGTTTTGTGATTAGCCAAAAATCTGTCACGGAGCCAGCACGCGATCTACACTTTGTAGGAAAGGTTTTTGGCATTAAGAGAGGCACTCTGGAGAACCGCCCCGGAATGCTAAGAGGTCTGGTTCGGCTGTGGTTGCTGTTGGTGTCGGGTCTGTTGAATAGGAAAGGAATGGAGAGGTTGCTGGGTCGCCTGGAGTGGGCCTTATGGCCGTCGGCGGGATTGAGTCCATTTTTGGCTGGTGCATATTCTTGGAAACACGCGTGGGGCATTAGAGGCCCGCGTGCTTTGTTGCGGCCACTGTTGACCGCCATTTGTTTTGCTTTTGTTCCTCAGAAGTATCCGGTGAAGGCCAAGGTGCAAGCAGAGCCCCCAACCTGCTAGGGGAACCATGTTGTATTTGATGACGCCGCCCCTGTGGGACCAGACAGATTTTTTTGTTGGGTTATACCTGCCATTGGGGGGCGTGCGTATGTTTCGGTGCCCCCGCTGGGTGACTACCTTGCAAGCAGCGGACTTGTGGGGATGGATGCAGGGAGTCCGCCTAGCAACAGATATGAAATGGCCCCGAGTCTGTGTTGGCAGTGACAGTACCGTGGCGCGATGCCAGATCCAGGGGCAAAGGGGTGCTGTCTTTTGCGCAGGACAGCAGCGGATACTGCGGGCCCTGTTGTGGCTTTGACGTTGGTCTGGGATTCCCATTACGGGCTTTCATGTACCTTCTGGTCGTAACCTAGCGGATCCACCTAGGAGGATGCATGATTTTGACTCTTTGAGTTCTTTCCTGGGGTCAGCCCGTGAGAGGTACTGGCAATGGCGCTCGTCCCCCTACCCCTACCAGGACTTCTTTGCGTTGGCCCCTTTCCCATGGGTCAGCGCGCCACATGACAGCCTAGATAGCCCCTCTAGCCTTCGTGGCTGTTGACGGGGTATGACGGGTGCAGCAGGGGAGGACACCTCCGCTTCCCCCACCTGGAGGGGGGGGGGTGCTAGGGCCATGACCGTTTTCGACAGTTTCCTTTTGCTTTGCCGGGGGGCTCTGATCTGACCGTGTCTCCACTCCATCCAACGCCCCCCACACCATGTTGCAGCGGGTTGAAGGGCCCACACACTACTGCTACGGTGCCACTGCGCCGGGTGTACTTCCCTGGAAACCAGCAGCCTTCCACTTTTCCTGGTGTGTAACCCCCTTTCTTCCGGGGACGCGGTCGGTGCAGGGCACCCCCACCCTGACACGCGTGCTAGTCATGCTTCCCCTGTCAGTTTATAAGTGGTGCAAGCGCCAGGAGATCACCTGGCCCCATTTCGACTGGGTGCATGCGCAGCACGTCAATTTCGAGTCGATGACATGTTTGGAATGTCTTTTTTGCCGTTTTGGGCCATGAGCAAAATCTTTTCCTCTCGCAATAGGGCCCGGAGTGGACCGGCATCTGTTTTGTTTTGCATGCATTGCACCGTGGAAGGGAGTGTAAACTGTAGTTTCCGTCGAAACTGAAGTTTAATTCGTTCCCTGGAGCCACTGTTGGCGGTGTGCTTATACAACATGCATTTGTTCCCATGTTCACACTTAGTTGATTTTGATAATTGAAATGGAGGGTCCCACCCACCCTCCCTCTAGACAGTGTCTATCCCTTGAGATGAGGGACGTTGAACTTGACCAGGGGCGCTACGAAGAGTGCTGCGGGGCCCTGAGTGGACCAGCATCTGTTTTGTTTTGCATGCATTGCACTGTGGAAGGGAGTGTAAACTGAGGCTCTCATCGCCAGGCAGGGTGGTGCTAGCGGGGTGGGAATATCTAGGGGAGAGACCGATCGTCGCCACAAGCATATGGGCTGCTGGCGGCCCCGGCACAAAAAGAGGTAGCGGCCGAAGCAAAGCAAAGAGTGTATCATCAGCTCAAACAGGAGCTGCTCACCAAGTAGCAAGAGGCGGCGGGGCAGGGAGAGTGACGGAGAAAGCTTCATATCCAGCTTCGGGAACTGCAAGCCAAGCGGCAATTGTATGGAGTTAAAGCGCAACAAGGTGTCTACTGCATTCAAGCCAAAGATGTGGCAAATGCTCTTGCAGAAATTTGTTGAGGTATCATGCGGCAGCTGGACAAAACGGCCGACCAATGTAAGGAGTGGATGAAACAACTTCCTATCCCAAAGAGGGTGCGCAAAACCCTCCCACTGTTGACAGATTAGGTAACAGAGACAGCTGTACAACTGGCCCTGGAGAGAATGAAACGGAGGTCCTCCCCGGGGCTGGATGGTGTGCCGGTGGAGGTGTATGCAACCTTCCCGGAAATCTTTGTGACCCCCATGACATTGGCAGTGCAGAAATGCTTGAGAACACGGACAACGCCGGCTGACTAGCTGATTAGTTTACGAAGAAACATCCCCAAAAGTCAAAGTGCGGACACAGTAGATCAAAGGAGGCCGGTTGCTCTGCAAACAGTTCTGTGGAAGTGGATTGCAACTACAATATTGGTGGTGGTGGAAGATGCACTGTAGGTGGTGGTTCCGCCAGCACAGAAGGGCTTCTTGAAGCATCGACATCAAAGGACTCTAGGACTCAACAGATGAAGGGACCTTCCTCTCTATCGATTTTGCAAAAGCGTACGATAGTGTCTTGCATGCGTTTTTCGAGGCGGGGATGCAATATTTGGGATTGCCGGAGGACATAATGGGTTTGCTAGTTCGCTTGTTGTCCGGCCTAGTCCGGATGTGTGATGATAACGGGGTGAAACCACATGTGGCATCGGCACCAAAATCAGGATTACGACATCGGATCCTCTATCTCCTCCACTTTTTGCTCTGCTAACTATGTTTTTGATCTACCACTTTAAAGCACATTGCACAGGGGCCGTGCTGGTGCTCTATGCTGACAATCTACTGATGTGGATCCCGGGGGGATATGACGCGGCATACCGGTAGGCACAGATGGTGATGCGTGTGCTACAGGAGTTGTGTGCCTACTCAGGGTTGCAAGTAAACATGGGGAAGTCGTTTGCAGTGCTGAATCGACATTATGGCCCGGACCCGGCACAGTCTCCGGACTTAACAATCAAAGAGAGAGTGAGGTATCTAGGGGTACAAATTGGTCACGTCAATGCAGAACAAGCCTATGCAACACCAATGGCCAAAATGAAGGCACGTGCTGCCCTCTCGAAAACTCTGCCGTTAGACTTGCACGAGAAGACTGAAATCTTAAAAATCTAGATCCAGCCATCTAACAGCCAAGATGTATGAGCCCTCGCAAAAAGTGCTCTCAGCTGTAAATGTCATTTTCATGATGGCCCTATGCCTCTCATCATGGGACCTCAGCCCAGCTATGGTCGCGGAACCGGTGGATCACGGTGGGGTAGCAACATTCCCGTGAGCAGTGTGGGTGAGATACCAATTTGACCAATTTTTTCAGACGGTGCTCAAGGAGAAATTACAGTTCATGGGGGTCGGGGTAGAGCAATTTGAGTCTTGGGCGCGGAACATTGGTCTATCGTTGAATCCGAACTTCTTTCCATTCTTGCAGTTGGCAGTGGTGCGTCTTCGAGCACGGAGCTGGCTACAGGCATCCTGTCAGATGTTTTCACAGCTGTGGCAAAAAGCGCCTGCGCTGCCGTTGGTGGGTCAGCCAGACAATATGCCACCTTGGCACAATGTGCTATTTCGAAATTCAATGAACCACACGTATTATCCACCCAAATTGCTGAAGGACACGGTCTCCCTACCTCCCACCTGGCTGCCGGCAGCCGTCCCCTAGGTCATGTCACTGCCCATCCAGGATCTCCAAGGGCCTGGGTAAAGCCGGGTACCAAAATGTTGACAGCCATGCAACCATTGGATGCGCCACAAAAGCGACAAGAACCTCGTGTGTGGGAGCAACTTGAGAAGCTTAAAATGCCGGGACAACAAAAAGACTTTGTGCGCAAAGCGCCGTGGAAAAAACTGACAGTGGGAGCCAGAACCTAGAAAGCATATCATCAACCCAATTGTGTCATGTGTTCGGTCTCTGAAACTTTCAATCATGTGTTGAGCCGCTGCAAATTTTGGCTTGTGGCATGTGATATTGTCACCAAGGCCTTTGGCCCGGTGTGGGGCCCAATAGGGGCAAAGTGCCCCATGAAAAGGTTGCTAATTGATGAACCACTCCTCTCGTTATAAACCACACAGGGACTGGCACTATGGGGGGCGGCACGAGCTGGTTGGGTACTCAGATGTGAGGCCAATTTTTTGGGGTGTCAGTTCGTCGGTTAGTGATTTTGTTACGACCGGGATACATTTCGTCCAGGCTTGGACCTCGGCGGCACAAGCTCCTTTGTCAGACAAGAGGCAGCACACCTATGTGATTGTCTGAACCGGTTCTTACAGGGGCAACAAATGTTTCCACCTGTGCAGCCCCAAGGGGCGCTAATAAGGTCCAAAACGGTTCAAATGCCCAAAAACGAAAAGTGGGCCTTATGTCATATCTTACATTCTTTCGTTTTGCAATTTCTGTGCCTGAAAATGTACGTGTACGGCACTAGTATGGTTCTCCAAAGGGGTGGGTGGGGGACCCTCGCTTGGCAACCATCCCCCAGGGGGCGGCGGGGGAGCGTCTTCCCTGGGGTGCGGCAGGACCGGGGGGGGGGGGGGTACTGTGTGACAAATTGATTACGGATGGCTTCTTGGAGGCCCAATGTTTACCAATGGAACCAAACTGCTCTGCATTTCCTGAACCCGAAACAGCGGAGAAATGTTCATTCATATTGGATATGAGAAATTTCATCGAGCAATAGTCATCTAGACCCCCCTCCCCCCATGCAGAATGCCCTCTATCTCCGATGTCTTCAGAAAAGTAGTGGATATAAAGAAGTGAGGGGCATGAATGCAACCACCATTGATGTCTCAAATTTTTTGTGATCTCTAGTCATGCCACCAAAATTTTGGTGGGTGAGTGATGAAGCATGCCCATGATGACTTTTACTGCTGCATGCTCAAGGAAAAGGCAGGGACTAGAGATGGAGAAATAGTATGGAGTAGAGTGGCCACTTGGCTTACTGTACCAAGGCAAAATTTGGCGCAGTTTTGTGTTGGCGAAGCGTGCCTTCTTCAAATTTCGCCTTCTCCAAATCCCCCACCTGCCAGCACTATGAAAGCGGGCCGAGTGCACGGCAGAAGGGAAGAAGGGGGCATCCCGCATGTCTTGCAAGCCACATGGCACACAGATCGCACAACAAAACGAAACAAAAACAGCTTGAAAGCCTTGGGACAGCTGCCTAGGGCCCTTGACCCACTTGTGTGCCACCCCCTCTCCGTGACCAGGCATGTTTGTGGTAAAGACCCTAGACAAAGTTTCCCTCCGGCGTTTTTGGCGCCAATGGGCTGGCCCAAGCCCCGGAGACCTTTGTTGACCAAGTATGGCCAGAGGCCACGGAAGGGAGTGGGGTGGGGGGTGGGGCTGAGACCTGAAGTGAGAAAAGACAGCCACCGGCCAGGAGGGAGGAAGAGAGGGAGGGGGGAGACATAATGAAGGTGAGCTAAGGGAAGGTGTAGGTACAACCTTTGGAAGATTTACCTTCTTAAACACAGCCAACAACCAAGAGGGAGAGAGGGAGGAACGGGGGGGACTGACTAAAGGTGAGCGAAGGTGTATGGGATTTCGCCTTTCCCTAGCAGTTGGTGAAGCAGGAAATCCGGAGTCCGAGAGGGATTCAGGTCGTCCTTGTCAGTCGCCCTGACCTGGACCCCTGGGCGAGCAAGCGCATGGGTTGGGTGGCTGGTTGGGTGGTCCGGTCAGGTCCCTCCGCAAGATGTGTCATACGATTTGCCGGTCTGCCCGATGTCTCAGTGCCCCCCCCCCCCCCCCCCTCCCTCTGACACTGGCAGCAGCTCTTTCAGAAATCTTCTTTCAAAGCGAGGGCAGTTGCCCTCCTCTGTGTGGACCCGACACAGAGCAGTGAGACAGGGAAAGTCTGGGGGCTCCGTTGGCACAACCTGCCAAGGGAAAGGAAGGGTGAGTAGAGAGGTCAGGAGGGGCACAAGGTGGCAAGAGGCCGATCACCTGCAGGGGGAAAGGGTACGAGGAAAGGGCAAGGGTAAGTGGCGAGAGGCCAATTAGCGCTGCCAGCTGCAGACAGCAACACAACCAGGTGCCACCCCCCCCCCCCCTCCCTCTCCGCCTTGACGCAGGGGCCCACAGGTGGTGGTGGTCATGGTCGGAGGTTGGGATTGAGGCAGTGCATTGCGCAGTGCACCCTTGGGAGAGGATGTGCCCAACCATGCTGCAGCTGGGTACACCCCACAGACTGGGTCCGGCTGAGGGGCCCGCCAGGGTCCCAGAGGGTAAAGCAGGGCTCTGGGAGGGTCTGGGCCCTGGCTACAGTCCTGACCAAACCGCATGGCGGAAGAACGACTGGGCACCGCGGTACACAGTGGAATGACAACAACGACCACAGAGAGTGCGAGAGGGACGGCCGAGACACATCCAAAACAGGCAGCTGCCCAGGGCCCCGTAAGTCAACGAGTGGACAACAGTCGTAGCGAAAGGTGGGGCCACCATTGACAGCCATGCATAGCCATCGGGGGTGTAACGGGAACGTCACGTGGAGAGTAATGGTGCGCAACGAGAACACAACGGAGTGTGTGCGGAACACATGTCCCCCCCCCCCCCATTTGGCCATCTCATGAGGCAACCTGTGAGTTCCCAGTCTGAGGCAGCCCCCAGCCCCTGCTGTTCCCCCCCCGGGGCCCTATTGGGTTGAGACTGACCGTAGATCAGCAGATGATTGGTCTGTGCTGGACCAGTGGTGCTGTCCCCCCGTCACATTGGCGCAGCTTCTACGAAGAAGCGCTGAAGCGCAGCCACGTCAACGCCTCCAACATCATCACGGTCCTGCCGGACCCATGGGTCCGCCTCGAGCCGTTCTGCCGGGGCTTAGTGCACGCGCTGACGGTGGCGCTGAACGCCACGTTCGGGACCCGCGTGCAGCTGATCGAGCCGGGGTCTCTGCCGCAGGACCTTGCGGTGATGATGGGGGCGCGCGTGTTCCTGTCCAGCGTGTCGTCGTTCGGGATGTGGGCCGGGTTCGGGTGCCGGGGCACGGCGTACATGCCGGTCCACCGCATTATGGTCGGCGGCCAGCAGCCAGCGGTGGCCAACGTGCAGTGGATTGACACCCCGACCACGATGTGCTCGCCGCACGTCGTGAAGGAGAACAGTGTCCCTGAGGCCATCGCCCGCTGGTTCGTCCGCGACCGGGGGCTGCGTCTCGTGGTCAACCATTCGATACACGATCGCATACACCACTTGTACAAACGGGGGGCGCCGTTGGACGTACCCTGACCAGACTGGCTCTCATGCCGTCGTTGCAGGGGGTAGGGGGTTGTTCTGTCTGGGGAGGGGTACCTCCTGATAGGGCTTAGCACACCCCGGTGGTCAGTGCCAGACTTGGCTTGAGCGAACCGGCGGGGGTGATCGCCGCGACTACCGATGGGGGCCTGCAGCACGGGTGCCACACCACGGGGGGGGGGGGGGGGCTGAGTGAAGGTTAATGCCGCATGGATCTTTAATGTCTTGACCGCCACAACCCGCCGCCATGGAGAAACAGAAATGGTGGGGTCAAGACAGCGGCTTGGCGGACCTTCAGGAAAAGATCAACACTGCATCACGCAGTGAAGAATAAACGGGTGACTGTCCAGGGCCCCGCAAAGAAGCCACAGATAGACTATATGTCACACAGGGGGTACATTATGTCCACATCGCGGTTTGTATGCACTCGCGGGCCTTCACTCAAGGCAGGGGAGACCCCAGCTTCCCACACGAGAACAAAGCATGGCTCTTGGGTGTGTGTGTGTGTTCTGTGAAGGCTCCGAAGATGCTTCCACAAACAGCTTATTACGCTCCCGTGACCCCCCCCCCCCTGCCGCTCCAAAGCGTCCCTGCCTCCAACCTTCCTTAAACCACACCCCTTCTTCATGCCATTCCTCTTCGAATAGGCCATGTAGGTGTGAAAGTTGAATAGCTTGTGACTTTGCCTTGTCGACGTTACTCCTTGACGTTACTCCTTGCCTCTGGCCCATCATCGCACGCTGTACTTGCTTGCTCACCAGCCCCTGGCATCCGCTGGTGCATGAGATTAGGCGGGGATCGCCGACTGGGGGGATGCCGCCGGTGAAGGTGATTGGGGGTGCAATGTAGAAGATGACCCCGTATTCCACCTCAGCGTCCACCTGGAGCGTGACATAGAAAGCGACCTCAAATGCATGCGCCATGCGGGGGCGACGTTGAACGCAACCGTGACTGGAGACGTTCGCCCCCCTTTGAGTGACAGCCCCCCGGATGCACACCAACTGCGATATGGACACCCTGGCGAAGAGGTTCCGCTACTGGTTTCACTCCAAGAGCGCTCTATTGGCAATACTGTTGAAGCCAAAGCACTGCGTCAGTTGGAATTGCATGTGCAACTCCAAAGGCGCGATTGGGAGGGGGCTGCGCGCAAAAAAAGATGTGCAGGAGTTATGTAACCCGGCTCCTGAAGTTTTGGAGGACGACTTTGTTAAACTAGCCTTCCGGAGTTTCCCCCAATCCGATCGGACATATCTGAACTGACTTGAGAGTGGTTCGGGGGGATGCATCAGAAGGGGCGGTGTACGAACTCCCCCCTCCTTCCGTGGGCCGAGCCTCCGACCCAACCGCTCTCTTCTTTCCCCGACTGCCAACTGCCAATGGCATCTGTAACCGACAGTAACCGCCCTGAACCCTTCGCCAACCCGGCTAACCGCCTTCCCCCCTGCTCTGGGGCCCCTTCTCTTCCCTCCTCCCCGTGCTATGTGGGGGCCCTGTGATGGAACCCTTTCCAGCTCCCCAACCATGGGGGACGGCGGGAGACCCATGTCCGAAGGCACTTTTTGTTTTCCCCCAGAAAACCAGCCTGTTTTAGGACCAGCGCAATGGCACAGAGGCCCGAGCGGAAACTTTTTGGGAAAATTTTTACCTCCTTGATACATTTTTTTAAATGATCAGCGCGTCATGCGGATCATTTTAACTTATATATGTTGGGTACCCCCTGAGCTCGTTGAGTTGGCAGTGACCACCAGGGCCCCATGTCCACATTGGACAATGCAGGAGGGGGGTGATTCCCTGCCTGTGGGTGCGGGGGGGGGGGTCAGTTAACATCGTCTTTTCGGAAACTCACCGAGGCCGTTCGCACAGGAAATGGTGATGCGGAGGGGGCTGGGGGACACGAAGAGAAGGGATCCGCATGACGATGAAGTCGTGTTGAGTGTGCATGCTTCACACCAGCTGGTTGCGTACGAAGGGGGCACCCTCCTTAGCCTCTTCCCGCACTGGTGTGTCAATGAACTGCTTGAGTCAAGCCAGGATTGTGCTGATTATCTGCCACATTTGTCATACAGATGCTGAAAAAAACCACCTAATGGCTCCACAGCACAGGCACATACCAGTATGTGTGTGTGAAGCAATCAGCCTAACGGAGCAACTGCCTTCCCTCTTATGCTCAAGGCGCCCTGTTGTTTCTGCCGCTGATGCGCCTGGGAACACCTTTCGCCGTGTCTCGAAGCCCAAATGCAACGAAGCAGGCCGAATTTTGCCGCCGAAACCCTGTGTTGTACGCCACGAGGCACTGCTGCAAGCGTTGACTCCACCTGTTCTTGTAGCCCGCCATGCATGCCAACATTGTCTGTACTGTCGCATTGAGCGGTTCGACCGGAGAGGCAGGGTGGGTGCACGTGGGAAGGGCAATCTTCAAGGATTTGTGTTTCCATTGATTTGTTTTGTTTTTTTCTTGCACATCACACGCTACAGTTGATGATAGGCAGGATGTTTTCTTGGTAGGTGCTTCGAAGCTTTTCATTCTGCAAGTGGTCAACGAGCCTGCCTCCCATGCATGTGATGTCGAGGATTTCCGCATTAATACCGTTTATGAAACATTGCTCTGAAATGAATCCAAAAGTGGCTGTTTATGCAGCATTTTAAAGAGCCACTCTTGAGGGGTGGGCATGAGATGGGAGGAAGGGGTGCTTGCAAAAGGTGTTCCAAAGGGGGTGCCTTTCACGCAGTGGGTACACAGTGCAAAGTCAACCCCCCCCCCCCATTTCGGGGACCCGGTTTCCCCGAATCAGCCCAAAATGTTAGCCCGAATCAGTGGATTTCTGATAGTGGTGGTAAAAAAGACCATTTGCTGAAGGTGTTTGTGTTGTGGTGATGAATACCTCTGTGCAACTGTGTTCCATTTCTGTTAACAGACAAGTCTCATGACACAGTGCTCTGTTTGTGGCAGCAAGGGGTCAACGTTGCCTTCAACGGATGACCTTGACGCAACTCAACAGGCCCGGTTTCAGGAACAACATGCGGAAAAGGCAACAGGATCTCTGTTGTGTAAATTGTGTGTGCGGTACCTTCAACCAGCACTGTTCTTTGCTAAGGAGACAGCTACCTCATCAGTACCAGGTACCAACGAAGGCACCAACGAAGGCAGTGTGTCGAGTGATGAGAGTGTTGAGAGTCAATGTTTCCATGCATTTGTTGTGTGCATTTGACAGTTGCATCAGGTTGAAAACTGCAGCAAAAGTGAAAAATTTTCCGAGCCACAGGAAGCTGGGATTGAACGTGGGACCTCCCACATCATGACCAAATGACAGACATTTTTTTGGAAGTGGACGGAAATATTGTGATTGCACATGACTCTAACAACACAGCAACCAAAGGGAATGTGTGTTTATCCTGATTTGTGCCAACTTACTTCAGCCCGAAACGTTGAGCCCGAATCAGTGGATTTTCCCCCCCGAAACAGGGGGGTTGCAAAGTTTTGCATGCCGGCAAGTGCTCGAACGCTAGTTTTGGCCCTTTGGAACAAGTTACAAGGCCTTTTTAGGGTGTAAGATGGGTTTGACTCTATTGATGACATGCATTTCATTGGAGTTTGTTTGAACCGGGGTCGAGAAAGGGTGTTTGGTCACAGTCGAGGGCTTCGGCCCACACACTTGACACAATGCTGCTTTGCAAGGCGGTTACAAGAAATGTGTACTGAAGTATGGGGGAAAAAGTTGCCCATCCATCAGTATTTTGTGTGACTAGGGCAAAAAGTTTGCCACTCAGGGCTGTACCCATCCAATCTGTTGCCCTCTGTCACGTCTCTTCAGCAGCAAATGGATTCAAAGGATTGCCCTGGCACGTCTGGTCTCGCTAAGGACCATACCATGGGATGCTTCTCATTCCTCTCCGTGATCAAGAGACAGTTTTCGCCGAGGAAGCTGGACACTACCCATAATTCTGACAGCGCGGCAGCCCAAGTGAATTGGTTGGTTGGTCAGGAGCCAGATGAGCCCAAGGCATTGGAAGGTGTGCTCTCCTCATTGCTGATCGGCAACATGTGATACAAAATCACAAAGTAGAGGTGCGCTGCGTCCTGGTTCACCAGGTGCAGAGGGGGGCTGTGCCTGAGGACGGTAATTCCGGCTGGTGCAGCTACCCACCTGTGAACAGACATCGAGGAGTAGAGGATTCATCGATGTGAGTCCAACTACATACATCAACAGCGTCTGCGTAGGCATTGGGTGCTGCCTGAAATGAACCTGACACTCTGCCCCCACGTCCAGGGCATTCCACTCTCATCCATAAAACTACCCCCCCCCCCTTCCCTTGTGTAGTGGACACTATCCCATCCCATGCCCCCTCCCTTGTCCTGCCTTTAAATCATCATGTCACAAAAGGTATGTCACAAAAAATGCGCTCTATTCAAGGGAACCAATTCGCCAATTTCAGGCCAATTTTAGGGATACTTGTTGAGGCGTCAAACCCCCCCTCCCAAGGTCCTGATGGGGGCTGAATGCTCCTCGAGTAAAGAACGTGGACCTGCAGTGGCGTCTCTGTACAAGGGGTGCGTCGGAGGCACACAGGCCCATGTTAAATCAACGGCAGTGAACAGGAACGCCTGAAAGGAAGGCCACTGCACTGCCTCTGCTCCTCCACTCGTGCCTATCGCTCCATTTTCCGAGCTCAGCGTCATGTTGAGCAGCCCTTTCATCCGTCCAGATCCTGCAAGTGATCATTAGTATGAGCCTGCCACATTGGATGCGAGCTTCACGATGAGTCCAAACAGTTTGCATGGCGCGCATTTGGCTGAAGGGGACTCTCCGGCACGGTGCGTGTGCGCTACATACATCAGGGTTGTGCCAAGAACCCAAAGACCCAGGTTATAGAGTATCTCAGGGTCACAATGGTGGATGATATGCGCCACCAGAGTATAGTTGGTATTTATCCCTCGAAGATCTTTCACAGTGTGTTCTGTAGGCCATGTTTTCAGGTGTGGGTATTGGTGGTGGCACACGTCTGGCTGGCTGGGGTCTTGGGGGGAGTTGGGATAATCCTTCATTCTTATGCCATACTGGAGATCGTCATGCAATTCTGGCTGTTTTGAGCGTACACAAGTGCGGGATTTTTTCTTTTTGCAAAAATATTTTGAGCAGAATGGTAAGTGGAAGAGGATTTTGTGGCACCAAGTTTGACGAAAGTCTGACCAAAGCAGGGTTTTGGGCCTCGTAGGGGTGGATGAGGATTTCTTGTCATGTCATGTCATGGAGCGCTAGAGTCATCGTCCGCTGGCCCGCCCAGTGGGCGTCCATCGGCAGAACGTCTAGCCGTCACACACACACGCACTCCGATGGAATGGGCCCTAGGTGAGGGGGGCCGAGAGCACCATGCATGGCGCGAAGGAGAGAGGTGCCCGGACCAAGCTAGGCCCACCACGGGCATGCGAGCGGACGCTCAGAGACACCCACCAGTCGCGCCGACAGGCCCCGGCTTTCTGGGAACTGGTGGGTCTCACCTTAGACGTTCGGCGTGCGCACTCGAGGCACACTTGGTGAGGCAGTGGTGCGTCTGCCCCTCACAGGCTGCACCGCTGACCCCCGGGGGGCGCCCAGGGTGGGTGGCGGCGTCGTCGGGCGGCCTGACTTGGGGATGAGGATTTGCACGTCGCTCAGAGGACTTATCTGCACCATGCGCACACCGCGCAGGGTTTTGAACTGTATCCCGGGCCCATGATTTCCCTTCAGAGCCCCTCAAAATGCTTCATATTGACTGCCCAATGACTGCCCACGTTCCAATTGGGCAACATGCAACATCACGGGTCACAGTCACCCCAAGCATGAAGCCATAAGACAGTGAGCTGCAGGGGCAACAAGGACAACATTAGCAGATTAAAACAAAATGTGCCATAAATTTGGCGGTTCCGTTTTGTCATTGGAAACTGCGAACCGGTGTATGTGCTGCTGTCTGGGACTGGCTTTTTTCTTTTGGCCATATCTGTGTACCCTAGTCCCCTCGAATTGTCGGAGGTAGTGCACCCTGTGGTGCATCGCCGTGTTTTGCGTGCATTGGTGGGTTGTCCCGCCAAAAAAGGTACGTCACAACAAAAAGACAGTTCAAGGGCGCCTGAACGTTGCCAATTTGAGGCCAATTATAGGGATACCCTTTGAGGCGTCAGGTCTGCTTCATCCAACCCCCTCCGTATTGGTGACGGTTCAGGTTGAACGTCGTGGTCCTAGAAAGACCACTGGACTGCCTCAGCACGTTCACCATCCTGTTGACCTATCGATTCATGGGATGAGAGTGGCACTTGCTGGGCGGGCGCGGCGAGAGCAGGGTGTCATCCTTGATGGGGCGGACAAGCATGTCCTATCAGGGCGCCCTGCTCTGTCGATCCTGTCTCCTTCCAACCCATATCCTCTTCACCAGTGCGCTCCTTAGTGAATCAGTTTTCTTTTCCCACAGGAGCGCCTGTCAAGCGGCAGGACCGGCTCCCGGCCGTGCTGTGTGGCATGGGCAAGTCCACTGATGAGGATCCCAACAACCTCACGACGGACGCTGTCCTACTAGAGATCCAGGCAGTAGTGCGGGTGTTGCTGATGACTGCACAGATATTGCGACGTAACCAAGACATGGTGTTGCAGGCTGCTAATGTCTTGGAGTTCATCATGACGTACACCCCCGAACTCTTCAGCAGCATCTGCCGTGTCCTGGTACCCTCCGATCGCCCGTGTCAACTCAACAACCCTCCACCATCCTGCATTTTCTTCCATCAATATTCATGATCCTGCACAATCCTCCACAAGTCCCCACATTTTTCGCGTCAAGATACCCACATGCTGCCCCGTCGAGATGCCAACCCCTCCCACAGCTTTCTGTTTTGCCAGCAGGATGGTCCCTGCAGGGTGTCCACAGCTCTGCTCTGTAGGGGCCTTGCCAGGGGCGCTCAGGGGCTCCCTTCCCGATGATATTTCAACCATTTTCCATCCTCCGAAGATGAAAGTGCTGGCACATGCAATATCTGTGCACACCGCCGCAGCCCTGCCTGCCAGCAAAATGGTTGCAATACGGACCAGTAACCTAGCAGTAGATGGCTCCATGGCGGCCACGAAACGTGTTAGCTGTTCTGTGGCAGCAAGAGGGCTTGCTGCTCCTTAGCAGCCCACTACACGCACCGCGCGCGCCACGCGGGCGGCAACCTCTTTGGCTGTGGCGGAGGGAGACAAAACACTTGGCAAGATCGCCCCAGCATAGGTCAGCTGGCTCGCAGTGCGTCCGAAGAAGGAATCCGCATTGGGCAGCGACTGTAGGTCAATGATAGATGGCGCCGTGGCTGCAGAAGATGGCCACGCCGAACAGGCTGCTCTGTGGCTGCAGCAAGACCGGCTTCCCTGGGGGGTGGCAAAAACTGTTGGCTGCTCTGTGGCAGGAAGAGGGTGTACACAGCAGGTCTGCTGGGCCAGGGGCAGCAAAAAGCCTGTTGCTCCGTGGCAGCCAAAAGCCAAAAGGTGCAGTAGCAGAGCTGGCTGCGCTGTAGGCTGTCAAGTTTCTACTGAGCCGAATGAGGAATACACGGGCCTTGCACTGTGCAGCGCCGGTGCCTTTGAAAGAACCGAAGTGCCATCGACACGTCAGGGTCAAGCCTTCGTGTATTACGTGTGGCAGGGGCGGGGGTGGAGAGGGATGCCTTCAAACAGGGCACGGGGATGGTGGGGGGTGGTTGGTTTGTGGTTGGTTGCCGTGGTTTTATCCATTGCAAACAATGTTAGAGGGGATGGGGGGGGGATTAGAGTTGCTGCAGTGGGAAAGGGGGGGATGGATTTATGTGACGCAATGCGCAACTGCGCAAACCTCCACGCTCCTCCTGCAGCCCTCATTTTCCGACCCTCTCCAGCCTTCTTTTACACACCACAGGCTGGCGACCTTTCCGACACAGCTATTCAGCGCCTCATCAAGTCCATCGCCTCGTTGTCCACGGCCTGCCAAATGCTGTCTGTCAGCAGGATCCCAGACGGGCAAGAGCACACTGCAAAGCTGATAGCACTTTGTGGTGAGCGGGCCACAATCCTTGGGAGGATTCTATTGAAGAGGCTCGTCCTGTACATCGTTGCACAGTGACATTATGTCTAACATTCAGATCCCCCCCCACCCCACTCCAAGCAACAGATCCCCCTCCCCCCATCCCAAACAACAGCCTCCTGCCCATCCCAGGATGCTTCAGTTGCGCTTTTTTGCGCCTTGCCAACTGTTGCACGTGCGACGCTCCAACCTGAACCTGAACATTACATTCACCTGCCATTTTCAACACTTGACCACCCTTCGTATAATGCCTGAGTTGCGATATGATGGCACGTGTTGGCCAAGAAATGCAGCCCCGAGCTCCAGACCCGGTCGCTTACCGACAACCACAAGCACCACGAGCAATGCCTGCCGAAAAACGGACTACGTGACCACCAAAAATCGATGATCGGGCAAACCTCCAAGCTTGGCGTGTACCCGTTTTAGCTGTCTGTAACTGGGAAGGAGTGGGATGAGCAAATTGCGAAGTATAAACCCCAGAAACGGCAGTGGACAAAAGTGTGTAGCAGAAGGCACTACGTGACCTGCATGCCCTATGGAAACCATGAAACATGAAAATCTCCATGCAATTCATGTGAGGAGGCGGGTTCATGTGGGGAGGTATGGCCAATTTTCATTTGTCAGGAGGTGGTTCAGGAATTGAGGGTGCTTATACCACATCCTAGACTAGATGTCTTGTCCAAGGAAAAATAGAGATGAGGCCACCTCAACCATCCCTGCTCTCACTGGTCATGGAACTAAGGGCATGCAGTTTGACAAAGTGTCTTCTTAGCCCTGCGGTTGTGTTGTGCATTCATGCTGGTCGTGCCTCACTTTCAATGCATGCGAAGTTTGGTAATAGTACTTCAGACAGCAGTCCATTCAAATGGCATGCCAGTTCCCCCCTGCCCCCCTCCAAAGGCCTCCAGCTCACATGCTATTTACACGCTCACGTGTGCAAGACATTACAAGTTTAGTCCCCGCCCCCTCCTCCCCCCTTCCCACAAATGTATCCATGGATTTGGGGTGCATGTTGCCCATGTCAGATGAGTCATTGTGAGCCCGTATTTAGTCACTGTTTTCCTTTTGAATGCTTCTCTCTCCTCTCTCCCACAATGTCTTCTCCTCTTTTGCACCTTAATGCCTCCACCACGGGACAGTAGAGCGGTAAGTGCACTTGATCAATTTGTATCAGCTCACATAGCATGACCTGCCTTACCTGAGAGCGCCCAGCCTATACTGTATGACGTAAACACCAAGCGTTGACAAAAATAGGCCAAAGCAAGGTGAGGGTTTGGTATGCTGAACATGACAGAATACATGAAGATCTGCCGAACTTTGCTGCATAGACATATCAGGACGTGCATGTGTGGAGCGCTTTGTGACCTGCTTGCGCCCCGCCCCCCCCCCCCCCCCTTCTTGTCCAAGCCCTATCAATTTGTGACGGCGCCTTGCCAGACACATGAAACAATTGATGCCGCAGATCCGCCACGTTGATAGATGTCGTACTGTTGAGAATGCCAGTGAGTGATTCTCGAGGGTGACGGCCATTGTCGATCTATGGCCAAGCCTTATCAGTCCGTGAATGGTAAAAGAAAGGGGATCAGAGCACAATTAGAGGGCACTTCCGCTTCCACTTCAATTGGTCCAGGAAGCTTTCTGGTATTGTGGTGTTTTGTGGCTTTTCCCTCTTTGTGCACAGTCACCACCAAATCTTGGGCTTGCATGGTTGTCAAGAGTCGTTTTGCCATGAAGAGCCAATTGCATGGTTTCGATGTTTGCCCCTATCATTGGTACTGCACATGCGTACCTGCCTTTGCAGATGTTCTGATGTACAATTGCATGGTGACTACATGTATGTGTGAGAGTTTGTGACTTCGCAATGTCATATGTGAATCCCAATTCCCCGCCTTGTGACAGCAATGTCCTTGTCGGACCAACAGCAGGGTTTTTTTTGTACATTTTTTGCAACAATGTCCTACTTGGCCCTTTATAAATGCCACCCCTTGTTGGAACAACACCATGTTTTGTTTCCGTCAAATTTGGGAACTTCAGTGTTATTCACGCAAGGTGGGGGGCCAACATGGCAAAATAACGGCCTCGGCGAGGAGGGGGAGGGGCGTATGAATATTATTTTAGGTTATTTGGGCATGTTTCGTTATCATTGCGCGCCAACAGATTGTTGGCGCAACCAAAAAGGTTCTTTCGTTCCGCGGCAGTTAGTTTGTGCTTGTTCGTTGCAGGCAGCAGCTATGTGTAGTTGGCACTGCACATGATGCCTGAGGTGTCGTTCAATACCATGTAGATATGGTGGTGATCCCATGGACTATTGCTCCTTAAAATGAATTCCTTCCTTCGTTCAATACTATTCAATGGTCTTCTGCGCGTGTCGTCTTTGGCTGCAGGAGGTGTTGCTTGTTCGCCATAGTAGGAGATATAGCAGCAGCCTCTTTGATATTCCGAATGATATTATCTCATTCGCGGTGCTCAGAACCTGCCTATCATTGGTACTGGCATACGCTGTGCCATTTGTCCCTGAGATCTGGCAGATAATTATCGTTCAATACTCGGCCCACACAGGTTACGAGGGCACAATTGCGGTTCCCCTAACCCATGATTCCTCAGAAAGTGGTCCCAAGTACTAGTGCCTCACGTTAAGCGCTCTAGCACTGTGGTCCCCCATGGCTGGGCCAGCGTTCCATTGCAACTCCAGGGAGCGGGCCGAATAAGGGGGGAGGTGGAGGAAATAGGCTCGAAGGGCCAAGCTGTGCAATTTTCCATAATGATGTGCTCCCGCCAGGGTTGACTCAGGGAGAAGCCGTGGGTGGGGTCAAAGTGGGGTCAATAAGATGGCGGTTTGGGAAACAGGCTTGGAGCCCCCCCCCCCCCCCCGGAGGGAGTTGGTTCTGGGCTTTAGGCCATGAACCTAGCCGCAGACGGGGAGGGACGGGTTGAGAACTGTGAGCCAGCGGACGATCAAATGGCCAGTCAAACACGCGATGAACTGAGAAGGCAATGAAGGCCGTGTGAAGGCAGGCATAGCTGGAGCTAAGTGGCGGGTCCACACCTGACCTTTTGAGGCCCCGGAGGAAGTTGCAATGGATCCCGGGCCCTGCATCCCATTTTTGCGCAAAGGGATCCTGCGTGTGTTGACCCTCCACGTCTCCATCATGACCATGATGGCTATCTCCATGATGGCGGCATGGTTTTGCAGTGTGTTTAAAACCGCCTGCGAAACGGGGCATTTTTCGAATTGCCATGCCAGTTTGTGGAGGTGTTGCGCATGGATATGTGTGTTGCACCACAGCATACACTCAGTATTGCGTTGTGTTACCTTCCCCCCCCCCCCCCGCGTCCACCCCCCCGGGGGGGGAACCGTCACCGGCTGAAACCGCAACAGTGTCATATTGCACAGGATTGCATAATTATGAGAGCTCGTTGTTAGAGCTTATGCGTACCTCCTTTGTGCTAACCCATTGCACTCCTAAGACCTCTCAAAGTGTTCCCTGAAGGTGTATTTTACCTGGACATCCCTAAGGAAAAGTGGATCCCCACAAAGCTGGAGGCACCAACAGTTGCCAAACCCGCACCCAAACCTGCACCCAAAGGTGGAAAGCAGCCTGCAGCGAAGCCTGCTGCAGCCAGTTCGTCCATCCCTGTGGCTGATGGGCAGCATGTGCAGCTGTTCAAGACTATGTGGGACCAGAAAAAGAAGTTTTACACTGTCCCTGTTCAGCAGTAGGGGCATGCAGCAAACTGATGGACTGATGCATTGTATTGAGAATTTTGCTTGTTTGCATCATTTGCATGGCACCATTCGATCTTTGTATGTCAGCGTTTTATTTCAGAGCCTGGGGTGACATACAGCAAGCGACTGATCGGTCATGAATTCTGTGTAGTATGCGGCGGTAATGTGTTCGTTGGTGATGGTGTCTATCCCCGGGGGGGGGGGGGGGGGGGGCGTCACTTGGCAACAGTTCCCCCCGGGGTGGGGGGGAACCGTTTTCCCGGGGGGGGGGGGGGGGGGGAAGGTACGCAATATGCCATTGTGTGTGCCCTGCCCTCAAATGCAACGTCCGTGTCATGGCCGTTTCCCTTGGTCTATTTCTGTTGTACTCCCCGCAGGGTGGTTCTTTAGGACCAAATTTTTTTTTGTCAAGGGCCGCCCTTATGGACCCCCACTATGGGATTTTTTCTAGGAGCCCGGTGCAGGCCATTTTTGAACCCCTTTTTGGGGAGAACGTAGGGGTTACATAGCACTTCCGCCCACTTGTGGGCCACCTTTGACTTTGTCCCCTTGTTTGGGGAGCCGGGAGTACAACAGAAATAGACCAAGGGAAACGGCCATGACGCGGACGTTGCATTTGAGGGCAGGGCACACACAATGGCATATTGCGTGGCACCCAGTTCTGATTTTGTCCCCCTTTGTTGGGGATCCCCGAGAATGCAGGGGTGACGTAGCATTTCTGCCCTTTTTTGGGCCACTGAGAAGGCAGGGGTGAGGCCTCCACTTCTGATTTGGTTCCCCTTTGTTGGGGATCCCTGAGAAATTAGGGGTGACATAGCATTTCCGTTTTCGTTTCTCCTGATTTTCTTGCGCTATTTTCCCGGCAAACCATCATAGGCCCTGCGGACATGGTGCGGCCCCAAGGGAGTGACGCCACCGATCCAAATGCCGCCAACGCTGAATTGTGCGATGAAACGGTATGAAAAGTGTTTGAACAGTTGGAGATTGACTGGAAACTAATTGAAGAGCGTCTGGTAGCAGCGGTCTCCGATGGAGCAGGCACCATGGGTGCTTATGTGGATCGGCTGAATGTGGATCGCCTAAAGAGAGGGAGCGCGGAGGGAACTAATCGCTTGGGTAAAGGATGCGGCCCACTGCAGGCAATTAGCACGGCAAAGGGAAGCGTCCGATTTTGGTACGATGCTTTGGACGATGTGGTGGCGTTTTTGGCTTGTTTTTATAGAACAAGTTCCAAAAGAATGCACGGGTTGTTGCGCAAAGGCGGCAAGTTTTGTTTCTCACGTCGCACTGGTGTGCGATGGGTTGAAGCCATGTTCCATGAGTTAGACATTGTTCTTGAGAATCTCCCAGCTATCCTCTTGCACCTTGCCGAATATATTGAGATTGAGGTTGACTCCGGGCAGAGAGATAAGGCCGAGGGTTTGTTGGAGGCTCTATTGCACCCCCTCTTCAAGCTAATAGCTACATTTTTTTTGCGATGTTTTTGCTGTGGTTTGTGCTACGAGCAAAAAAATTGAAGCAACCAAGGGTGCACAAGTTGATGCAGTGCGGGGTTTGATGAACGTGATGTGCACCCAGCACGGGGGGTTCTCCGGCCCGGGTCCTTTACGCCAACCCCCCCCCCCCCCCCTTGGAAATGGGCACCGAAGTGCCGGACCATTGGCGCCAAAGGTGCCCTAAGGCAAATTTGCTTGAACCAGTAGAGGGTCAAAAAATGGGTTTTCACCCTATGTGTCTATACGCCAAATACTCAGTTTTTTCAGGAGAACCCAATGATGGATGAAAACCAATTTGGACCAAATATCAATACCACCCTTGTGCAGAGGTATGTCAAAGATGGGCCATACCCTAGTGGGTGAAGCAGTGCCTGTGCAATTGCGAGGTCATGGGTTCAATCCCCAGTGGGGGCAATCTACCGGACCCTAGGTAGGGTCAGGGACAAAGTGGAAATTTTTTTTTGCTTTTTTTTGTTTTTTTTTTGTGCTTTGATGTTGTCCCCTTTGTTGGGGACCCCCGAGAATGCAGGGGTTATGTAGCATTTCCGCCCACTTGTGGGTCCCCGAGAAGGTAGGGGTGAGGCAGCCAATTCATTTTTGCCATTTTTTCTTGGTGGTGGTCATAGAGAAACTGATGACCGGGGACGGGGCGTGGTCCTTGGACACCCAGGCATGTTGGCTGAAGCCAGGCCAACTACGACGAGGTGGATGCCGAAATGGAGCCCGGAAAGGCCCGGATACCAATGGTGTCCGGTTTGTCTTGTTGTTGCATGATATGGGACTATCCAACCCATGGCATTTGCCAAAATCTAGACACTATCTTTCCCAAAGAATGGCACACAAAGAGGCTCTTAAGTGGTATGAGCGACCATGCAACAGTTGTGGAAAGAAAGGGGTGCACAAGAAGTGTGATGCCTTCTCCATCTCCTACCACAAAAAATTCGGGCACACGTGCATTCCCGCTTTCCAACAACCCAATCCAACTCCCATTCCCAACCGCAGTATCCCTCCTACCCCCGGACCAGCGCTATTAGGCCTCCTTCCTTTACCTCTTTCAACTCGACCACTTCCATCACCCATGTTTCGGGACCCCAAGGAGGAGCACCCCACGAAGGGCATGCGACGCGTTCCTGCACACGATGCACCACTGCTGTATGTGCGCACGTTGTGGGCACGTAGTGCGCAGGGAGATTTTTTTTTAAAAAGACGTAGTGCACGTGGTGCAGACCCCCCCCCCCCTCCTTGCGCTCCTCCAAAGGGTTTCGAAACATACATCAACTCTGCCTTGAAAACAGCATGGTTCGGCCTAGGTCGGGCACCACTAGCAAAAGTGGCCGGGAATTGACTCGGGGGTGCTATGCGCTTAAACAAAAGTACCACCTACCACGCCCCGCCCTTCCTGTTGCAATATGTTTTGCTCCTGCATCTGTACCTCAAAGTGATCAGCGTGATGAGGTGGCCATTTCAAGCCATATATGTAGGGGTCCGGAGCCCCCCCGCCCCCTCTAGCTAGCCCCCTACCCCCCCCAAACCCAGCCCCCCCCCCCCCCGCCCTGTAAGTGGCACCAAAGCGGGAAGGAGTCGGCACATGGCCCATTGTCCCGACCCCCCCGTGGCACCCAGCCTATGCACACCATGCGTCATGTGATTCCAGGGGGTTGGGAGGAAGGGTTCGGTGTTGAGGTAGGGAGTAGCCCCATCCAGGGTAGCCGGATCAAGTTTCTTCGCACTCTGATTGAAGAGTTGCAAAAACGGTTTCATGAATCTGAGTGGGGTGGTGGTGTTGCACCGGAGAGTTGGGTTGAGGCAAGCTCATGTTCCTGTGAGAGAGTGTTTAGCGATGTGACTGCCACTGACTTTGGGCAAAGCACAGACCGCATGTGTGAGACACTGTGGGTGAGGTGTAATGGGTAAGCTCCGGAGGACTAGGGGCCTTTTGAGGTGTTCGATGAGCTCTGCAAGACCCTTTGTCGTCCACGAAAGCGGAAGGAAAGGCATGCCGTTGAGGTGGAGGATGGTACTTTGCTTGGATTTGCAGCCTTCAAAGATTTGCAAGTTTTGATGGTGCTTTGCATGCATCTGCGGGACACTCTGTTGCGGTGCCTGTGCATTTGCGACTGCCCACCGCCCACGGACACTTTCCACCGACAGCTGCTGCAGGTGGTAGAGCACACTGCATTGTGGCAGGACAGAGTGGCCGACGGGTTACCCCCCTTAGTTCCCAAAGTGGAAAGGGGAGGGGGCATGAGGCTAAGATCATTAACCGTCCCCCAATTTACAGAATATGGTCAGGCTTGTCTCTTGAAAGTGCCATCTGGTGGTAGGAGCATTCAATGCTCTCGGGCCTCGTTGTGCGGCCCCATCTTGCAGGGAAGCAACAGTGGGGTTATGGAGGATGAAGGATGCATGTAGCTGTTGCTCGGATCAGAGGAGCATTAGGGGCAGAGGCAATACCACTAGGAGTACAAGAAAAACCCGAGCCAGACCCCCAAAAGGGACCATTACAAGGGGGGAGGGATAATGTCGGGCAGAGATAATTTCGAATATTTCGCCTTGAAGGAAGCGAACAATTTCCTTGGCGAAATCTAGGGGCGTTGGCAGTGCAGTGGGTGTATGAGGCAGTGTAAGCTTTGGGATTTGCAAGGATGGCGAAAATTTCCCCCTCCACATGGGAGGAAGGGGTGCTTGCAAAAGGTGTTCCAAAGGGAGTGCCTTTCACGCAGTGGGTACACAGTGCAAAGTCAACCCCCCCCCATCCCCCGTTTCGGGGACCCGGTTTCCCCGAATCAGCTCAAAACGTTAGCCCGAATGAGTGGATTTCTGATAGTGGTGGTAAAAAAGACCATTTGCTGAAGGTGTTTGTGTTGTGGTGATGAATACCTCTGTGCAACTGTGTTCCATTTCTGTTAACAGACAAGTCTCATGACACAGTGCTCTGTTTGTGGCAGCAAGGGGTCAACGTTGCCTTCAACGGATGACCTTGACGCAACTCAACAGGCCCGGTTTCAAGAACAACATGCGGAAAAGGCAACAGGGTCTCTGTTGTGTACATTGTGTGTGCGGCACCTTCAACCAGCACTGTTCTTTGCAAAGGAGACAGCTACCTCATCAGTACCAGGTACCAACGAAGGCACCAACGAGGGCAGTGTGTCGAGTGATGAGAGTGTTGAGAGTCAATGTTTCCATGCATTTTGTGTGTGCATTTGACAGTTGCATCAGGTTGAAAACTGCAGCAAAAGTGCAAAATTTTCCGAGCCACGGGAAGCCGGGATTGAACCTGGGACCTCCCACATGACCAAATGACAGACATTTTTTTGGAAGTGGACGGAAATATTGTGATTGCACATGACTCTAACAACACAGCAACCAAAGGGAATGTGTGTTTATCCTGATTTGTGCCAACTTACTTCAGCCCGAAACGTTGAGCCCGAATCAGTGGATTTTCCCCCCCGAAACGGGGGGGGGGGGGGGGGGGGTTGCAAAGTTTTGCATGCCGGCATGTGCTCGAACGCTAGTTTTGGCCCTTTGGAACAAGTTACAAGGCCTTTTTAGGGTGTAAGATGGGTTTGACTCTATTGATGACATGCATTTCATTGGAGTTTGTTTGAACCGGGGTCGAGAAAGGGTGTTTGGTCACAGTTGAGGGCTTCGGCCCACACACTTGACACAATGCTGCTTTGCAAGGCGGTTACAAGAAATGTGTACTGAAGTATGGGGGAAAAAGTTGCCCATCCATCAGTATTTTGTGTGACTAGGGCAAAAAGTTTGCCACTCAGGGCTGTACCCATCCAATCTGTTGCCCTCTGTCACGTCTCTTCAGCAGCAAATGGATTCAAAGGATTGCCCTGGCACGTCTGGTCTCGCTAAGGACCATACCATGGGATGCTTCTCATTCCTCTCCGTGATCAAGAGACAGTTTTCGCCGAGGAAGCTGGACACTACCCATAATTCTGACAGCGCGGCAGCCCAAGTGAAGTGGTTGGTTGGTCAGGAGCCAGATGAGCCCAAGGCATTGGTAGGTGTGCTCTCCTCATTGCTGATCGGCAACATATGATACAAAATCACAAAGTAGAGGTGCGCTGCGTCCTGGTTCACCAGGTGCAGAGGGGGGCTGTGCCTGAGGACCGCAATTCCGGCTAGCTACCCACCTGTGAACAGACATCGAGGAGTAGAGGATTCATCGATGTGAGTCCAACTACATACATCAACAGCGTCTGCTATGCATCGGGTGCCGCCTGAAATGAACCTGACACTCTGCCCCCACGTCCAGGGCATTCCACTCTCATCCATAAAACTACCCCCCCCCCCCTTCCCTTGTGTAGTGGACACTATCCCATCCCATGCCCCCTCCCTTGCCCTGCCCTTAAATCAACATGTCACAAAAGGTGTGTCACAAAAAATGCGCTCTATTCAAGGGAACCAATTCGCCAATGATGAGTGCTCCTCGAGTAAAGAACGTGGACCTGCAGTGGCGTCTCTGTACAAGGGGTGCGTCGGAGGCACACAGGCCCATGTTAAATCAACGGCAGTGAACAGGAACGCCTGAAAGGAAGGCCACTGCACTGCCTCTGCTCCTCCACTCGTGCCTATCGCTCCATTTTCCGAGCTCAGCGTCATGTTGAGCAGCCCTTTCATCCGTCCAGATCCTGCAAGTGATCATTAGTATGAGCCTGCCACATTGGATGCGAGCTTCATGATGAGTCCAAACAGTTTGCATGGCGCGCATTTGGCTGAAGGGGACTCTCCGGCACGGTGCGTGTGCGCTACATACATCAGGGTTGTGCCAAGAACCCAAACACCCAGGTTATAGAGTATCTCAGGGTCACAATGGTGGATGATATGCGCCACCAGAGTATAGTTGGTATTTATCCCTCGAAGATCTTTCACAGTGTGTTCTGTAGGCCATGTTTTCAGGTGTGGGTATTGGTGGTGGCACACGTCTGGCTGGCTGGGGTCTTGGGGGGAGTTGGGATAATCCTTCATTCTTATGCCATACTGGAGATCGTCATGCAATTCTGGCTGTTTTGAGCGTACACAAGTGCGGGATTTTTTCTTTTTGCAAAAATATTTTGAGCAGAATGGTAAGTGGAAGAGGATTTTGTGGCACCAAGTTTGACGAAAGTCTGACCAAAGCAGGGTTTTGGGCCTCGTAGGGGTGGATGAGGATTTCTTGTCATGTCATGTCATGGAGCGCTAGAGTCATCGTCCGCTGGCCCGCCCAGTGGGCGTCCATCGGCAGAACGTCTAGCCGTCACACACACACGCACTCCGATGGAATGGGCCCCAGGTGAGAAGGCGCCAAGGAGAGAGGTGCCCGGACCAAGCTAGGCCCACCACGGGCATGCGAGCGGACGCTCAGAGACACCCACCAGTCGCGCCGACAGGCCCCGGCTTTCTGGGAACTGGAGGGTTTCACCTTAGACGGTCGGCACGCGCACTTGAGGCACACTTGGTGAGGCAGTGGTGCGTCTGCCCCTCACAGGCTGCACCGCTGACCCCGGGGGCGCCCAGGGTGGGTGGCGGCGTCGTCGGCCGGCCTGACTTCGGGATGAGGATTTGCACGTCGCTCAGAGGACTTATCTGCACCATGCGCACACCGCGCAGGGTTTTGAACTGTATCCCGGGCCCATGATTTCCCTTCAGAGCCCCTCAAAATGCTTCATATTGACTGCCCAATGACTGCCCACACTCCAATTGGGCAACATGCAACATCACGGGTCACAGTCACCCCAAGCATGAAGCCATGAGACAGTGAGCTGCAGGGGCAACAAGAACAACATTAGCAGAGCAAAACAAAATGTGCCATAAATTTGGCGGTTCCGTTTTGTCATTGGAAACTGCGAACCGGTGTATGTGCTGCTGTCTGGGACTGGCTTTTTTTCTTTTGGCCATATCTGTGTACCCTAGTCCCCTCGAATTGTCGGAGGTAGTGCACCACGTGCTGGGCACGTGTGTGTGCTGGCGTTTCCGCACCCTGTGGTGCATCGCCGTGTTTTGCGTGCATTGGTGGGTTGTCCCGCCAAAAAAGGTACGTCACAACAAAAAGACAGTTCAAGGGCGCCCGAACGTTGCCAATTTGAGGCCAATTATAGGGATACCCTTTGAGGCGCCAGGTCTGCTTCATCCAACCCCCTCCGTATTGGTGACGGTTCAGGTTGAACGTCGTGGTCCTAGAAAGACCACTGGACTGCCTCAGCACGTTCACCATCCTGTTGACCTATCGATTCATGGGATGAGAGTGGCACTTGCTGGGCGGGCGCGGCAAGAGCAGGGTGTCATCCTTGATGGGGCGGACAAGCATGCCCTATCAGGGCGCCCTGCTCTGTCGATCCTGTCTCCTTCCAACCCATATCCTCTTCACCAGTGCGCTCCTTAGTGAATCAGTTTTCTTTTCCCACAGGAGCGCCTGTCAAGCGGCAGGACCGGCTCCCGGCCGTGCTGTGTGGCATGGGCAAGTCCACTGATGAGGATCCCAACAACCTCACGACGGACGCTGTCCTACTAGAGATCCAGGCAGTAGTGCGGGTGTTGCTGATGACTGCACAGATATTGCGACGTAACCAAGACATGGTGTTGCAGGCTGCTAATGTCTTGGAGTTCATCATGACGTACACCCCCGAACTCTTCAGCAGCATCTGCCGTGTCCTGGTACCCTCCGATCGCCCGTGTCAGCTCAACAACCCTCCACCATCCTGCATTTTCTTCCATCAATATTCATGATCCTGCACAATCCTCCACAAGTCCCCACATTTTTCGCGTCAAGATACCCACATGCTGCCCCGTCGAGATGCCAACCCCTCCCACAGCTTTCTGTTTTGCCAGCAGGATGGTCCCTGCAGGGTGTCCACAGCTCTGCTCTGTAGGGGCCTCGCCAGGGGCGCTCAGGGGCTCCCTTCCCGATGATATTTCAACCATTTTCCATCCTCCGAAGATGAAAGTGCTGGCACATGCAATATCTGTGCACACCGCCGCAGCCCTGCCTGCCAGCAAAATGGTTGCAATACGGACCAGTAACCTAGCAGTAGATGGCTCCATGGCGGCCACGAAACGTGTTAGCTGTTCTGTGGCAGCAAGAGGGCTTGCTGCTCCTTAGCAGCCCACTACACGCACCGCGCGCGCCACGCGGGCGGCAACCTCTTTGGCTGTGGCGGAGGGAGACAAAACACTTGGCAAGATCGCCCCAGCATAGGTCAGCTGGCTCGCAGTGCGTCCGAAGAAGGAATCCGCATTGGGCAGCGACCGTAGGTCAATGATAGATGGCGCCGTGGCTGCAGAAGATGGCCACGCCGAACAGGCTGCTCTGTGGCTGCAGCAAGACCGGCTTCCCTGGGGGGTGGCAAAAACTGTTGGCTGCTCTGTGGCAGGAAGAGGGTGTACACAGCAGGTCTGCTGGGCCAGGGGCAGCAAAAAGCCTGTTGCTCCGTGGCAGCCAAAAGCCAAAAGGTGCAGTAGCAGAGCTGGCTGCTCTGTAGGCTGTCAAGTTTCTACTGAGCCGAATGAGGAATACACGGGCCTTGCACTGTGCAGCGCCGGTGCCTTTGAAAGAACCGAAGTGCCATCGACACGTCAGGGTCAAGCCTTCGTGTATTACGTGTGGCAGGGGCGGGGGTGGAGAGGGATGCCTTCAAACAGGGCACGGGGATGGTGGGGGGTGGTTGGTTTGTGGTTGGTTGCCGTGGTTTTATCCATTGCAAACAATGTTAGAGGGGATGGGGGGGGATTAGAGTTGCTGCAGTGGGAAAGGGGGGGGTGGATTTGTGTGACGCAATGCGCAACTGCGCAAACCTCCACGCTCCTCCTGCAGCCCTCATTTTCCGACCCTCTCCAGCCTTCTTTTACACACCACAGGCTGGCGACCTTTCCGACACAGCTATTCAGCGCCTCATCAAGTCCATCGCCTCGTTGTCCACGGCCTGCCAAATGCTGTCTGTCAGCAGGATCCCAGACGGGCAAGAGCACACTGCAAAGCTGATAGCACTGTGTGGTGAGCGGGCCACAATCCTTGGGAGGATTCTATTGAAGAGGCTCGTCCTGTACATCGTTGCACAGTGACATTATGTCTAACATTCAGATCCCCCCCCACCCCACTCCAAGCAACAGATCCCCCTCCCCCCATCCCAAACAACAGCCTCCTGCCCATCCCAGGATGCTTCAGTTGCGCTTTTTTGCGCCTTGCCAACTGTTGCACGTGCGACGCTCCAACCTGAACCTGAACATTACATTCACCTGCCATTTTCAACACTTGACCACCCTTCGTATAATGCCTGAGTTGCGATATGATGGCACGTGTTGGCCAAGAAATGCAGCCCCGAGCTCCAGACCCGGTCGCTTACCGACGACCACAAGCACCACGAGCAATGCCTGCCGAAAAACGGACTACGTGACCACCAAAAATCGATGATCGGGCAAACCTCCAAGCTTGGCGTGTACCCGTTTTAGCTGTCTGTAACTGGGAAGGAGTGGGATGAGCAAATTGCGAAGTATAAACCCCAGAAACGGCAGTGGACAAAAGTGTATAGCAGAAGGCCCTACGTGACCTGCATGCCCTATGGAAACCATGAAACATGAAAATCTCCATGCAATTCATGTGAGGAGGCGGGTTCATGTGGGGAGGTATGGCCAATTTTCATTTGTCAGGAGGTGGTTCAGGAATTGAGGGTGCTTATACCACATCCTAGACTAGATGTCTTGTCCAAGGAAAAATAGAGATGAGGCCACCTCAACCATCCCTGCTCTCACTGGTCATGGAACTAAGGGCATGCAGTTTGACAAAGTGTCTTCTTGGCCCTGCGGTTGTGTTGTGCATTCATGCTGGTCGTGCCTCACTTTCAATGCATGCGAAGTTTGGTAATAGTACTTCAGACAGCAGTCCATTCAAATGGCATGCCAGTTCCCCCCTGCCCCCCTCCAAAGGCCTCCAGCTCACATGCTATTTACACGCTCACGTGTGCAAGACATTACAAGTTTAGTCCCCGCCCCCCCTCCTCCCCCCTTCCCACAAATGTATCCATGGATTTGGGGTGCATGTCGCCCATGTCAGATGAGTCATTGTGAGCCCGTATTTAGTCACTGTTTTCCTTTTGGATGCTTCTCTCTCCTCTCTCCCACAATGTCTTCTCCTCTTTTGCACCTTAATGCCTCCACCACGGGACAGTAGAGCGGTAAGTGCACTTGATCAATTTGTATCAGCTCACATAGCATGACCTGCCTTACCTGAGAGCGCCCAGCCTATACTGTATGACGTAAAAACCAAGCGTTGACAAAAATAGGCTAAAGCAAGGTGAGGGTTTGGTATGGTGAACATGACAGAATACATGAAGATCTGCCGAACTTTGCTGCATAGACATATCAGGACGTGCATGTGTGGAGCGCTTTGTGACCTGCTTGCGCCCCGCCCCCCCCCCCCCCCCTTCTTGTCCAAGCCCTATCAATTTGTGACGGCGCCTTGCCAGACACATGAAACAATTGATGCCGCAGATCTCCACGTTGATAGATGTCGTACTGTTGAGAATGCCAGTGAGTGATTCTCGAGGGTGACGACCATTGTCGATCTATGGCCAAGCCTTATCAGTCCGTGAATGGTAAAAGAAAGGGGATCAGAGCACAATTAGAGTTCACTTCCGCTTCCACTTCAATTGGTCCAGGAAGCTTTCTGGTATTGTGGTGTTTTGTGGCTTTTCCCTCTTTGTGCACAGTCACCACCAAATCTTGGGCTTGCATGGTTGTCAAGAGTCGTTTTGCCATGAAGAGCCAATTGCATGGTTTCGATGTTTGCCCCTATCATTGGTACTGCACATGCGTACCTGCGTTTGCAGATGTTCTGATGTACAATTGCATGGTGACTACATGTATGTGTGAGAGTTTGTGACTTCGCAATGTCATATGTGAATCCCAATTCCCCGCCTTGTGACAGCAATGTCCTTGTCAGACCAACAGCAGGGTTTTTTTTGTACATTTTTTGCAACAATGTCCTACTTGGCCCTTTATAAATGCCACCCCTTGTTGGAACAACACCATGTTTTGTTTCCGTCAAATTTGGGAACTTCAGTGTTATTCACGCAAGGTGGGGGGCCAACATGGCAAAAAAAACGGCCTTGGCGAGGAGGGGGAGGGGCGTATGAATATTATTTTAGGTTATTTGGGCATGTTTCGTTATCATTGCGCGCCAACAGATTGTTGGCGCAACCAAAAAGGTTCTTTCGTTCCGCGGCAGTTAGTTTGTGCTTGTTCGTTGCAGGCAGCAGCTACCCCCCCCCCCCCCCCCTTGCGCATGCACGGCCTTGTCTAAGCACGGGGTGGGCGTTGAACCACCTTTTTGAGGAAATTTGGGGACCACTGTCTTTGTGTTCCAGAATGGAGCATTGGGTGTTTGTAGAGTGTTTGTATAGGGAAAGAGGGGCTCAGTCATGTTTGTGATGGTGCATTCTGTTCATAACAACATTGTACTACACATTGCATGCCCATGCTGCTTGTTCTGATGTGATTTTCAGCCATGGCTAACAATGTTATTCCCGGTCTGGCTGTCACATGTGTCACGCGCATGCACGGCCTTGTCTAAGCACGGGGTGGGCGTTGAACCGCCGTTTTGGCCTGACTTCTGGGACTGCGGCCGTGCTTGCGCAAGGGGGGGGGGTATGTGTAGTTGGCATTGCACATGATGCCTGAGGTGTCGTTGAATACCATGTAGATATGGTGGTGATCCCATGGACTATTGCTCCTTAAAATGAATTCCTTCCTTCGTTCAATACTATTCAATGGTCTTCTGCGTGTGTCGTCTTTGGCTGCAGGAGGTGTTGCTTGTTCGCCATAGTAGGAGATATAGCAGCAGCCTCTTTGATATTCCGAATGATACTATCTCATTCGCGGTGCTCAGAACCTGCCTATCATTGGTACTGGCATACGCTGTGCCATTTGTCCCTGAGATCTGGCAGATAATTATCGTTCAATACTCGGCCCACACAGGTTACGAGGGCACAATTGCGGTTCCCCTAACCCATGATTCCTCAGAAAGTGGTCCCAAGTACTAGTGCCTCACGTTAAGCGCTCTAGCACTGTGGTCCCCCATGGCTGGGCCAGCGTTCCATTGCAACTCCAGGGAGCGGGCCGAATAAGGGGAGGGGGTGGAGGAAATAGGCTCGAAGGGCCAAGCTGTGCAATTTTCCATAATGATGTGCTCCCGCCAGGGTTGACTCAGGGAGAAGCCGTGGGTGGGGTCAAAGTGGGGTCAATAAGATGGCGGTTTGGGAAACAGGCTTGGAGCCCCCCCCCCCCCCCCCGGAGGGAGTTGGTTCTGGGCTTTAGGCCATGAACCTAGCCCCAGACGGGGAGGGACGGGTTGAGAACTGTGAGCCAGCGGACGATCAAATGGCCAGTCAAACACACGATGAACTGAGAAGGCAATGAAGGCCGTGTGAAGGCAGGCGTAGCTGGAGCTAAGTGGCGGGTCCACACCTGACCTTTTGAGGCCCCGGAGGAAGTTGCAATGGATCCCGGGCCCTGCATCCCATTTTTGCGCAAAGGGATCCTGCGTGTGTTGACCCTCCACGTCTCCATCATGACCATGATGGCTATCTCCATGATGGCGGCATGGTTTTGCAGTGTGTTTAAAACCGCCTGCGAAACGGGCATTTTTCGAATTGCCATGCCAGTTTGTGGAGGTGTTGCGCATGGATATGTGTGTTGCACCACAGCATACACTCAGTATTGCGTTGTGTTACCTTCCCCCCCCCCCCCGTGTCCACCCCCCCCGGGGGGGAACCCTAAGGAAAAGTGGATCCCCACAAAGCTCGAGGCACCAACAGTTGCCAAACCCGCACCCAAACCTGCACCCAAAGGTGGAAAGCAGCCTGCAGCGAAGCTTGCTGCAGCCAGTTCGTCCATCCCTGTGGCTGATGGGCAGCATGTGCAGCTGTTCAAGACTATGTGGGACCAGAAAAAGAAGTTTTACACTGTCCCTGTTCAGCAGTAGGGGCATGCAGCAAACTGATGGACTGATGCATTGTATTGAGAATTTTGCTTGTTTGCATCATTTGCATGGCACCATTCGATCTTTGTATGTCAGCGTTTTATTTCAGAGCCTGGGGTGACATACAGCAAGCGACTGATCGGTCATGAATTCTGTGTATTATGCGGCGGTAATGTGTTCGTTGGTGATGGTGTCTATCCCCGGGGGGGGGGGGGGTCACTTGGCAACAGTTCCCCCCGGGGTGGGGGGGAACCGTTGTCCCTGGGGGGATGGACATGGGGGGGGAAGGTACGCAATATGCCATTGTGTGTGCCCTGCCCTCAAATGCAACGTCCGTGTCATGGCCGTTTCCCTTGGTCTATTTCTGTTGTACTCCCCGCAGGGTGGTTCTTTAGGACCAAATTTTTTTTTGTTAAGGGCCGCCCTTATGGACCCCCACTATGGGATTTTTTCTAGGAGCCCGGTGCAGGCCATTTTTGAACCCCTTTTTGGGGAGAACGTAGGGGTTACATAGCACTTCCGCCCACTTGTGGGCCACCTTTGACTTTGTCCCCTTGTTTGGGGAGCCCCGAGAACGCAGGGGTGACATAGCAGTTCCGCCCTTTTGTGGGCCACTTTTGTTTTCGTCCCCTTCTGTAGGGGACCCCGATAACGCAGGGGTGGCATTGCACTTCCACCTACTTTTGGGCCCCCGAGAAGGCAGGGGTGAGGCAGCCACTTCTGATTTTGTCCCCCTTTGTTGGGGATCCCTGAGAATGCAGGGGTGACGTAGCATTTCCGTTTTCGTTTCTCGTGATTTTTTTGCGCTATTTTCCCGGCAAACCATCATAGGCTTTGCGGACATGGTGCGGCCCCAAGGGAGTGAAGCCACCTATCCAGATGCCGCCAACGCTGAATTGTACGATGAAACGGTATGAAAAGTGTTTGAACAGTTGGAGATTGACTGGAAACTAATTGAAGAGCGTCTGGTAGCAGCGGTCTCCGATGGAGCAGGCACCATGGGTGCTTATGTGGATCGCCTAAATGTGGTAAGAGAGGGAGCATGGAGGGAACTAATCGCTTGGGTAAAGGATGCGGCCCACTGCCTGATGCAGGCAATTAGCACGGCAAAGGGAAGCGTCCGATTTTGGTACGATGCTTTGGACGATGTGGTGGCGTTTTTGGCTTGTTTTTATAGAACAAGTTCCAAAAGAATGCGCGGGCTGTTGCGCAAAGGCGGCAAGTTTTGTTTCTCACGTCGCACTGGTGTGCGATGGGTTGAAGCCATGTTCCATGAGTTAGACATTGTTCTTGAGAATCTCCCAGCTATCCTCTTGCACCTTGCCGAATATATTGAGATTGAGGCTGACTCTGGGCAGAGAGATAAGGCCGAGGGTTTGTTGGAGGCTCTATTGCACCCCCTCTTCAAGCTAACAGCTACATTTTTTTTTTTGCGATGTTTTTGCTGTGGTTTGTGCTACGAGCAAAAAATTGAAGCAACCAAGGGTGCACAAGTTGATGCAGTGCGGGGTTTGATGAACGTGATGTGCACCCAGCACGGGGGGTTCTCCGGCCCGGGTCCTTTACGCCAACCCCCCCCCCCCCCTTGGAAATGGGCACCGAAGTGCCGGACCATTGGCGCCAAAGGTGCCCTAAGGCAAATTTGCTTGAACCAGTAGAGGGTCAAAAAATGGGTTTTCACCCTATGTGTCTATACGCCAAATACTCAGTTTTTTCAGGAGAACCCAATGATGGATGAAAACCAATTTGGACCAAATATCAATACCACCCTTGTGCAGAGGTATGTCAAAGATGGCCCATACCCTAGTGGGTGAAGCAGTGCCTGTGCAATTGCGAGGTCATGGGTTCAATCCCCAGTGGGGGCAATCTACCGGACCCTAGGTAGGGTCAGGGACAAAGTGGAAATTTTTTTTTGCTTTTTTTGCTTTCTTTTTTTGTGCTTTGATGTTGTCCCCTTTGTTGGGGACCCCCGAGAATGCAGGGGTTATGTAGCATTTCCGCCCACTTGTGGGCCCCCGAGAAGGTAGGGGTGAGGCAGCCAATTCTGATTTTGTCCCTCTTTGTTTGGGGACCCACGAGATTGCACGGGTTATGTAGCATTTGTGCCCACTTGTGGGCCCCCGAGAAGGCAGGGGTTAGGCAGCCAATTCTAAATTTGTCCCTCTTTGTTTGGGGACCCGCGAGATTGCAGGGGTTATGTAGCATTTCTGCCCACTTGTGGGCCCCCGAGAAGGTAGGGGAGAGGCAGCCAATTCTGATTTCCTCTTTCGTGAACAAGCGATTAATGCATATTCTCATGCTTGCTACTTTGCTCTATAGCAAGCATTGGCGTATGCATTAGGAAATTGGCCACAATGAGTCCCTTTGGCAAGGATGATACCCTATTGTAATATGCTTGCATGCAAGCCGCAGGTGCACTTTTTTGTCAATCTTGATATTTGGGCTTTTGGAGCAAATGGCCTAAATCTGAGTTTGGCGACAAGGGGCCACACTCTATGGTTGTGTATGCAAGTGGGGGACAGATCAAACAAGGGTTACCGTAGGAAGTCGTTTGCCAATTTTTCTTGGTGGTGGCTATAGAGAAACTGATGACCGGGGACGGGGCGTGGTCCTTGGACACCCAGGCATGTTGGCTGAAGCCAGGCCTACTACGACGAGGTGGATGCCGAAATGGAGCCCGGAAAGGCCCGGATACCAATGGTGTCCGGTTTGTCTTGTTGTTGCATGATATGGGACTATCCAACCCATGGCATTTGCCAAAATCTAGACACCATCTTTCCCAAAGAATGGCACACAAAGAGGCTCTTAAGTGGTATGAGCGACCATGCAACAATTGTGGAAAGAAAGGGGTGCACAAGAAGTGTGATGCCTTCTCCATCTCCTACCACAAAAAATGGAGGCACACGTGCATTCCCGCTTCCCAACAACCCAATCCAACTCCCATTCCCAACCGCAGTATCCCTCCTACCCCCGGACCAGCGCTATTAGGCCTCCTTCCTTTACCTCTTTCAACTCGACCACTTCCATCACCCATGTTTCGGGACCCCAAGGAGGAGCACCCCACGAAGGGCATGCGACGCGTTCCTGCACACGATGCACCACTGTTGTATGTGCGCACGTTGTGGGCACGTAGTGCGCGGGGATATATTTTTTTTAAAAAGACGTAGTGCACGTGGTGCAGACCCCCCCCCCCCTCCCTGCGCTCCTCCAAAGGGTTTCGAAACATACATCAACTCTGCCTTGAAAACAGCATGGTTCGGCCTAGGTCGGGCACCACTAGCAATAGTGGCCGGGAATTGACTCGGGGGTGCTATGCGCTTAAACAAAAGTACCACCTACCATGCCCCGCCCTTCTTGTTGCAATATGTTTTGCTCCTGCATCTGTACCTCAAAGTGATCAGCGTGATGAGGTGGCCATTTCAAGCCATATATGTAGCGGTCCGGAGCCCCCCCGCCCCCTCTAGCTAACCCCCTACGCCCCCAAACCCAGCCCCCCCCCCCCCCGCCCTGAAAGTGGCACCAAAGCGGGAAGGAGTCGGCACATGGCCCATTGTCCCGACCCCCCCGTGGCACTCAGCCTATGCACACCATGCGTCATGTGATTCCAGGGGGTTGGGAGGAAGGGTTCGGTGTTGAGGTAGGGAGTAGCCCCCTCCAGGGTAGCCGGATCAAGTTTCTTCGCACTCTGATTGAAGAGTTGCAAAAACGGTTTCATGAATCTGAGTGGGGTGGTGGTGTTGCACCGGAGAGTTGGGTTGAGGCAAGCTCATGTTCCTGTGAGAGAGTGTTTAGCGATGTCAAAGCACGGAACACATGTGTGAGACACTGTGGGTGGGCATGAGGCTAAGATCATTAACCGTCCCCCAATTTACAGAGTATGGTCAGGGTTGTCTCTTGAAAGTGCCATCTGGTGGTAGGAGCATTCAATGCTCTCGGGCCTCGTTGTGCGGCCCCATCTTGCAGGGAAGCAACGGTGGGGTTATGGAGGATGAAGGATGCATGTAGCTGTTGCTCGGATCAGAGGAGCATCAGGGGCAGAGGTAATACCACTAGGAGTACAAGGAAAACCCGAGTCAGACCCCCAAAAGGGACCATTACAAGGGGGGAGGGATAATGTCGGGCAGGGATAATTTCGAATATTTCGCCTTGAGGGAAGCGAACAATTTCCTTGGCGAAATCTAGGGGCGTTGGCAGTGCAGTGGGTGTATGAGGCAGTGTAAGCTTTGGGATTTGCAAGGATGGCGAAAATTACCCCTCCAAATGGGAGGAAGGGGTGCTTGCAAAAGGTGTTCCAAAGGGAGAGTGCCTTTCACGCAGTGGGTACACAGTGCAAAGTCAACCCCCCCCCCCCCCCGTTTCGGGGACCCGGTTTCCCCGAATCAGCTCAAAACGTTAGCCCGAATGAGTGGATTTCTGATAGTGGTGGTAAAAAAGACCATTTGCTGAAGGTGTTTGTGTTGTGGTGATGAATACCTCTGTGCAACTATGTTCCATTTCTGTTAACAGACAAGTCTCATGACACAGTGCTCTGTTTGTGGCAGCAAGGGGTCAACGTTGCCTTCAACGGATGACCTTGACGCAACTCAACAGGCCCGGTTTCAGGAACAACATGCGGAAAAGGCAACAGGGTCTCTGTTGTGTACATTGTGTGTGCGGTACCTTCAACCAGCACTGTTCTTTGCAAAGGAGACAGCTACCTCATCAGTACCAGGTACCAACGAAGGCACCAACGAAGGCAGTGTGTCGAGTGATGAGAGTGTTGAGAGTCAATGTTTCCATGCATTTTGTGTGTGCATTTGACAGTTGCATCAGGTTGAAAACTGCAGCAAAAGTGAAAAATTTTCCGAGCCACGGGAAGCCGGGATTGAACCTGGGACCTCCCACATGACCAAATGACAGACATTTTTTTGGAAGTGGACGGGAATATTGTGATTGCACATGACTCTAACAACACAGCAACCAAAGGGAATGTGTGTTTATCCTGATTTGTGCCAACTTACTTCAGCCCGAAACGTTGAGCCCGAATCAGTGGATTTTCCCCCCCGAAACGGGGGGGGGGGGGGGGTTGCAAAGTTTTGCATGCCGGCATGTGCTCGAACGCTAGTTTTGGCCCTTTGGAACAAGTTACAAGGCCTTTTTAGGGTGTAAGATGGGTTTGACTCTATTGATGACATGCATTTCATTGGAGTTTGTTTGAACCGGGGTCGAGAAAGGGTGTTTGGTCACAGTTGAGGGCTTCGGCCCACACACTTGACACAATGCTGCTTTGCAAGGCGGTTACAAGAAATGTGTACTGAAGTATGGGGGAAAAAGTTGCCCATCCATCAGTATTTTGTGTGACTAGGGCAAAAAGTTTGCCACTCAGGGCTGTACCCATCCAATCTGTTGCCCTCTGTCACGTCTCTTCAGCAGCAAATGGATTCAAAGGATTGCCCTGGCACGTCTGGTCTCGCTAAGGACCATACCATGGGATGCTTCTCATTCCTCTCCGTGATCAAGAGACAGTTTTCGCCGAGGAAGCTGGACACTACCCATAATTCTGACAGCGCGGCAGCCCAAGTGAATTGGTTGGTTGGTCAGGAGCCAGATGAGCCCAAGGCATTGGTAGGTGTGCTCTCCTCATTGCTGATCGGCAACATATGATACAAAATCACAAAGTAGAGGTGCGCTGCGTCCTGGTTCACCAGGTGCAGAGGGGGGCTGTGCCTGAGGACCGTAATTCCGGCTGGTGCAGCTACCCACCTGTGAACAGACATCGAGGAGTAGAGGATTCATCGATGTGAGTCCAACTACATACATCAACAGCGTCTGCTATGCATCGGGTGCCGCCTGAAATGAACCTGACACTCTGCCCCCACGTCCAGGGCATTCCACTCTCATCCATAAAACTACCCCCCCCCCCCTTCCCTTGTGTAGTGGACACTATCCCATCCCATGCCCCCTCCCTTGCCCTGCCCTTAAATCAACATGTCACAAAAGGTATGTCACAAAAAATGCGCTCTATTCAAGGGAACCAATTCGCCAATGATGAGTGCTCCTCGAGTAAAGAACGTGGACCTGCAGTGGCGTCTCTGTACAAGGGGTGCGTCGGAGGCACACAGGCCCATGTTAAATCAACGGCAGTGAACAGGAACGCCTGAAAGGAAGGCCACTGCACTGCCTCTGCTCCTCCACTCGTGCCTATCGCTCCATTTTCCGAGCTCAGCGTCATGTTGAGCAGCCCTTTCATCCGTCCAGATCCTGCAAGTGATCATTAGTATGAGCCTGCCACATTGGATGCGAGCTTCATGATGAGTCCAAACAGTTTGCATGGCGCGCATTTGGCTGAAGGGGACTCTCCGGCACGGTGCGTGTGCGCTACATACATCAGGGTTGTGCCAAGAACCCAAAGACCCAGGTTATAGAGTATCTCAGGGTCACAATGGTGGATGATATGCGCCACCAGAGTATAGTTGGTATTTATCCCTCGAAGATCTTTCACAGTGTGTTCTGTAGGCCATGTTTTCAGGTGTGGGTATTGGTGGTGGCACACGTCTGGCTGGCTGGGGTCTTGGGGGGAGTTGGGATAATCCTTCATTCTTATGCCATACTGGAGATCGTCATGCAATTCTGGCTGTTTTGAGCGTACACAAGTGCGGGATTTTTTCTTTTTGCAAAAATATTTTGAGCAGAATGGTAAGTGGAAGAGGATTTTGTGGCACCAAGTTTGACGAAAGTCTGACCAAAGCAGGGTTTTGGGCCTCGTAGGGGTGGATGAGGATTTCTTGTCATGTCATGTCATGGAGCGCTAGAGCCATCGTCCGCTGGCCCGCCCAGTGGGCGTCCATCGGCAGAACGTCTAGCCGTCACACACACACGCACTCCGATGGAATGGGCCCCAGGTGAGAAGGCGCCAAGGAGAGAGGTGCCCGGACCAAGCTAGGCCCACCACGGGCATGCGAGCGGACGCTCAGAGACACCCACCAGTCGCGCCGACAGGCCCCGGCTTTCTGGGAACTGGAGGGTTTCACCTTAGACGGTCGGCACGCGCACTTGAGGTACACTTGGTGAGGCAGTGGTGCGTCTGCCCCTCACAGGCTGCACCGCTGACCCCCGGGGGGCGCCCAGGGTGGGTGGCGGCGCCGTCGGCCGGCCTGACTTCGGGATGAGGATTTGCACGTCGCTCAGAGGACTTATCTGCACCATGCGCACACCGCGCAGGGTTTTGAACTGTATCCCGGGCCCATGATTTCCCTTCAGAGCCCCTCAAAATGCTTCATATTGACTGCCCAATGACTGCCCACACTCCAATTGGGCAACATGCAACATCACGGGTCACAGTCACCCCAAGCATGAAGCCATGAGACAGTGAGCTGCAGGGGCAACAAGAACAACATTAGCAGAGCAAAACAAAATGTGCCATAAATTTGGCGGTTCCGTTTTGTCATTGGAAACTGCGAACCGGTGTATGTGCTGCTGTCTGGGACTGGCTTTTTTTCTTTTGGCCATATCTGTGTACCCTAGTCCCCTCGAATTGTCGGAGGTAGTGCACCACGTGCTGGGCACGTGTGTGTGCTGGCGTTTCCGCACCCTGTGGTGCATCGCCGTGTTTTGCATGCATTGGTGGGTTGTCCCGCCAAAAAAGGTACGTCACAACAAAAAGACAGTTCAAGGGCGCCCGAACGTTGCCAATTTGAGGCCAATTATAGGGATACCCTTTGAGGCGTCAGGTCTGCTTCATCCAACCCCCTCCGTATTGGTGACGGTTCAGGTTGAACGTCGTGGTCCTAGAAAGACCACTGGACTGCCTCAGCACGTTCACCATCCTGTTGACCTATCGATTCATGGGATGAGAGTGGCACTTGCTGGGCGGGCGCGGCAAGAGCAGGGTGTCATCCTTGATGGGGCGGACAAGCATGCCCTATCAGGGCGCCCTGCTCTGTCGATCCTGTCTCCTTCCAACCCACATCCTCTTCACCAGTGCGCTCCTTAGTGAATCAGTTTTCTTTTCCCACAGGAGCGCCTGTCAAGCGGCAGGACCGGCTTCCGGCCGTGCTGTGTGGCATGGGCAAGTCCACTGATGAGGATCCCAACAACCTCACGACGGACGCTGTCCTACTAGAGATCCAGGCAGTAGTGCGGGTGTTGCTGATGACTGCACAGATATTGCGACGTAACCAAGACATGGTGTTGCAGGCTGCTAATGTCTTGGAGTTCATCATGACGTACACCCCCGAACTCTTCAGCAGCATCTGCCGTGTCCTGGTACCCTCCGATCGCCCGTGTCAACTCAACAACCCTCCACCATCCTGCATTTTCTTCCATCAATATTCATGATCCTGCACAATCCTCCACAAGTCCCCACATTTTTCGCGTCAAGATACCCACATGCTGCCCCGTCGAGATGCCAACCCCTCCCACAGCTTTCTGTTTTGCCAGCAGGATGGTCCCTGCAGGGTGTCCACAGCTCTGCTCTGTAGGGGCCTCGCCAGGGGCGCTCAGGGGCTCCCTTCCCGATGATATTTCAACCATTTTCCATCCTCCGAAGATGAAAGTGCTGGCACATGCAATATCTGTGCACACCGCCGCAGCCCTGCCTGCCAGCAAAATGGTTGCAATACGGACCAGTAACCTAGCAGTAGATGGCTCCATGGCGGCCACGAAACGTGTTAGCTGTTCTGTGGCAGCAAGAGGGCTTGCTGCTCCTTAGCAGCCCACTACACGCACCGCGCGCGCCACGCGGGCGGCAACCTCTTTGGCTGTGGCGGAGGGAGACAAAACACTTGGCAAGATCGCCCCAGCATAGGTCAGCTGGCTCGCAGTGCGTCCGAAGAAGGAATCCGCATTGGGCAGCGACCGTAGGTCAATGATAGATGGCGCCGTGGCTGCAGAAGATGGCCACGCCGAACAGGCTGCTCTGTGGCTGCAGCAAGACCGGCTTCCCTGGGGGGTGGCAAAAACTGTTGGCTGCTCTGTGGCAGGAAGAGGGTGTACACAGCAGGTCTGCTGGGCCAGGGGCAGCAAAAAGCCTGTTGCTCCGTGGCAGCCAAAAGCCAAAAGGTGCAGTAGCAGAGCTGGCTGCTCTGTAGGCTGTCAAGTTTCTACTGAGCCGAATGAGGAATACACGGGCCTTGCACTGTGCAGCGCCGGTGCCTTTGAAAGAACCGAAGTGCCATCGACACGTCAGGGTCAAGCCTTCGTGTATTACGTGTGGCAGGGGCGGGGGTGGAGAGGGATGCCTTCAAACAGGGCACGGGGATGGTGGGGGGTATTTTGCGGCAGGTGCTGAATGGATCAGGCCCTTGCAGTATAAAGGCCCTCCCTCCTGCCTCTGTGCATTCCCCCCACCCACTCCTCCTGCTCCTGTTGGATGATCCCGTGGCCAGTTCGGCGTCGAGCTGTGTACACCATCGTGCCATGTGGTGCAGCATCAGTGTGTCACTACTGAAAAGACTCCTGGTGAGATGCCGGAGGGCAGCGGTCATCGCTGTTCTTATGGCCAAGCTACACCTGACAAGGCTGCACATTGTCTTAACAATGACCACTTCGATACCAATTTCATGTTAGCATTCGAGCCACGTCTTTCGTGGAATCGTCCCCATCAGCTGCACATACACCAAACGTTTGAGTTTGTGGTTGGTTGCCGTGGTTTTATCCATTGCAAACAATGTTAGAGGGGATGGGGGGGGGGATTAGAGTTGCTGCAGTGGGAAAGGGGGGGGTGGATTTGTGTGACGCAATGCGCAACTGCGCAAACCTCCACGCTCCTCCTGCAGCCCTCATTTTTCGACCCTCTCCAGCCTTCTTTTACACACCACAGGCTGGCGACCTTTCCGACACAGCTATTCAGCGCCTCATCAAGTCCATCGCCTCGTTGTCCACGGCCTGCCAAATGCTGTCTGTCAGCAGGATCCCAGACGGGCAAGAGCACACTGCAAAGCTGATAGCACTGTGTGGTGAGCGGGCCACAATCCTTGGGAGGATTCTATTGAAGAGGCTCGTCCTGTACATCGTTGCACAGTGACATTATGTCTAACATTCAGATCCCCCCCCACCCCACCCCAAGCAACAGATCCCCCTCCCCCCATCCCAAGCAACAGCCTCCTGCCCATCCCAGGATGCTTCAGTTGCACTTTTTTGCGCCTTGCCAACTGTTGCACGTGCGACGCTCCAACCTGAACCTGAACATTACATTCACCTGCCATTTTCAACACTCGACCACCCTTCATATAATGCCTGAGTTGCGATATGATGGCACGTGTTGGCCAAGAAATGCAGCCCCGAGCTCCAGACCCGGTCGCTTACCGACGACCACAAGCACCACGAGCAATGCCTGCCGAAAAACGGACTACGTGACCACCAAAAATCGATGATCAGGCAAACCTCCAAGGTTGGCGTGTACCCGTTTTAGCTGTCTGTAACTGGGAAGGAGTGGGATGAGCAAATTGCGAAGTATAAACCCCAGAAACGGCAGTGGACAAAAGTGTGTAGCAGAAGGCACTACGTGACCTGCATGCCCTATGGAAACCATGAAACATGAAAATCTCCATGCAATTCATGTGAGGAGGCGGGTTCATGTGGGGAGGTATGGCCAATTTTCATTTGTCAGGAGGTGGTTCAGGAATTGAGGGTGCTTATACCACATCCTAGACTAGATGTCTTGTCCAAGGAAAAATAGAGATGAGGCCACCTCAACCATCCCTGCTCTCACTGGTCCTGGAACTAAGGGCATGCAGTTTGACAAAGTGTCTTCTTGGCCCTGCGGTTGTGTTGTGCATTCATGCTGGTCGTACCTCACTTTCAATGCATGCGAAGTTTGGTAATAGTACTTCAGACAGCAGTCCACTCAAATGGCATGCCAGTTCCCCCCTGCCCCCCTCCAAAGGCCTCCAGCTCACATGCTATTTACACGCTCACGTGTGCAAGACATTACAAGTTTAGTCCCCGCCCCCCCTCCCCCCTTCCCACAAATGTATCCATGGATTTGGGGTGCATGTCGCCCATGTCAGATGAGTCATTGTGAGCCCGTATTTAGTCACTGTTTTCCTTTTGAATGCTTCTCTCTCCTCTCTCCCACAATGTCTTCTCCTCTTTTGCACCTTAATGCCTCCACCACGGGACAGTAGAGCGGTAAGTGCACTTGATCAATTTGTATCAGCTCACATAACATGACCTGCCTTACCTGAGAGCGCCCAGCCTATACTGTATGCCGTAAAAACCAAGCGTTGACAAAAATAGGCTAAAGCAAGGTGAGGGTTTGGTATGCTGAGCATGACAGAATACATGAAGATCTGCCGAACTTTGCTGCATAGACATATCAGGACGTGCATGTGTGGAGCGCTTTGTGACCTGCTTGCGCCCCGCCCCCCCCCCCCCCCTTCTTGTCCAAGCCCTATCAATTTGTGACGGTGCCTTGCCAGACACATGAAACAATTGATGCCGCAGATCTCCACGTTGATAGATGTCGTACTGTTGAGAATGCCAGTGAGTGATTCTCGAGGGTGACGACCATTGTCGATCTATGGCCAAGCCTTATCAGTCCGTGAATGGTAAAAGAAAGGGGATCAGAGCACAATTAGAGGGCACTTCCGCTTCCACTTCAATTGGTCCAGGAAGCTTTCTGGTATTGTGGTGTTTTGTGGCTTTTCCCTCTTTGTGCACAGTCGGCACCAAATCTTGGGCTTGCATGGTTGTCAAGAGTCGTTTTGCCATGAAGAGCCAATTGCATGGTTTCGATGTTTGCCCCTATCATTGGTACTGCACATGCGTACCTGCCTTTGCAGATGTTCTGATGTACAATTGCATGGTGACTACATGTATGTGTGAGAGTTTGTGACTTCGCAATGTCATATGTGAATCCCAATTCCCCGCCTTGTGACAGCAATGTCCTTGTCGGACCAACAGCAGGGTTTTTTTTGTACATTTTTTGCAACAATGTCCTACTTGGCCCTTTATAAATGCCACCCCTTGTTGGAACAACACCATGTTTTGTTTCCGTCAAATTTGGGAACTTCAGTGTTATTCAGGCAAGATGGGGGGCCAACATGGCAAAAAAAACGGCCTCGGCGAGGAGGGGGAGGGGCGTATGAATATTTTTTTAGGTTATTTGGGCATGTTTCGTTATCATTGCGCGCCAACAGATTGTTGGCGCAACCAAAAAGGTTCTTTCGTTCCGCGGCAGTTAGTTTGTGCTTGTTCGTTGCAGGCAGCAGCTATGTGTAGTTGGCACTGCACATGATGCCTGAGGTGTCGTTCAATACCATGTAGATATGGTGGTGATCCCATGGACTATTGCTCCTTAAAATGAATTCCTTCCTTCGTTCAATACTATTCAATGGTCTTCTGCGTGTGTCGTCTTTGGCTGCAGGAGGTGTTGCTTGTTCGCCATAGTAGGAGATATAGCAGCAGCCTCTTTGATATTCCGAATGATATTATCTCATTCGCGGTGCTCAGAACCTGCCTATCATTGGTACTGGCATAGCTGTGCCATTTGTCCCTGAGATCTGGCAGATAATTATCGTTCAATACTCGGCCCACACAGGTTACGAGGGCACAATTGCGGTTCCCCTAACCCATGATTCCTCAGAAAGTGGTCCCAAGTACTAGTGCCTCACGTTAAGCGCTCTAGCACTGTGGTCCCCCATGGCTGGGCCAGCGTTCCATTGCAACTCCAGGGAGCGGGCCGAATAAGGGGAGGGGGTGGAGGAAATAGGCTCGAAGGGCCAAGCTGTGCAATTTTCCATAATGATGTGCTCCCGCCAGGGTTGACTCAGGGAGAAGCCGTGGGTGGGGTCAAAGTGGGGTCAATAAGATGGCGGTTTGGGAAACAGGCTTGGAGCCCCCCCCCCCCCCCCCCCCGGAGGGAGTTGGTTCTGGGCTTTAGGCCATGAACCTAGCCGCAGACGGGGAGGGATGGGTTGAGAACTGTGAGCCAGCGGACGATCAAATGGCCAGTCAAAGACGCGATGAACTGAGAAGGCAATGAAGGCCGTGTGAAGGCAGGCGTAGCTGGAGCTAAGTGGCGGGTCCACACCTGACCTTTTGAGGCCCCGGAGGAAGTTGCAATGGATCCCGGGCCCTGCATCCCATTTTTGCGCAAAGGGATCCTGCGTGTGTTGACCCTCCATGTCTCCATCATGACCATGATGGCTATCTCCATGATGGCGGCATGGTTTTGCAGTGTGTTTAAAACCGCCTGCGAAACGGGGCATTTTTCGAATTGCCATGCCAGTTTGTGGAGGAAGTTGCAATGGATCCCGGGCCCTGCATCCCATTTTTGCGCAAAGGGATCCTGCGTGTGTTGACCCTCCATGTCTCCATCATGACCATGATGGCTATCTCCATGATGGCGGCATGGTTTTGCAGTGTGTTTAAAACCGCCTGCGAAACGGGGCATTTTTCGAATTGCCATGCCAGTTTGTGGAGGTGTTGCACATGGATATGTGTGTTGCACCACAGCATACGCTCAGTATTGCGTTGTGTTACCTCCCCCCCCCCCCCCCGTGTCCACCCCCCCCGGGGGGGGGGGGGGGAACCGTCACGGGCTGGTTCTAAAAAAAAACCGCAACAGTGTCATATTGCACAGGATTGCATAATTATGAGAGCTCGTTGTTAGAGCTTATGCGTACCTCCTTTGTGCTAACCCATTGCACTACTAAGAAAGTGTTCCCTGAAGGTGTATTTTACCTGGACATCCCTAAGGAAAAGTGGATCCCCACAAAGCTGGAGGCACCAACAGTTGCCAAACCCGCACCCAAACCTGCACCCAAAGGTGGAAAGCAGCCTGCAGCGAAGCTTGCTGCAGCCAGTTCGTCCATCCCTGTGGCTGATGGGCAGCATGTGCAGCTGTTCAAGACTATGTGGGACCAGAAAAAGAAGTTTTACACTGTCCCTGTTCAGCAGTAGGGGCATGCAGCAAACTGATGGACTGATGCATTGTATTGAGAATTTTGCTTGTTTGCATCATTTGCATGGCACCATTCGATCTTTGTATGTCAGCGTTTTATTTCAGAGCCTGGGGTGACATACAGCAACCGACTGATCGGTCATGAATTCTGCGTAGTATGCGGCGGTAATGTGTTCGTTGGTGATGGTGTCTATCCCCGGGGGGGGGGGGGGGGGGGCGTCTTTTGGCAACAGTTCCCCCCGGGGTGGGGGGGAACCGTTGTCCCTGGGGGGGGGGGGTGGACATGGGGGGGGAAGGTACGCAATATGCCATTGTGTGTGCCCTGCCCTCAAATGCAACGTCCGTGTCATGGCCGTTTCCCTTGGTTTTCTAGGAGCCCGGTGCAGGCCATTTTTGAACCCCCTTTTTGGGGAGAACGTAGGGGTTACATAGCACTTCCGCCCACTTGTGGGCCACCTTTGACTTTGTCCCCTTGTTTGGGGAGCCCCGAGAACGCAGGGGTGACATAGCAGTTCCGCCCTTTTGTGGGCCACTTTTGTTTTCGTCCCCTTCTGTAGGGGACCCCGATAACGCAAGGGTGACATAGCACTTCCACCTACTTTTCAGCCCCCGAGAAGGCAGGGGTGAGGCAGCCACTTCCGATTTTGTCCCCCTTTGTTGGGGATCCCCGAGAATGCAGGGGTGACGTAGCATTTTTGCCCGCTTTTGGGCCCCTGAGAAGGCAGGGGTGAGGCCTCCACCTCTGATTTGCTTCCCCTTTGTTGGGGATCCCTGAGAAATTAGGGGTGACGTAGCATTTCCATTTTCGTTTCTCGTGATTTTTTTGCGCTATTTTCCCGGCAAACCATCATAGGCCCTGCGGACATGGTGCGGCCCCAAGGGAGTGACGCCACCGATCCAAATGCCGCCAACGCTGAACTGTGCGATGAAACGGTACGAAAAGTGTTTGAATAGTTGGAGATTGACTGGAAACTAATTGAAGAGCGTCTGGTAGCAGCGGTCTCCGATGGAGCAGGCACCATGGGTGCTTATGTGGATCGCCTAAATGTGGTAAGAGAGGGAGCGCGGAGGGAACTAATCGCTTGGGTAAAGGATGCGGCCCACTGCCTGATGCAGGCAATTAGCACGGCAAAGGGAAGCGTCCGCTTTTGGTACGATGCTTTGGACGATGTGGTGGCGTTTTTGGCTTGTTTTTATAGAACAAGTTCCAAAAGAATGCACGGGTTGTTGCGCAAAGGCGGCAAGTTTTGTTTCTCACGTCGCACTGGTGTGTGATGGGTTGAAGCCATGTTCCATGAGTTAGACATTGTTCTTGAGAATCTCCCAGCTATCCTCTTGCACCTTGCCGAATATATTGAGATTCAGGCTGACTCTGGGCAGAGAGATAAGGCCGAGGGCTTGTTGGAGGCTCTATTGCACCCCCTCTTCAAGCTAACAGCTACATTTTTTTTGCGATGTTTTTGCTGTGGTTTGTGCCACGAGCAAAAAAATTGAAGCAACCAAGGGTGCACAAGTTGATGCAGTGCGGGGTTTGATGAACGTGATGTGCACCCAGCACGGGGGGTTCTCCGGCCCGGGTCCTTTACGCCAACCCCCCCCCCCCCCTTGGAAATGGGCACCGAAGTGCCGGACCATTGGCGCCAAAGGTGCCCTAAGGCAAATTTGCTTGAACCAGTAGAGGGTCAAAAAATGGGTTTTCACCCTATGTGTCTATACGCCAAATACTCAGTTTTTTCAGGAGAACCCAATGATGGATGAAAACCAATTTGGACCAAATATCAATACCACCCTTGTGCAGAGGTATGTCAAAGATGGCCCATACCCTAGTGGGTGAAGCAGTGCCTGTGCAATTGCGAGGTCATGGGTTCAATTCCCAGTGGGGGCAATCTACCGGACCCTAGGTAGGGTCAGGGACAAAGTGGAATTTTTTTTTGTTTTTTTTGTTTTTTTTTTGTGCTTTGATGTTGTCCCCTTTGTTGGGGACCCCCGAGAATGCCGGGGTTATGTAGCATTTCCGCCCACTTGTGGGTCCCCGAGAAGGTAGGGGTGAGGCAGCCAATTCTGATTTTACCGGTTTTTCTTGGTGGTGGCTATAGAGAAACTGATGACCGGGGACGGGGCGTGGTCCTTGGACACCCAGGCATGTTGGCTGAAGCCAGGCCAACTACGACGAGGTGGATGCCGAAATGGAGCCGGAAAAGGCCCGGATACCAATGGTGTCTGGTTTGTCTTGTTGTTGCATGATATGGGACTATCCAACCCATGGCATTTGCCAAAATCTAGACACCATCTTTCCCAAAGAATGGCACACAAAGAGGCTCTTAAGTGGTATGAGCGACCATGCAACAGTTGTGGAAAGAAAGGGGTGCACAAGAAGTGTGATGCCTTCTCCATCTCCTACCACAAAAAATGCGGGCACACGTGCATTCCCGCTTTCCAACAACCCAATCCAACTTCCATTCCCAACCGCAGTATCCCTCCTACCCCCGGACCAGCGCTATTAGGCCTCCTTCCTTTACCTCTTTCAACTCGACCACTTCCATCACCCATGTTTCGGGACCCCAAGGAGGAGCACCCCACGAAGGGCATGCGACACGTTCCTGCACACGATGCACCACTGCTGTATGTGCGCACGTTGTGGGCACGTAGTGCGCAGGGAGATTTATTTTTAAAAAGACGCAGTGCACGTGGTGCAGACCCCCCCCCCCCCTCCCTGCGCTCCTCCAAAGGGTTTCGAAACATACATCAACTCTGCCTTGAAAACAGCATGGTTCGGCCTAGGTCGGGCACCACTAGCAATAGTGGCCGGGAATTGACTCGGGGGTGCTATGCGCTTAAACAAAAGTACCACCTACCATGCCCCGCCCTTCCTGTTGCAATATGTTTTGCTCCTGCATCTGTACCTCAAAGTGATCAGCGTGATGAGGTGGCCATTTCAAGCCATATATGTAGGGGTCCGGAGCCCCCCCGCCCCCTCTAGCTAGCCCCCATACCCCCCCCAAACGCAGCCCCCCCCCCCCCCCCGCCCTTAAAGTGGCACCGAAGCGGGAAGCGGGAACTTTCTGAGTGTCTATTTTTTTTCGATCTCTTATTGCTTCATGTTTGAAAGCCCCAAAGAGGGTACCACAGCGCAGACGACTGTCACACACGAGGAACAAGCAGCAGAACTGGCCGCACAAATACCCAACTTTTTCGACGCCGACTTGGTTGCTGCTTATCGCCCCGTCTACCTGACAGCCGATTACCTGTTCACTGTGGGGACCAGAGCACCTTTCCTGGTGAAGTACATTGTGTACAAACTACTGCTTCCTGAGAACTACTTTCTCATCTGGCGCATCAGCACCAGCTACCCTCCGGCGATCGCTTTCTAGCTTATCCAAAGCCTAGGTCTGTGATCATCATGGGTGGCGATCCTGCCAGCCAAACCGGCTCTGTATGTCTCTTCCCTGACTCCTCCGACGATAACCACACTGCTGTGAACACACAACTCTTCAAACTTGCTGTTGAGGGGCTCATCTCAATGAACACCAAGAGAAAAGCCCCTTGGAAATCCTACTTCGATCTCATTACTGAAAATGATGCCCAGAATGCTGTCAACAAATCTCCCGACGCAAAAAAGAAGCGCCTTGCCTCAGGTGACAAGCTCGATTCAATCATGGCGGATCTCAGTTCGTGCCAAACCGAGTTCTGGTCTCACTTGCAGAAATTCTCCCATGTATTGCTAAACGAGCTCAAACCACAAGCCATTGAGGTTGGTAAACAGCTCGATGAAATTCGTGAACGGCGAGCTCAGGCGAACCTTGACCGCAACCAGAAGCAAATCTTGCGAAAAGTTGAATCTGATGTCCGCTCACAGCTGGAAACCGTGTACGATCAAATGGTGGATATTGTCACAGGCAAAATCAAACATGATGACGCTGTCACTCACCAGATCATTGCTCAGCACAAAACAATCTCAGACCAACGTGATGCCTTGAATAACTCTCAAACTGGTGGATTTGCTAAAGCCAAAGTTGCTGCCGTGAATGCTATTCGAGAGAAACAGAAGTCTGTATTGAAACCCGCTGATGCTCACCCTCTGGCCGATGACGAACAACACCAATTGATGCTGCAATTCAGCTGGGAAGATTTAGATGCCGTCCTACAGTCCTCTACGCTGATCAGCCAAGACATCACACCTACATCGTGGACCGGACTGGGGAAAGTTGACCCCGACGGGCTCAAGGCTCTTTTCCCTAATCCCGACATCTCTCTACTCATGGTTATGAAGCACGATGAATTGCCACTCCTAAGTGAAGTGTGCAAATCCTCTGGACTCCTCACTTACCTGAATCCACGCAGACTCGATCTTCTGATGGAAATTCTGAGGATACAAACATTTCTAAGTTGGCCGATGAATTGCCATGGTGTCCCCATACAGTCGGAAAACTCACCCGCGCAGTCGCGCTGAATGGCACCTCTGAAGTGAAACGCTTTGCCGTTATGTTGGCACACCAGAAATGCAGGCAAGCACAAGTCAGACCTCAATACACCACTTTCAGATTCTTGCACCAAGGTATGAAGGTGGCCAGAGAGGCCTTTTCACTGCCCACTGCTCCGAACAATCGCAAAGCCATTCATGTCCCGGAAAAGGCCATGCCTACCATTCTGAAATATCTGAACCTTCGTGGTTCGCAATGCACCACCCAGAGTGGGAGAGTGCACAGCAGAGAACCCGTCTTCCACACCAAATTTTTTCACTGTGATCTGACCCAGCAGCAGGTGAAAAAACTAGTGGAAAAATTCCACAATTTGCACTACCTCTCCGTTATGTCTGTTGACGAAAGGGAAGGTACGGTGCTTGGCTCCTGTCACACAGTGCTGCAGGCCTACTATAATGCTACCATGAAAGCGGAATGTTCCCCCTTTCTCTGGACTAACCTCTTCACAACCATGTCTGAGGTGATTCCAGACAGGAGCCTATGGTTCCTGCAACTGGACGGATACAACAAGGTACGCATCGGTCTGCACGATGCAGCCACATCTGAGACGTTCATTCAACAGGTCTCTGTTGAACTTGAAGCTAAAGGCATGCTCTTCAAAGATGAAAGATCGAGATCCTGGCTACGGGACAAAGTGGGTTGTGATAGGGAATCAGCAGGGTCCTCATCTGCTTCATCCACTGCTGTAGACAGTTCCATCCTATATAATGTCCCAGGGTGGATGTTCCAGGATGAGGTCGAAACGCTTTCTAACAGCCTTAAACTGGGACACGACCGTTTAGCTCGCCTAACATCCTGGAATCCAGGCAATGCTAATTGCACCTGTTGGAGACTCTTTGGGGTCTCGGTGCCTGAGGGTGAGGTCAAAGTCTTTCAGGACAGTACATCCTCCACCCAGCTACATCTGATTTCGTACAAAGAGTATTGCGCCATGCGCAACAGATCCATGAAAGAATCACAGAAAAAGAAGGCCACCAACTCAGAACGCACGCATCGGTCTTATGCTAAGGTTGTTGGCAGAAAATAGACATGATGGCTGCTCTGTCCTCTGATACCCGTACAGTTGCTGCGAAGCTCGCAGTAGCTACTTTTAATGCCAATGGCCCCACCACACATATTTCCAAGTGTGATGAAGGGCAGACTGAGACCAGGGCTCAAATCGTAGCCCGACATTTCAGGCGAGCTGCTCTGTCTGCTGTAGGATTACAAGAGCCACACGTCAAATGTGATCAAGATTATGACGACATGGTTTCCTTTTTCAAACGCAAAAACATCACGTTTTGTGGCAACGTCTCTAAACAGGGTAGGGGGGGTGCAGCCATTTTGTTCCCCCCTGATTGGATTCTAACAACCTGTTGGAGCCCACACCCTAGATTTCTGTTTGCCTCACTGTGTGACCCTGAAGGCTGCAACTGGAACTTTATGGTAGGGCATTTTCATCACGATGCTTCAATCCGCACGGAGCAGTGGAAGATGCTCTCCGCCATGTCCGGCACCCTCCTCCCCACGAACACGGTCTGGCTCTGTGATTTCAATTCGGTCATCCTGCCAAACCGGGATGTGTCTCATGTTCGAACCTCGGTTGAACACGCCTCAGTCCTCGCTGCGCGGGACGAAGAAATTTGTGCCCTGAATCTGTTTAATGCTTTAGATTCCTTTGCCGTTACACACTCAGGTAGGTTGCAGGACGTGCCGTTGGAAGGATGGACTTGGGGTTTCCCTTCCACCACACAAACCAATCCTGCTACGCAGGCCCCCCCACACTCCAAAAGAAATAAACCCGCACCGCGGGCTAACCCTCCCCCACCTGACACCACTGATACCGGGAACAATAGGGCAGATTGTGACAGACGAAGAAGGATCGACCGTATCCTCATTCCAGCGGAACTGCAACCCCACATTAATGGTTGCTACCCTAGCTTCCTTGCCAACTCCGACCACAAAATGGTCACGCTCCTGCTCGCCCCTATTTTTGCTACACAAACAGTCAAACGCAAACGCTGCCCCACCACATTCTTGAGTGATGAAGATGTCACAGACAAAATCCAGTCTAAACTGGAGGAAATATCCCTGGTTGGTTACTCGGGTTGGTCCGAAGCTATGCGGGTGATACGGCAGGGGGCATATCGCTATGAGCTAGATCACAGGGAAACAGGGTACACTGAGCTACAGGTCCTGGTCCATGAATCCTCTCTCCAATGGCTCCCCCCTGCTGCCTGGGGCTTTCTTAAATCCAAAGGACTCACGCCCAAGACGGCTTCGTCCGCCTACTCTCTTTTGGTTTCGTATGCCGCTGCTGAATCATTAGACAGGACAGGTACCAAAGTGCTGGCGAAGCTTAAGCTAGCACTGGCAGACCCCTTTGAGTCGGAGATCCGACAAAAACGACAGGACGTCTGGCGACTGGTCAAACAACTACAACACAAACGACGTTTGCTCTCTCTACGTGATCGACCTTGATTTCTGGAGCCTCTGGACCAAATCGGGGGTGGGAGCTCGTATGTCATACCCCATACACATCAAAAACAGACAACCCCCGGAAGTGTGGGTCAAATTCTGTGTTTTAAGGATACCTCTAAATCTGAAAGACTTTGTACGGAAAGCGCTGTGGAAGAAATTGCCGGTTGGAACACGGCTGTCTAAATGGATGCCAACAGCGTTGCACTGCCCTCTTGATGGCGCGGTGGAAACAATTGATCACGCATTGTCAACCTGCAGGTTTCTACCTGTTGCTTTTAACACCATTTCTAAATGTTTCCTCCCACTGTCCATTGACGGTGTGACAGTTTCCAGTGTACAAGACCTCATGTCCTCGTACTTAGACACCACATTTGAGGTGCCTGCAGGGATCATGGCCTGGCTAGCCATCATGGTTAACTGGGAGTGTCGCTGCATTGCACGCACAAAAGTCCCTACGTGGCATCATTTTATGCACCTTTGGATTTCTTCACTTACTACCTGGGCTAAACTCCCGCACCCGCCCATCCCGGTCAATGATATCTCGCTTTTCGCAAAGTCTCTCTCTTCGCTCCTGAATGAAGGGAAACTAGTTCACCCCAATCTGAACCCTGCCCCACCCCCCCCCCCTATTTCGAAAGCACAACGAAGACAACAAAACAAACTTGACACAGCTATGCGAGACTCTGCCAAACTTGAAGCCCTCATTTGTGAGCTCGAGGACCAGGGGTTTCACATTATCTATACAGATGGTTCTTCAGAAAAGGTGGCCAAAATTGGCTATGTAGGAGGCTATGGCATCTATGCCCCGGGCCTGCATGCCGTAGGTGCCCATCTCCCCCTAGGTCTGCGACAGACTAACAATACCGCGGAACTCTACGCAGCTATTCAGGCTATCAGGCTTTTCCCGTCAGGGAAAATTGCCATCTGCACTGACTCCTCTCTTGTTTTTCTGGGGGCAACTGGGAAAGCCAAGAAGTGGGAACTGAATAACTGGGTGGGCTCCAATGGCCCGCTCAGCAACGTAGAGCTTTGGAAACAGCTCCTCGCAGAGCTTGACAAACCGGATCGAGAGATACAGTGGATCAAAGTCCCGTCACATGTCGGGATTGTAGGTAATGAAGAGGCGGACGCACTTGCTGAGACGGGCCGATTGTCCAGCCCACTACTCATACAGTCCTGCGTGCCCATGGCACGCCATATCAGGCGCTCTGTGCCACCACAGCGCATCACTGTGAGATGCTCCACTGAGCCCAACAGACAGGACCACAATCCCATCGTGGTCTCGGATTCCGAATCTGAATCCGGATCAGACACGGAGGATACAGAGCTATCCCCACTACCTGTACTTTTTGACACCTTTGCTCCTGATCACGTACCAGTAACACCTGCCACGCCTGTTTTGCCTACAAGGGACCCCCGACCTTCTTCTGCACGCTCTCCTGGAGTGATCCCCTTGGGCGCCAGCCCAGCCACACAGCTGCTCACTGCACTGGACCTGCAACTATTGCATACATATTGTGACAGGTTCCTCCCTGAGGGTTTTTCCACGCCTACGGGCTCAGAAACGAGTGTAGCCCCATTGAGATTTGACTCCGATGACGAAACTATCTCTATGGGCAGTGATTCTGACTCCTCTGCGAGTACGGACGTGTCAGTCCCCAGGCGGAGACGCCGTAAACACCTGGTCCTATCTGAGTAGCCCATAGATACTCCTGCACCTCAGCTCTATGCTACCCCTTCTTTCTTGACACGATGCATGGCACGATCCCCGCCCCTGAGAGAGTCGTCGTATCACGGTATAAATTACACATGCGTCATATTGGGTAAGAGACATGGATGGTCTAGTGGTATGCGCCATGGCTGGCGCTCGTCGTGGTCGGGGGTTCGAACCCCGGTTCGTCTGTCCGTCCAGGGGCCCGCCGGTGAGGCCTCCGCCACCGCCCCCTTCAGCAACCCGCTCCACCAGTGGTACCGCCGCTGGATGGGTGGCGTGTCTCGTCCTCATAGTTTTTCCTCACTGTGGTATGTCACAGATCAGTGTCAGTTATACTTGACAGTGTAACAAAAAGGCATCCGCCACCACACACCTGCAGCAGCGCGCTCCACCACCGGTGCCGCCTTGCGCCGCCGGAAGCGCATCTCCTCCTCATACTCCCCCTCAGCTCGCCTGCTGAGGGGGTTTCGAACCCCCGTCTTCAAAGCGGCAGCCGGCTGCACTGCCGCTGGGGTAATCGCCGCAAAACCCTGCTTTTGCCTCTCAAAATACAGGAACGAAGCGTCCAGACAGGATTTTTAAAATCAGAGGCTGGGCCTCCGGCCCCCTCACACCAACTACGCAACTCCAGCCATACGTAATGTCTACAGCACCAAGACACAGCAACAGCAATTGAACACACAGACACACGGCAGAACACACCATAGGACTACCACAGCAACTGAGAGCCGAAGGAGTGCTTGATCACGGTAGCAGTGGGAGGTAAGACACACAGTATGTAGCATGCAGGCAGCACTTGCCGCTATCTAAGTCATCAGGTGAACACGCACGAATGTTGCCGTTTGATTGTAGATATGGATGTAGTTTTATGACGGATGAATACATTGTGCTTCATCCAGATTGTCCATAGCATATCCTCTCGAACACAAGAACAGTTGCAGTTTGAATGATGATTGCCCCCCCCCCCCCCCCCCTTAAAGTGGCACCGAAGCGGGAAGGAGTCGGCACATGGCCCATTGTCCCGACCCCCCCGTGGCACCCAGCCTATGCACACCATGCGTCATGTGATTCCAGGGGGTTGGGAGGAAGGGTTCGGTGTTGAGGTAGGGAGTAGCCCCATCCAGGGTAGCCGGATCAAGTTTCTTCGCACTCTGATTGAAGAGTTGCAAAAACGGTTTCATGAATCTGAGTGGGGTGGTGGTGTTGCACCGGAGAGTTGGGTTGAGGCAAGCTCATGTTCCTGTGAGAGAGTGTTTAGCAATGTGACTGCCACTGACTTTGGGCAAAGCACAGACCGCATGTGTGAGACACTGTGGGTGAGGTGTAATGGGTAAGCTCCGGAGGACTAGGGGCCTTTTGAGGTGTTCGATGAGCTGTGCAAGACCCCTTGTCGTCCACGAAAGCGGAAGGAAAGGCATGCCGTTGAGGTGGAGGATGGTACTTTGCTTGGATTTGCAGCCTTCAAAGATTTCCAAGTTTTGATGGTGCTTTGCATGCATCTGCGGGACACTCTGTTGCGGTGCCTGTGCATTTGCGGCTGCCCACAGCCCACCGACATTTTCCACTGACAGCTGCTGCAGGTGGTAGAGCACACTGCATTGTGGCAGGACAGAGTGGCCGACGGGTTACCCCCCTTAGTTCCCAAAGTGGAAAGGGGAGGGGGCATGAGGCTAAGATCATTAAACGTCCCCCAATTTACAGAATATGGTTAGGGTTGTCTCTTGAAAGTGCCATCTGGTGGTAGGAGCATTCAATGCTCTCGGGCCTCGTTGTGCGGCCCCATCTTGCAGGGAAGCAACGGTGGGGTTATGGAGGATGAAGGATGCATGTAGCTGTTGCTCAGATCAGAGGAGCATCAGGGCAGAGGCAATACCACTAGGAGTACAAGAAAAACCCGAGCCAGACCCCCAAAAGGGACCATTACAAGGGGGGAGGGATAATGTCGGGCAGAGATAATTTCGAATATTTCGCCTTGAAGGAAGCGAACAATTTCCCTAGCGAAATCTAGGGGCATTGGCAGTGCAGTGGGTGTATGAGGCAGTGTAAGCTTTGGGATTTGCAAGGATGGCGAAAATTTCCCCCTCCACATGGGAGGAAGGGGTGCTTGCAAAAGGTGTTCCAAAGGGAGAGTGCCTTTCACGCAGTGGGTACACAGTGCAAAGTCAACCCCCCCCCCCCCCCCCGTTTCGGGGACCCGGTTTCCCCGAATCAGCTCAAAACGTTAGCCCGAATCAGTGGATTTCTGATAGTGGTGGTAAAAAAGACCATTTGCTGAAGGTGTTTGTGTTGTGGTGATAAATACCTCTGTGCAACTATGTTCCATTTCTGTTAACAGACAAGTCTCATGACACAGTGCTCTGTTTGTGGCAGCAAGGGGTCAACGTTGCCTTCAACGGATGACCTTGACGCAACTCAACAGGCCCGGTTTCAGGAACAACATGCGGAAAAGGCAACAGGGTCTCTGTTGTGTACATTGTGTGTGCGGTACCTTCAACCAGCACTGTTCTTTGCAAAGGAGACAGCTACCTCATCAGTACCAGGTACCAACGAAGGCACCAACGAAGGCAGTGTGTCGAGTGATGAGAGTGTTGAGAGTCAATGTTTCCATGCATTTGTTGTGTGCATTTGACAGTTGCATCAGGTTGAAAACTGCAGCAAAAGTGCAAAATTTTCCGAGCCACGGGAAGCCGGGATTGAACCTGGGACCTCCCACATGACCAAATGACAGACATTTTTTTGGAAGTGGACGGGAATATTGTGATTGCACATGACTCTAACAACACAGCAACCAAAGGGAATGTGTGTTTATCCTGATTTGTGCCAACTTACTTCAGCCCGAAACGTTGAGCCCGAATCAGTGGATTTTCCCCCCCGAAACGGGGGGGGGGGGGGGGTTGCAAAGTTTTGCATGCCGGCATGTGCTCGAACGCTAGTTTTGGCCCTTTGGAACAAGTTACCCGGCCTTTTTAGGGTGTAAGATGGGTTTGGCTCTATTGATGACATGCATTTCATTGGAGTTTGTTTGAAACGGGGTCGAGAAAGGGTGTTTGGTCACAGTTGAGGGCTTCGGCCCACACACTTGACACAATGCTGCTTTGCAAGGCGGTTACAAGAAATGTGTACTGAAGTATGGGGGAAAAAGTTGCCCATCCATCAGTATTTTGTGTGACTAAGGCAAAAAGTTTGCCACTCAGGGCTGTACCCATCCAATCTGTTGCCCTCTGTCACGTCTCTTCAGCAGCAAATGGATTCAAAGGATTGCCCTGGCACGTCTGGTCTCGCTAAGGACCATACCATGGGATGCTTCTCATTCCTCTCCGTGATCAAGAGACAGTTTTCGCCGAGGAAGCTGGACACTACCCATAATTCTGACAGCGCGGCAGCCCAAGTGAATTGGTTGGTTGGTCAGGAGCCAGATGAGCCCAAGGCATTGGTAGGTGTGCTCTCCTCATTGCTGATCGGCAACATATGATACAAAATCACAAAGTAGAGGTGCGCTGCGTCCTGGTTCACCAGGTGCAGAGGGGGGCTGTGCCTGAGGACCGTAATTCCGGCTGGTGCAGCTACCCACCTGTGAACAGACATCGAGGAGTAGAGGATTCATTGATGTGAGTCCAACTACATACATCAACAGCATCTGCGTATGCATCGGGTGCCGCCTGAAATGAACCTGACACTCTGCCCCCACGTCCAGGGCATTCCACTCTCATCCATAAAACTACCCCCCCCCCTTCCCTTGTGTAGTGGACACTATCCCATCCCATGCCCCCTCCCTTGCCCTGCCCTTAAATCAACATGTCACAAAAGGTATGTCACAAAAAATGCGCTCTATTCAAGGGAACCAATTCGCCAATGATGAGTGCTCCTCGAGTAAAGAACGTGGACCTGCAGTGGCGTCTCTGTACAAGGGGTGCGTCGGAGGCACACTGTTCCTGAGAGGCCCATGTTAAATCAACGGCAGTGAACAGGAACGCCTGAAAGGAAGGCCACTGCACTGCCTCTGCTCCTCCACTCGTGCCTATCGCTCCATTTTCCGAGCTCAGCGTCATGTTGAGCAGCCCTTTCATCCGTCCAGATCCTGCAAGTGATCATTAGTATGAGCCTGCCACATTGGATGCGAGCTTCATGATGAGTCCAAACAGTTTGCATGGCGCGCATTTGGCTGAAGGGGACTCTCCGGCACGGTGCGCGTGCGCTACATACATCAGGGTTGTGCCAAGAACCCAAACACCCAGGTTATAGAGTATCTCAGGGTCACAATGGTGGATGATATGCGCCACCAGAGTATAGTTGGTATTTATCCCTCGAAGATCTTTCACAGTGTGTTCTGTAGGCCATGTTTTCAGGTGTGGGTATTGGTGGTGGCACACGTCTGGCTGGCTGGGGTCTTGGGGGGAGTTGGGATAATCCTTCATTCTTATGCCATACTGGAGATCCTCATGCAATTCTGGCTGTTTTGAGCGTACACAAGTGCGGGATTTTTTCTTTTTGCAAAAATATTTTGAGCAGAATGGTAAGTGGAAGAGGATTTTGTGGCACCAAGTTTGACGAAAGTCTGACCAAAGCAGGGTTTTGGGCCTCGTAGGGGTGGATGAGGATTTCTTGTCATGTCATGTCATGGAGCGCTAGAGCCATCGTCCGCTGGCCCGCCCAGTGGGCGTCCATCGGCAGAACGTCTAGCCGTCACACACACACGCACTCCGATGGAATGGGCCCCAGGTGAGAAGGCGCCAAGGAGAGAGGTGCCCGGACCAAGCTAGGCCCACCACGGGCATGCGAGCGGACGCTCAGAGACACCCACCAGTCGCGCCGACAGGCCCCGGCTTTCTGGGAACTGGAGGGTTTCACCTTAGACGGTCGGCACGCGCACTTGAGGCACACTTGGTGAGGCAGTGGTGCGTCTGCCCCTCACAGGCTGCACCGCTGACCCCCGGGGGGCGCCCAGGGTGGGTGGCGGCGTCGTCGGGCGGCCTGACTTCGGGATGAGGATTTGCACGTCGCTCAGAGGACTTATCTGCACCATGCGCACACCGCGCAGGGTTTTGAACTGTATCCCGGGCCCATGATTTCCCTTCAGAGCCCCTCAAAATGCTTCATATTGACTGCCCAATGACTGCCCACACTCCAATTGGGCAACATGCAACATCACGGGTCACAGTCACCCCAAGCATGAAGCCATGAGACAGTGAGCTGCAGGGGCAACAAGAACAACATTAGCAGATTAAAACAAAATGTGCCATAAATTTGGCGGTTCCGTTTTGTCATTGGAAACTGCGAACCGGTGTATGTGCTGCTGTCTGGGACTGGCTTTTTTTCTTTTGGCCATATCTGTGTACCCTAGTCCCCTCGAATTGTCGGAGGTAGTGCACCACGTGCTGGGCACGTGTGTGTGCTGGTGTTTCCGCACCCTGTGGTGCATCGCCGTGTTTTGCGTGCATTGGTGGGTTGTCCCGCCAAAAAAGGTACGTCACAACAAAAAGACAGTTCAAGGGCGCCCGAACGTTGCCAATTTGAGGCCAATTATAGGGATGCCCTTTGAGGCGTCAGGTCTGCTTCATCCAACCCCCTCCGTATTGGTGACGGTTCAGGTTGAATGTTGTGGTCCTAGAAAGACCACTGGACTGCCTCAGCACGTTCACCATCCTGTTGACCTATCGATTCATGGGATGAGAGTGGCACTTGCTGGGCGGGCGCGGCGAGAGCAGGGTGTCATCCTTGATGGGGCGGACAAGCATGCCCTATCAGGGCGCCCTGCTCTGTCGATCCTGTCTCCTTCCAACCCACATCCTCTTCACCAGTGCGCTCCTTAGTGAATCAGTTTTCTTTTCCCACAGGAGCGCCTGTCAAGCGGCAGGACCGGCTTCCGGCCGTGCTGTGTGGCATGGGCAAGTCCACTGATGAGGATCCCAACAACCTCACGACGGACGCTGTCCTACTAGAGATCCAGGCAGTAGTGCGGGTGTTGCTGATGACTGCACAGATATTGCGACGTAACCAAGACATGGTGTTGCAGGCTGCTAATGTCTTGGAGTTCATCATGACGTACACCCCCGAACTCTTCAGCAGCATCTGCCGTATCCTGGTACCCTCCGATCGCCCGTGTCAACTCAACAACCCTCCACCATCCTGCATTTTCTTCCATCAATATTCATGATCCTGCACAATCCTCCACAAGTCCCCACATTTTTCGCGTCAAGATACCCACATGCTGCCCCGTCGAGATGCCAACCCCTCCCACAGCTTTCTGTTTTGCCAGCAGGATGGTCCCTGCAGGGTGTCCACAGCTCTGCTCTGTAGGGGCCTCGCCAGGGGCGCTCAGGGGCTCCCTTCCCGATGATATTTCAACCATTTTCCATCCTCCGAAGATGAAAGTGCTGGCACATGCAATATCTGTGCACACCGCCGCAGCCCTGCCTGCCAGCAAAATGGTTGCAATACGGACCAGTAACCTAGCAGTAGATGGCTCCATGGCGGCTGAAGATGGCCACGAAACGTGTTAGCTGTTCTGTGGCAGCAAGAGGGCTTGCTGCTCCTTAGCAGCCCACTACACGCACCGCGCACGCCACGCGGGCGGCAACCTCTTTGGCTGTGGCGGAGGGAGACAAAACACTTGGCAAGATCGCCCCGGCGCAGGGTCAGCTGGCTCGCAGTGCGTCCGAAGAAGGAATCCGCATTGGGCAGCGACCGTAGGTCAATGATAGATGGCGCCGTGGCTGCAGAAGATGGCCACGCCGAACAGGCTGCTCTGTGGCTGCAACAAGACCGGCTTCCCTGGGGGGTGGCAAAAACTGTTGGCTGCTCTGTGGCAGGAAGAGGGTGTACACAGCAGGTCTGCTGGGCCAGGGGCAGCAAAAAGCCTGTTGCTCCGTGGCAGCCAAAAGCCAAAAGGTGCAGTAGCAGAGCTGGCTGCGCTGTAGGCTGTCAAGTTTCTACTGAGCCGAATGAGGAATACATGGGCCTTGCACTGTGCAGCGCCGGTGCCTTTGAAAGAACCGAAGTGCCATCGACACGTCAGGGTCAAGCCTTCGTGTATTACGTGTGGCAGGGGCGGGGGTGGAGAGGGATGCCTTCAAACAGGGCACGGGGATGGTGGGGGGTGGGGCCGGGGGGGGGGGGTGGCGGGGGCAAACAAGCTCGGCCAGCCTTGAGAGGGGCGGTCCGGGCCGGGGGCTCGGTGGACCGGGCTCATTGCCGCCGGTCCGCCCGCGAAAAGTATTTTGCGGCAGGTGCTGAATGGATCAGGCCCTTGCAGTATAAAGGCCCTCCCTCCTGCCTCTGTGCATTCCCCCCACCCACTCCTCCTGCTCCTGTTGGATGATCCCGTGGCCAGTTCGGCGTCGAGCTGTGTACACCATCGTGCCATGTGGTGCAGCATCAGTGTGTCACTACTGAAAAGACTCCTGGTGAGATGCCGGAGGGCAGCGGTCATCGCTGTTCTTATGGCCAAGCTACACCTGACAAGGCTGCACATTGTCTTAACAATGACCACTTCGATACCAATTTCATGTTAGCATTCGAGCCACGTCTTTCGTGGAATCGTCCCCATCAGCTGCACATACACCAAACGTTTGAGTTTGTGGTTGGTTGCCGTGGTTTTATCCATTGCAAACAATGTTAGAGGGGATGGGGGGGGGATTAGAGTTGCTGCAGTGGGAAAGGGGGGGGTGGATTTGTGTGACGCACTGCGCAACTGCGCAAACCTCCACGCTCCTCCTGCAGCCCTCATTTTTCGACCCTCTCCAGCCTTCTTTTACACACCACAGGCTGGCGACCTTTCCGACACAGCTATTCAGCGCCTCATCAAGTCCATCGCCTCGTTGTCCACGGCCTGCCAAATGCTGTCTGTCAGCAGGATCCCAGACGGGCAAGAGCACACTGCAAAGCTGATAGCACTGTGTGGTGAGCGGGCCACAATCCTTGGGAGGATTCTATTGAAGAGGCTCGTCCTGTACATCGTTGCACAGTGACATTATGTCTAACATTCAGATCCCCCCCCCACCCCACTCCAAGCAACAGATCCCCCTCCCCCCATCCCAAGCAACAGCCTCCTGCCCATCCCAGGATGCTTCAGTTGCGCTTTTTTGCGCCTTGCCAACTGTTGCACGTGCGACGCTCCAACCTGAACCTGAACATTACATTCACCTGCCATTTTCAACACTCGACCACCCTTCATATAATGCCTGAGTTGCGATATGATGGCACGTGTTGGCCAAGAAATGCAGCCCCGAGCTCCAGACCCGGTCGCTTACCGACGACCACAAGCACCACGAGCAATGCCTGCCGAAAAACGGACTACGTGACCACCAAAAATCGATGATCAGGCAAACCTCCAAGGTTGGCGTGTACCCGTTTTAGCTGTCTGTAACTGGGAAGGAGTGGGATGAGCAAATTGCGAAGTATAAACCCCAGAAACGGCAGTGGACAAAAGTGTATAGCAGAAGGCACTACGTGACCTGCATGCCCTATGGAAACCATGAAACATGAAAATCTCCATGCAATTCATGTGAGGAGGCGGGTTCATGTGGGGAGGTATGGCCAATTTTCATTTGTCAGGAGGTGGTTCAGGAATTGAGGGTGCTTATACCACATCCTAGACTAGATGTCTTGTCCAAGGAAAAATAGAGATGAGGCCACCTCAACCATCCCTGCTCTCACTGGTCCTGGAACTAAGGGCATGCAGTTTGACAAAGTGTCTTCTTGGCCCTGCGGTTGTGTTGTGCATTCATGCTGGTCGTGCCTCACTTTCAATGCATGCGAAGTTTGGTAATAGTACTTCAGACAGCAGTCCACTCAAATGGCATGCCAGTTCCCCCCTGCCCCCCTCCAAAGGCCTCCAGCTCACATGCTATTTACACGCTCACGTGTGCAAGACATTACAAGTTTAGTCCCCGCCCCCCCTCCCCCCTTCCCACAAATGTATCCATGGATTTGGGGTGCATGTCGCCCATGTCAGATGAGTCATTGTGAGCCCGTATTTAGTCACTGTTTTCCTTTTGGATGCTTCTCTCTCCTCTCTCCCACAATGTCTTCTCCTCTTTTGCACCTTAATGCCTCCACCACGGGACAGTAGAGCGGTAAGTGCACTTGATCAATTTGTATCAGCTCACATAACATGACCTGCCTTACCTGAGAGCGCCCAGCCTATACTGTATGACGTAAAAACCAAGCGTTGACAAAAATAGGCTAAAGCAAGGTGAGGGTTTGGTATGCTGAGCATGACAGAATACATGAAGATCTGCCGAACTTTGCTGCATAGACATATCAGGACGTGTATGTGTGGAGCGCTTTGTGACCTGCTTGCGCCCCCCCCCCCCCCCTTCTTGTCCAAGCCCTATCAATTTGTGACGGCGCCTTGCCAGACACATGAAACAATTGATGCCGCAGATCTCCACGTTGATAGATGTCGTACTGTTGAGAATGCCAGTGAGTGATTCTCGAGGGTGACGACCATTGTCGATCTATGGCCAAGCCTTATCAGTCTGTGAATGGTAAAAGAAAGGGGATCAGAGCACAATTAGAGGGCACTTCCGCTTCCACTTCAATTGGTCCAGGAAGCTTTCTGGTATTGTGGTGTTTTGTGGCTTTTCCCTCTTTGTGCACAGTCGGCACCAAATCTTGGGCTTGCATGGTTGTCAAGAGTCGTTTTGCCATGAAGAGCCAATTGCATGGTTTCGATGTTTGCCCCTATCATTGGTACTGCACATGCGTACCTGCCTTTGCAGATGTTCTGATGTACAATTGCATGGTGACTACATGTATGTGTGAGAGTTTGTGACTTCGCAATGTCATATGTGAATCCCAATTCCCCGCCTTGTGACAGCAATGTCCTTGTCGGACCAACAGCAGGGTTTTTTTTGTACATTTTTTGCAACAATGTCCTACTTGGCCCTTTATAAATGCCACCCCTTGTTGGAACAACACCATGTTTTGTTTCCGTCAAATTTGGGAACTTCAGTGTTATTCACGCAAGGTGGGGGGCCAACATGGCAAAAAAAACGGCCTCGGCGAGGAGGGGGAGGGGCGTATGAATATTATTTTAGGTTATTTGGGCATGTTTCGTTATCATTGCGCGCCAACAGATTGTTGGCGCAACCAAAAAGGTTCTTTCGTTCCGCGGCAGTTAGTTTGTGCTTGTTCGTTGCAGGCAGCAGCTATGTGTAGTTGGCACTGCACATGATGCCTGAGGTGTCGTTCAATACCATGTAGATATGGTGGTGATCCCATGGACTATTGCTCCTTAAAATGAATTCCTTCCTTCGTTCAATACTATTCAATGGTCTTCTGCGTGTGTCGTCTTTGGCTGCAGGAGGTGTTGCTTGTTCGCCATAGTAGGAGATATAGCAGCAGCCTCTTTGATATTCCGAATGATATTATCTCATTCGCGGTGCTCAGAACCTGCCTATCATTGGTACTGGCATAGCTGTGCCATTTGTCCCTGAGATCTGGCAGATAATTATCGTTCAATACTCGGCCCACACAGGTTACGAGGGCACAATTGCGGTTCCCCTAACCCATGATTCCTCAGAAAGTGGTCCCAAGTACTAGTGCCTCACGTTAAGCGCTCTAGCACTGTGGTCCCCCATGGCTGGGCCAGCGTTCCATTGCAACTCCAGGGAGCGGGCCGAATAAGGGGGGGGGGGTGGAGGAAATAGGCTCGAAGGGCCAAGCTGTGCAATTTTCCATAATGATGTGCTCCCGCCAGGGTTGACTCAGGGAGAAGCCGTGGGTGGGGTCAAAGTGGGGTCAATAAGATGGCGGTTTGGGAAACAGGCTTGGAGCCCCCCCCCCCCCCCGGAGGGAGTTGGTTCTGGGCTTTAGGCCATGAACCTAGCCGCAGACGGGGAGGGATGGGTTGAGAACTGTGAGCCAGCGGACGATCAAATGGCCAGTCAAAGACGCGATGAACTGAGAAGGCAATGAAGGCCGTGTGAAGGCAGGCGTAGCTGGAGCTAAGTGGCGGGTCCACACCTGACCTTTTGAGGCCCCGGAGGAAGTTGCAATGGATCCCGGGCCCTGCATCCCATTTTTGCGCAAAGGGATCCTGCGTGTGTTGACCCTCCATGTCTCCATCATGACCATGATGGCTATCTCCATGATGGCGGCATGGTTTTGCAGTGTGTTTAAAACCGCCTGCGAAACGGGGCATTTTTCGAATTGCCATGCCAGTTTGTGGAGGTGTTGCACATGGATATGTGTGTTGCACCACAGCATACGCTCAGTATTGCGTTGTGTTACCTTCCCCCCCCCCCCGTGTCCACCCCCCCCGGGCGGGGGGGAACCGTCACCGGCTGGTTCTAAAAAAAAAAACCGCAACAGTGTCATATTGCACAGGATTGCATAATTATGAGAGCTCGTTGTTAGAGCTTATGCGTACCTCCTTTGTGCTAACCCATTGCACTACTAAGAAAGTGTTCCCTGAAGGTGTATTTTACCTGGACATCCCTAAGGAAAAGTGGATCCCCACAAAGCTGGAGGCACCAACAGTTGCCAAACCCGCACCCAAACCTGCACCCAAAGGTGGAAAGCAGCCTGCAGCGAAGCCTGCTGCAGCCAGTTCGTCCATCCCTGTGGCTGATGGGCAGCATGTGCAGCTGTTCAAGACTATGTGGGACCAGAAAAAGAAGTTTTACACTGTCCCTGTTCAGCAGTAGGGGCATGCAGCAAACTGATGGACTGATGCATTGTATTGAGAATTTGGCTTGTTTGCATCATTTGCATGGCACCATTCGATCTTTGTATGTCAGCGTTTTATTTCAGAGCCTGGGGTGACATACAGCAACCGACTGATCGGTCATGAATTCTGTGTAGTATGCGGCGGTAATGTGTTCGTTGGTGATGGTGTCTATCCCCGGGGGGGGGGGGGGGGGGGCGTCTTTTGGCAACAGTTCCCCCCGGGGTGGGGGGGAACCGTTTTCCCGGGGGGGGGGGGGGGGTGGACATGGGGGGGGGGAAGGTACGCAATATGCCATTGTGTATGCCCTGCCCTCAAATGCAACGTCCGTGTCATGGCCGTTTCCCTTGGTCTATTTCTGTTGTACTCCCGGCACGGTGGTCCTTAAGGACCAAATCATCTCGAAGAGAGGTTGTTAGATCAAGCGCAGGCGCGGGCGTCATATACCCCCCTTTTTTGGGGTCATTCGCGTAGCATACCCTTAGGCATGATATTGGATGTCCAACCCCTTGTAAAATCATTATTTTGCCCAATAAGAGCATCCCCCAATGGATTTTTTGATTTTGAGGCCTCTACCCCCTAAAACTGGACATCACTTTTTTGAGGGGGGGTGGGGGGGGGGTCAAAAGTTTTTGCGTAATAGGCTACAAGCAGTGGGGACGCACGGTGCTGGTAACAGCCCAGCGGTCCAACGGTAGCGCAGCCGATACCAGATATGCAGGCGTCGGTTCGAATCCTGATCTGCTGACTTTTGGCGCCGCCGCCGGCGGCGGCGCCAAAGTGGGCAGACTGGGGTTCGAACCGCCGACCACACGGATGCCGGCCGGCTGCGTTGCCACTCGGCCACTACTTGGATTGTGGCGAATGGCCTCGCTGCTGCTTGGGGCCGCATCTGCCACTGACAAAAAACCCAAACTGTGTGTATCTGCCTGACTGCCTGCTTGCTGGCTCAGGGACTGATTGGCTGACTGTCAACCTCTCTTCGAGGTGCACTGCCGAAGGCAATAGAATTTTTTTTTGTTATGGGCCGCCCTTATGGACCCCCACTATGGGATTTTTTCTAGGAGCCCGGTGCAGGCCATTTTTGAACCCCCTTTTTGGGGAGAACGTAGGGGTTACATAGCACTTCCGCCCACTTGTGGGCCACCTTTGACTTTGTCCCCTTGTTTGGGGAGCCCCGAGAACGCAGGGGTGACATAGCAGTTCCGCCCTTTTGTGGGCCACTTTTGTTTTCGTCCCCTTCTGTAGGGGACCCCGATAACGCAAGGGTGACATAGCACTTCCACCTAGTTTTGAGCCCCCGAGAAGGCAGGGGTGAGGCAGCCACTTCTGATTTTGTCCCCCTTTGTTGGGGATCCCAGAGAATGCAGGGGTGACGTAGCATTTCCGTTTTCGTTTCTCGTGATTTTTTTGCGCTATTTTCCCGGCAAACCATCATAGGCTTTGCGGACATGGTGCGGCCCCAAGGGAGTGACGCCACCGATCCAAATGCCGCCAACGCTGAACTGTGCGATGAAACGGTACGAAAAGTGTTTGAATAGTTGGAGATTGACTGGAAACTAATTGAAGAGCGTCTGGTAGCAGCGGTCTCCGATGGAGCAGGCACCATGGGTGCTTATGTGGATCGCCTAAATGTGGTAAGAGAGGGAGCGCGGAGGGAACTAATCGCTTGGGTAAAGGATGCGGCCCACTGCCTGATGCAGGCAATTAGCACGGCAAAGGGAAGCGTCCGCTTTTGGTACGATGCTTTGGACGATGTGGTGGCGTTTTTGGCTTGTTTTTATAGAACAAGTTCCAAAAGAATGCACGGGTTGTTGCGCAAAGGCGGCAAGTTTTGTTTCTCACGTCGCACTGGTGTGTGATGGGTTGAAGCCATGTTCCATGAGTTAGACATTGTTCTTGAGAACCTCCCAGCTATCCTCTTGCACCTTGCCGAATATATTGAGATTGAGGTTGACTCTGGGCAGAGAGATAAGGCCGAGGGCTTGTTGGAGGCTCTATTGCACCCCCTCTTCAAGCTAACAGCTACATTTTTTTTGCGATGTTTTTGCTGTGGTTTGTGCCACGAGCAAAAAAATTGAAGCAACCAAAGGTGCACAAGTTGATGCAGTGCGGGGTTTGATGAACGTGATGTGCACCCAGCACGGGGGGTTCTCCGGGCCCGGGTCCTTTACGCCAACCCCCCTCCCTCCCTTGGAAATGGGCACCGAAGTGCCGGACCATTGGCGCCAAAGGTGCCCTAAGGCAAATTTGCTTGAACCAGTAGAGGGTCAAAAAATGGGTTTTCACCCTATGTGTCTATACGCCAAATACTCAGTTTTTTCAGGAGAACCCAATGATGGATGAAAACCAATTTGGACCAAATATCAATACCACCCTTGTGCAGAGGTATGTCAAAGATGGCCCATACCCTAGTGGGTGAAGCAGTGCCTGTCCAATTGCGAGGTCATGGGTTCAATTCCCAGTGGGGGCAATCTACCGGACCCTAGGTAGGGTCAGGGACAAAGTGGAATTTTTTTTTGTTTTTTTTTGTTTTTTTTTTGTGCTTTGATGTTGTCCCCCATGTCGGGGACCCCCGAGAATGCAGGGGTTATGTAGCATTTCCGCCCACTTGTGGGTCCCCGAGAAGGTAGGGGTGAGGCAGCCAATTCTGATTTTGCCAGTTTTTCTTGGTGGTGGCTATAGAGAAACTGATGACCGGGGACGGGGCGTGGTCCTTGGACACCCAGGCATGTTGGCTGAAGCCAGGCCAACTACGACGAGGTGGATGCCGAAATGGAGCCCGGAAAGGCCCGGATACCAATGGTGTCTGGTTTGTCTTGTTGTTGCATGATATGGGACTATCCAACCCATGGCATTTGCCAAAATCTAGACACCATCTTTCCCAAAGAATGGCACACAAAGAGGCTCTTAAGTGGTATGAGCGACCATGCAACAGTTGTGGAAAGAAAGGGGTGCACAAGAAGTGTGATGCCTTCTCCATCTCCTACCACAAAAAATGGAGGCACACGTGCATTCCCGCTTTCCAACAACCCAATCCAACTTCCATTCCCAACTGTAGTATCCCTCCTACCCCCGGATCAGCGCTATTAGGCCTCCTTCCTTTACCTCTTTCAACTCGACCACTTCCATCATCCATGTTTTGGGACCCCAAGGAGGAGCACCCCACGAAGGGCATGCGACGCGTTCCTGCACACGATGCACCACTGCTGTATGTGCGCACGTTGTGGGCACGTAGTGCGCAGGGAGATTTATTTTTAAAAAGACGCAGTGCACGTGGTGCAGACCCCCCCCCCCTCCCTGCGCTCCTCCAAAGGGTTTCGAAACATACATCAACTCTGCCTTGAAAACAGCATGGTTCGGCCTAGGTCGGGCACCACTAGCAATAGTGGCCAGGAATTGACTCGGGGCTGCTATGCGCTTAAACAAAAGTACCACCTACCATGCCCCGCCCTTCCTGTTGCAATATGTTTTGCTCCTGCATCTGTACCTCAAAGTGATCAGCGTGATGAGGTGGCCATTTCAAGCCATATATGTAGGGGTCCGGAGCCCCCCCCGCCCCCTCTAGCTAGCCCCCATACCCCCCCAAACCCAGCCCCCCCCCCCCGCCCTTAAAGTGGCACCGAAGCGGGAAGCGGGAACTTTCTGAGTGTCTATTTTTTTTCGATCTCTTATTGCTTCATGTTTGAAAGCCCCAAAGAGGGTACCACAGCGCAGACGACTGTCACACACGAGGAACAAGCAGCAGAACTGGCCGCACAAATACCCAACTTTTTCGACGCCGACTTGGTTGCTGCTTATCGCCCCGTCTACCTGACAGCCGATTACCTGTTCACTGTGGGGACCAGAGCACCTTTCCTCGTGAAGTACATTGTGTACAAACTACTGCTTCCTGAGAACTACTTTCTCATCTGGCGCATCAGCACCAGCTACCCTCCGGCGATCGCCTTCCAGCTTATCCAAAGCCTAGGTCTGTGATCATCATGGGTGGCGATCCTGCCAGCCAAACCGGCTCTGTATGTCTCTTCCTTGACTCCTCCGACGATAACCACACTGCTGTGAACACACAACTCTTCAAACTTGTTGTTGAGGGGCTCATCTCAATGAACACCAAGAGAAAAGCCCCTTGGAAATCCTACTTCGATCTCATTACTGAAAATGATGCCCAGAATGCTGTCAACAAATCTCCCGACGCAAAAAAGAAGTGCCTTGCCTCAGGTGACAAGCTCGATTCAATCATGGCGGATCTCAGTTCGTGCCAAACCGAGTTCTGGTCTCACTTGCAGAAATTCTCCCATGTATTGCTAAACGAGCTCAAACTACAAGCCATTGAGGTTGGTAAACAGCTCGATGAAATTCGTGAACGGCGAGCTCAGGCGAACCTTGACCGCAACCAGAAGCAAATCTTGCGAAAAGTTGAATCTGATGTCCGCTCACAGCTGGAAACCGTGTACGATCAAATGGTGGATATTGTCACAGGCAAAATCAAACATGATGACGCTGTCACTCACCAGATCATTGCTCAGCACAAAACAATCTCAGACCAACGTGATGCCTTGAATAACTCTCAAACTGGTGGATTTGCTAAAGCCAAAGTTGCTGCCGTGAATGCTATTCGAGAGAAACAGAAGTCTGTATTGAAACCCGCTGATGCTCACCCTCTGGCCGATGACGAACAACACCAATTGATGCTGCAATTCAGCTGGGAAGATTTCGATGCCGTCCTACAGTCCTCTACGCTGATCAGCCAAGACATCACACCTACATCGTGGACCGGACTGGGGAAAGTTGACCCCGACGGGCTCAAGGCTCTTTTCCCTAATCCCGACATCTCTCTACTCATGGTTATGAAGCACGATGAATTGCCACTCCTAAGTGAAGTGTGCAAATCCTCTGGACTCCTCACTTACCTGAATCCACGCAGACTCGATCTTCTGATGGAAATTCCTGAGGATACGAACATTTCTAAGTTGGCCGATGAATTGCCATGGTGTCCCCATACAGTCGGAAAACTCACCCGCGCAGTCGCGCTGAATGGCACCTCTGAAGTGAAACGCTTTGCCGTTATGTTGGCACACCAGAAATGCAGGCAAGCACAAGTCAGACCTCAATACACCACTTTCAGATTCTTGCACCAAGGTATGAAGGTGGCCAGAGAGGCCTTTTCACTGCCCACTGCTCCGAACAATCGCAAAGCCATTCATGTCCCGGAAAAGGCCATGCCTACCATTCTGAAATATCTGAACCTTCGTGGTTCGCGATGCACCACCCAGAGTGGGAGAGTGCACAGCAGAGAACCCGTCTTCCACACCAAATTTTTTCACTGTGATCTGACCCAGCAGCAGGTGAAAAAACTAGTGGAAAAATTCCACAATTTGCACTACCTCTCCGTTATGTCTGTTGACGAAAGGGAAGGTACGGTGCTTGGCTCCTGTCACACAGTGCTGCAGGCCTACTATAATGCTACCATGAAAGCGGAATGTTCCCCCTTTCTCTGGACTAACCTCTTCACAACCCTGTCTGAGGTGATTCCAGACAGGAGCCTATGGTTCCTACAACTGGACGGATACAACAAGGTACGCATCGGTCTGCACGATGCAGCCACATCTGAGACGTTCATTCAACAGGTCTCTGTTGAACTTGAAGCTAAAGGCATGCTCTTCAAAGATGAAAGATCGAGATCCTGGCTACGGGACAAAGTGGGTTGTGATAGGGAATCAGCAGGGTCCTCATCTGCTTCATCCACTGCTGTAGACAGTTCCATCCTATATAATGTCCCAGGGTGGATGTTCCAGGATGAGGTCGAAACGCTTTCTAACAGCCTTAAACTGGGACACGACCGTTTAGCTCGCCTAACATCCTGGAATCCAGGCAATGCTAATTGCACCTGTTGGAGACTCTTTGGGGTCTCGGTGCCTGAGGGTGAAATCAAAGTCTTTCAGGACAGTACATCCTCCACCCAGCTACATCTGATTTCGTACAAAGAGTATTGCGCCATGCGCAACAGATCCATGAAAGAATCACAGAAAAAGAAGGCCACCAACTCAGAACGCACGCATCGGTCTTATGCTAAGGTTGTTGGCAAAAAACAGACATGATGGCTACTCTGTCCTCTGATACCCCTACAGTTGCTGCGAAGCTCGCAGTAGCTACTTTTAATGCCAATGGCCTCACCACACATATTTCCAAGTGTGATGAAGGGCAGACTGAGACCAGGGCTCAAATCGTAGCCCGACATTTCAGGCGAGCTGCTCTGTCTGTTGTAGGATTACAAGAGCCACACGTCAAATGTGATCAAGATTATGACGACATGGTTTCCTTTTTCAAACGCAAAAACATCACGTTTTGTGGCAACGTCTCTAAACAGGGTAGGGGGGGTGCAGCCATTTTGTTCCCCCCTGATTGGATTCTAACAACCTGTTGGAGCCCACACCCTAGATTTCTGTTTGCCTCACTGTGTGACCCTGAAGGCTGCAACTGGAACTTTATGGTAGGGCATTTTCATCACGATGCTTCAATCCGCACGGAGCAGTGGAAGATGCTCTCCGCCATGTCCGGCACCCTCCTCCCCACGAACACGGTCTGGCTTTGTGATTTCAATTCGGTCATCCTGCCAAACCGGGATGTGTCTCATGTTCGAACCTCGGTTGAACACGCCTCAGTCCTCGCTGCGCGGGACGAAGAAATTCGTGCCCTGAATCTGTTTAATGCTGTAGATTCCTTTGCCGTTACACACTCAGGTAGGTTGCAGGACGTGCCGTTGGAAGGATGGACTTGGGGTTTCCCTTCCACCACACAAACCAATCCTGCTACGCAAACCCCCCCACACTCCAAAAGAAATAAACCCGCACCGCGGGCTAACCCTCCCCCACCTGACACCACTGATACCGGGAACAATAGGGCAGATTGTGACAGACGAAGAAGGATCGACCGTATCCTCATTCCAGCGGAACTGCAACCCCACATTAATGGTTGCTACCCTAGCTTCCTTGCCAACTCCGACCACAAAATGGTCACGCTCCTGCTCGCCCCTATTTTTGCTACACAAACAGTCAAACGCAAACGCTGCCCCACCACATTCTTGAGTGATGAAGATGTCACAGACAAAATCCAGTCTAAACTGGAGGAAATATCCCTGGCTGGTTACTCGGGTTGGTCCGAAGCTATGCGGGTGATACGGCAGGGGGCATATCGCTATGAGCTAGATCACAGGGAAACAGGGTACACTGAGCTACAGGTCCTGGTCCATGAATCCTCTCTCCAATGGCTCCCCCCTGCTGCCTGGGGCTTTCTTAAATCCAAAGGACTCACGCCCAAGACGGCTTCGTCCGCCTACTCTCTTTTGGTTTCGTATGCCGCTGCTGAATCATTAGACAGGACAGGTACCAAAGTGCTGGCGAAGCTTAAGCTAGCATTGGCAGACCCCTTTGAGTCGGAGATCCGACAAAAACGACAGGACGTCTGGCGACTGGTCAAACAACTACAACACAAACGACGTTTGCTCTCTCTACGTGATCGACCTTGATTTCTGGAGCCTCTGGACCAAATCGGGGGTTGGAGCTCGTATGTCATACCCCATACACATCAAAAACAGACAACCCCCGGAAGTGTGGGTCAAATTCTGTGTTTTAAGGATACCTCTAAATCTGAAAGACTTTGTACGGAAAGCGCTGTGGAAGAAATTGCCGGTTGGAACACGGCTGTCTAAATGGATGCCAACAGCGTTGCACTGCCCTCTTGATGGCGCGGTGGAAACAATTGATCACGCATTGTCAACCTGCAGGTTTCTACCTGTTGCTTTTAACACCATTTCTAAATGTTTCCTCCCACTGTCCATTGACGGTGTGACAGTTTCCAGTGTACAGGACCTCATGTCCTCGTACTTAGACACCACATTTGAGGTGCCTGCAGGGATCATGGCCTGGCTAGCCATCATGGTTAACTGGGAGTGTCGCTGCATTGCACGCACAAAAGTCCCTACGTGGCATCAGTTTATGCACCTTTGGATTTCTTCACTTACTACCTGGACTAAACTCCCGCACCCGCCCATCCCGGTCAATGATATCTCGCTTTTCGCAAAGTCTCTCTCTTCGCTCCTGAATGAAGGGAAACTAGTTCACCCCAATCTGAACCCTGCCCCACCCACCCCCCCTATTTCGAAAGCACAACGAAGACAACAAAACAAACTTGACAGAGCTATGCGAGACTCTGCCAAACTTGAAGCCCTCATTTGTGAGCTCGAGGACCAGGGGTTTCACATTATCTATACAGATGGTTCTTCAGAAAAGGTGGCCAAAATTGGCTATGTAGGAGGCTATGGCATCTATGCCCCGGGCCTGCATGCCGTAGGTGCCCATCTCCCCCTAGGTCTGCGACAGACTAACAATACCGCGGAACTCTACGCAGCTATTCAGGCTATCAGGCTTTTCCCGTCAGGGAAAATTGCCATCTGCACTGACTCCTCTCTTGTTTTTCTGGGGGCAACTGGGAAAGCCAAGAAGTGGGAACTGAATAACTGGGTGGGCTCCAATGGCCCGCTCAGCAACGTAGAGCTTTGGAAACAGCTCCTCGCAGAGCTTGACAAACCGGATCGAGAGATACGGTGGATCAAAGTCCCGTCACATGTCGGGATTGTAGGTAATGAAGAGGCGGACGCACTTGCTGAGACGGGCCGATTGTCCAGCCCACTACTCATACAGTCCTGCGTGCCCATGGCACGCCATATCAGGCGCTCTGTGCCACCACAGCGCATCACTGTGAGATGCTCCACTGAGCCCAACAGACAGGACCACAATCCCATCGTGGTCTCGGATTCCGAATCTGAATCCGGATCAGACACGGAGGATACAGAGCTATCCCCACTACCTGTACTTTTTGACACCTTTGCTCCTGATCACGTACCAGTAACACCTGCCACGCCTGTTTTGCCTACAAGGGACCCCCGACCTTCTTCTGCACGCTCTCCTGGAGTGATCCCCTTGGGCGCCAGCCCAGCCACACAGCTGCTCACTGCACTGGACCTGCAACTATTGCATACATATTGTGACAGGTTCCTCCCTGAGGGTTTTTCCACGCCTACGGGCTCAGAAACGAGTGTAGCCCCATTGAGATTTGACTCCGATGACGAAACTATCTCTATGGGCAGTGATTCTGACTCCTCTGCGAGTACGGACGTGTCAGTCCCCAGGCGGAAACACCGTAAACACCTGGTCCTATCTGAGTAGCCCATAGATACTCCTGTACCTCAGCTCTATGCTACCCCTTCTTTCTTGACACGATGCATGGCACGATCCCCGCCCCTGAGAGAGTCGTCGTATCACGGTATAAATTACACATGCGTCATATTGGGTAAGAGACATGGATGGTCTAGTGGTATGCGCCATGGCTGGCGCTCGTCGTGGTCGGGGGTTCGAACCCCGGTTCGTCTGTCCGTCCATGGGCCCGCCGGTGAGGCCTCCGCCACCGCCCCCTTCAGCAACCCGCTCCACCAGTGGTACCGCCGCTGGATGGGTGGCGTGTCTCGTCCTCATAGTTTTTTCTCACTGTGGTATGTCACAGATCAGTGTCAGTTATACTTGACAGTGTAACAAAAAGGCATCCGCCACCACACACCTGCAGCAGCGCGCTCCACCACCGGTGCCGCCTTGCGCCGCCGGAAGCGCATCTCCTCCTCATACTCCCCCTCAGCTCGCCTGCTGAGGGGGTTTCGAACCCCCGTCTTCAAAGCGGCAGCCGGCTGCACTGCCGCTGGGGTAATCGCCGCAAAACCCTGCTTTTGCCTCTCAAAATACAGGAACGAAGCGTCCAGACAGGATTTTTAAAATCAGAGGCTGGGCCTCCGGCCCCCTCACACCAACTACGCAACTCCAGCCATACGTAATGTCTACAGCACCAAGACACAGCAACAGCAATTGAACACACAGACACACGGCAGAACACACCATAGGACTACCACAGCAACTGAGAGCCGAAGGAGTGCTTGATCACGGTAGCAGTGGGAGGTAAGACACACAGTATGTAGCATGCAGGCAGCACTTGCCGCTATCTAAGTCATCAGGTGAACACGCACGAATGTTGCCGTTTGATTGTAGATATGGATGTAGTTTTATGACGGATGAATACATTGTGCTTCATCCAGATTGTCCATAGCATATCCTCTCGAACACAAGAACAGTTGCAGTTTGAATGATGATTGCGCCCCCCCCCCCCCCCTTAAAGTGGCACCGAAGCGGGAAGGAGTCGGCACATGGCCCATTGTCCCGACCCCCCCGTGGCACCCAGCCTATGCACACCATGCGTCATGTGATTCCAGGGGGTTGGGAGGAAGGGTTCGGTGTTGAGGTAGGGAGTAGCCCCATCCAGGGTAGCCGGATCAAGTTTCTTCGCACTCTGATTGAAGAGTTGCAAAAACGGTTTCATGAATCTGAGTGGGGTGGTGGTGTTGCACCGGAGAGTTGGGTTGAGGCAAGCTCATGTTCCTGTGAGAGAGTGTTTAGCGATGTGACTGCCACTGACTTTGGGCAAAGCACAGACCGCATGTGTGAGACACTGTGGGTGAGGTGTAATGGGTAAGCTCCGGAGGACTAGGGGCCTTTTGAGGTGTTCGATGAGCTGTGCAAGACCCCTTGTCGTCCACGAAAGCGGAAGGAAAGGCATGCCGTTGAGGTGGAGGATGGTACTTTGCTTGGATTTGCAGCCTTCAAAGATTTGCAAGTTTTGATGGTGCTTTGCATGCATCTGCGGGACACTCTGTTGCGGTGCCTGTGCATTTGCGGCTGCCCACAGCCCACCGACATTTTCCACTGACAGCTGCTGCAGGTGGTAGAGCACACTACATTGTGGCAGGACAGAGTGGCCGACGGGTTACCCCCCTTAGTTCCCAAAGTGGAAAGGGGAGGGGGCATGAGGCTAAGATCATTAACCGTCCCCCAATTTACAGAATATGGTTAGGGTTGTCTCTTGAAAGTGCCATCTGGTGGTAGGAGCATTCAATGCTCTCGGGCCTCGTTGTGCGGCCCCATCTTGCAGGGAAGCAACGGTGGGGTTATGGAGGATGAAGGATGCATGTAGCTGTTGCTCAGATCAGAGGAGCATCAGGGCAGAGGCAATACCACTAGGAGTACAAGAAAAACCCGAGCCAGACCCCCAAAAGGGACCATTACAAGGGGGGAGGGATAATGTCGGGCAGAGATAATTTCGAATATTTCGCCTTGAAGGAAGCGAAAAATTTCCCTGGCGAAATCTAGGGGCGTTGGCAGTGCAGTGGGTGTATGAGGCAGTGTAAGCTTTGGGATTTGCAAGGATGGCGAAAATTTCCCCCTCCACATGGGAGGAAGGGGTGCTTGCAAAAGGTGTTCCAAAGGGAGAGTGCCTTTCACGCAGTGGGTACACAGTGCAAAGTCAACCCCCCCCCCCCCGTTTCGGGGACCCGGTTTCCCCGAATCAGCTCAAAACGTTAGCCCGAATCAGTGGATTTCTGATAGTGGTGGTAAAAAAGACCATTTGCTGAAGGTGTTTGTGTTGTGGTGATGAATACCTCTGTGCAACTGTGTTCCATTTCTGTTAACAGACAAGTCTCATGACACAGTGCTCTGTTTGTGGCAGCAAGGGGTCAACGTTGCCTTCAACGGATGACCTTGACGCAACTCAACAGGCCCGGTTTCAGGAACAACATGCGGAAAAGGCAACAGGGTCTCTGTTGTGTACATTGTGTGTGCGGTACCTTCAACCAGCACTGTTCTTTGCAAAGGAGACAGCTACCTCATCAGTACCAGGTACCAACGAAGGCACCAACGAAGGCAGTGTGTCGAGTGATGAGAGTGTTGAGAGTCAATGTTTCCATGCATTTTGTGTGTGCATTTGACAGTTGCATCAGGTTGAAAACTGCAGCAAAAGTGCAAAATTTTCCGAGCCACGGGAAGCCGGGATTGAACCTGGGACCTCCCACATGACCAAATGACAGACATTTTTTTGGAAGTGGACGGGAATATTGTGATTGCACATGACTCTAACAACACAGCAACCAAAGGGAATGTGTGTTTATCCTGATTTGTGCCAACTTACTTCAGCCCGAAACGTTGAGCCCGAATCAGTGGATTTTCCCCCCCGAAACGGGGGGGGGGGGGGGGGGGGGGTTGCAAAGTTTTGCATGCTGGCATGTGCTCGAACGCTAGTTTTGGCCCTTTGGAACAAGTTACCCGGCCTTTTTAGGGTGTAAGATGGGTTTGGCTCTATTGATGACATGCATTTCATTGGAGTTTGTTTGAAACGGGGTCGAGAAAGGGTGTTTGGTCACAGTTGAGGGCTTCGGCCCACACACTTGACACAATGCTGCTTTGCAAGGCGGTTACAAGAAATGTGTACTGAAGTATGGGGGAAAAAGTTGCCCATCCATCAGTATTTTGTGTGACTAGGGCAAAAAGTTTGCCACTCAGGGCTGTACCCATCCAATCTGTTGCCCTCTGTCACGTCTCTTCAGCAGCAAATGGATTCGAAGGATTGCCCTGGCACGTCTGGTCTCGCTAAGGACCATACCATGGGATGCTTCTCATTCCTCTCCGTGATCAAGAGACAGTTTTCGCCGAGGAAGCTGGACACTACCCATAATTCTGACAGCGCGGCAGCCCAAGTGAATTGGTTGGTTGGTCAGGAGCCAGATGAGCCCAAGGCATTGGTAGGTGTGCTCTCCTCATTGCTGATCGGCAACATATGATACAAAATCACAAAGTAGAGGTGCGCTGCGTCCTGGTTCACCGGGTGCAGAGGGGGGCTGTGCCTGAGGACCGTAATTCCGGCTGGTGCAGCTACCCACCTGTGAACAGACATCGAGGAGTAGAGGATTCATCGATGTGAGTCCAACTACATACATCAACAGCGTCTGCTATGCATCGGGTGCCGCCTGAAATGAACCTGACACTCTGCCCCCACGTCCAGGGCATTCCACTCTCATCCATAAAACTACCCCCCCCCCTTCCCTTGTGTAGTGGACACTATCCCATCCCATGCCCCCTCCCTTGCCCTGCCCTTAAATCAACATGTCACAAAAGGTGTGTCACAAAAAATGCGCTCTATTCAAGGGAACCAATTCGCCAATGATGAGTGCTCCTCGAGTAAAGAACGTGGACCTGCAGTGGCGTCTCTGTACAAGGGGTGCGTCGGAGGCACACTGTTCCTGAGAGGCCCATGTTAAATCAACGGCAGTGAACAGGAACGCCTGAAAGGAAGGCCACTGCACTGCCTCTGCTCCTCCACTCGTGCCTATCGCTCCATTTTCCGAGCTCAGCGTCATGTTGAGCAGTCCTTTCATCCGTCCAGATCCTGCAAGTGATCATTAGTATGAGCCTGCCACATTGGATGCGAGCTTCATGATGAGTCCAAACAGTTTGCATGGCGCGCATTTGGCTGAAGGGGACTCTCCGGCACGGTGCGCGTGCGCTACATACATCAGGGTTGTGCCAAGAACCCAAATACCCAGGTTATAGAGTATCTCAGGGTCACAATGGTGGATGATATGCGCCACCAGAGTATAGTTGGTATTTATCCCTCGAAGATCTTTCACAGTGTGTTCTGTAGGCCATGTTTTCAGGTGTGGGTATTGGTGGTGGCACACGTCTGGCTGGCTGGGGTCTTGGGATGAGTTGGGATAATCCTTCATTCTTATGCCATACTGGAGATCCTCATGCAATTCTGGCTGTTTTGAGCGTACACAAGTGCGGGATTTTTTCTTTTTGCAAAAATATTTTGAGCAGAATGGTAAGTGGAAGAGGATTTTGTGGCACCAAGTTTGACGAAAGTCTGACCAAAGCAGGGTTTTGGGCCTCGTAGGGGTGGATGAGGATTTCTTGTCATGTCATGTCATGGAGCGCTAGAGCCATCGTCCGCTGGCCCGCCCAGTGGGCGTCCATAGGCAGAACGTCTAGCCGTCACACACACACGCACTCCGATGGAATAGGCCCCAGGTGAGAAGGCGCCAAGGAGAGAGGTGCCCGGACCAAGCTAGGCACGCGCACTTGAGGCACACTTGGCGAGGCAGTGGTGCGTCTCCCTCTCAGAGGCTGCACCGCTGACCCCGGGGGCGCCCAGGGTGGGTGGCGGCGTCGTCGGCCGGCCTGACTTCGGGATGAGGATTTGCACGTCGCTCAGAGGACTTATCTGCACCATGCGCACACCGCGCAGGGTTTTGAACTGTATCCCGGGCCCATGATTTCCCTTCAGAGCCCCTCAAAATGCTTCATATTGACTGCCCAATGACTGCCCACACTCCAATTGGGCAACATGCAACATCACGGGTCACAGTCACCCCAAGCATGAAGCCATGAGACAGTGAGCTGCAGGGGCAACAAGAACAACATTAGCAGAGCAAAACAAAATGTGCCATAAATTTGGCGGTTCCGTTTTGTCATTGGAAACTGCGAACCGGTGTATGTGCTGCTGTCTGGGACTGGCTTTTTTTCTTTTGGCCATATCTGTGTACCCTAGTCCCCTCGAATTGTCGGAGGTAGTGCACCACGTGCTGGGCACGTGTGTGTGCTGGTGTTTCCGCACCCTGTGGTGCATCGCCGTGTTTTGCGTGCATCGGTGGGTTGTCCCGCCAAAAAAGGTACGTCACAACAAAAAGACTGTTCAAGGGCGCCCGAACGTTGCCAATTTGAGGCCAATTATAGGGATACCCTTTGAGGCGTCAGGTCTGCTTCATCCAACCCCCTCCGTATTGGTGACGGTTCAGGTTGAACGTCGTGGTTCTAGAAAGACCACTGGACTGCCTCAGCACGTTCACCATCCTGTTGACCTATCGATTCATGGGATGAGAGTGGCACTTGCTGGGCGGGCGCGGCAAGAGCAGGGTGTCATCCTTGATGGGGCGGACAAGCATGCCCTATCAGGGCGCCCTGCTCTGTCGATCCTGTCTCCTTCCAACCCACATCCTCTTCACCAGTGCGCTCCTTAGTGAATCAGTTTTCTTTTCCCACAGGAGCGCCTGTCAAGCGGCAGGACCGGCTCCCGGCCGTGCTGTGTGGCATGGGCAAGTCCACTGATGAGGATCCCAACAACCTCACGACGGACGCTGTCCTACTAGAGATCCAGGCAGTAGTGCGGGTGTTGCTGATGACTGCACAGATATTGCGACGTAACCAAGACATGGTGTTGCAGGCTGCTAATGTCTTGGAGTTCATCATGACGTACACCCCCGAACTCTTCAGCAGCATCTGCCGTGTCCTGGTACCCTCCGATCGCCCGTGTCAACTCAACAACCCTCCACCATCCTGCATTTTCTTCCATCAATATTCATGATCCTGCACAATCCTCCACAAGTCCCCACATTTTTTGCGTCAAGATACCCACATGCTGCCCCGTCGAGATGCCAACCCCTCCCACAGCTTTCTGTTTTGCCAGCAGGATGGTCCCTGCAGGGTGTCCACAGCTCTGCTCTGTAGGGGCCTCGCCAGGGGCGCTCAGGGGCTCCCTTCCCGATGATATTTCAACCATTTTCCATCCTCCGAAGATGAAAGTGCTGGCACATGCAATATCTGTGCACACCGCCGCAGCCCTGCCTGCCAGCAAAATGGTTGCAATACGGACCAGTAACCTAGCAGTAGATGGCTCCATGGCGGCCACGAAACGTGTTAGCTGTTCTGTGGCAGCAAGAGGGCTTGCTGCTCCTTAGCAGCCCACTACACGCACCGCGCGCGCCACGCGGGCGGCAACCTCTTTGGCTGTGGCGGAGGGAGACAAAACACTTGGCAAGATCGCCCCAGCATAGGTCAGCTGGCTCGCAGTGCGTCCGAAGAAGGAATCCGCATTGGGCAGCGACCGTAGGTCAATGATAGATGGCGCCGTGGCTGCAGAAGATGGCCACGCCGAACAGGCTGCTCTGTGGCTGCAACAAGACCGGCTTCCCTGGGGGGTGGCAAAAACTGTTGGCTGCTCTGTGGCAGGAAGAGGGTGTACACAGCAGGTCTGCTGGGCCAGGGGCAGCAAAAAGCCTGTTGCTCCGTGGCAGCCAAAAGCCAAAAGGTGCAGTAGCAGAGCTGGCTGCTCTGTAGGCTGTCAAGTTTCTACTGAGCCGAATGAGGAATACACGGGCCTTGCACTGTGCAGCGCCGGTGCCTTTGAAAGAACCGAAGTGCCATCGACACGTCAGGGTCAAGCCTTCGTGTATTACGTGTGGCAGGGGCGGGGGTGGAGAGGGATGCTTTCAAACAGGGCACGGGGATGGTGGGGGGTGGTTGGTTTGTGGTTGGTTGCCGTGGTTTTATCCATTGCAAACAATGTTAGAGGGGATGGGGGGGGATTAGAGTTGCTGCAGTGGGAAAGGGGGGGGTGGATTTGTGTGACGCACTGCGCAACTGCGCAAACCTCCACGCTCCTCCTGCAGCCCTCATTTTCCGACCCTCTCCAGCCTTCTTTTCCACACCACAGGCTGGCGACCTTTCCGACACAGCTATTCAGCGCCTCATCAAGTCCATCGCCTCGTTGTCCACGGCCTGCCAAATGCTGTCTGTCAGCAGGATCCCAGACGGGCAAGAGCACACTGCAAAGCTGATAGCACTGTGTGGTGAGCGGGCCACAATCCTTGGGAGGATTCTATTGAAGAGGCTCGTCCTGTACATCGTTGCACAGTGACATTATGTCTAACATTCAGATCCCCCCCCCACCCCACTCCAAGCAACAGATCCCCCTCCCCCCATCCCAAGCAACAGCCTCCTGCCCATCCCAGGATGCTTCAGTTGCGCTTTTTTGCGCCTTGCCAACTGTTGCACGTGCGACGCTCCAACCTGAACCTGAACATTACATTCACCTGCCATTTTCAACACTCGACCACCCTTCATATAATGCCTGAGTTGCGATATGATGGCACGTGTTGGCCAAGAAATGCAGCCCCGAGCTCCAGACCCGGTCGCTTACCGACGACCACAAGCACCACGAGCAATGCCTGCCGAAAAACGGACTACGTGACCACCAAAAATCGATGATCAGGCAAACCTCCAAGGTTGGCGTGTACCCGTTTTAGCTGTCTGTAACTGGGAAGGAGTGGGATGAGCAAATTGCGAAGTATAAACCCCAGAAACGGCAGTGGACAAAAGTGTATAGCAGAAGGCACTACGTGACCTGCATGCCCTATGGAAACCATGAAACATGAAAATCTCCATGCAATTCATGTGAGGAGGCGGGTTCATGTGGGGAGGTATGGCCAATTTTCATTTGTCAGGAGGTGGTTCAGGAATTGAGGGTGCTTATACCACATCCTAGACTAGATGTCTTGTCCAAGGAAAAATAGAGATGAGGCCACCTCAACCATCCCTGCTCTCACTGGTCCTGGAACTAAGGGCATGCAGTTTGACAAAGTGTCTTCTTGGCCCTGCGGTTGTGTTGTGCATTCATGCTGGTCGTGCCTCACTTTCAATGCATGCGAAGTTTGGTAATAGTACTTCAGACAGCAGTCCACTCAAATGGCATGCCAGTTCCCCCCTGCCCCCCTCCAAAGGCCTCCAGCTCACATGCTATTTACACGCTCACGTGTGCAAGACATTACAAGTTTAGTCCCCGCCCCCCCTCCCCCCTTCCCACAAATGTATCCATGGATTTGGGGTGCATGTCGCCCATGTCAGATGAGTCATTGTGAGCCCGTATTTAGTCACTGTTTTCCTTTTGGATGCTTCTCTCTCCTCTCTCCCACAATGTCTTCTCCTCTTTTGCACCTTAATGCCTCCACCACGGGACAGTAGAGCGGTAAGTGCACTTGATCAATTTGTATCAGCTCACATAGCATGACCTGCCTTACCTGAGAGCGCCCAGCCTATACTGTATGACGTAAAAACCAAGCGTTGACAAAAATAGGCTAAAGCAAGGTGAGGGTTTGGTATGCTGAGCATGACAGAATACATGAAGATCTGCCGAACTTTGCTGCATAGACATATCAGGACGTGCATGTGTGGAGCGCTTTGTGACCTGCTTGCGCCCCCCCCCCCCCTTCTTGTCCAAGCCCTATCAATTTGTGACGGCGCCTTGCCAGACACATGAAACAATTGATGCCGCAGATCTCCACGTTGATAGATGTCGTACTGTTGAGAATGCCAGTGAGTGATTCTCGAGGGTGACGACCATTGTCGATCTATGGCCAAGCCTTATCAGTCTGTGAATGGTAAAAGAAAGGGGATCAGAGCACAATTAGAGGGCACTTCCGCTTCCACTTCAATTGGTCCAGGAAGCTTTCTGGTATTGTGGTGTTTTGTGGCTTTTCCCTCTTTGTGCACAGTCACCACCAAATCTTGGGCTTGCATGGTTGTCAAGAGTCGTTTTGCCATGAAGAGCCAATTGCATGGTTTCGATGTTTGCCCCTATCATTGGTACTGCACATGCGTACCTGCGTTTGCAGATGTTCTGATGTACAATTGCATGGTGACTACATGTATGTGTGAGAGTTTGTGACTTCGCAATGTCATATGTGAATCCCAATTCCCCGCCTTGTGACAGCAATGTCCTTGTCGGACCAACAGCAGGGTTTTTTTTGTACATTTTTTGCAACAATGTCCTACTTGGCCCTTTATAAATGCCACCCCTTGTTGGAACAACACCATGTTTTGTTTCCGTCAAATTTGGGAACTTCAGTGTTATTCACGCAAGGTGGGGGGCCAACATGGCAAAAAAAACGGCCTCGGCGAGGAGGGGGAGGGGCGTATGAATATTATTTTAGGTTATTTGGGCATGTTTCGTTATCATTGCGCGCCAACAGATTGTTGGCGCAACCAAAAAGGTTCTTTCGTTCCGCGGCAGTTAGTTTGTGCTTGTTCGTTGCAGGCAGCAGCTATGTGTAGTTGGCACTGCACATGATGCCTGAGGTGTCGTTCAATACCATGTAGATATGGTGGTGATCCCATGGACTATTGCTCCTTAAAATGAATTCCTTCCTTCGTTCAATACTATTCAATGGTCTTCTGCGTGTGTCGTCTTTGGCTGCAGGAGGTGTTGCTTGTTCGCCATAGTAGGAGATATAGCAGCAGCCTCTTTGATATTCCGAATGATATTATCTCATTCGCGGTGCTCAGAACCTGCCTATCATTGGTACTGGCATAGCTGTGCCATTTGTCCCTGAGATCTGGCAGATAATTATCGTTCAATACTCGGCCCACACAGGTTACGAGGGCACAATTGCGGTTCCCCTAACCCATGATTCCTCAGAAAGTGGTCCCAAGTACTAGTGCCTCACGTGAAGCGCTCTAGCACTGTGGTCCCCCATGGCTGGGCCAGCGTTCCATTGCAACTCCAGGGAGCGGGGCCCCCCAAGCCTGACTGAATAAGGTGGGGGGAGGTGGAGGAAATAGGCTCGAAGGGCCAAGCTGTGCAATTTTCCATAATGATGTGCTCCCGCCAGGGTTGACTCAGGGAGAAGCCGTGGGTGGGGTCAAAGTGGGGTCACCTTGGTGGGCCCAGCCCAGAGAGCCCAATAAGATGGCGGTTTAGGAAACAGGCTTGGAGCCCCCCCCCCCCCCCCCGGAGGGAGTTGGTTCTGGGCTTTAGGCCATGAACCTAGCCCCAGACGGGGAGGGATGGGTTGAGAACTGTGAGCCAGCGGACGATCAAATGGCCAGTCAAAGACGCGATGAACTGAGAAGGCAATGAAGGCCGTGTGAAGGCAGGCGTAGCTGGAGCTAAGTGGCGGGTCCACACCTGACCTTTTGAGGCCCCGGAGGAAGTTGCAATGGATCCCGGGCCCTGCATCCCATTTTTGCGCAAAGGGATCCTGCGTGTGTTGACCCTCCATGTCTCCATCATGACCATGATGGCTATCTCCATGATGGCGGCATGGTTTTGCAGTGTGTTTAAAACCGCCTGCGAAACGGGGCATTTTTCGAATTGCCATGCCAGTTTGTGGAGGAAGTTGCAATGGATCCCGGGCCCTGCATCCCATTTTTGCGCAAAGGGATCCTGCGTGTGTTGACCCTCCATGTCTCCATCATGACCATGATGGCTATCTCCATGATGGCGGCATGGTTTTGCAGTGTGTTTAAAACCGCCTGCGAAACGGGGCATTTTTCGAATTGCCATGCCAGTTTGTGGAGGTGTTGCACATGGATATGTGTGTTGCACCACAGCATACGCTCAGTATTGCGTTGTGTTACCTCCCCCCCCCCCCCCGTGTCCACCCCCCCCGGGGGGGGGGGGGGAACCGTCACGGGCTGGTTCTAAAAAAAAAACCGCAACAGTGTCATATTGCACAGGATTGCATAATTATGAGAGCTCGTTGTTAGAGCTTATGCGTACCTCCTTTGTGCTAACCCATTGCACTACTAAGAAAGTGTTCCCTGAAGGTGTATTTTACCTGGACATCCCTAAGGAAAAGTGGATCCCCACAAAGCTGGAGGCACCAACAGTTGCCAAACCCGCACCCAAACCTGCACCCAAAGGTGGAAAGCAGCCTGCAGCGAAGCTTGCTGCAGCCAGTTCGTCCATCCCTGTGGCTGATGGGCAGCATGTGCAGCTGTTCAAGACTATGTGGGACCAGAAAAAGAAGTTTTACACTGTCCCTGTTCAGCAGTAGGGGCATGCAGCAAACTGATGGACTGATGCATTGTATTGAGAATTTTGCTTGTTTGCATCATTTGCATGGCACCATTCGATCTTTGTATGTCAGCGTTTTATTTCAGAGCCTGGGGTGACATACAGCAACCGACTGATCGGTCATGAATTCTGTGTAGTATGCGGCGGTAATATGTTCGTTGGTGATGGTGTCTATCCCCGGGGGGGGGGGGGGGCTTTTGGCAACAGTTCCCCCCCTGGGTGGGGGGGAACCGTTTTCCCGGGGGGGGGGGGGGGATGGACATGGGGGGGGAAGGTACGCAATATGCCATTGTGTGTGCCCTGCCCTCAAATGCAACGTCCGTGTCATGGCCGTTTCCCTTGGTCTATTTCTGTTGTACTCCCGGCACGGTGGTCCTTAAGGACCAAATTTTTTTTTGTTAAGGGCCGCCCTTATGGACCCCCACTATGGGATTTTTTCTAGGAGCCCGGTGCAGGCCATTTTTAAACCCCTTTTTGGGGAGAACGTAGGGGTTACATAGCACTTCCGCCCACTTGTGGGCCACCTTTGACTTTGTCCCCTTGTTTGGGGAGCCCCGAGAACGCAGGGTTGACATAGCAGTTCCGCCCTTTTGTGGGCCACTTTTGTTTTCGTCCCCTTATGTAGGGGACCCCGATAACGCAAGGGTGACATAGCACTTCCACCTACTTTTCAGCCCCCGAGAAGGCAGGGGTGAGGCAGCCACTTCTGATTTTGTCCCCCTTTGTTGGGGATCCCCGAGAATGCAGGGGTGACGTAGCATTTTTGCCCGCTTTTGGGCCCCTGAGAAGGCAGGGGTGAGGCCTCCACCTCTGATTTGGTTCCCCTTTGTTGGGGATCCCTGAGAAATTAGGGGTGACGTAGCATTTCCGTTTTCGTTTCTTGTGATTTTCTTGCGCTATTTTCCCGGCAAACCATCATAGGCCCTGCGGACATAGTGCGGCCCCAAGGGAGTGACGCCACCGATCCAAATGCCGCCAACGCTGAACTGTGCGATGAAACGGTACGAAAAGTGTTTGAATAGTTGGAGATTGACTGGAAACTAATTGAAGAGCGTCTGGTAGCAGCGGTCTCCGATGGAGCAGGCACCATGGGTGCTTATGTGGATCGCCTAAATGTGGTAAGAGAGGGAGCATGGAGGGAACTAATCGCTTGGGTAAAGGATGCGGCCCACCGCCTGATGCAGGCAATTCGCACGGCAAAGGGAAGCGTCCGCTTTTGGTACGATGCTTTGGACGATGTGGTGGCGTTTTTGGCTTGTTTTTATAGAACAAGTTCCAAAAGAATGCACGGGTTGTTGCGCAAAGGCGGCAAGTTTTGTTTCTCACGTCGCACTGGTGTGTGATGGGTTGAAGCCATGTTCCATGAGTTAGACATTGTTCTTGAGAACCTCCCAGTTATCCTCTTGCACCTTGCCGAATATATTGAGATTGAGGTTGACTCTGGGCAAAGAGATAAGGCCGAGGGCTTGTTGGAGGCTCTATTGCACCCCCTCTTCAAGCCAACAGCTACATTTTTTTTGCGATGTTTTTGCTGTGGTTTGTGCCACGAGCAAAAAATTGAAGCAACCAAAGGTGCACAAGTTGATGCAGTGCGGGGTTTGATGAACGTGATGTGCACCCACAGCTTTGATGTTGTCCCCCATGTCGGGGACCCCCGAGAATGCCGGGGTTATGTAGCATTTCCGCCCACTTGTGGGTCCCCGAGAAGGTAGGGGTGAGGCAGCCAATTCTGATTTTGCCAGTTTTTCTTGGTGGTGGCTATAGAGAAACTGATGACCGGGGACGGGGCGTGGTCCTTGGACACCCAGGCATGTTGGCCGAAGCAAGGCCAACTACGACGAGGTGGATGCCGAAATGGAGCCCGGAAAGGCCCGGATACCAATGGTGTCTGGTTTGTCTTGTTGTTGCATGATATGGGACTATCCAACCCATGGCATTTGCCAAAATCTAGACACCATCTTTCCCAAAGAATGGCACACAAAGAGGCTCTTAAGTGGTATGAGCGACCATGCAACAGTTGTGGAAAGAAAGGGGTGCACAAGAAGTGTGATGCCTTCTCCATCTCCTACCACAAAAAATGGAGGCACACGTGCATTCCCGCTTTCCAACAACCCAATCCAACTCCCATTCCCAACCGCAGTATCCCTCCTACCCCCGGACCAGCGCTATTAGGCCTCCTTCCTTTACCTCTTTCAACTCGACCACTTCCATCACCCATGTTTCGGGACCCCAAGGAGGAGCACCCCACGAAGGGCATGCGACGCGTTCCTGCACACGATGCACCACTGCTGTATGTGCGCACGTTGTGGGCACGTAGTGCGCAGGGAGATTTATTTTTAAAAAGACGCAGTGCACGTGGTGCAGACCCCCCCCCCCTCCCTGCGCTCCTCCAAAGGGTTTCGAAACATACATCAACTCTGCCTTGAAAACAGCATGGTTCGGCCTAGGTCGGGCACCACTAGCAATAGTGGCCGGGAATTGACTCGGGGGTGCTATGCGCTTAAACAAAAGTACCACCTACCATGCCCCGCCCTTCCTGTTGCAATATGTTTTGCTCCTGCATCTGTACCTCAAAGTGATCAGCGTGATGAGGTGGCCATTTCAAGCCATATATGTAGGGGTCCGGAGCCCCCCCGCCCCCTCTAGCTAGCCCCCATACCCCCCCAAACCCAGCCCCCCCCCCCCCCCGCCCTTAAAGTGGCACCGAAGCGGGAAGCGGGAACTTTCTGAGTGTCTATTTTTTTTCGATCTCTTATTGCTTCATGTCTGAAAGCCCCAAAGAGGGTACCACAGCGCAGACGACTGTCACACACGAGGAACAAGCAGCAGAACTGGCCGCACAAATACCCAACTTTTTCGACGCCGACTTGGTTGCTGCTTATCGCCCCGTCTACCTGACACCCGATTACCTGTTCACTGTGGGGACCAGAGCACCTTTCCTCGTGAAGTACATTGTGTACAAACTACTGCTTCCTGAGAACTACTTTCTCATCTGGCGCATCAGCACCAGCTACCCTCCGGCGATCGCCTTCCAGCTTATCCAAAGCCTAGGTCTGTGATCATCATGGGTGGCGATCCTGCCAGCCAAACCGGCTCTGTATGTCTCTTCCCTGACTCCTCCGACGATAACCACACTGCTGTGAACACACAACTCTTCAAACTTGTTGTTGAGGGGCTCATCTCAATGAACACCAAGAGAAAAGCCCCTTGGAAATCCTACTTCGATCTCATTACTGAAAATGATGCCCAGAATGCTGTCAACAAATCTCCCGACGCAAAAAAGAAGCGCCTTGCCTCAGGTGACAAGCTCAATTCAATCATGGCGGATCTCAGTTCGTGCCAAACCGAGTTCTGGTCTCACTTGCAGAAATTCTCCCATGTATGGCTAAACGAGCTCAAACCACAAGCCATTGAGGTTGGTAAACAGCTCGATGAAATTCGTGAACGGCGAGCTCAGGCGAACCTTGACCGCAACCAGAAGCAAATCTTGCGAAAAGTTGAATCTGATGTCCGCTCACAGCTGGAAACCGTGTACGATCAAATGGTGGATATTGTCACAGGCAAAATCAAACATGATGACGCTGTCACTCACCAGATCATTGCTCAGCACAAAACAATCTCAGACCAACGTGATGCCTTGAATAACTCTCAAACTGGTGGATTTGCTAAAGCCAAAGTTGCTGCCGTGAATGCTATTCGAGAGAAACAGAAGTCTGTATTGAAACCCGCTGATGCTCACCCTATGGCCGATGACGAACAACACCAATTGATGCTGCAATTCAGCTGGGAAGATTTCGATGCCGTCCTACAGTCCTCTACGCTGATCAGCCAAGACATCACACCTACATCGTGGACCGGACTGGGGAAAGTTGACCCCGACGGGCTCAAGGCTCTTTTCCCTAATCCCGACATCTCTCTACTCATGGTTATGAAGCACGATGAATTGCCACTCCTAAGTGAAGTGTGCAAATCCTCTGGACTCCTCACTTACCTGAATCCACGCAGACTCGATCTTCTGATGGAAATTCCTGAGGATGCAAACATTTCTAAGTTGGCCGATGAATTGCCATGGTGTCCCCATACAGTCGGAAAACTCACCCGCGCAGTCGCGCTGAATGGCACCTCTGAAGTGAAACACTTTGCCGTGATGTTGGCACACCAGAAATGCAGGCAAGCACAAGTCAGACCTCAATACACCACTTTCAGATTCTTGCACCAAGGTATGAAGGTGGCCAGAGAGGCCTTTTCACTGCCCACTGCTCCGAACAATCGCAAAGCCATTCATGTCCCGGAAAAGGCCATGCCTACCATTCTGAAATATCTGAACCTTCGTGGTTCGCAATGCACCACCCAGAGTGGGAGAGTGCACAGCAGAGAACCCGTCTTCCACACCAAATTTTTTCACTGTGATCTGACCCAGCAGCAGGTGAAAAAACTAGTGGAAAAATTCCACAATTTGCACTACCTCTCCGTTATGTCTGTTGACGAAAGGGAAGGTACGGTGCTTGGCTCCTGTCACACAGTGCTGCAGGCCTACTATAATGCTACCATGAAAGCGGAATGTTCCCCCTTTCTCTGGACTAACCTCTTCACAACCATGTCTGAGGTGATTCCAGACAGGAGCCTATGGTTCCTGCAACTGGACGGATACAACAAGGTACGCATCGGTCTGCACGATGCAGCCACATCTGAGACGTTCATTCAACAGGTCTCTGTTGAACTTGAAGCTAAAGGCATGCTCTTCAAAGGTGAAAGATCGAGATCCTGGCTACGGGACAAAGTGGGTTGTGATAGGGAATCAGCAGGGTCCTCATCTGCTTCATCCACTGCTGTAGACAGTTCCATCCTATATAATGTCCCAGGGTGGATGTTCCAGGATGAGGTCGAAACGCTTTCTAACAGCCTTAAACTGGGACACGACCGTTTAGCTCGCCTAACATCCTGGAATCCAGGCAATGCTAATTGCACCCGTTGGAGACTCTTTGGGGTCTCGGTGCCTGAGGGTGAAATCAAAGTCTTTCAGGACAGTACATCCTCCACCCAGCTACATCTGATTTCGTACAAAGAGTATTGCGCCATGCGCAACAGATCCATGAAAGAATCACAGAAAAAGAAGGCCACCAACTCAGAACGCACGCATCGGTCTTATGCTAAGGTTGTTGGCAAAAAACAGACATGATGGCTGCTCTGTCCTCTGATACCCCTACAGTTGCCGCGAAGCTCGCAGTAGCTACTTTTAATGCCAATGGCCTCACCACACATATTTCCAAGTGTGATGAAGGGCAGACTGAGACCAGGGCTCAAATCGTAGCCCGACATTTCAGGCGAGCTGCTCTGTCTGTCGTAGGATTACAAGAGCCACACGTCAAATGTGATCAAGATTATGACGACATGGTTTCCTTTTTCAAACGCAAAAACATCACGTTTTGTGGCAACGTCTCTAAACAGGGTAGGGGGGGTGCAGCCATTTTGTTCCCCCCTGATTGGATTCTAACAACCTGTTGGAGCCCACACCCTAGATTTCTGTTTGCCTCACTGTGTGACCGTGAAGGCTGCAACTGGAACTTTATGGTAGGGCATTTTCATCACGATGCTTCAATCCGCACGGAGCAGTGGAAGATGCTCTCCGCCATGTCCGGCACCCTCCTCCCCACGAACACGGTCTGGCTTTGTGATTTCAATTCGGTCATCCTGCCAAACCGGGATGTGTCTCATGTTCGAACCTCGGTTGAACACGCCTCAGTCCTCGCTGCGCGGGACGAAGAAATTTGTGCCCTGAATCTGTTTAATGCTGTAGATTCCTTTGCCGTTACACACTCAGGTAGGTTGCAGGACGTGCCGTTGGAAGGATGGACTTGGGGTTTCCCTTCCACCACACAAACCAATCCTGCTACGCAAACCCCCCCACACTCCAAAAGAAATAAACCCGCACCGCGGGCTAACCCTCCCCCACCTGACACCACTGATACCGGGAACAATAGGGCAGATTGTGACAGACGAAGAAGGATCGACCGTATCCTCATTCCAGCGGAACTGCAACCCCACATTAATGGTTGCTACCCTAGCTTCCTTGCCAACTCCGACCACAAAATGGTCACGCTCCTGCTCGCCCCTATTTTTGCTACACAAACAGTCAAACGCAAACGCTGCCCCACCACATTCTTGAGTGATGAAGATGTCACAGACAAAATCCAGTCTAAACTGGAGGAAATATCCCTGGCTGGTTACTCGGGTTGGTCCGAAGCTATGCGGGTGATACGGCAGGGGGCATATCGCTATGAGCTAGATCACAGGGAAACAGGGTACACTGAGCTACAGGTCCTGGTCCATGAATCCTCTCTCCAATGGCTCCCCCCTGCTGCCTGGGGCTTTCTTAAATCCAAAGGACTCACGCCCAAGACGGCTTCGTCCGCCTACTCTCTTTTGGTTTCGTATGCCGCTGCTAAATCATTAGACAGGACAGGTACCAAAGTGCTGGCGAAGCTTAAGCTAGCACTGGCAGACCCCTTTGAGTCGGAGATCCGACAAAAACGACAGGACGTCTGGCGACTGGTCAAACAACTACAACACAAACGACGTTTGCTCTCTCTACGTGATCGACCTTGATTTCTGGAGCCTCTGGACCAAATCGGGGGTGGGAGCTCGTATGTCATACCCCATACACATCAAAAACAGACAACCCCCGGAAGTGTGGGTCAAATTCTGTGTTTTAAGGATACCTCTAAATCTGAAAGACTTTGTACGGAAAGCGTTGTGGAAGAAATTGCCGGTTGGAACACGGCTGTCTAAATGGATGCCAACAGCGTTGCACTGCCCTCTTGATGGCGCGGTGGAAACAATTGATCACGCATTGTCAACCTGCAGGTTTCTACCTGTTGCTTTTAACACCATTTCTAAATGTTTCCTCCCACTGTCCATTGACGGTGTGACAGTTTCCAGTGTACAGGACCTCATGTCCTCGTACTTAGACACCACATTTGAGGTGCCTGCAGGGATCATGGCCTGGCTAGCCATCATGGTTAACTGGGAGTGTCGCTGCATTGCACGCACAAAAGTCCCTACGTGGCATCAGTTTATGCACCTTTGGATTTCTTCACTTACTACCCGGACTAAACTCCCGCACCCGCCCATCCCGGTCAATGATATCTCGCTTTTCGCAAAGTCTCTCTCTTCGCTCCTGAATAAAGGGAAACTAGTTCACCCCAATCTGAACCCTGCCCCACCCACCCCCCCTATTTCGAAAGCACAACGAAGACAACAAAACAAACTTGACACAGCTATGCGAGACCCTGCCAAACTTGAAGCCCTCATTTGTGAGCTCGAGGACCAGGGGTTTCACATTATCTATACAGATGGTTCTTCAGAAAAGGTGGCCAAAACTGGCTATGTAGGAGGCTATGGCATCTATGCCCCGGGCCTGCATGCCGTAGGTGCCCATCTCCCCCTAGGTCTGCGACAGACTAACAATACCGCGGAACTCTACGCAGCTATTCAGGCTATCAGGCTTTTCCCGTCAGGGAAAATTGCCATCTGCACTGACTCCTCTCTTGTTTTTCTGGGGGCAACTGGGAAAGCCAAGAAGTGGGAACTGAATAACTGGGTGGGCTCCAATGGCCCGCTCAGCAACGTAGAGCTTTGGAAACAGCTCCTCGCAGAGCTTGACAAACCGGATCGAGAGATACAGTGGATCAAAGTCCCGTCACATGTCGGGATTGTAGGTAATGAAGAGGCGGACGCACTTGCTGAGACGGGCCGATTGTCCAGCCCACTACTCATACAGTCCTGCGTGCCCATGGCACGCCATATCAGGCGCTCTGTGCCACCACAGCGCATCACTGTGAGATGCTCCACTGAGCCCAACAGACAGGACCACAATCCCATCGTGGTCTCGGATTCCGAATCTGAATCCGGATCAGACACGGAGGATACAGAGCTATCCCCACTACCTGTACTTTTTGACACCTTTGCTCCTGATCACGTACCAGTAACACCTGCCACGCCTGTTTTGCCTACAAGGGACCCCCGACCTTCTTCTGCACGCTCTCCTGGAGTGATCCCCTTGGGCGCCAGCCCAGCCACACAGCTGCTCACTGCACTGGACCTGCAACTATTGCATACATATTGTGACAGGTTCCTCCCTGAGGGTTTTTCCACGCCTACGGGCTCAGAAACGAGTGTAGCCCCATTGAGATTTGACTCCGATGACGAAACTATCTCTATGGGCAGTGATTCTGACTCCTCTGCGAGTACGGACGTGTCAGTCCCCAGGCGGAAACACCGTAAACACCTGGTCCTATCTGAGTAGCCCATAGATACTCCTGTACCTCAGCTCTATGCTACCCCTTCTTTCTTGACACGATGCATGGCACGATCCCCGCCCCTGAGAGAGTCGTCGTATCACGGTATAAATTACACATGCGTCATATTGGGTAAGAGACATGGATGGTCTAGTGGTATGCGCCATGGCTGGCGCTCGTCGTGGTCGGGGGTTCGAACCCCGGTTCGTCTGTCCGTCCATGGGCCCGCCGGTGAGGCCTCCGCCACCGCCCCCTTCAGCAACCCGCTCCACCAGTGGTACCGCCGCTGGATGGGTGGCGTGTCTCGTCCTCATAGTTTTTTCTCACTGTGGTATGTCACAGATCAGTGTCAGTTATACTTGACAGTGTAACAAAAAGGCATCCGCCACCACACACCTGCAGCAGCGCGCTCCACCACCGGTGCCGCCTTGCGCCGCCGGAAGCGCATCTCCTCCTCATACTCCCCCTCAGCTCGCCTGCTGAGGGGGTTTCGAACCCCCGTCTTCAAAGCGGCAGCCGGCTGCACTGCCGCTGGGGTAATCGCCGCAAAACCCTGCTTTTGCCTCTCAAAATACAGGAACGAAGCGTCCAGACAGGATTTTTAAAATCAGAGGCTGGGCCTCCGGCCCCCTCACACCAACTACGCAACTCCAGCCATACGTAATGTCTACAGCACCAAGACACAGCAACAGCAATTGAACACACAGACACACGGCAGAACACACCATAGGACTACCACAGCAACTGAGAGCCGAAGGAGTGCTTGATCACGGTAGCAGTGGGAGGTAAGACACACAGTATGTAGCATGCAGGCAGCACTTGCCGCTATCTAAGTCATCAGGTGAACACGCACGAATGTTGCCGTTTGATTGTAGATATGGATGTAGTTTTATGACGGATGAATACATTGTGCTTCATCCAGATTTTCCATAGCATATCCTCTCGAACACAAGAACAGTTGCAGTTTGAATGATGATTGCCCCCCCCCCCCCCCCTTAAAGTGGCACCGAAGCGGGAAGGAGTCGGCACATGGCCCATTGTCCCGACCCCCCCGTGGCACCCAGCCTATGCACACCATGCGTCATGTGATTCCAGGGGGTTGGGAGGAAGGGTTCGGTGTTGAGGTAGGGAGTAGCCCCATCCAGGGTAGCCGGATCAAGTTTCTTCGCACTATGATTGAAGAGTTGCAAAAACGGTTTCATGAATCTGAGTGGGGTGGTGGTGTTGCACCGGAGAGTTGGGTTGAGGCAAGCTCATGTTCCTGTGAGAGAGTGTTTAGCGATGTGACTGCCACTGACTTTGGGCAAAGCACAGACCGCATGTGTGAGACACTGTGGGTGAGGTGTAATGGGTAAGCTCCGGAGGACTAGGGGCCTTTTGAGGTGTTCGATGAGCTGTGCAAGACCCCTTGTCGTCCACGAAAGCGGAAGGAAAGGCATGCCGTTGAGGTGGAGGATGGTACTTTGCTTGGATTTGCAGCCTTCAAAGATTTGCAAGTTTTGATGGTGCTTTGCATGCATCTGCGGGACACTCTGTTGCGGTGCGTGTGCATTTGCGGCTGCCCACAGCCCACCGACATTTTCCACTGACAGCTGCTGCAGGTGGTAGAGCACACTGCATTGTGGCAGGACAGAGTGGCCGACGGGTTACCCCCCTTAGTTCCCAAAGTGGAAAGGGGAGGGGGCATGAGGCTAAGATCATTAACCGTCCCCCAATTTACAGAATATGGTTAGGGTTGTCTCTTGAAAGTGCCATCTGGTGGTAGGAGCATTCAATGCTCTCGGGCCTCGTTGTGCGGCCCCATCTTGCAGGGAAGCAACGGTGGGGTTATGGAGGATGAAGGATGCATGTAGCTGTTGCTCAGATCAGAGGAGCATCAGGGCAGAGGCAATACCACTAGGAGTACAAGAAAAACCCGAGCCAGACCCCCAAAAGGGACCATTACAAGGGGGGAGGGATAATGTCGGGCAGAGATAATTTTGAATATTTCGCCTTGAAGGAAGCGAAAAATTTCCCTGGCGAAATCTAGGGGCATTGGCAGTGCAGTGGGTGTATGAGGCAGTGTAAGCTTTGGGATTTGCAAGGATGGCGAAAATTTCCCCCTCCACATGGGAGGAAGGGGTGCTTGCAAAAGGTGTTCCAAAGGGAGAGTGCCTTTCACGCAGTGGGTACACAGTGCAAAGTCAACCCCCCCCCCCCCCGTTTCGGGGACCCGGTTTCCCCGAATCAGCTCAAAACGTTAGCCCGAATCAGTGGATTTCTGATAGTGGTGGTAAAAAAGACCATTTGCTGAAGGTGTTTGTGTTGTGGTGATGAATACCTCTGTGCAACTGTGTTCCATTTCTGTTAACAGATAAGTCTCATGACACAGTGCTCTGTTTGTGGCAGCAAGGGGTCAACGTTGCCTTCAACGGATGACCTTGACGCAACTCAACAGGCCCGGTTTCAGGAACAACATGCGGAAAAGGCAACAGGGTCTCTGTTGTGTACATTGTGTGTGCGGTACCTTCAACCAGCACTGTTCTTTGCAAAGGAGACAGCTACCTCATCAGTACCAGGTACCAACGAAGGCACCAACGAAGGCAGTGTGTCGAGTGATGAGAGTGTTGAGAGTCAATGTTTCCATGCATTTTGTGTGTGCATTTGACAGTTGCATCAGGTTGAAAACTGCAGCAAAAGTGCAAAATTTTCCGAGCCACGGGAAGCCGGGATTGAACCTGTGACCTCCCAAATGACCAAATGACAGACATTTTTTTGGAAGTGGACGGGAATATTGTGATTGCACATGACTCTAACAACACAGCAACCAAAGGGAATGTGTGTTTATCCTGATTTGTGCCAACTTACTTCAGCCCGAAACGTTGAGCCCGAATCAGTGGATTTTCCCCCCCGAAACGGGGGGGGGGGGGGGGGGGTTGCAAAGTTTTGCATGCCGGCATGTGCTCGAACGCTAGTTTTGGCCCTTTGGAACAAGTTACCCGGCCTTTTTAGGGTGTAAGATGGGTTTGGCTCTATTGATGACATGCATTTCATTGGAGTTTGTTTGAAACGGGGTCGAGAAAGGGTGTTTGGTCACAGTTGAGGGCTTCGGCCCACACACTTGACACAATGCTGCTTTGCAAGGCGGTTACAAGAAATGTGTACTGAAGTATGGGGGAAAAAGTTGCCCATCCATCAGTATTTTGTGTGACTAGGGCAAAAAGTTTGCCACTCAGGGCTGTACCCATCCAATCTGTTGCCCTCTGTCACGTCTCTTCAGCAGCAAATGGATTCGAAGGATTGCCCTGGCACGTCTGGTCTCGCTAAGGACCATACCATGGGATGCTTCTCATTCCTCTCCGTGATCAAGAGACAGTTTTCGCCGAGGAAGCTGGACACTACCCATAATTCTGACAGCGCGGCAGCCCAAGTGAAGTGGTTGGTTGGTCAGGAGCCAGATGAGCCCAAGGCATTGGTAGGTGTGCTCTCCTCATTGCTGATCGGCAACATATGATACAAAATCACAAAGTAGAGGTGCGCTGCGTCCTGGTTCACCAGGTGCAGAGGGGGGCTGTGCCTGAGGACCGTAATTCCGGCTGGTGCAACTACCCACCTGTGAACAGACATCGAGGAGTAGAGGATTCATTGATGTGAGTCCAACTACATACATCAACAGCATCTGCGTATGCATCGGGTGCCGCCTGAAATGAACCTGACACTCTGCCCCCACGTCCAGGGCATTCCACTCTCATCCATAAAACTACCCCCCCCCCCCCTTCCCTTGTGTAGTGGACACTATCCCATCCCATGCCCCCTCCCTTGCCCTGCCCTTAAATCAACATGTCACAAAAGGTATGTCACAAAAAATGCGCTCTATTCAAGGGAACCAATTCGCCAATGATGAGTGCTCCTCGAGTAAAGAACGTGGACCTGCAGTGGCGTCTCTGTACAAGGGGTGCGTCGGAGGCACACTGTTCCTGAGAGGCCCATGTTAAATCAACGGCAGTGAACAGGAACGCCTGAAAGGAAGGCCACTGCACTGCCTCTGCTCCTCCACTCGTGCCTATCGCTCCATTTTCCGAGCTCAGCGTCATGTTGAGCAGTCCTTTCATCCGTCCAGATCCTGCAAGTGATCATTAGTATGAGCCTGCCACATTGGATGCGAGCTTCATGATGAGTCCAAACACTTTGCATGGCGCGCATTTGGCTGAAGGGGACTCTCCGGCACGGTGCGCGTGCGCTACATACATCAGGGTTGTGCCAAGAACCCAAACACCCAGGTTATAGAGTATCTCAGGGTCACAATGGTGGATGATATGCGCCACCAGAGTATAGTTGGTATTTATCCCTCGAAGATCTTTCACAGTGTGTTCTGTAGGCCATGTTTTCAGGTGTGGGTATTGGTGGTGGCACACGTCTGGCTGGCTGGGGTCTTGGGGGGAGTTGGGATAATCCTTCATTCTTATGCCATACTGGAGATCCTCATGCAATTCTGGCTGTTTTGAGCGTACACAAGTGCGGGATTTTTTCTTTTTGCAAAAATATTTTGAGCAGAATGGTAAGTGGAAGAGGATTTTGTGGCACCAAGTTTGACGAAAGTCTGACCAAAGCAGGGTTTTGGGCCTCGTAGGGGTGGATGAGGATTTCTTGTCATGTCATGTCATGGAGCGCTAGAGCCATCGTCCGCTGGCCCGCCCAGTGGGCGTCCATCGGCAGAACGTCTAGCCGTCACACACACACGCACTCCGATGGAATGGGCCCCAGGTGAGAAGGCGCGAAGGAGAGAGGTGCCCGGACCAAGCTAGGCCCACCACGGGCATGCGAGCGGACGCTCAGAGACACCCACCAGTCGCGCCGACAGGCCCCGGCTTTCTGGGAACTGGAGGGTTTCACCTTAGACGGTCGGCACGCGCACTCGAGGCACACTTGGTGAAGCAGTGGTGCGTCTGCCCCTCACAGGCTGCACCGCTGACCCCGGGGGTGCCCAGGGTGGGTGGCGGCGTCGTCGGCCGGCCTGACTTCGGGATGAGGATTTGCACGTCGCTCAGAGGACTTATCTGCACCATGCGCACACCGCGCAGGGTTTTGAACCGTATCCCGGGCCCATGATTTCCCTTCAGAGCCCCTCAAAATGCTTCATATTGACTGCCCAATGACTGCCCACACTCCAATTGGGCAACATGCAACATCACGGGTCACAGTCACCCCAAGCATGAAGCCATGAGACAGTGAGCTGCAGGGGCAACAAGAACAACATTAGCAGAGCAAAACAAAATGTGCCATGAATTTGGCGGTTCCGTTTTGTCATTGGAAACTGCGAACCGGTGTATGTGCTGCTGTCTGGGACTGGCTTTTTTTCTTTTGGCCATATCTGTGTACCCTAGTCCCCTCGAATTGTCGGAGGTAGTGCACCACGTGCTGGGCACGTGTGTGTGCTGGTGTTTCCGCACCCTGTGGTGCATCGCCGTGTTTTGCGTGCATCGGTGGGTTGTCCCGCCAAAAAAGGTACGTCACAACAAAAAGACTGTTCAAGGGCGCCCGAACGTTGCCAATTTGAGGCCAATTATAGGGATACCCTTTGAGGCGTCAGGTCTGCTTCATCCAACCCCCTCCGTATTGGTGACGGTTCAGGTTGAACGTCGTGGTCCTAGAAAGACCACTGGACTGCCTCAGCACGTTCACCATCCTGTTGACCTATCGATTCATGGGATGAGAGTGGCACTTGCTGGGCGGGCGCGGCGAGAGCAGGGTGTCATCCTTGATGGGGCGGACAAGCATGCCCTATCAGGGCGCCCTGCTCTGTCGATCCTGTCTCCTTCCAACCCACATCCTCTTCACCAGTGCGCTCCTTAGTGAATCAGTTTTCTTTTCCCACAGGAGCGCCTGTCAAGCGGCAGGACCGGCTTCCGGCCGTGCTGTGTGGCATGGGCAAGTCCACTGATGAGGATCCCAACAACCTCACGACGGACGCTGTCCTACTTGAGATCCAGGCAGTAGTGCGGGTGTTGCTGATGACTGCACAGATATTGCGACGTAACCAAGACATGGTGTTGCAGGCTGCTAATGTCTTGGAGTTCATCATGACGTACACCCCCGAACTCTTCAGCAGCATCTGCCGTGTCCTGGTACCCTCCGATCGCCCGTGTCAACTCAACAACCCTCCACCATCCTGCATTTTCTTCCATAAATATTCATGATCCTGCACAATCCTCCACAAGTCCCCACATTTTTCGCGTCAAGATACCCACATGCTGCCCCGTCGAGATGCCAACCCCTCCCACAGCTTTCTGTTTTGCCAGCAGGATGGTCCCTGCAGGGTGTCCACAGCTCTGCTCTGTAGGGGCCTCGCCAGGGGCGCTCAGGGGCTCCCTTCCCGATGATATTTCAACCATTTTCCATCCTCCGAAGATGAAAGTGCTGGCACATGCAATATCTGTGCACACCGCCGCAGCCCTGCCAGCCAGCAAAATGGTTGCAATACGGACCAGTAACCTAGCAGTAGATGGCTCCATGGCGGCTGAAGATGGCCACGAAACGTGTTAGCTGTTCTGTGGCAGCAAGAGGGCTTGCTGCTCCTTAGCAGCCCACTACACGCACCGCGCACGCCACGCGGGCGGCAACCTCTTTGGCTGTCGCGGAGGGAGACAAAACACTTGGCAAGATCGCCCCGGCGCAGGGTCAGCTGGCTCGCAGTGCGTCCGAAGAAGGAATCCGCATTGGGCAGCGACCGTAGGTCAATGATAGATGGCGCCGTGGCTGCAGAAGATGGCCACGCCGAACAGGCTGCTCTGTGGCTGCAACAAGACCGGCTTCCCTGGGGGGTGGCAAAAACTGTTGGCTGCTCTGTGGCAGGAAGAGGGTGTACACAGCAGGTCTGCTGGGCCAGGGGCAGCAAAAAGCCTGTTGCTCCGTGGCAGCCAAAAGCCAAAAGGTGCAGTAGCAGAGCTGGCTGCTCTGTAGGCTGTCAAGTTTCTACTGAGCCGAATGAGGAATACACGGGCCTTGCACTGTGCAGCGCCGGTGCCTTTGAAAGAACCGAAGTGCCATCGACACGTCAGGGTCAAGCCTTCGTGTATTACGTGTGGCAGGGGCGGGGGTGAAGAGGGATGCCTTCAAACAGGGCACGGGGATGGTGGGGGGTGGGGCCGGGGGGGGGGGGGGTGGCGGGGGCAAACAAGCTCGGCCAGCCTTGAGAGGGGCGGTCCGGGCCGGGGGCTCGATGGACCGGGCTCATTGCCGCCGGTCCGCCCGCGAAAAGTATTTTGCGGCAGGTGCTGAATGGATCAAGCCCTTGCAGTATAAAGGCCCTCCCTCCTGCCTCTGTGCATTCCCCCCACCCACTCCTCCTGCTCCTGTTGGATGATCCCGTGGCCAGTTCGGCGTCGAGCTGTGTACACCATCGTGCCATGTGGTGCAGCATCAGTGTGTCACTACTGAAAAGACTCCTGGTGAGATGCCGGAGGGCAGCGGTCATCGCTGTTCTTATGGCCAAGCTACACCTGACAAGGCTGCACATTGTCTTAACAATGACCACTTCGATACCAATTTCATGTTAGCATTCGAGCCACGTCTTTCGTGGAATCGTCCCCATCAGCTGCACATACACCAAACGTTTGAGTTTGTGGTTGGTTGCCGTGGTTTTATCCATTGCAAACAATGTTAGAGGGGATGGGGGGGGGGATTAGAGTTGCTGCAGTGGGAAAGGGGGGGGTGGATTTGTGTGACGCACTGCGCAACTGCGCAAACCTCCACGCTCCTCCTGCAGCCCTCATTTTTCGACCCTCTCCAGCCTTCTTTTACACACCACAGGCTGGCGACCTTTCCGACACAGCTATTCAGCGCCTCATCAAGTCCATCGCCTCGTTGTCCACGGCCTGCCAAATGCTGTCTGTCAGCAGGATCCCAGACGGGCAAGAGCACACTGCAAAGCTGATAGCACTGTGTGGTGAGCGGGCCACAATCCTTGGGAGGATTCTATTGAAGAGGCTCGTCCTGTACATCGTTGCACAGTGACATTATGTCTAACATTCAGATCCCCCCCCACCCCACCCCAAGCAACAGATCCCCCTCCCCCCATCCCAAGCAACAGCCTCCTGCCCATCCCAGGATGCTTCAGTTGCGCTTTTTTGCGCCTTGCCAACTGTTGCACGTGCGACGCTCCAACCTGAACCTGAACATTACATTCACCTGCCATTTTCAACACTCGACCACCCTTCGTATAATGCCTGAGTTGCGATATGATGGCACGTGTTGGCCAAGAAATGCAGCCCCGAGCTCCAGACCCGGTCGCTTACCGACAACCACAAGCACCACGAGCAATGCCTGCCGAAAAACGGACTACGTGACCACCAAAAATCGATGATCAGGCAAACCTCCAAGGTTGGCGTGTACCCGTTTTAGCTGTCTGTAACTGGGAAGGAGTGGGATGAGCAAATTGCGAAGTATAAACCCCAGAAACGGCAGTGGACAAAAGTGTGTAGCAGAAGGCACTACGTGACCTGCATGCCCTATGGAAACCATGAAACATGAAAATCTCCATGCAATTCATGTGAGGAGGCGGGTTCATGTGGGGAGGTATGGCCAATTTTCATTTGTCAGGAGGTGGTTCAGGAATTGAGGGTGCTTATACCACATCCTAGACTAGATGTGTTGTCCAAGGAAAAATAGAGATGAGGCCACCTCAACCATCCCTGCTCTCACTGGTCATGGAACTAAGGGCATGCAGTTTGACAAAGTGTCTTCTTGGCCCTGCGGTTGTGTTGTGCATTCATGCTGGTCGTGCCTCACTTTCAATGCATGCGAAGTTTGGTAATAGTACTTCAGACAGCAGTCCACTCAAATGGCATGCCAGTTCCCCCCTGCCCCCCTCCAAAGGCCTCCAGCTCACATGCTATTTACACGCTCACGTGTGCAAGACATTACAAGTTTAGTCCCCGCCCCCCCTCCCCCCTTCCCACAAATGTATCCATGGATTTGGGGTGCATGTCGCCCATGTCAGATGAGTCATTGTGAGCCCGTATTTAGTCACTGTTTTCCTTTTGGATGCTTCTCTCTCCTCTCTCCCACAATGTCTTCTCCTCTTTTGCACCTTAATGCCTCCACCACAGGACAGTAGAGCGGTAAGTGCACTTGATCAATTTGTATCAGCTCACATAACATGACCTGCCTTACCTGAGAGCGCCCAGCCTATACTGTATGACGTAAAAACCAAGCGTTGACAAAAATAGGCTAAAGCAAGGTGAGGGTTTGGTATGCTGAGCATGACAGAATACATGAAGATCTGCCGAACTTTGCTGCATAGACATATCAGGACGTGTATGTGTGGAGCGCTTTGTGACCTGCTTGCGCCCCCCCCCCCCCTTCTTGTCCAAGCCCTATCAATTTGTGACGGCGCCTTGCCAGACACATGAAACAATTGATGCCGCAGATCTCCACGTTGATAGATGTCGTACTGTTGAGAATGCCAGTGAGTGATTCTCGAGGGTGACGACCATTGTCGATCTATGGCCAAGCCGTATCAGTCTGTGAATGGTAAAAGAAAGGGGATCAGAGCACAATTAGAGGTCACTTCCGCTTCCACTTCAATTGGTCCAGGAAGCTTTCTGGTATTGTGGTGTTTTGTGGCTTTTCCCTCTTTGTGCACAGTCACCACCAAATCTTGGGCTTGCATGGTTGTCAAGAGTCGTTTTGCCATGAAGAGCCAATTGCATGGTTTCGATGTTTGCCCCTATCATTGGTACTGCACATGCGTACCTGCGTTTGCAGATGTTCTGATGTACAATTGCATGGTGACTACATGTATGTGTGAGAGTTTGTGACTTCGCAATGTCATATGTGAATCCCAATTCCCCGCCTTGTGACAGCAATGTCCTTGTCAGACCAACAGCAGGGTTTTTTTTGTACATTTTTTGCAACAATGTCCTACTTGGCCCTTTATAAATGCCACCCCTTGTTGGAACAACACCATGTTTTGTTTCCGTCAAATTTGGGAACTTCAGTGTTATTCACGCAAGGTGGGGGGCCAACATGGCAAAAAAACGGCCTTGGCGAGGAGGGGGAGGGGCGTATGAATATTATTTTAGGTTATTTGGGCATGTTTCGTTATCATTGCGCGCCAACAGATTGTTGGCGCAACCAAAAAGGTTCTTTCGTTCCGCGGCAGTTAGTTTGTGCTTGTTCGTTGCAGGCAGCAGCTATGTGTAGTTGGCACTGCACATGATGCCTGAGGTGTCGTTCAATACCATGTAGATATGGTGGTGATCCCATGGACTATTGCTCCTTAAAATGAATTCCTTCCTTCGTTCAATACTATTCAATGGTCTTCTGCGTGTGTCGTCTTTGGCTGCAGGAGGTGTTGCTTGTTCGCCATAGTAGGAGATATAGCAGCAGCCTCTTTGATATTCCGAATGATATTATCTCATTCGCGGTGCTCAGAACCTGCCTATCATTGGTACTGGCATAGCTGTGCCATTTGTCCCTGAGATCTGGCAGATAATTATCGTTCAATACTCGGCCCACACAGGTTACGAGGGCACAATTGCGGTTCCCCTAACCCATGATTCCTCAGAAAGTGGTCCCAAGTACTAGTGCCTCACGTGAAGCGCTCTAGCACTGTGGTCCCCCATGGCTGGGCCAGCGTTCCATTGCAACTCCAGGGAGCGGGGCGAATAAGGGGGGGGGGGTGGAGGAAATAGGCTCGAAGGGCCAAGCTGTGCAATTTTCCATAATGATGTGCTCCCGCCAGGGTTGACTCAGGGAGAAGCCGTGGGTGGGGTCAAAGTGGGGTCACCTTGGTGGGCCCAGCCCAGAGAGCCCAATAAGATGGCGGTTTAGGAAACAGGCTTGGAGCCCCCCCCCCCCCCCCGGAGGGAGTTGGTTCTGGGCTTTAGGCCATGAACCTAGCCCCAGACGGGGAGGGATGGGTTGAGAACTGTGAGCCAGCGGACGATCAAATGGCCAGTCAAAGACGCGATGAACTGAGAAGGCAATGAAGGCCGTGTGAAGGCAGGCGTAGCTGGAGCTAAGTGGCGGGTCCACACCTGACCTTTTGAGGCCCCGGAGGAAGTTGCAATGGATCCCGGGCCCTGCATCCCATTTTTGCGCAAAGGGATCCTGCGTGTGTTGACCCTCCATGTCTCCATCATGACCATGATGGCTATCTCCATGATGGCGGCATGGTTTTGCAGTGTGTTTAAAACCGCCTGCGAAACGGGGCATTTTTCGAATTGCCATGCCAGTTTGTGGAGGTGTTGCGCATGGATATGTGTGTTGCACCACAGCATACACTCAGTATTGCGTTGTGTTACCTTCCCCCCGCCCCCCGTGTCCACCCCCCCCCGGGGGGGAACCGTCACCGGCTGGTTCTAAAAAAAAAACCGCAACAGTGTCATATTGCACAGGATTGCATAATTATGAGAGCTCGTTGTTAGAGCTTATGCGTACCTCCTTTGTGCTAACCCATTGCACTCCTAAGACCTCTCAAAGTGTTCCCTGAAGGTGTATTTTACCTGGACATTCTTAAGGAAAAGTGGATCCCCACAAAGCTGGAGGCACCAACAGTTGCCAAACCCGCACCCAAACCTGCACCCAAAGGTGGAAAGCAGCCTGCAGCGAAGCCTGCTGCAGCCAGTTCGTCCATCCCTGTGGCTGATGGGCAGCATGTGCAGCTGTTCAAGACTATGTGGGACCAGAAAAAGAAGTTTTACACTGTCCCTGTTCAGCAGTAGGGGCATGCAGCAAACTGATGGACTGATGCATTGTATTGAGAATTTTGCTTGTTTGCATCATTTGCATGGCACCATTCGATCTTTGTATGTCAGCGTTTTATTTCAGAGCCTGGGGTGACATACAGCAAGCGACTGATCGGTCATGAATTCTGTGTAGTATGCGGCGGTAATATGTTCGTTGGTGATGGTGTCTATCCCCGGGGGGGGGGGGGGGGGGAGGGGTCTCTGGCGTTTCCAATTGTATGTGAACTCAGTGACAGGTTGACTGATTGATCCGGTGAGGCCAGCGTGGCGATGGTCTTGTACGTACCGCCGCGTCCTCACTGCATTTTTTCAGTGGTCCGTCCACTTGCATCTTTGCATCCTTGTTGACAGAAAGGTACCTATGGTCTTGTAGGCCACTGACGAGCCACATTTCTTTCTGCGCTTTGTGCTGATCGCGTCTTGTGCTCACGCACCATAGCCCAGAGTTCCTTCGGGGTCACTTGGCAACAGTTCCCCCCGGGGTGGGGGGGAACCGTTGTCCCTAGGGGGGATGGACATGGGGGGGGGAAGGTACGCAATATGCCATTGTGTGTGCCCTGCCCTCAAATGCAACGTCCGTGTCATGGCCATTTCCCTTGGTCTATTTCTGTTGTACTCCCGGCAGGGTGGTCCTTTAGGACCAAAATTGTTTTTGTTAAGGGCCGCCCTTATGGACCCCCACTATGGGATTTTTTCTAGGAGCCCGGTGCAGGCCATTTTTGAACCCCCTTTTCGGGAGAACGTAGGGGTTACATAGCACTTCCGCCCACTTGTGGGCCACCTTTGACTTTGTCCCCTTGTTTGGGGAGCCCCGAGAACGCAGGGGTGACGTAGCAGTTCCGCCCTTTTGTGGGCCACTTTTGTTTTCGTCCCCTTCTGTAGGGGACCCCGAGAACGCAGGGGTGACGTAGCACTTCCACCTACTTTTGGGCCCCCGAGAAGGCAGGGGTGAGGCAGCCACTTGTGATTTTGTCCCCCTTTGTTGGGGATCCCCGAGAATGCAGGGGTGACGTAGCATTTCCATTTTCGTTTCTCGTGATTTTCTTGCGCTATTTTCCCGGCAAACTATCATAGGCTTTGCGGAAATGGTGCGGCCCCAAGGGAGTGAAGCCACCGATCCAGATGCCGCCAACGCTGAACTGTACAATGAAACGGTACGAAAAGTGTTTGAACATTTGGAGATTGACTGGAAACTAATTGAAGAGCGTCTGGTAGCAGCGGTCTCCGATGGAGCAGGCACCATGGGTGCTTATGTGGATCGCCTAAATGTGGTAAGAGAGGGAGCACGGAGGGAACTAATTGCTTGGGTAAAGGATGCGGCCCATTGCCTGATGCAGGCAATTAGCACGGCAAAGGGAAGCGTCCGATTTTGGTACGATGCTTTGGACGATGTGGTGGCGTTTTTGGCTTGTTTTTATAGAACAAGTTCCAAAAGAATGCGCGGGTCGTTGCGCAAAGGCGGCAAGTTTTTTTTCTCACGTCGCACTGGTGTGCGACGGGTTGAAGCCATGTTCCATGAGTTAGACATTGTTCTTGAGAACCTCCCAGTTATCCTCTTGCACCTTGCTGAATATATTGAGATTGAGGTTGACTCTGGGCAAAGAGATAAGGCCGAGGGCTTGTTGGAGGCTCTATTGCACCCCCTCTTCAAGCTAACAGCTACATTTTTTTTGCGATGTTTTTGCTGTGGTTTGTGCCACGAGCAAAAAAATTGAAGCAACCAAGGGTGCACAAGTTGATGCAGTGCGGGGTTTGATGAACGTGATGTGCACCCAGCACGGGGGGTTCGCCGGGCCCGGGTCCTTTACGCCAACCCCCCCCCCCCCCCCTTGGAAATGGTGTGGTATCGAACTGGTCTACGCTGCAGTGCAGCAAGCAAAACACTGAACAATGTGGTTATGACCATGCGCCTGTGACACGGGGGCGTATGCGAGCCCAGTTTCCGTTGCCTCATGGCCTTGGAAATGGGCACCGAAGTGCCGGACCATTGGCGCCAAAGGTGCCCTAAGGCAAATTTGCTTGAACCAGTAGAGGGTCAAAAAATGGGTTTTCACCCTATGTGTCTATACGCCAAATACTCAGTTTTTTGAGGAGAACCCAATGATGGATGAAAACCAATTGGGACCAAATATCAATACCACCCCTGTGCAGAGGTATGTCAAAGATGGCCCATACCCTAGTGGGTGAAGCAGTGGGTTCAATCCCCAGTGGGGGCAATCTACCGGACCCTAGGTAGGGTCAGGGACAAAGTGGAAATTTTTTTTTGCTTTTTTTGCTTTCTTTTTTTGTGCTTTGATGTTGTCCCCTTTGTTGGGGACCCCCGAGAATGCAGGGGTTATGTAGCATTTCCGCCCACTTGTGGGCCCCCGAGAAGGTAGGGGTGAGGCAGCCAATTCTGATTTTGTTCCTCTTTGTTTGGGGACCCGCGAGAATGCAAGGGTTATGTAGCATTTCCGCCCACTTGTGGGCCCCCGAGAAGGCAGGGGTTAGGCAGCCAATTCTGATCTTGTCCCTCTTTGTTTGGGGACCCGCGAGATTGCAGGGGTTATGTAGCATTTCTGCCCACTTGTGGGCCCCCGAGAAGGTAGGGGAGAGGCAGCCAATTCTGATTTCCTCTTTCTTGAACAAGCCGTTAATCCATATTCTCATGCTTGCTACTTTGCTCTATAGCAAGCATTGGCGTATGCATTAGGAAATTGGCCACAATGAGTCCCTTTGGCAAGGATGATACCCTATTGTAATATGCTTGCATGCAAGCCGCAGGTGCAACTTTTTGTCAATCTTGATATTTGGGCTTTTGGAGCAAATGGCCTAAATCTGGGTTTGGCGACAAGGGGCCACACTCTATGGTTGTGTATGCAAGTGGGGGACAGATCAAACAAGGGTTACCGTAGGAAGTCGTTTGCCAATTTTTCTTGGTGGTGGCTTTAGAGAAGCTGATGACCGGGGACGGGGCGTGGTCCTTGGACACCCAGGCATGTTGGCTGAAGCCAGGCCTACTACGACGAGGTGGATGCCGAAATGGAGCCCGGAAAGGCCCGGATACCAATGGTGTCCGGTTTGTCTTGTTGTTGCATGATATGGGACTATCCAACCCATGGCATTTGACAAAATCTAGACACCATCTTTCCCAAAGAATGGCACACAAAGAGGCTCTTAAGTGGTATGAGCAACCATGCAACAATTGTGGAAAGAAAGGGGTGCACAAGAAGTGTGATGCCTTCTCCATCTCCTACCACAAAAAATGGAGGCACACGTGCATTCCCGCTTCCCAACAACCCAATCCAACTCCCATTCCCAACCGCAGTATCCCTCCTACCCCCAGACCAGCGCTATTAGGCCTCCTTCCTTTACCTCTTTCAACTCGACCACTTCCATCACCCATGTTTTGGGACCCCAAGGAGGAGCACCCCACGAAGGGCATGCGACGCGTTCCTGCACACAATGCACCACTGTTGTATGTGCGCACGTTGTGGGCACGTAGTGCGCGAGGATATATTGTTTTTTTAAAAAGACGTAGTGCACGTGGTGCAGACCCCCCCCCCCCCCCTCCCTGCGCTCCTCCAAAGGGTTTCGAAACATACATCAACTCTGCCTTGAAAACAGCATGGTTCGGCCTAGGTCGGGCACCACTAGCAATAGTGGCCGGGAATTGACTCGGGGGTGCTATGCGCTTAAACAAAAGTACCACCTACCATGCCCCGCCCTTCTTGTTGCAATATGTTTTGCTCCTGCATCTGTACCTCAAAGTGATCAGCGTGATGAGGTGGCCATTTCAAGCCATATATGTAGGGGTCCGGAGCCCCCCCGCCCCCTCTAGCTAGCCCCCTACCCCCCCAAACCCAGCCCCCCCCCCCCCCGCCCTGAAAGTGGCACCAAAGCGGGAAGGAGTCGGCACATGGCCCATTGTCCCGACCCCCCCGTGGCACCCAGCCTATGCACACCATGCGTCATGTGATTCCGGGGGGTTGGGAGGAAGGGTTCGGTGTTGAGGTAGGGAGTAGCCCCATCCAGGGTAGCCGGATCAAGTTTCTTCGCACTATGATTGAAGAGTTGCAAAAACGGTTTCATGAATCGGAGTGGGGTGGTGGTGTTGCACCGGAGAGTTGGGTTGAGGCAAGCTCATGTTCCTGTGAGAGAGTGTTTAGCAATGTGACTGCCACTGACTTTGGGCAAAGCACGGAACGCATGTGTGAGACACTGTAGGTGGGCATGAGGCTAAGATCATTAAGCGTCCCTCAATTTACAGAGTATGGTCAGGGCTATCTCTTGAAAGTGCCATCTGGTGGTAGGAGCATTCAATGCTCTCGGGCCTCGTTGTGCGGCCCCATTTGGCAGGGAAGCAACGGTGGGGTTATGGAGGATGAAGGATGCATGTAGCTGTTGCTCGGATCAGAGGAGCATTAGGGGCAGAGGCGATACCACTAGGAGTACAAGGAAAACCCGAGCCAGACCCCCAAAAGGGACCATTACAAGGGGGGAGGGATAATGTCGGGCAGAGATAATTTCGAATATTTCGCCTTGAAGGAAGCGAACAATTTCCCTAGCGAAATCTATGGGCGTTGGCAGTGCAGTGGGTGTATGAGGCAGTGTAAGCTTTGGGATTTGCAAGGATGGCGAAAATTTCCCCCTCCACATGGGAGGAAGGGGTGCTTGCAAAAGGTATTCCAAAGGGAGTGCCTTTCACGCAGTGGGTACACAGTGCAAAGTCAACCCCCCCCCCCCCGTTTCGGGGACCCGGTTTCCCCGAATCAGCCCGAAACGTTAGCCCGAATTGTTGTGTAAATTGTGTGTGTGGTACCTTCAACCAGCACTGTTCTTTGCAAAGGAGACAGCTACCTCATCAGTACCAGGTACCAACGAAGGCACCAACGAAGGCAGTGTGTCGAGTGTTGAGAGTGTTGAGAGTCAATGTTTCCATGCATTTGTTGTGTGCATTTGACAGTTGCATCAGGTTGAAAACTGCAGCAAAAGTCAAAACTTTCCGAGCCACGGGAAGCTGGGATTGAACGTGGGACCTCCCAAATGACCAAATGACAGACATTTTTTTGGAAGTGGACGGGAATATTGTGATTGCACATGACTCTAACAACACAGCAACCAAAGGGAATGTGTGTTTATCCTGATTTGTGCCAACTTACTTCAGCCCGAAACGTTGAGCCCGAATCAGTGGATTTTCCCCCCCGAAACGGGGGGGGGGGGGGGGGGTTGCAAAGTTTTGCATGCCGGCATGTGCTCGAACGCTAGTTTTGGCCCTTTGGAACAAGTTACCCGGCCTTTTTAGGGTGTAAGATGGGTTTGAATCTATTGATGACATGCATTTCATTGGAGTTTGTTTGAACCGGGGTCGAGAAAGGGTGTTTGGTCACAGTTGAGGGCTTCGGCCCACACACTTGACACAATGCTGCTTTGCAAGGCGGTTACAAGAAATGTGTACTGAAGTATGGGGGAAAAAGTTGCCCATCCATCTGTATTTTGTGTGACTAGGGCAAAAAGTTTGCCACTCAGGGCTGTACCCATCTAATCTGTTGCCCTCTGTCACGTCTCTTCAGCAGCAAATGGATTCAAAGGATTGCCCTGGCACGTCTGGTCTCGCTAAGGACCATACCATGGGATGCTTCTCATTCCTCTCCGTGATCAAGAGACAGTTTTCGCCGAGGAAGCTGGACACTACCCATAATTCTGACAGCGCGGCAGCCCAAGTGAAGTGGTTGGTTGGTCAGGAGCCAGATGAGCCCAAGGCATTGGAAGGTGTGCTCTCCTCATTGCTGATCGGCAACATATGATACAAAATCACAAAGTAGAGGTGCGCTGCGTCCTGGTTCACCAGGTGCAGAGGGGGGCTGTGCCTGAGGACCGTAATTCCGGCTGGTGCAGCTACCCACCTGTGAACAGACATCGAGGAGTAGAGGATTCATCGATGTGAGTCCAACTACATACATCAACAGCATCTGCGTATGCATCGGGTGCCGCCTGAAATGAACCTGACACTCTGCCCCCACGTCCAGGGCATTCCACTCTCATCCATAAAACTACCCCCCCCCCCCCCCTTCCCTTGTGTAGTGGACACTATCCCATCCCATGCCCCCTCCCTTGCCCTGCCCTTAAATCAACATGTCACAAAAGGTGTGTCACAAAAAATGCGCTCTATTCAAGGGAACCAATTCGCCAATGATGAGTGCTCCTCGAGTAAAGAACGTGGACCTGCAGTGGCGTCTCTGTACAAGGGGTGCGTCGGAGGCACACTGTTCCTGAGAGGCCCATGTTAAATCAACGGCAGTGAACTGGAACGCCTGAAAGGAAGGCCACTGCACTGCCTCTGCTCCTCCACTCGTGCCTATCGCTCCATTTTCCGAGCTCAGCGTCATGTTGAGCAGTCCTTTCATCCGTCCAGATCCTGCAAGTGATCATTAGTATGAGCCTGCCACATTGGATGCGAGCTTCATGATGAGTCCAAACAGTTTGCATGGCGCGCATTTGGCTGAAGGGGACTCTCCGGCACGGTGCGCGTGCGCTACATACATCAGGGTTGTGCCAAGAACCCAAACACCCAGGTTATAGAGTATCTCAGGGTCACAATGGTGGATGATATGCGCCACCAGAGTATAGTTGGTATTTATCCCTCGAAGATCTTTCACAGTGTGTTCTGTAGGCCATGTTTTCAGGTGTGGGTATTGGTGGTGGCACACGTCTGGCTGACTGGGGTCTTGGGGGGAGTTGGGATAATCCTTCATTTTTATGCCATACTGGAGATCCTCATGCAATTCTGGCTGTTTTGAGCGTACACAAGTGCGGGATTTTTTCTTTTTGCAAAAATATTTTGAGCAGAATGGTAAGTGGAAGAGGATTTTGTGGCACCAAGTTTGACGAAAGTCTGACCAAAGCAGGGTTTTGGGCCTCGTAGGGGTGGATGAGGATTTCTTGTCATGTCATGTCATGGAGCGCTAGAGCCATCGTCCGCTGGCCCGCCCAGTGGGCGTCCATCGGCAGAACGTCTAGCCGTCACACACACACGCACTCCGATGGAATGGGCCCCAGGTGAGAAGGCGCCAAGGAGAGAGGTGCCCGGACCAAGCTAGGCCCACCACGGGCATGCGAGCGGACGCTCAGAGACACCCACCAGTCGCGCCGACAGGCCCCGGCTTTCTGGGAACTGGAGGGTCTCACCTTAGACGGTCGGCGCGCGCACTTGAGGCACACTTGGTGAGGCAGTGGTGCGTCTGCCCCTCACAGGCTGCACCGCTGACCCCGGGGGGCGCCCAGGGTGGGTGGCGGCGTCGTCGGCCGGCCTGACTTGGGGATGAGGATTTGCACGTCGCTCAGAGGACTTATCTGCACCATGCGCACACCGCGCAGGGTTTTGAACTGTATCCCGGGCCCATGATTTCCCTTTAGAGCCCCTCAAAATGCTTCATATTGACTGCCCAATGACTGCCCACACTCCAATTGGGCAACATGCAACATCACGGGTCACAGTCACCCCAAGCATGAAGCCATGAGACAGTGAGCTGCAGGGGCAACAAGAACAACATTAGCAGAGCAAAACAAAATGTGCCATGAATTTGGCGGTTCCGTTTTGTCATTGGAAACTGCGAACCGGTGTATGTGCTGCTGTCTGGGACTGGCTTTTTTTCTTTTGGCCATATCTGTGTACCCTAGTCCCCTCGAATTGTCGGAGGTAGTGCACCACGTGCTGGGCACGTGTGTGTGCTGGTGTTTCCGCACCCTGTGGTGCATCGCCGTGTTTTGCGTGCATCGGTGGGTTGTCCCGCCAAAAAAGGTACGTCACAACAAAAAGACTGTTCAAGGGCGCCCGAACGTTGCCAATTTGAGGCCAATTATAGGGATACCCTTTGAGGTGTCAGGTCTGCTTCATCCAACCCCCTCCGTATTGGTGACGGTTCAGGTTGAACGTCGTGGTCCTAGAAAGACCACTGGACTGCCTCAGCACGTTCACCATCCTGTTGACCTATCGATTCATGGGATGAGAGTGGCACTTGCTGGGCGGGCGCGGCGAGAGCAGGGTGTCATCCTTGATGGGGCGGACAAACATGCCCTATCAGGGCGCCCTGCTCTGTCGATCCTGTCTCCTTCCAACCCACATCCTCTTCACCAGTGCGCTCCTTAGTGAATCAGTTTTCTTTTCCCACAGGAGCGCCTGTCAAGCGGCAGGACCGGCTTCCGGCCGTGCTGTGTGGCATGGGCAAGTCCACTGATGAGGATCCCAACAACCTCACGACGGACGCTGTCCTACTAGAGATCCAGGCAGTAGTGCGGGTGTTGCTGATGACTGCACAGATATTGCGACGTAACCAAGACATGGTGTTGCAGGCTGCTAATGTCTTGGAGTTCATCATGACGTACACCCCCGAACTCTTCAGCAGCATCTGCCGTATCCTGGTACCCTCCGATCGCCCGTGTCAACTCAACAACCCTCCACCATCCTGCATTTTCTTCCATAAATATTCATGATCCTGCACAATCCTCCACAAGTCCCCACATTTTTCGCGTCAAGATACCCACATGCTGCCCCGTCGAGATGCCAACCCCTCCCACAGCTTTCTGTTTTGCCAGCAGGATGGTCCCTGCAGGGTGTCCACAGCTCTGCTCTGTAGGGGCCTCGCCAGGGGCGCTCAGGGGCTCCCTTCCCGATGATATTTCAACCATTTTCCATCCTCCGAAGATGAAAGTGCTGGCACATGCAATATCTGTGCACACCGCCGCAGCCCTGCCTGCCAGCAAAATGGTTGCAATAAGGACCAGTAACCTAGCAGTAGATGGCTCCATGGCGGCCACGAAACGTGTTAGCTGTTCTGTGGCAGCAAGAGGGCTTGCTGCTCCTTAGCAGCCCACTACACGCACCGCGCGCGCCACGCGGGCGGCAACCTCTTTGGCTGTCGCGGAGGGAGACAAAACACTTGGCAAGATCGCCCCGGCGCAGGGTCAGCTGGCTCGCAGTGCGTCCGAAGAAGGAATCCGCATTGGGCAGCGACCGTAGGTCAATGATAGATGGCGCCGTGGCTGCAGAAGATGGCCACGCCGAACAGGCTGCTCTGTGGCTGCAACAAGACCGGCTTCCCTGGGGGGTGGCAAAAACTGTTGGCTGCTCTGTGGCAGGAAGAGGGTGTACACAGCAGGTCTGCTGGGCCGGGGGCAGCAAAAAGCCTGTTGCTCCGTGGCAGCCAAAAGCCAAAAGGTGCAGTAGCAGAGCTGGCTGCTCTGTAGGCTGTCAAGTTTCTACTGAGCCGAATGAGGAATACACGGGCCTTGCACTGTGCAGCGCCGGTGCCTTTGAAAGAACCGAAGTGCCATCGACACGTCAGGGTCAAGCCTTCGTGTATTACGTGTGGCAGGGGCGGGGGTGGAGAGGGATGCCTTCAAACAGGGCACGGGGATGGTGGGGGGTGGGGCCGGGGGGGGGGTGGCGGGGGCAAACAAGCTCGGCCAGCCCTGAGAGGGGCGGTCCGGGCCGGGGGCTCGATGGACCGGGCTCATTGCCGCCGGTCCGCCCGCGAAAAGTATTTTGCGGCAGGTGCTGAATGGATCAGGCCCTTGCAGTATAAAGGCCCTCCCTCCTGCCTCTGTGCATTCCCCCCACCCACTCCTCCTGCTCCTGTTGGATGATCCCGTGGCCAGTTCGGCGTCGAGCTGTGTACACCATCGTGCCATGTGGTGCAGCATCAGTGTGTCACTACTGAAAAGACTCCTGGTGAGATGCCGGAGGGCAGCGGTCATCGCTGTTCTTATGGCCAAGCTACACCTGACAAGGCTGCACATTGTCTTAACAATGACCACTTCGATACCAATTTCATGTTAGCATTCGAGCCACGTCTTTCGTGGAATCGTCCCCATCAGCTGCACATACACCAAACGTTTGAGTTTGTGGTTGGTTGCCGTGGTTTTATCCATTGCAAACAATGTTAGAGGGGATGGGGGGGGATTAGAGTTGCTGCAGTGGGAAAGGGGGGGGTGGATTTGTGTGACGCACTGCGCAACTGCGCAAACCTCCACGCTCCTCCTGCAGCCCTCATTTTTCGACCCTCTCCAGCCTTCTTTTACACACCACAGGCTGGCGACCTTTCCGACACAGCTATTCAGCGCCTCATCAAGTCCATCGCCTCGTTGTCCACGGCCTGCCAAATGCTGTCTGTCAGCAGGATCCCAGACGGGCAAGAGCACACTGCAAAGCTGATAGCACTGTGTGGTGAGCGGGCCACAATCCTTGGGAGGATTCTATTGAAGAGGCTCGTCCTGTACATCGTTGCACAGTGACATTATGTCTAACATTCAGATCCCCCCCCACCCCACTCCAAACAACAGATCCCCCTCCCCCCATCCCAAACAACAGCCTCCTGCCTATCCCAGGATGCTTCAGTTGCGCTTTTTTGCGCCTTGCCAACTGTTGCACGTGCGACGCTCCAACCTGAACCTGAACATTACATTCACCTGCCATTTTCAACACTTGACCACCCTTCGTATAATGCCTGAGTTGCGATATGATGGCACGTGTTGGCCAAGAAATGCAGCCCCGAGCTCCAGACCCGGTCGCTTACCGACGACCACAAGCACCACGAGCAATGCCTGCCGAAAAACGGACTACGTGACCACCAAAAATCGATGATCGGGCAAACCTCCAAGGTTGGCGTGTACCCGTTTTAGCTGTCTGTAACTGGGAAGGAGTGGGATGAGCAAATTGCGAAGTATAAACCCCAGAAACGGCAGTGGACAAAAGTGTATAGCAGAAGGCACTACGTGACCTGCATGCCCTATGGAAACCATGAAACATGAAAATCTCCATGCAATTCATGTGAGGAGGCGTGTTCATGTGGGGAGGTATGGCCAATTTTCATTTGTCAGGAGGTGGTTCAGGAATTGAGGGTGCTTATACCACATCCTAGACTAGATGTGTTGTCCAAGCAAAAATAGAGATGAGGCCACCTCAACCATCCCTGCTCTCACTGGTCATGGAACTAAGGGCATGCAGTTTGACAAAGTGTCTTCTTGGCCCTGCGGTTGTGTTGTGCATTCATGCTGGTCGTGCCTCACTTTCAATGCATGCGAAGTTTGGTAATAGTACTTCAGACAGCAGTCCACTCAAATGGCATGCCAGTTCCCCCCTGCCCCCCTCCAAAGGCCTCCAGCTCACATGCTATTTACACGCTCACGTGTGCAAGACATTACAAGTTTAGTCCCCGCCCCCCCTCCCCCCTTCCCACAAATGTATCCATGGATTTGGGGTGCATGTCGCCCATGTCAGATGAGTCATTGTGAGCCCGTATTTAGTCACTGTTTTCCTTTTGGATGCTTCTCTCTCCTCTCTCCCACAATGTCTTCTCCTCTTTTGCACCTTAATGCCTCCACCACGGGACAGTAGAGCGGTAAGTGCACTTGATCAATTTGTATCAGCTCACATAGCATGACCTGCCTTACCTGAGAGCGCCCAGCCTATACTGTATGACGTAAAAACCAAGCGTTGACAAAAATAGGCTAAAGCAAGGTGAGGGTTTGGTATGCTGAACATGACAGAATACATGAAGATCTGCCGAACTTTGCTGCATAGACATATCAGGACGTGCATGTGTGGAGCGCTTTGTGACCTGCTTGCGCCCCGCCCCCCCCCTTCTTGTCCAAGCCCTATCAATTTGTGACGGCGCCTTGCCAGACACATGAAACAATTGATGCCGCAGATCCGCCACGTTGATAGATGTCGTACTGTTGAGAATGCCAGTGAGTGATTCTCGAGGGTGACGGCCATTGTCAATCTATGGCCAAGCCTTATCAGTCCGTGAATGGTAAAAGAAAGGGGATCAGAGCACAATTAGAGGTCACTTCCGCTTCCACTTCAATTGGTCCAGGAAGCTTTCTGGTATTGTGGTGTTTTGTGGCTTTTCCCTCTTTGTGCACAGTCACCACCAAATCTTGGGCTTGCATGGTTGTCAAGAGTCGTTTTGCCATGAAGAGCCAATTGCATGGGTTCGATGTTTGCCCCTATCATTGGTACTGCTCATGCGTACCTGCGTTTGCAGATGTTCTGATGTACAATTGCATGGTGACTACATGTATGTGTGAGAGTTTGTGACTTCGCAATGTCATATGTGAATCCCAATTCCCCGCCTTGTGACAGCAATGTCCTTGTCGGACCAACAGCAGGGTTTTTTTTGTACATTTTTTGCAACAATGTCCTACTTGGCCCTTTATAAATGCCACCCCTTGTTGGAACAACACCATGTTTTGTTTCCGTCAAATTTGGGAACTTCAGTGTTATTCACGCAAGGTGGGGGGCCAACATGGCAAAAAAAACGGCCTCGGCGAGGAGGGGGAGGGGCGTATGAATATTATTTTAGGTTATTTGGGCATGTTTCGTTATCATTGCGCGCCAACAGATTGTTGGCGCAACCAAAAAGGTTCTTTCGTTCCGCGGCAGTTAGTTTGTGCTTGTTCGTTGCAGGCAGCAGCTATGTGTAGTTGGCACTGCACATGATGCCTGAGGTGTCGTTCAATACCATGTAGATATGGTGGTGATCCCATGGACTATTGCTCCTTAAAATGAATTCCTTCCTTCGTTCAATACTATTCAATGGTCTTCTGCGTGTGTCGTCTTTGGCTGCAGGAGGTGTTGCTTGTTCGCCATAGTAGGAGATATAGCAGCAGCCTCTTTGATATTCCGAATGATATTATCTCATTCGCGGTGCTCAGAACCTGCCTATCATTGGTACTGGCATAGCTGTGCCATTTGTCCCTGAGATCTGGCAGATAATTATCGTTCAATACTCGGCCCACACAGGTTACGAGGGCACAATTGCGGTTCCCCTAACCCATGATTCCTCAGAAAGTGGTCCCAAGTACTAGTGCCTCACGTGAAGCGCTCTAGCACTGTGGTCCCCCATGGCTGGGCCAGCGTTCCATTGCAACTCCAGGGAGCGGGGCGAATAAGGGGGGGGGGGGGTGGAGGAAATAGGCTCGAAGGGCCAAGCTGTGCAATTTTCCATAATGATGTGCTCCCGCCAGGGTTGACTCAGGGAGAAGCCGTGGGTGGGGTCAAAGTGGGGTCAATAAGATGGCGGTTTGGGAAACAGGCTTGGAGCCCCCCCTCCCCCCCGGAGGGAGTTGGTTCTGGGCTTTAGGCCATGAACCTAGCCGCAGACGGGGAGGGATGGGTTGAGAACTGTGAGCCAGCGGACGATCAAATGGCCAGTCAAACACGCGATGAACTGAGAAGGCAATGAAGGCCGTGTGAAGGCAGGCGTAGCTGGAGCTAAGTGGCGGGTCCACACCTGACCTTTTGAGGCCCCGGAGGAAGTTGCAATGGATCCCGGGCCCTGCATCCCATTTTTGCGCAAAGGGATCCTGCGTGTGTTGACCCTCCATGTCTCCATCATGACCATGATGGCTATCTCCATGATGGCGGCATGGTTTTGCAGTGTGTTTAAAACCGCCTGCGAAACGGGGCATTTTTCGAATTGCCATGCCAGTTTGTGGAGGTGTTGCGCATGGATATGTGTGTTGCACCACAGCATACGCTCAGTATTGCGTTGTGTTACCTTCCCCCCCCCCCCCCCGTGTCCACCCCCCCGGAGGGGGAACCGTCACCGGCTGAAACCGCAACAGTGTCATATTGCACAGGATTGCATAATTATGAGAGCTCGTTGTTAGAGCTTATGCGTACCTCCTTTGTGCTAACCCATTGCACTCCTAAGACCTCTCAAAGTGTTCCCTGAAGGTGTATTTTACCTGGACATCCCTAAGGAAAAGTGGATCCCCACAAAGCTGGAGGCACCAACAGTTGCCAAACCCGCACCCAAACCTGCACCCAAAGGTGGAAAGCAGCCTGCAGCGAAGCCTGCTGCAGCCAGTTCGTCCATCCCTGTGGCTGATGGGCAGCATGTGCAGCTGTTCAAGACTATGTGGGACCAGAAAAAGAAGTTTTACACTGTCCCTGTTCAGCAGTAGGGGCATGCAGCAAACTGATGGACTGATGCATTGTATTGAGAATTTTGCTTGTTTGCATCATTTGCATGGCACCATTCGATCTTTGTATGTCAGCGTTTTATTTCAGAGCCTGGGGTGACATACAGCAACCGACTGATCGGTCATGAATTCTGTGTAGTATGCGGCGGTAATGTGTTCGTTGGTGATGGTGTCTATCCCCGGGGGGGGGGGGGGGGGCTTTTGGCAACAGTTCCCCCCCTGGGTGGGGGGGAACCGTTTTCCCGGGGGGGGGGGGGGGGGATGGACATGGGGGGGGAAGGTACGCAATATGCCATTGTGTGTGCCCTGCCCTCAAATGCAACGTCCGTGTCATGGCCGTTTCCCTTGGTCTATTTCTGTTGTACTCCCCGCAGGGTGGTCCTTTAGGACCAAATTTTTTTTTGTTAAGGGCCGCCCTTATGGACCCCCACTATGGGATTTTTTCTAGGAGCCCGGTGCAGGCCATTTTTGAACCCCTTTTTGGGGAGAACGTAGGGGTTACATAGCACTTCCGCCCACTTGTGGGCCACCTTTGACTTTGTCCCCTTGTTTGGGGAGCCCCGAGAACGCAGGGGTGACATAGCAGTTCCGCCCTTTTGTGGGCCACTTTTGTTTTCGTCCCCTTCTGTAGGGGACCCCGATAACGCAAGGGTGACATAGCACTTCCGCCTACTTTTGAGCCCCCGAGAAGGCAGGGGTGAGGCAGCCCTTTCTGATTTTGTCCCCCTTTGTTGGGGATCCCCGAGAATGCAGGGGTGACGTAGCATTTCTGCCCGCTTTTGGGCCCCTGAGAAGGCAGGGGTGAGGCCTCCCCGGGGGGGGGGGAGGCATGTCACTTGGTAACAGTTCCCCCCGGGGTGGGGGGGAACCGTTATCCCTGGGGGGGGGGTGGACATGGGGTATGGTATGGTATGGTATGCCCTGCGCTCTCGGGGCGGCGCATCGCCTGCCCCTCACGTTCCCCGTTGAGGGCCTGGGGTCGGGGCAGTAGCCGGCATCGACACAGGGCCCCAAGGGGGGGGGGTTGGCAGCTCTGTCTCCCACCCCTTGCCCACCCATCCCCCTTCCTCTGGTGCTCCCGTCCCTCGCGCCGCTAACCGCATGCACCGCAGCTGTTCTCGCCTGGCGCCGTGTTCAGGACGGCGCATGCTGCAGGCCACTGTGTGGGGCGCGGCCTCCTCACTGGCTGCACCCTCAAGTCTGGCCAGTAACCAAATGTTGGAGGGTGCCGCCCGGCATAGGGCACCACCCACAAGCTGCAGGGAAGGGAGGAACACCTGTGCTGTCCACCGCGGGGGGGCGGCTCCCCTGTGCTCTCGAAACGGCATGTGTTGTGGGCCCCTTTGCTGGGCGTCATGCCTGCGGGAGGGTTCCGCCCGGCGCAGGGCACCACCCACAAGTAGTTCATGACATCCTCCCGTGGGGGGCTCGCTCAGGGCTGTCTGTGACCCGCGCCATGTGCCGGCTGCAGGACCCATCACTGGTGGCTTTGCCACTGGCCCTCGCCCCACACAGGTCATGGAGGGTTCCGCCCGGCATAGGGCACCACGCACAAGCTGCAGGGAAGGGAGGAACACCTGTGCTGTCCACCGCGGGGGGGCGGCTCCCCTGTGCTCTCGAAACGGCATGTGTTGTGGGCCCCTTTGCTGGGCGTCATGCCTGCGGGAGGGTTCCGCCCGGCGCAGGGCACCACCCACAAGTAGTTCATGACATCCTCCCGTGGGGGGCTCGCTCAGGGCTGTCTATGACCCGCGCCATGTGCCGGCTGCAGGACCCATCACTGGTGGCTTTGCCACTGGCCCTCGCCCCATACAGGTCATGGAGGGTTCCGCCCGGCATAGGGCACGACCCACAAGCATGGGAGGGTTCCGCCCGGCACCACCCACAAGCTGCAGGGAAGGGAGGAACACCTGTGCTGTCCACCGTGGGGGGGCGGCTCCCCTGTCCTCTCGAAACGGCATGTGTTGTGGGCCCCTTTGCTGGGCGTCATGCCTGCGGGAGGGTTCCGCCCGGCGCAGGGCACCACCCACAAGTAGTTCATGACATCCTCCCGTGGGGGGCTCGCTCAGGGCTGTCTGTGACCCGCGCCAGGTGCCGGCTGCAGGACCCATCACTGAATGCTTCGCCACTAGCCCTTGCCCCTCACGGGTCATGGAGGGTTCCGCCCGGCATAGGGCACCACCCACAAGCATGGGAGGGTTCCGCCCGGCATAGGGCACCACCCACAAGCATGGGAGGGTTCCGCCCGGCATAGGGCACGACCCACAAGCATGGGAGGGTTCCGCCCGGCATAGGGCACCACCCACAAGCTGCAGGGGAGGGAGGAACACCTGTGCTGTCCACCGCGGGGGGGGCAGCTCCCCTGTCTTCATCTATCCCATGTCGTCCCTCCCTCCCCGCTCCCTGCTCCATGCTCCCTACCCGGAGACGTGGTGTCACCTGCCCCAGGCCGGTCTGTGACCTCGGCACTGCACTTGCCCAGGACCCAGTTCCAGAGGCTTCGTCCCTCGACCCAGTGACCCAGTTCTCCCCCCAGGCTGCACCCATGTGCCAGTGCGCCTATGGGCCCCGCCAGCGGCTAGCACAAGCTGGCTCTGCCACAGGGGGGGGGGGGTTGGCTGCTCATGCCCAGGGTACCGCCGGGTGCCAGAGTCGGGCGCTAATTAGGCCAGGGTGTAGGGTCGGCCCACGGATTCCCGGCAGGAGGCTCTATGAGTGGTTTGCTGCCAATGCCCCCCCACCCCCCCCCCCTGTGTGCAGGCGGCAGCACATGAGCCGGTGCCGCCAGTGTCGCCCGGCTAACGCCCTGGGGGCCACCGCCCCCTACCGGGAAGCCTCCTCGGGGGGGGTCCGGGGGGGTGGGGGGGGTGTTGTGTGGGGGTGGGGGGGCGGGGGTGGGGGGCTGGGGTGGGGGGCTGGTGTTTCGTGCGGGGGCACTTACACCCGACACCGTTACCATGCCCTCCCCAACGGGAAGAACACCCAGGCCCTGTCGTTCGGGGGCTTCGCACCTGGTTTATCTTATCCCCGGCGACCCTCTATACGCACCTTAGCCGGGGATAAGACCGGTCACTTGGCAACAGTTCCCCCCGGGGTGGGGGGGAACCGTTTTCCCGGGGGGGGTGGACATGGGGGGGGGGGGAAGGTACGCAATATGCCATTGTGTGCGCCCTGCCCTCAAATGCAACGTCCGTGTCATGGCCGTTTCCCTTGGTCTATTTCTGTTGTACTCCCCGCAGGGTGGTCCTTTAGGACCAAATTTTTTTTTGTTAAGGGCCGCCCTTATGGACCCCCACTATGGGATTTTTTCTAGGAGCCCGGTGCAGGCCATTTTTGAACCCCTTTTCGAGGGGAATGTAGGGGTTACATAGCACTTCCGCCCACTTGTGGGCCACCTTTGACTTTGTCCCCTTGTTTGGGGAGCCCCGAGAACGCAGGGGTGACATAGCAGTTCCGCCCTTTTCTGTAGGGGACCCTGAGAACGCAAGGTGGCATAGCACTTCCGCCTACTTTTGAGCCCCCGAGAAGGCAGGGGTGAGGCAGCCCTTTCTGATTTTGTCCCCCTTTGTTGGGGATCCCCCAGAATGCAGGGGTGGCGTAGCATTTCTGCCCGCTTTTGGGCCCATGAGAAGGCAGGGGTGAGGCCTCCACTTCTGATTTGGTTCCCCTTTGTTGGGGATTCCTGAGAATATAGGGGTGACATAGCATTTCCGTTTTCGTTTCTCGTGATTTTCTTGCGCTATTTTCCCGGCAAACCATTATAAGCCCTGCGGACATGGTGCGGCCCCAAGGGAGTGACGCCACCGATCCAAATGCCGCCAACACTGAATTGTACGATGAAACGGTACGAAAAGTGTTTGAATAGTTGGAGATTGACTGGAAACTAATTGAAGAGCGTCTGGTAGCAGCGGTCTCCGATGGAGCAGGCACCATGGGTGCTTATGTGGATCGCCTAAATGTGGTAAGAGAGGGAGCATGGAGGGAACTAATCGCTTGGGTAAAGGATGCGGCCCACTGCTTGATACAGGCAATTCGCACGGCAAAGGGAAGCGTCCGATTTTGGTACGATGCTTTGGACGATGTGGTGGCGTTTTTGGCTTGTTTTTATAGAACAAGTTCCAAAAGAATGCACGGGTCGTTGCGCAAAGGCGGCAAGTTTTTTTTCTCGCGTCGCACTGGTGTGCGACGGGTTGAAGCCATGTTCCATGAGTTAGACATTGTTCTTGAGAACCTCCTAGCTATCCTCTTGCACCTTGCCGAATATATTGAGATTGAGGTTGACTCTGGGCAAAGAGATAAGGCCGAGGGCTTGTTGGAGGCTCTATTGCACCCCCTCTTCAAGCTAACAGCTACATTTTTTTTGCTGTGGTTTGTGCCACGAGCAAAAAAATTGAAGCAACCAAGGGTGCACAAGTTGATGCAGTGCGGGGTTTGATGAACGTGATGTGCACCCAGCACAGGGGTTCGCCGTGCCCGGGTCCTTTACGCCAACCCCCCCCCCCCCCCCTCCCTTGGAAATGGGCACCGAAGTGCCGGACCATTGGCGCCAAAGGTGCCCTAAGGCAAATTTGCTTGAACCAGTAGAGGGTCAAAAAATGGGTTTTCACCCTATGTGTCTATACGCCAAATACTCAGTTTTTTCAGGAGAACCCAATGATGGATGAAAACCAATTTGGACCAAATATCAATACCACCCTTGTACAGAGGTATGTCAAAGATGGCCCATACCCTAGTGGGTGAAGCAGTGCCCGTGCAATTGCGAGGTCATGGGTTCAATCCCCAGTGGGGGCAATCTACCGGACCCTAGGTAGGGTCAGGGACAAAGTGGAAATTTTTTTTGCTTTTTTTGCTTTTTTTTTTTGTGCTTTGATGTTGTCCCCTTTGTTGGGGACCCCCGAGAATGCAGGGGTTATGTAGCATTTCCGCCCACTTGTGGGCCCCCGAGAAGGTAGGGGTGAGGCAGCCAATTCTGATTTTGTTCCTCTTTGTTTGGGGACCCACGAGAATGCACGGGTTATGTAGCATTTCCGCCGACTTGTGGGCCCCCGAGAAGGTAGGGGCGAGGCAACCAATTCTGATCTTGTCCCTCTTTGTTTGGGGACCCACGAGAATAAAGGGGTTATGTAGCATTTCCGCCCACTTGTGGGCCCCTGAGAAGGTAGGGGTGAGGCAATCAATTCTGATTTTGTCCCTCTTTGTTTGGGGACCCGCGAGAATGCAGGGGTTATGTAGCATTTCCACCCACTTGTGGGCCCCCGAGAAGATAGGGGTGAGGCAATCAATTCTGATTTTGTCCCTCTTTGTCTGGGGACCCGCGAGAATGCAGGGGTTATGTAGCATTAACACCCACTTGTGGGCCCCCGGGAAGTTAGGGGTGAGGTAGCCAAGTCTGATTTTCTCCCTCTTTGTTTAGGGACCCGCGAGATTGCAGGGGTTATGTAGCATTTCCGCCGACTTGTGGGCCCCCGAGAAGGTAGGGGCGAGGCAACCAACTCCAATCTTTTCCCTCTTTGTTTGGGGACCCGCGAGAATGCAGGGGTTATGTAGCATTTCCGCCCACTTGTGGGCCCCTGAGAAGGTAGGGGTGAGGCAATCAATTCTGATTTTGTCCCTCTTTCTTTGGGGAACCACGAGAATGTAGGGGTTATGTAGCATTTCCGCCCACTTGTGGGCCCTTGAGAAGGCAGGGGTGAGGCAATCAATTCTGATTTTGTCCCTCTTTGTTTGGGGACCCGCGAGAATGCAGGGGTTATGTAGCATTTCCGCCCACTTGTGGGCCCCCGGGAAGTTAGGGGTGAGGTAGCCAAGTCTGATTTTCTCCCTCTTTGTTTGGGGAACCGCGAGAATGCACCGGTTATGTAGCATTTCTGCCCACTTGTGCGCCCTCGAGAAGGTAGGGGTGAGGTAGCCAAGTCTGATTTTGTCCCTCTTTGTTTGGGGACCCGCGAGAATGCAGGGGTTATGTAGCATTTCCGCCCACTTGTGGGCCCCCTATATGGTAGGGGTGAGGCAATCAATTCTCATTTTGACCCTCTTTGTTTGGGGACCCGCGAGAATGCAGGGGTTATGTAGCATTTCCAACCATTTGTGGGCCCCCGGGAAGGTAGGGGTGAGGTAGCCAGGCCTGATTTTGCCCTCTTTGTTCAGGGACCCGCGAGATTGCAGGGGTTATGTAGCATTTCCGCCCACTTGTGGGCCCCCGAGAAAGCAGGGGTGAGGCAGCCAATTCTGATCTTGTGCCTCTTTGTTCGGGGAACCACGAGAATGTACCGGTTATGTAGCATTTCTGCCCACTTGTGCGCCCCTGAGAAGGCAGAGGTGAGGCAGCCAAGTTCGATTTTGTCCCTCTTTGTTTGGGGACCCGCGAGATTGCACGGGTTATGTAGCATTCTGCCCACTTGTGGGCCCCCTATATGGTAGGGGTGAGGCGGCCAATTCTGATTTTTTTCCCCTTTGTTTGGGGACCCCCGAGAATGCAGGGGTTATGTAGCATTTCCGCCCAATTGTGGGCCCCTGAGAAGGTATGGGTGAGGCAATCAATTCTGATTTTGTCCCTCTTTGTTTGGGGACCCGTGAGAATGCAGGGGTTATGTAGCATTTCCGACAACTTGTGGGCCCCCGAGAAGGTAGGGGTGAGGCGGCCAATTCTGATTTTGTCCCCCTTTGTTTGGGGATTCCCGAGAATGCAGGGGTTATTTAGCATTTCTAGCCACTTGTGGGCCCCCGGGAAGTTAGGGGTGAGGTAGCCAAGTCTGATTTTCTCCCTCTTTGTTTAGGGACCCGCGAGATTGCAGGGGTTATGTAGCATTTCCGCCCACTTGTGGGCCCCCGAGAAGGTAGGGCTGAGGCGGCCAATTCTGATCTTGTCCCTCTTTGTTTGGGGACCCACGAGAATGCACCGGTTATGTAGCATTTCTGCCCACTTGTGCGCCCCCGAGAAGGTAGGGGTGAGGCAACCAATTCTGATTTTGTCCCTCTTTGTTTGGGGACCCGCGAGATTGCAGGGGTTATGTACCATTTCCGACAACTTGTGGGCCCCCGAGAAGGCAGGGGTGAGGTAGCCAGGTCTGATTTTGCCCCCCTTTGTTTGGGGACCCCCGAGAATGCAGGGGTTATGTAGCATTTCCACCCACTTGTGGGCCCCTGAGAAGGTAGGGGTGAGGCAATCAATTCTGATTTTGTCCCTCTTTGTTTGGGGACCCGCGAGAATGCAGGGGTTATGTAGCATTTCCGCCCACTTGTGGGCCCCCCAGAAGGCAGAGGTGAGGCAACCAATTCTGATTTTGTCCCTCTTTGTTTGGGGACCCGCGAGAATGCAGGGGTTATGTAGCATTTCCACCCATTTGTGGGCCCCCGAGAAGGTAGGGGTGAGGTAGCCAGGTCTGATTTCGCCCTCTTTGTTTAGGGACCCGCGAGATTGCAGGGGTTATGTAGAATCTCCGCCCACTTGTGGGCCCCTGAGAAGGCAGAGGTGAGGCGGCCAATTCTGATCTTGTGCCTCTTTGTTTGGGGAACCAGGAGAATGTACCCGTTATGTAGCCGTTCTGCCCACTTGTGCGCCCCCGAGAAGGTAGGGGTGAGGCAGCCAAGTCTGATTTTGTCCCTCTTTGTTGGGGGACCCGCGAGATTGCAGGGGTTATGTAGCATTTCCGCCCACTTGTGGGCCCCCTATATGGTAGGGGTGAGGCGGCCAATTCTGATTTTGTCCCCCTTTGTTTGGGGACCCACGAGAATGCGGGGGTTATGTAGGATTTCCACCACTTGTGTGCCCCTGAGAAGGCAGGGGTGAGGCAATCAATTCTGATTTTGTCCCTCTTTGTTTGGGGACCCACGAGAATGCAAGGGTTATGTAGCATTTCCGCCCACTTGTGGGCCCCCGAGAAGGCCGAGGTGAGGCAACCAATTCTGATTTTGTCCCTCTTTGTTTGGGGAACCCCGAGAATGCAGGGGTTATGTAGCATTTCCACCCACTTGTGGGCCCCTGAGAAGGCAGGGGTGAGGCAATCAATTCTGATTTTGTCCCTCTTTGTTTGGGGACCCGCGAGAATGCAGGGGTTATGTAGCATTTCCGCCCACTTGTGGGCCCCCGAGAAGGAAGAGTTGAGGCAACCAATTCTGATTTTGTCCCTCTTTGTTTGGGGAACCCCGAGAATGCAGGGGTTATGTAGCATTTCCACCCACTTGTGGGCCCTTGAGAAGATAGGGGTGAGGCAATCAATTCTGATTTTCTCCCTCTTTGTTTGGGGACCCGCGAGAATGCCCGGGTTATGTATCATTTCCGCCCACTTGTGGGCCCCCGAGAAGGCAGAGGTGAGGCAACCAGTTCTGATTTTGTCCCTCTTTGTTTGGGGACCCGCGAGAATGCAGGGGTTACGTAGCATTTCCACCCATTTGTGGGCCCCCTATAAGGTAAGCCAGATGCAACCAATTTTGATTTTGTCTCTCTTTGTTTGGGGACTCTTAGCTCAGCCGTGCCTGAGCTCTGGTTTAGCTCGTCGGATGGTGTGTGTGTGTGCGTGTGTGTGTGCCGTGAGCCTTTGTACTTGTAGAGCATTTTTGCTTGTTGCCAGCAGGCCATAGGTGGTCACACATAGGGCTTGCTCCGTGACTCTTTGGAACGACCCGGTCTGTGGATATGTCTGTTGACGACTTTGCCGTTTTCTCAAAGGGAACAATTTGTTCCCAGTTCATTGATAGCGTTCCCATGCTGGAGATAGCCAGGGCTGCTTCGCAGGTGGAGATGAAGCTGTCAGTGCTGCTGGAATGCAGGTCAGAGTGGGAGGCTAATTTCGTCGCCAAGTACGGAATCGAACTGGGGTAAGTGGGGCTTGTGAAGATGATCGCCTCGTTCTGCGTCATGGCCCAGTGCGACCTGGACGTGGCGTCGCTTCGCTTTGTGAAGATGGAAACACCGCCCCAACAGCCGCAGGCGGTGTCGCCGGAGCTTTTGGAGCTGAAGCAGTTGGTTCAGGGGCAGGCCGTCGTGATGGAAGGGTTGCGCAAGCAGTTGGAGGCGGTCAGTGCCAAGGCCGAGGCGGAGTCCAAGAGGAAGATGGCGAAGGTCCCGCCGCTGTGTAAAGCGGAAGTCGTGAAGGTGAGGGAGTTGGATTCTAAGCCCCAGTGGGTCTTCGCCAGCCTCCTCGCGCTGTCCACTTTGTTGTGGCGCAGGGAGGTACCCCAACACGAGTACGTCTCCAAGTACAAGGGCAAGGAGAAGTTCACGGACGCCACCCTGGACGAGCTGGCGCCGGTGGTGGACGCGGACTCCGCGGACACGGAAGTATGGCAGCTGGAGTCCATGGATGATGATGAAATCACGCGCCTTCGGGGGTTTGTCCAAGCGGTCTGGACGTTCACGGTGACTAGCCTGTCGGCGTACAGGGGCAAGAAGGGCTTGGACCCCGGGCCGGTCGGTGAGGGGTCGGACGCGGCCGAGTATTCATCCGATGTGCCTGTGTTGTCCGCAGGTTGTACGGGGGCGGCGGATGAGGAGGTGGTGGGGCGACGGCTGCAAGCCATGAAGGGTAAGTTCCGCGTTGAGGGGGGCCGCCGTCTGTACACCGCCAAGCCGGGAGCCGAGCCGATGGACGTTACCAATGCCCCGGTGACAGCGTGTAGGGCATGCAAGAACGCCGGGAGAGGAGTGAAACGGCATTGGTTTCACGAGTGCCCCGGCTTTGACTGATGGGGAAGCTGCCCCACCCGGCCCATCCCTCCAGAGCCCCGGGGGGCCTTGGTGGTCCTCGGACCGTCGGACTTCCGGGATGGCGAGGACGTGGTCTGGCGCCTGGTGTGGGCAGCGTGGAGACGGATATGGAAGGAGGATGAAATCACCTCCGTGGACGCGCTGCAGGCATCCTCCTGGGCAAAAAGCACAATGGGTACGTATTGTACCCACTTCCGCAAAATGGCCCTATGGGTGGGCTACACGCCCACATCCGAACTCGAACAAGCCGCGTGCCGCTACATTTTCCAGTTGTGGGGACTGGGGTACTCGGGGAGCTCCCTCAAGGTCGCAGTATCGGCATTCCGAGCGCTGGAGGACATGGGATGGCTGCCCGCGTTCGTCAGTCGCCGGGTCTGGCGCTGTGCCAAATGGGCGCCCACGGAACCAGCCCTACGGCCCTACGCTGGTTTGGACGACCTCCGCAACTTCGCGCTGGCTTGCAGGGAGCGACCGCAGTGGACCGTCTATGGGATGGTGGTCCTGGCATTCACCTGCCTACTGCGGGTGGGTGAAGCCGCGCCCCTCCGTCGGGGGGGCTCCCGGTGTCGGGGCTTGGCATTCCGCACGGTCAAGGTGGCACCACGCATCGTGCGCAGGCGGCTCGGGAAGTATGCCCAAGCATGGCTGGGCTGGCTCGATGCCAAAGGGGCCACGTCCGCTGTCGTTGGAGCGCAATTCTGTCCGTAGGGCCCAGCATACATGCAGTCGGTCATGGCTGCCGCGTTGGGGGGCAACGACAACCCCCACGCCAGGTGGCACGCATGGAGGCGGGGAGGCTCCGCGGCCCTGCGATGGATGGGGCTACCCATCAAGTGGCTGGCTTGGTGGGGGCGGTGGCTGTCGGAGACGGTGGCAGTCCACTACGCCGACGCACCCGACGACTTCGTCGTCACGTCCGAGGCTGTCCTCTCCTGGCCCTCTGACGACCCGACAGAAGAGTTCGTATGGCGCGCCGTATCCCTCCGGGACGTTTTCCCACGGGAACTCCTGGAGCTCTGTGCCCCTGACGCCGATGAACCACCCAAATGGGGAGATGATGGAGATGGGTCGGCGGGGGGTCGGGGTGGATCGTGCCCAGGGGAGTCCGCGGGTTCTGCCACTGCGGGGACTGCTGGGGGGGAGGACCGGGCTGGCGCACGAGACCCGGGGGCCCCTCCGGCCCTTACGGCTATTGAGGGGTCCGCAGGTCGCGGGCGCTGGCCTCGGGGAGACCGGGGGGGGGGGGTCATTGACGTGGATGCGGACCCCCCGCCTGCCTCTGCAGCCGGCTCCTCCATCAGGCGGCTGCGCATCGCGGCCCGCAGGACGGGTGAGGTCGCGTCCGTCGTGGGCAAGCGGAAGGCCGCGGGCCCGGCCAGGATTGTGGGTGCGGCTGCCCGAACGGCGATTTCCCGCCGCGTCGGAGCTGGGTCAGTGGGCGCCTTCAGACCGGGGAGTGGGACGACTGGTTGTGTTCCCTGCGGGCTTGTCTGCCCCGCGCGCCGCCTGGTTTGTTGGAGCGTTGCCTCCTACAGTTTCTTGAGTGGGGCCCTGAAGCTGCCCGGGAGCTCAGGCAACCGGATTTTCTGCGAGTCTTGGCTGTGGCTTTGTCCTCATTTAGCCCTGAAGTATGGGGGTCTCTCTTGCATGATTCTACGTCGCCAAAATTGCTTATGCAGCGTATCAGGGAGGAGGTTTTGGCGCGGGGCCTGGGGGTGGTGGGGCGAGTGGATATCCCCGGTGAGGTCTGGGATAGTTGTGTGCCGGACTGCTTCGCGGAGTTGGCGGGGAGGCAGTTTTCTTGGATAGTACCCCCGTCGGATGAGGCAGTGGTCATGATGCGGGCGTTGCGGGGCCAGGGTTTGCTTTTCCCCCTGCCGCCGGGGTCGCCTAGGCCCAATGGGGGGGTTTTTGCTATTCCCAAGACGGAGGAGAAATGCAGCTTGATTGTCAATCTTGTGCCCCTTAATGAGGAGATGCGGTCTCGGCCGGAGAAGTTCTCCCTCCCCTCTGTGGAGGTGTTGGCCCTTTTGGCGCAGGTGGCGCAGCAAGGGTCCTCTTTCTTCCTCCCCTCTTTTTATGCCCGGGCGCGTTGCTTGAGGCCGGGGTGGGGCGTTCTGTCCCTGCCGGGGGGGGGGGGAGGATGAGCTTTGCATGTGCCACATCGACCTGAGCAATTGTTTTTGGTCACTTCAGCTGCCACGCGAGTTCTTGGGGGCCTTTCGCGTCTCGGATGGAGAGGGGGGGGGTGTTGGCTTTCCGGTGTTTGCCCTTCGGATGGAAGTACAGCCCCCTCTTGTGCCAGCGCGTGTTAGAGGGACTGATGGCCGACGCGGGGCTGTCGGGGGTGCTGGTTTTACTTTACTTGGATGATGTTCTGGTTGTGGGGCGCGGCCGCACGCGTGTGCGCGAGCAGACGGCGAAAGCGACGGAGGCATTGCGCCGTGCAGGGGCTGTGGTCAGCTCGAAGAGTACGTTAGAGCCTGTGCAACGGCTGGTGTGGCTGGGGAAGGACATTGATTTGAAGGGGGGGGAGGTGCGGACTGCTGGCAACGCATGGGAGGCTCTGTTTGCGCATTGGTTGAGGTTGTCTGTGGGGCCCTGTAGGGTAAAGCGGCTGCAGCAGTTCTTGGGGCGGGCGCAGTGGATCTGTCGCCCGGGTTCTGGGCACAGTCCGCATCTGTCTGGTGTGTGGGCTCATGTGCTCTGGGCGCCCCCCCGGCTGCCATTTACCCCTGTGCGTTTGCTTAAGTCTATGTGCGTGGCATGCGTGATGGCCAGGCGGCAATGGTCGGTGGTGTCCCTCCCGAGAGTAGTGAAGCGGTCGCCGTTGGTTATTTACGTCGACACGGCGATGGACGCGGGTAAATACCGGTTGGGCCTGTTTTCCATGAATGTGGGTTCTCGGTCGGTTGTGCCCGCGGAGCAGCCGCCCAACTAGCAGTGTGCGGAGGCCGCGGCGTCGCTCTGGGGCTTGAAGCTCATACTCAATGTAGGCGTACGTGAGGCCCATTTGTTTGGGGATAATGCGGCAGCGCTGGTGCAGTTCCTTAGGTGTAAAGCTAAGGTGGGGCGCAAGTTCCAACAGTCAGTTTTGAAGTGTTTCCGCTACCTGTGGGCTTCGTGCCCGGGCTTCACGGTTTACATGCACTGGGTGCGTGGTTCCCATAATCCCGCTGATCCTATTAGTAGGTTGTGTGACAACTTCAATGGAGATCTGGGTTTGGCGCGCGAGATGGCGACGCGCAGGGTGGGGGATCTCTGGGCCTTCCCCGATAGGCGCACAGTTTTTTTGTGGACCCTGGGGGTGCCTATGGGACCCTTTGTGCTGCCGCAGTCGTGGAGAGCGGGCCTGTGGTCCCCGGGGGGTGGTGAGGGGGGGGCGGAGTTCCACGAGGTCTTTTTGCAGTACCGCTTGGAGGAGTCGGTGGGTGCGATGACTTGATGTTGTGTGGTGTCGGCGCCTGCTTGTAGCACTCGTTTTCTTGGTCCATGTGATCATGACCCGACGCCGCCGTAATGGCCATGCGCGCAGCGGCAAGCGGAGGCGGGGCAAGAGCCGCTCGCGCAAGCGTTCGGAGGAGGCCGTGCAGCGGCGCGCGGCGCGACGACGCGCTGCGCTGCGGGAGAAATTGGGTGCCTTGGTGGGCCGCAGGGCCTGTCACCGGGTGCTCCTCCGGAATGGGGTGCGGCTGTACGTCGAGTATGGCGTGCCTGACGATCCCGGGGAGAGGGAGGACTTTCTGGGTGCCGCGGCCATGGATCTCGCCAAGAGGGTTAGGGGGCGGGCGACAAGACGCACCACCACGGTCGGGGACCCCAGGGTGAAGCCGGGGGGCAGACACACTTGCGGGGGGATGTGGGATGTAGTGGCTGGGACAGGGGGAGGACAGAGGGTGGTTGTGTCACTGACGGACTGGAACGGGGGGCGTCGCACCCCCGTGCCGTATCTGTGGGTACAGGGGTCTTACCCCTTGGTGGTGAGAATAGCTGGCCACTTCAGGCCGTTGGTGTAGTCTTTTTTTGGGGGTCAGCCTATCTTCGGGAGCTGGGATGGGGGTGAGCGCTGGCCCATTGCTTTTGGGTCTATTGCGGGTCTCTGAGTGCTGCCCTGGGGTGGCCGGGCTGCTTTGCGCCCGGGCGATGCTTACACATTTGCCGGCGTTTTTTGGTTCCATGGCCGCGCCGGTGTTGTAATCGTCGTGCGTGGGACGTTTTCTCTTTGCGTTGGCAGATCCAGTATGAGCAGGCGGGGGCCCTCCGGGCAATTGTCTGTAGAGGAGGCTCTGCCCTGCGCTGATGTTGGAGGCCGTTAGCGTGACTGTGTGCCGGGCGATGGTCCTTTGGCCTACGCCACTTCCACATTGCTGTGGGTCCGGGGTCCATGCTTTCTTAGGCTTGGTGTTGTGGTGAACGCTGGCCCACTGATTTTGGGTCTGGTGCGGGACTCTGGGGGCTGCCCTGGACTGACCAGGCTGCTTTGCGCCCGGGCGGTGGTACCCGACGGTCGCTGTGCATTCGCCGCTTCCTCATTGGCAGTGGCATGGGGTCGGGGTCCAGGCTCTCTTAGGCTTGGTCTGCGGACGCCTGAAGCCTGACGAGACGTGCCGGTGTGTGCGGGGCGCCTGTGGCGCTTTGTGTCTTGGGCGACCGTATGCTTCGTGGGCGTGACGTGCGTCGCGCGCTGGCGCAACTCGGTCTCAGAGCTGCACCGATTGTTGAGCAGGGGAGGGGGGAAATGGGGGGGGGGGGGTTATGCGGCAGTTTGGCATGAACGACACCCACGAGGAGGCGGCACACTGACGAGATGTACTGCAAGAGACGTGCGTGTTTGCGTGTTTGCTTCTGGTTTTAGCTAAATCTTAGCTCAGCCGTGCCTGAGCTCTGGTTTAGCTCGTCGGGTGGTGTGTGTGTGTGCGTGTGTGTGTGCCGTGAGCCTTTGTACTTGTAGAGCATTTTTGCTTGTTGCCAGCAGCCCGCCCGTCCCACCCAATGACGCTATTTGCGACTTCTATTGCCCAAACCAGGCTTTTGTGACGCCCACGAGGAGGCGGCACACTGTCCCTCTTTGTTTGGGGAGTCCCGAGAATGCAGGGGTTATGTAGCATTTCCACCCACTTGTGGGCCCCCGAGAAGATAGGGGTGAGGCATTCAATTCTGATTTTCTCCCTCTTTGTTTGGGGACCCGCGAGAATGCACGGGTTATGTAGCATTTCCGCCCACTTGTGGGCCCCCGAGAAGGCAGAGGTGAGGCAACCAATTCTGATTTTGTCCCTCTTTGTTTGGGGACCCGCGAGAATGCAGGGGTTATGTAGCATTTCCGCCCACTTGTGGGCCCCCTATAAGGTAAGCCAGAGGCAACCAATTTTGATTTTGTCTCTCTTTGTTTGGGGACCCGCGAGAATGCAGGGGTTATGTAGCCTTTGCACCCACCTGTGGGCCCCCGAGAAGGCAGGGGTGAGGCGGCCAATTCTGATTTTGTCCCTCTTTGTTTGGGGACCCGCGCGATTGCAGGGGTTATGTCGCGTTTCCTCCCACTTGTGGGCCCCTCAGAAGGTAGGGGTGAGGCAACGAATTCTGATTTCCTCTTTCTTGAACAAGCGATTAATGCATATTCTCATGCTTACTACCCCCCCCCCCCCCACCCATGGTCATAGCTACGCCCTTGTAATAGCCACAGTAGGCGTAGGGACCGTATTAATTTGGTTCCTAATTTAATTCGGTACAAATGTAGTGCAGCCGCATAACACATGGGTTTGGTGACAAATTTGCCAGCTACATAGGGTCATGGACACATTTGTTGTGAGTGTTTGCCCACCTCAAACCTTGCAGCTGTGATTTGGGGGATATTTGTGTACTATAACCCCCTTTCTTGCACAAGCTCACCATGCAATCTTCTCTTTTTCAACCTGGGCGTCCAGTGATTTTCACACGTTCCACTGGTGAGCGTGTGGATGCCACAATGAAGGGGCCATCAGAGAAGGGGGACCTGTTTGCGGTGTTGGAGTACATGAAGGGTGGGCAGGTGGTCACACACCCCTGTGCCCCCCTTTCAAAAATCGAGTTCTTCATCCGATCACCGTCCCCATCCCCGGAGCCAGAGGTGCACTCATACCATGCATTCTCTCACGTGTATGTCGGTAGTTGTATGTGTCGTGCGCAAGCCACGCCCTTGTAATAGCTACAGTAGGCGTAGGGACCGTATTCATTCCGTACTTTGGCATAGCTATTACAAAGGGGGGGGGGGTACTTTGCTCTATAGCAAGCATTGGCGTATGCATTAAGAAATTGGCCACAATGGGTCCCTTTGGCAAGGATGATACCCTACTGTAATACGCTTGCATGCAAGCCGCAGGTGCACTTTTTTGTCAACCTTGATATTTGGGCTTTTGGAGCAAATGGCCTAAATCTGAGTTTGGCGACAAGGGGCCACACTCTATGGTTGTGTATGCAAGTGGGGGACAGATCAAACAAGGGTTACCGTGTGAAGTCGTTTGCCAATTTTTCTTGGTCGTGGCTATAGAGAAGCTGATGACCGGGGACGGGGCGTGGTCCTTGGACACCCAGGCATGTTGGCTGAAGCCAGGCCTACTACGACGAGGTGGATGCCGAAATGGAGCCCGGAAAGGCCCGGATACCAATGGTGTCCGGTTTGTCTTGTTGTTGCATGATATGGGACTATCCAACCCATGGCATTTGACAAAATCTAGACACCATCTTTCCCAAAGAATGGCACACAAAGAGGCTCTTAAGTGGTATGAGCGACCATGCAACAATTGTGGAAAGAAAGGGGTGCACAAGAAGTGTGATGCCTTCTCCATCTCCTACCACAAAAAATGCGGGCACACGTGCATTCCCGCTTCCCAACAACCCAATCCAACTCCCATTCCCAACCGCAGTATCCCTCCTACCCCCAGACCAGCGCTATAAGGCCTCCTTCCTTTACCTCTTTCAACTCGACCACTTCCATCACCCATGTTTCGGGACCCCAAGGAGGAGCACCCCACGAAGGGCATGCGACGCGTTCCTGCACACAATGCACCACTGTTGTATGTGCGCACGTTGTGGGCACGTAGTGCGCGGGGAGATTTATTTTTAAAAAGACGTAGTGCACGTGGTGCAGACCCCCCCCCCCCTCCCTGCGCTCCTCCAAAGGGTTTCGAAACATACATCAACTCTGCCTTGAAAACAGCATGGTTCGGCCTAGGTCGGGCGCCACTAGCAATAGTGGCCGAGAATTTTCTCGGGGGTGCTATGCGCTTAAACAAAAGTACCACCTACCATGCCCCGCCCTTCCTGTTGCAATATCTTTTGCTCCTGCATCTGTACCTCAAAGTGATCAGCGTGATGAGGTGGCCATTTCAAGCCATATATGTAGGGGTCCAGAGCCCCCCCCCCCCCCTCTAGCTAGCCCCCTACCCCCCCCAAACCCAGCCCCCCCCCCCCCGCCCTGAAAGTGGCACCGAAGCGGGAAGGAGTCGGCACATGGCCCATTGTCCCGACCCCCCCCCGTGGCACCCAGCCTATGCACACCATGCGTCATGTGATTCCGGGGGGTTGGGAGGAAGGGTTCGGTGTTGAGGTAGGGAGTAGCCCCATCCAGGGTAGCTGGATCAAGTTTCTTCGCACTCTGATTGAAGAGTTGAATCTGAGTGGGGTGGTGGTGTTGCACCGGAGAGTTGGGTTGAGGCAAGCTCATGTTCCTGTGAGAGAGTGTTTAGCGATGTGACTGCCACTGACTTTAGGCAAAGCACAGACCGCATGTGTGAGACACTGTGGGTGAGGTGTAATGGGTAAGCTCCAGAGGACTAGGGGCCTTTTGAGGTTGTCGATGAGCTCTGCAAGACCCCTTGTCGTCCACGAAAGCGGAAGGAAAGGCATGCCGTTGAGGTGGAGGATGGTATTTTGCTTGGATTTGCAGCTTTCAAAGATTTGCAAGTTTCGGTGGAAGCAGGTGCAGAGGCAAAAGTTCCTCTTGAGGCTTCAGATTTGTGGGTTGTCCCTAAGATGGTAACTGGTGACGCCGACATCGGGGATGTGTATGGTGTTACTTTCGAGGATGAGGACAAGGCCGCCGACGAGGAGGATTTGGATAGGGTGGGCGAAGTTGCTAGTAGCTCTTCTTCTAACCTTCCTAACCGGCCAGCCCTGTCCTTTACCTCCGCTCCCTCCGCTAACCCTTCCGCACAACTGGTTTTCAAGTATAATGTGGATGAGGCGGTGTTGAGGGCCATGGAGAGGGGTAGGTTGCATGTTTGGACCAACGTTGAGTTCCGCGCTATTTGCAAGAAGCATGGTTTGAGCGTGAGAGGGGCAAAGGGTGACCTTATGGGGCGGGTTACGGCGCATTTCCAGCATGTGTACCAGGTGTAGGGATTTCAGCCACGCCACTAGCGATGGAACATTCGGGTGGTCGAACGCCGTGGCACTTCATTTGATGCAGAAAAAGTGTGATCTTATTCGTTTTGAATTGTGCAGGGTGTCAGGTAGGGTTTGGATGCCATCTTTGAACACATCTGGGGGCGGGAACAAATGCTTCAAGAATTTTACCCATGAGGGGATGGGAACCAATGGTTGAGCAACTGGGAACCCATGGTGAAAGACATACAGGGCTGGGAACCAATGGTGAAATGGAGTGCCTGCGGGCGTTTTTGGGAAACCTGTGTACAAGAATACCTTTTTTCTTTGTGTTAAGGACCGCCCTGACTCCCGGTAGGGCCTAGGGTTGGAGAATGCAGCCCTGTGCTGGGCTACTGCTACTGGGAGTGCTTTTTCCATTGTAAAGGATGCCTCGCGCATTATAATGTATCCCCGATAAAAAGGACCTCCCACCCATGAGAAATCCCCCACCATACAGGATCCCTCACCCGTAATAAAGTACCCCCTCCCCCATGACAAAGGATCCCCGTTCCAAAGGATCACCCACCCGTTACAAAGGACCCTGAGGCATATTATAAAGGATTCTCCGCCCATAAAAAAGGATATCCCAATAGGAAGGCTTCCCCACCCATGATGAAGGATGCCCCATTAATATAGGATCACCCACCACTGTTACAGGACCCCCACAATATAAATGACCCCGCACACATTATAAGGGACCACCTGCCCATTGTAAAGGATTGCCTGCTGATAAGAAAGGACCCCATACCGGTTATTGTTCATGGTGTCTTGTTCACCATATTCTTGCCGTCTCTGTTGAGTGGGAAGCGCAGACCTAGTGGTTTCCTCTGCACACCCATTTTGCATCGCTTTGTTGCAGTGAGCCGCCTATTCGTGGTGGTAAGCGCGCTCCTCTCCATGTCCACGCTTTGCATGCATCTGCGGGACACCCTGCTGCGGTGCCTGTGCATTTGCGGCTGCCCACAGCCCACCGACACTTTCCACCGACAGCTGCTGCAGGTGGTAGAGCACACTGAATTGTGGCAGGACAGAGTGGACAGAGTTCACCCCCCTAGTCCCCAAAGTGGAAAGGGGAGGGGGCATGAGGCTAAGGTCATTAACCGTCCCCCAATTTACAGAATATGGTCAGGGTTGTCTCTTGAAAGTGCCATCTGGTGGTAGGAGCATTCAATGCTCTCGGGCCTCGTTGTGCGGCCCCATCTTGCAGGGAAGCAACGGTGGGGTTATGGAGGATGAAGGATGCATGTAGCTGTTGCTCGAATCAGAGGAGCATCAGGGGCAGAGGCAATACCACTAGGAGTACAAGAAAAACCCGAGCCAGACCCCCAAAAGGGACCATTACAAGGGGGGAGGGATAATGTCGGGCAGAGATAATTTCGAATATTTCGCCTTGAAGGAAGCGAACAATTTCCCTGGCGAAATCTAGGGGCGTTGGCAGTGCAGTGGGTGTATGAGGCAGTGTAAGCTTTGGGATTTGCAAGGATGGCGAAAATTTTCCCCAGTGAAACTATCCCCCCCCCCCCCCTCCCTGTAGAGACCAGCACTGTGGACGTGGGGTATGCCAATAATACATGCATGTTGGCACTATGTATGCCTTAATAGCAGTAATGCTGGGAGCGTTGCTCGCTGCAGATTGCCGCACGAGATGTCCATGCCAAGAATCCACTGTTCTTTGTGGTGCACTGCAACTGTTGCCATAGGCATTGGTAGGTGTGCCACTGCCGGTCCAAGAGGAGTTCCGTTGGCACGGCATTGGGGTGCGCATGCACCCACTCAAGCGCACAGGCCCGTTGCTGGAAGCCAGGAATCGGTCGGGCAAGGAGGTGCTGTGCAGGGTACGGGTGTAGAAGTGCTGTTTTGTGGCACAATTCCCTCCCCATCGGGCGCAAGACCATGACTTTATGACTTTTTTCCAGGGGAAACGTTGCACAAAAGAATCCACAGCTCCGATGCTCCCACAACTCATCGCCAGCCTTATCGTGCAAACTTTTGTTGCGGTGCCCTGGTGGCATTGTACACAGGTGGGGAGGGGAAATGGATTCGCGTGTACGGGTGTCTGTGGGTCTGTCCCTGTGTCCAAGTACAACCCCCCCCCCCCCTCTTGAAAACAAGATGCCCAAATCATATGGGTCGGCACGTGACCACAAGGTGAAGGGTCGTCTGAGTTGTGGCTGCTGTGCTGCGAGGCAAAATGCCTTGTGGTCACAGTTGAGCTTCAAAGCGCAGTATCCCCTCCACCCCTACTGCTTCGCAATGACCGCTTTGTGCAACGACCACCCCCTGGCCAAGCGGTGCTTTTGATGACGCTACCTGTTGACCCACGGTCTTGTTCCATGACCACACCAACCACATCAACAGCGCTTTTATTAACTTTTAAACACTGAGGAATGAACACCTTGCGGCCAAATGGTGCAACGTTATTGGTTGCTGCGCAACGATGGGGAGTGGTGCAGATTGACTAATTCCGTTGAAGACTCCAATCGTCGCAGATCTTCTGTCAAGCCTGGGCAGAACAGTGCGCAGGGTTGGTCAAGAGCGCTGAAAGTCAGGAAAACAACGGTCAGACGGGGTCTCCGTGCTTAGACAATGCTGTGCTTGCGTGCGATACGGCATACAAGGGGAGGGTATGTCGCAAAGACCTGCCCATACCTCAGCCCGACCAGAAGTGTCACAATAGGGCACCATAACAGAATGTCCTCACAGCCCATCAGGTGCATTTGGAGCCGTGGCATGAAACCCTTTCCAACCTGGCAAACAGAAACCATTGTACATGCTTGCCCTTTGGGGCAGGTTTTGGAGCGGCCTTGGCTGCAGGGGGCGCAATCACTGTGTCAGGGTTTCCACTCCGCCGGGTTCCACTCCTCCCTTAGTCGCCTCTCCCCTTTATGTGCCCCTTCCCCCTCCTTGCCCAGACCGCAGTAAAACCACACCTCATGCAGTGTGGACAAACCACAATTGCATTGCTGGAGCACATGAGCAGCAAAACACAAGTATGCAGTGCTGAATGATAAATGAAACAAGACGGGGTACACCTCAAAAGGGTCCACTGACCGGCAATGAAGCTGCATCAAGCAAGCCTTAGGTTTCCAAGTGCTCTGAAAAGAAAGCCCCCATGCAATTGGTGCTGCATCCCAAATCGTTGCACATGCCACCGGCTTTGGCTCTGCAGTTGGATGCTGATTTGGGTGTAGTGCTTGGGGGCACGCTTTGGGGCAGGTTTTCGGGCAGGCTTGGGGAGAGGAGTTGAAGCACTCATCCATGAGACCCTTCCTCAAAAACAACTGGTTGCCAGACCCATCATGACCGAGACTCAGAATGTAACTGGGAATTCAAAATTGTCCCCCCCCCCCTCCTCCCCTCCCTTTGTACCCCGCTGCCCAACTGCGGAGGTTGGGCAGAGCTTCACTTAACAACTCAGCACCAGTGGACCAGGGGGGGGGGGGGGGCAGATCCACGACTGCTTGGAGTCCAGAACTGAACTGAACCCTCCGGACGTGTTGGGCCCACTCGATCAAGCACATATTCGCACCATGCGTGCCCCATGTGCGCCGGTGCAAACAGGCACTCGCACTCGTGGAAGGCGAGGTTTGATTAATCGATCAACCATCGGAAGGGGACCACCGTGCGTGATGCATTGCCTCTAACTGTTCTCAGGGCTTTGTCGAAGCGGTGTGACTGCCCCTTCCAGTGCATGCGAGGGGTTTGCTCGTGTGTGGCTGCTCTTATTCCAATGCACTGAGGTGGACTCCGCTCTGAGCGTCCGCGGGAATGCCGCGGTGTTGAGCTGTTGTATGCGCAATGCACAACCGTTTGCCGCCCCCCGGCACTGACAAACATGGACAATGACGACGAGGAAGCGCCGCTGTTCGCGAGCGACGAAAGCGAAGACGAGCAGCAGCTCTGGGACCGCAAGCCGCCGTCGGTGTTCAACGGCAGCCCCGGGGACGCGCTGGAGCGCAGAGCCAAGAGCATCTCTTCGGAGGCGATGGACCCGGAGCTCTTCCACAATGACGACGACGACGACGACGACGACGACGACGGCGGCGGCGGCGGCGGCGGCGAGGGTGTACAGTCGGGCGACGAGTCGCCGGAGCAGAACGCGCGGAGTGCCAGAGAACTGTACGATGAAGGGGTCGTGCTGACCCCGACCGATGATGCCGAGCGACGGGGCGACGGCGCCGCGACCCCGCACACGCCCGGGACCGACTACTACGTCAAGCTCAGCCAGACCCCGGACCAGCCGGACCGACTGCACGTGATCACCCACACAACGCCCCAGGCCATCCGCTCGACACTCCAGAGCCTGTCGCAGCCGGGGCCCGTGGCGGGGCGGAGCTCCATGCCTCCCCCCTTCCGCCCGCCGCGGGTGTCGGGGGCATCGAGCGGCCGCTTGTCCATCGGGTCCTCGAGCTCCGTGCAGATCATCCCGGCGCTGGGGCCCGGCGCCGCGACCGACGGCCCCGGCGACGCCGCGGTGTACGTTCTGAGCGAAGCCCGCGACGCCGACGCCGACGAGGGCCCGGGCAAACGCCGGCGCGTCAGCCGCAGCGGCGGCTGCGCGTCGCCGAGGGCCCTGTGCACCCCGCGGCCGTCCCGCGGCCTCCCCGGCCCCGCGGTGGCCACCCCGGAGCCCACCATCGCCGGTGCCCTGAGCCCGTCCCCCTGCCCCATCAGCCTCACGCAGGCCCACGATCTGATGGTGGCCGATGCCTACGGGAGCGACTACGACGACGCCGTGACGCAGCAGTGCGCGCCTCGACGCAGCGTGGGCGGCGAGCCCCCGCGGCCCCTCGCCCCCTCTACGCCCGCCGGGCCCCGCACCCCCGCGGGCCCTGAGACGCCGCACAACGCCGCGCGCTCGCAGACGCCACAGAACACTGTCCCCCGACGGTCGCTGCAGAGCACCGCCGACCCCCGTACACCACATAACTGCACAACGCCGCAGGTCCCGGTCGGCCCTGTGCTGCAGCTCATGCCCGCGTCCCCTGTAGCCGAGGGGACGCCCCCCCCCGCCCGCCTCGGGGTCCTGCATGTCCCCGACCTGTCGACGCTGTCGCAGAGTTTGGACGACGATGAAGGCCGCCCCGCGCTCAGGCCTCTGCCACGCCTCCGCAGCTCCGTCTCTCCCACCGTCGCCCTCAGTGACGCCCGGGGTGGCGCCGCGGAGGAGGCACAGCCGTTTCAGCCCGCGCACACAACCCCTCTGCAGGCGAGGTCGCTGTTGCCTGAGCACCAGCCGCGGGACCCCGAGCAGCCCTTGAAGGGTGAGGGCCGGCAGCAGCCGCATCCCCCGCAATCGTCCCTGGCCAAGATGGAGCCAGGGCTGCCTCAGGGCATGCAGTCTCCACAGCACCAGCGTTCGCAACTCCTTCCTTTGCCCCAACAGAGCCCGCAGCTGCAAGCCCTTCAGCTGCCGCAGCCGCAGCCGCAGCATCGCCACAACCATCAACACGCGCTTAAGCATGAGCAGCAACACCACCACCACCACCACCACCACCTCCACCACAGCAACAGCAGCAGCACCAGCGACCGTCGTCAAGAGCACTTCCAGCAGCAACACCAGCAAAATGGTCTGCAGCACTCATCCAGGCATGAGCCACTGCAGCACGACCACCAACACCAGCGCCAGCCCCCGCAGCAGCGACCTCAGCACCAGCTGCACCAGCTGCTGCAACCGCAACAGCCGACGCCCCAGCAGAGTAACCAACACCAGCAGCAGCCTTTGCAGCTGCAGTTTTCGCACCCACAGCCAACGCTGCATGACCACCAGCATAACGACCACGATCTCAACCACCAGCAGTACCAGCATCCACAACACCAACGCCCTCAGCAAAACTATCAACACCTGCAGCACCCGAAGCATGAGCAGCAGAACCCGCAGCAGCTCCAACAGCACCGGTATCAGCCGCACCAGCAGACGCTGTTGCCGTTGCAGGCACATTCCGCGAACCATATTCCCCATACCCAGTACCAGCATCACAATTGCCAGCAACAGGGGCCGCAGTCACAGCACCAACACCAGCACCCCCACCCCCACCACCACCAGGGGTCGCAGCATCACCAGCAGCACCAGCAGCAAGAGCAGCAGCACCGGCAGCAGCACCACCACCACCACCACCACCAGCATGACCATGAATGCCAACAGCAGCAGCAGACTTTATTGAAGCTTGACCAATCTCGCCATACTCAGCCGCCGTCCCACCATGACCACCTCCAGCAGCATCAAGAACATTGCCACCGCCAACACCCGCAAGGGCCAGAGCATCCGCATCACAATCTGCTGCTCTCCCTTTCGCCACATCACCAGCATCTGTACCAGCAGCATCAGCACCAACACCAGCACCAACACCAGCACCAGAACCAGCATCAGCACCAGCACCAGAACCAGCACCAGACCCAGCACCAGCATAAGCATCAGCACCAGCACCAGCATGCGCATCAGCACGAGCACGAGCACGAGCACCAGCACCAGCACCAGCACCAGCACCTGCAGCACCAGAACCAGCATCAGCACCAGCACCAGAACCAGCATCAGCACCAGCACCAGCATGAGCATCAGCACCCGCACCAGCACGAGCACCAGCATCTGCACCAGCACCAGCACCAGCACCAGCACCAGCACCAGCACCAGCACCAGCACCAGCACCAGCACAATCAGGTGCCCGAACCGTCACACACAGGCAGACTCCAGCAGAATTCACGTCAACTGCCCCTGCACGGAACTCCGCCCCCTCAGGAGCATGTGCACCCACCACATTCTGATTTACTTGAGGCACCCCCACTTGTTGTTGAAATCGAGTCGGACAGTGAGTCAGAACTGAGCTGTGCACCCGCCCCACCGCAGCACCCACCAGTGCCTCTCGATGGGCTACTGCATTCCGCAAATGAAGCGCAAGCGCGAGACCCTGCAGGACAACCCGAAGCCGACAGCTGGTTCATCAGTCATTGGGTGCCTAGGCCCGTGGCAGACGTGTATGTGTCCCTCAAAGTGACCCGGCTGTTCCCATGGCAAAGGGCATGTCTTGAAGATAAAGCGGCGACGGAGTGCGGTGAGAATCTGATCTACTGCGCCCCCACCAGCGGAGGGAAGACCCTTGTTGCTGAGGTGCGCCCGCGTGCACAACGTTCACTCTTCACAAATCTGGTTGTGACGTGCGGCAATACATCCGGTTCCGTCGCGAATGCAGTACAGGAGCGGTTTGTGGTAAACCTTGGTGATTTTTTGAAAAAATCACCTCGAAGGGAGGTTGTTAGATCAAGCGCAGGCGCGGGCGTCGTATACCCCCCTTTTTTGGGGTCATTCGCGTAGCATACCCCAAGGCATGATATTGGATGTCCAACCCCTTGTAAAATCATTATTTTGCCCAATAAGACCATCCCCCAATGGATTTTTTGATTCTGAGGCCTCTATCCCCTAAAACTGGAGAACACTTTTTTGAGGGGGGGGTGGGGGGGTGTGTGGTGGGGGGGGGGGGTTCAAAAGTTTTCGCTGAGAAGGGTCCAAGCAATGGGAGACACAGTTGTGTCACATCCACCCCCGGTCGAATGGTAACACACCAAGCCGCAGATTTTTTGGTCGGCGGTTCGAATCCTGGTTGGTGAACGTGCCGTATTGGCCTCACCAGGGTTCGAACCGCCGACCAAAATGTCTGCGGCCGCCTGCATTACCATTCGGCCAACTCTGAGCCCGGTTGTTCTCCCCACTCCTTGGACACGTGTCTGCCACCGACAAAAAACCCAAAGTGTGTGTTTCTGTCTGACTGACTGCTGGCCTGTCTAACTGACTGACAGCCTCTCTTCGAGGTGCACTGCCAAAGGCAATAGAATTTTTTACTAAGTTTCAAAATTTAGTAAAAAAGATTTTGTTACTAAGTTCCTCTGCGGGTGGGTTTTTTTACTCCGTAATTTACTTAGTAGAAAATTTTTTGAGTAAGTAAATTACTTCACAAAAAAATTGTGGGCCACTGCTATTTTGTCCCCTGTTCTAAAGCGTTGGGGACACCCCCCAGACGGCAGAGGTTATGTCGCCAATCTGCCCACTTGTGGGCCACTGCTGGTTTTGTCCCCCACTCCAAAGCATTGTGGACCCCAGACGGTAGGGGTTATGTAGCCAATCTGCCCACTTGTTGGCCGCTTCTGATTTTCTCCCCCGCTCTGAAGGTCGCGGACTCCACCGGACAGCAGAGGTCATGTAGCCAATCTGCCCACTACTGGGCCACTTCTGATTTTCTCCTCCGCTTTGAAGGGTTGGGGACCCCGTGGACAGGTAGCCAATCAGCCCACTTGTGGGCCACTCCTGATTTTCTCCCCCGCTTTGAAGGATTGGAGACCCTAGACGGCAGAGGTTATGTCGCTAATCTGCCCACTTGTGGGCCACTTCTGGTTTTGTCCCCCGCTCCAAAGCATTGTGGACCCCCCAGACGGCAGGGGTTATGTAGCCAATCTGCCCATTTGTGGGCAATTGCTGGTTTTGTCCCCCACTCCAAAGCATTGTGGACCCCAGACGGTAGGGGTTATGTAGCCAATCTGCCCACTTGTTGGCCGCTTCTGATTTTCTCCCCCGCTCTGAAGGTCGCGGACTCCACCGGACAGCAGAGGTCATGTAGCCAATCTGCCCACTACTGGGCCACTTCTGATTTTCTCCTCCGCTTTGAAGGGTTGGGGACCCCGTGGACAGGTAGCCAATCAGCCCACTTGTGGGCCACTCCTGATTTTCTGCCCCGCTTTGAAGGATTGGAGACCCCAGACGGCAGAGGTTATGTCGCTAATCTGCACACTTGTGGGCCACTGCTGGTTTTGTCCCCCGCTCCAAAGCATTGTGGACCCCCCAGACGGCAGGGGTTATGCAGCCAATCTGCCCATTTGTGGGCAATTGCTGGTTTTGTCCCCCACCCCAAAGCATTGTGGACCCCAGACGGTAGGGGTTATGTAGCCAATCTGCCCACTTGTTGGCCGCTTCTGGTTTTCTCCCCCGCTCTGAAGGTCACGGACTCCCGCGAACCGCCGAGGTCATGTAGCCAATCTGCCCACTACTGGGCCACTTCTGATTTTCTCCTCCGCTTTGAAGGGTTGGGGACCCCGTGGACAGGTAGCCAATCAGCCCACTTGTGGGCCACTCCTGATTTTCTCCCCCGCTTTGAAGGATTGGAGACCCCAGACGGCAAAGGTTATGTCGCCAATCTGCCCACTTGTGGGCCACTGCTGGTTTTGTCCCCCGCTTTGAAGGATTGTGGACCCCCAGACGGCAGGGGTTATGTAGCCAATCTGCCCATTTGTGGGCAATTGCTGGTTTTGTCCCCCACTCCAAAGCATTGTGGACCCCAGACGGTAGGGGTTATGTAGCCAATCTGCCCACTTGTGGGCAATTGCTGGTTTTGTCCCCCACTCCAAAGCATTGTGGACCCCAGACGGTAGGGGTTATGTAGCCAATCTGCCCACTTGTTGGCCGCTTCTGGTTTTCTCCCCCGCTCTGAAGGTCGCGGACTCCACCGGACAGCAGAGGTCATGTAGCCAATCTGCCCACTACTGGGCCACTTCTGATTTTCTCCTCCTCTTTGAAGGGTTGGGGACCCCGTGGACAGGTAGCCCACTTGTGGGCCACTCCTGATTTTCTCCCCCGCTTTGAAGGATTGGAGACCCTAGACGGCAGAGGTTATGTCGCTAATCTGCCCACTTGTGGGCCACTGCTGGTTTTGTCCCCCGCTTTGAAGGATTGTGGACCCCCCAGATGGCAGGGGTTATGTAGCCAATCTGCCCATTTGTGGGCAATTGCTGGTTTTGTCCCCCACTCCAAAGCATTGTGGACCCCAGACGGTAGGGGTTATGTAGCCAATCTGCCCACTTGTTGGCCGCTTCTGATTTTCTCCCCCGCTGTGAAGGTCGCGGACTCCACCGGACAGCAGAGGTCATGTAGCCAATCTGCCCACTACTGGGCCACTTCTGATTTTCTCCTCCGCTTTGAAGGGTTGGGGACCCCGTGAACAGGTAGCCAATCAGTTCACTTGTGGGCCACTCCTGATTTTCTCCCCCGCTTTGAAGGATTGGAGACCCTAGACGGCAGAGGTTATGTAGCTAATCTGCCCACTTGTGGGCCACTGCTGGTTTTGTCACCCGCTCCAAAGCATTGTGGACCCCCCAGACGGCAGGGGTTATGTAGCCAATCTGCCCATTTGTGGGCAATTGCTGGTTTTGTCCCCCACTCCAAAGCATTGTGGACCCCCCAGACGGTAGGGGTTATGTAGCCAATCTGCCCACTTGTTGGCCGCTTCTGATTTTCTCCCCCGCTCTGAAGGTCGCGGACTCCACCGGACAGCAGAGGTCATGTAGCCAATCTGCCCACTACTGGGCCACTTCTGATTTTCTCCTCCGCTTTGAAGGGTTGGGGACCCCGTGGACAGGTAGCCAATCAGCCCACTTGTGGGCCACTCCTGATTTTCTCCCCCGCTTTGAAGGATTGGAGACCCTAGACGGCAGAGGTTATGTTGCTAATCTGCCCACTTGTGGGCCACTTCTGGTTTTGTCCCCCGCTCCAAAGCATTGTGGACCCCCCAGACGGCAGGGGTTATGTAGCCAATCTGCCCATTTGTGGGCAATTGCTGGTTTTGTCCCCTACTCCAAAGCATTGTGGACCCCAGACGGTAGGGGTTATGTAGCCAATCTGCCCACTTGTTGGCCGCTTCTGATTTTCTCCCCCGCTCTGAAGGTCGCGGACTCCACCGGACAGCAGAGGTCATGTAGCCAATCTGCCCACTACTGGGCCACTTCTGATTTTCTCCTCCGCTTTGAAGGGTTGGGGACCCCGTGGACAGGTAGCCAATCAGCCCACTTGTGGGCCACTCCTGATTTTCTCCCCCGCTTTGAAGGATTGGAGACCCTAGACGGCAGAGGTTATGTCGCTAATCTGCCCACTTGTGGGCCACTTCTGGTTTTGTCCCCCGCTCCAAAGCATTGTGGACCCCCCAGACGGCAGGGGTTATGTAGCCAATCTGCCCATTTGTGGGCAATTGCTGGTTTTGTCCCCCACTCCAAAGCATTGTGGACCCCAGACGGTAGGGGTTATGTAGCCAATCTGCCCACTTGTTGGCCGCTTCTGATTTTCTCCCCCGCTCTGAAGGTCGCGGACTCCACCGGACAGCAGAGGTCATGTAGCCAATCTGCCCACTACTGGGCCACTTCTGATTTTCTCCTCCGCTTTGAAGGGTTGGGGACCCCGTGGACAGGTAGCCAATCAGCCCACTTGTGGGCCACTCCTGATTTTCTCCCCCGCTTTGAAGGATTGGAGACCCTAGACGGCAGAGGTTATGTCGCTAATCTGCCCACTTGTGGGCCACTTCTGGTTTTGTCCCCCGCTCCAAAGCATTGTGGACCCCCCAGACGGCAGGGGTTATGTAGCCAATCTGCCCATTTGTGGGCAATTGCTGGTTTTGTCCCCCACTCCAAAGCATTGTGGACCCCAGACGGTAGGGGTTATGTAGCCAATCTGCCCACTTGTTGGCCGCTTCTGATTTTCTCCCCCGCTCTGAAGGTCGCGGACTCCACCGGACAGCAGAGGTCATGTAGCCAATCTGCCCACTACTGGGCCACTTCTGATTTTCTCCTCCGCTTTGAAGGGTTGGGGACCCCGTGGACAGGTAGCCAATCAGCCCACTTGTGGGCCACTCCTGATTTTCTCCCCCGCTTTGAAGGATTGGAGACCCTAGACGGCAGAGGTTATGTCGCTAATCTGCCCACTTGTGGGCCACTGCTGGTTTTGTCCCCCGCTCCAAAGCATTGTGGACCCCCCAGACGGCAGGGGTTATGTAGCCAATCTGCCCATTTGTGGGCAATTGCTGGTTTTGTCCCCCACTCCAAAGCATTGTGGACCCCAGACGGTAGGGGTTATGTAGCCAATCTGCCCACTTGTTGGCCGCTTCTGATTTTCTCCCCCGCTCTGAAGGTCGCGGACTCCACCGGACAGCAGAGGTCATGTAGCCAATCTGCCCACTACTGGGCCACTTCTGATTTTCTCCTCCGCTTTGAAGGGTTGGGGACCCCGTGGACAGGTAGCCAATCAGTTCACTTGTGGGCCACTCCTGATTTTCTCCCCCGCTTTGAAGGATTGGAGACCCTAGACGGCAGAGGTTATGTCGCTAATCTGCCCACTTGTGGGCCACTTCTGGTTTTGTCCCCCGCTTTGAAGGATTGTGGACCCCCCAGACGGCAGGGGTTATGTAGCCAATCTGCCCATTTGTGGGCAATTGCTGGTTTTGTCCCCCACTCCAAAGCATTGTGGACCCTAGACGGTAGGGGTTATGTAGCCAATCTGCCCACTTGTTGGCCGCTTCTGATTTTCTCCCCCGCTGTGAAGGTTGCGGACTCCACCGGACAGCAGAGGTCATGTAGCCAATCTGCCCACTACTGGGCCACTTCTGATTTTCTCCTCCGCTTTGAAGGGTTGGGGACCCCGTGGACAGGTAGCCAATCAGCCCACTTGTGGGCCACTCCTGATTTTCTCCCCCGCTTTGAAGGATTGGAGACCCTAGACGGCAGAGGTTATGTCGCTAATCTGCCCACTTGTGGGCCACTTCTGGTTTTGTCCCCCGCTCCAAAGCATTGTGGACCCCCCAGACGGCAGGGGTTATGTAGCCAATCTGCCCATTTGTGGGCAATTGCTGGTTTTGTCCCCCACTCCAAAGCATTGTGGACCCCAGACGGTAGGGGTTATGTAGCCAATCTGCCCACTTGTTGGCCGCTTCTGATTTTCTCCCCCGCTCTGAAGGTCGCGGACTCCACCGGACAGCAGAGGTCATGTAGCCAATCTGCCCACTACTGGGCCACTTCTGATTTTCTCCTCCGCTTTGAAGGGTTGGGGACCCCGTGGACAGGTAGCCAATCAGCCCACTTGTGGGCCACTCCTGATTTTCTCCCCCGCTTTGAAGGATTGGAGACCCTAGACGGCAGAGGTTATGTCGCTAATCTGCCCACTTGTGGGCCACTTCTGGTTTTGTCCCCCGCTCCAAAGCATTGTGGACCCCCCAGACGGCAGGGGTTATGTAGCCAATCTGCCCATTTGTGGGCAATTGCTGGTTTTGTCCCCCACTCCAAAGCATTGTGGACCCCAGACGGTAGGGGTTATGTAGCCAATCTGCCCACTTGTTGGCCGCTTCTGATTTTCTCCCCCGCTCTGAAGGTCGCGGACTCCACCGGACAGCAGAGGTCATGTAGCCAATCTGCCCACTACTGGGCCACTTCTGATTTTCTCCTCCGCTTTGAAGGGTTGGGGACCCCGTGGACAGGTAGCCAATCAGCCCACTTGTGGGCCACTCCTGATTTTCTCCCCCGCTTTGAAGGATTGGAGACCCTAGACGGCAGAGGTTATGTCGCTAATCTGCCCACTTGTGGGCCACTTCTGGTTTGGTCCCCCGCTTTGAAGGATTGTGGACCCCCCAGACGGCAGGGGTTATGTAGCCAATCTGCCCATTTGTGGGCAATTGCTGGTTTTGTCCCCCACTCCAAAGCATTGTGGACCCCAGACGGTAGGGGTTATGTAGCCAATCTGCCCACTTGTTGGCCGCTTCTGATTTTCTCCCCCGCTCTGAAGGTCGCGGACTCCACCGGACAGCAGAGGTCATGTAGCCAATCTGCCCACTACTGGGCCACTTCTGATTTTCTCCTCCGCTTTGAAGGGTTGGGGACCCCGTGGACAGGTAGCCAATCAGCCCACTTGTGGGCCACTCCTGATTTTCTCCCCCGCTTTGAAGGATTGGAGACCCTAGACGGCAGAGGTTATGTCGCTAATCTGCCCACTTGTGGGCCACTGCTGGTTTTGTCCCCCGCTCCAAAGCATTGTGGACCCCCCAGACGGCAGGGGTTATGTAGCCAATCTGCCCATTTGTGGGCAATTGCTGGTTTTGTCCCCCACTCCAAAGCATTGTGGACCCCAGACGGTAGGGGTTATGTAGCCAATCTGCCCACTTGTTGGCCGCTTCTGATTTTCTCCCCCGCTCTGAAGGTCGCGGACTCCACCGGACAGCAGAGGTCATGTAGCCAATCTGCCCACTACTGGGCCACTTCTGATTTTCTCCTCCGCTTTGAAGGGTTGGGGACCCCGTGGACAGGTAGCCAATCAGTTCACTTGTGGGCCACTCCTGATTTTCTCCCCCGCTTTGAAGGATTGGAGACCCTAGACGGCAGAGGTTATGTCGCTAATCTGCCCACTTGTGGGCCACTTCTGGTTTTGTCCCCCGCTTTGAAGGATTGTGGACCCCCCAGACGGCAGGGGTTATGTAGCCAATCTGCCCATTTGTGGGCAATTGCTGGTTTTGTCCCCCACTCCAAAGCATTGTGGACCCTAGACGGTAGGGGTTATGTAGCCAATCTGCCCACTTGTTGGCCGCTTCTGATTTTCTCCCCCGCTGTGAAGGTTGCGGACTCCACCGGACAGCAGAGGTCATGTAGCCAATCTGCCCACTACTGGGCCACTTCTGATTTTCTCCTCCGCTTTGAAGGGTTGGGGACCCCGTGGACAGGTAGCCAATCAGCCCACTTGTGGGCCACTCCTGATTTTCTCCCCCGCTTTGAAGGATTGGAGACCCTAGACGGCAGAGGTTATGTCGCTAATCTGCCCACTTGTGGGCCACTGCTGGTTTTGTCCCCCGCTCCAAAGCATTGTGGACCCCCCAGACGGCAGGGGTTATGTAGCCAATCTGCCCATTTGTGGGCAATTGCTGGTTTTGTCCCCCACTCCAAAGCATTGTGGACCCCAGACGGTAGGGGTTATGTAGCCAATCTGCCCACTTGTTGGCCGCTTCTGGTTTTCTCCCCCGCTCTGAAGGTTGCGGACTCCACCGGACAGCAGAGGTCATGTAGCCAATCTGCCCACTACTGGGCCACTTCTGATTTTCTCCTCCGCTTTGAAGGGTTGGGGACCCCGTGGACAGGTAGCCAATCAGCCCACTTGTCGGCCACTCCTGATTTTCTCCCCCGCTTTGAAGGATTGGAGACCCTAGACGGCAGAGGTTATGTCGCTAATCTGCCTACTTGTGGGCCACTGCTGGTTTTGTCCCCCGCTCCAAAGCATTGTGGACCCCCAGACGGCAGGGGTTATGTAGCCAATCTGCCCATTTGTGGGCAATTGCTGGTTTTGTCCCCCACTCCAAAGCATTGTGGACCCCAGACGGTAGGGGTTATGTAGCCAATCTGCCCACTTGTTGGCCGCTTCTGATTTTCTCCCCCGCTCTGAAGGTCGCGGACTCCACCGGACAGCAGAGGTCATGTAGCCAATCTGCCCACTACTGGGCCACTTCTGATTTTCTCCTCCGCTTTGAAGGGTTGGGGACCCCGTGGACAGGTAGCCAATCAGCCCACTTGTGGGCCACTCTTGATTTTCTGCCCCGCTTTGAAGGATTGGAGACCCTAGACGGCAGAGGTTATGTTGCTAATCTGCCCACTTGTGGGCCACTTCTGGTTTTGTCCCCCGCTTTGAAGGATTGTGGACCCCCCAGACGGCAGGGGTTATGTAGCCAATCTGCCCACTTGTGGGCCACTACTAGTTTTGTCCCCCGCTCCAAAGCATTGTGGACCCCCCAGACGGCAGGGGTTATGTAGCCAATCTGCCCATTTGTGGGCAATTGCTGGTTTTGTCCCCCACTCCAAAGCATTGTGGACCCCAGACGGTAGGGGTTATGTAGCCAATCTGCCCACTTGTTGGCCGCTTCTGATTTTCTCCCCCGCTCTGAAGGTCGCGGACTCCACCGGACAGCAGAGGTCATGTAGCCAATCAGCCCACTTGTGGGCCACTTCTGATTTTCTCCTCCGCTTTGAAGGATTGGAGACCCTAGACGGCAGGGGTTAGGTCGCTAATCTGCCCACTTGTGGGCCACTGCTGGTTTTGTCACCCGCTCCAAAGCATTGTGGACCCCCCAGACGGCAGGGGTTATGTAGCCAATCTGCCCATTTGCGGGCAATTGCTGGTTTTGTCCCCCACTCCAAAGCATTGTGGACCCCAGACGGTAGGGGTTATGTAGCCAATCTGCCCACTTGTCGGCCACTGCTGGTTTTCTCTTCCGCTTTGAAGGGTTGGAGACCCCGGACGGCAGAGGTTATGTCCCCAATCTGCCCATTTGTGGGCCATTGCTGATTTTGTCCCCCACTCCAAAGCATTGCGGACCCCCCAGGCGGCACGGGTTATGTAGCCAGGCCGCTTCTGATTTTCTCCCCCGCTCTGAAGGTTGCGGACTCCACCGGACAGCAGAGGTCATGTAGCCAATCTGCCCACTACTGGGCCACTTCTGATTTTCTCCTCCGCTTTGAAGGGTTGGGGACCCCGTGGACAGGTAGCCAATCAGCCCACTTGTGGGCCACTTCTGATTTTCTCCCCCGCTTTGAAGGATTGGAGACCCCCCAGACGGCAGGGGTTATGTCGCCAATCCGCCCATTTGTGGGCCATTGCTGATTTTCTCCTCCGCTTTGAAGGGTTGGGGACCCCGTGGACAGGTAGCCAATCAGCCCACTTGTGGGCCACTCCTGATTTTCTCCCCCGCTTTGAAGGATTGGAGACCCCAGACGGCAGAGGTTATGTCGCCAATCTGCCCACTTGTGGGCCATTGCTGATTTTGTCCCCCACTCCAAAGCATTGTGGACCCCCCAGACGGCAGGGGTTATGTAGCCAGGCCGCTTCTGGTTTTCTCCCCCGCTCTGAAGGTCGCGGACTCCACCGGACAGCAGAGGTCATGTAGCCAATCTGCCCACTACTGGGCCACTTCTGATTTTCTCCTCCGCTTTGAAGGGTTGGGGACCCCGTGAACAGGTAGCCAATCAGCCCACTTGTGGGCCACTCCTGATTTTCCCCCCCGCTTTGAAGCATTCTCTTGCCCTTCGTGTTTGTAACAGTGTCCTTTACGGAAGCTCTTCAAATGGCAACGAAGCATGCACGCAGAATTAGGCTCTAATGAAACTGTGGGCACAGATGATACCCTTGGAAAACGCATGCAAGTGTACTATTGCTTGACTGTTTTAGAATCTCTACCCTTGAGCCGATGACGGAGTTTGCTCATTATTCATGGGTAAAGGGTCGCAAACAGATGCTGAGGTGCGGTGCTTGTGGGGGGGGGGGGGGGGGCAATCGAATTGCAATACATCTTGCTTCGTTGGAGTGGAGTGCCTAGCTAGAAGGTTCAAGGATATGGATGAGGTAAAAGGGTGCTACAAAAATGGGCGAAGGAGGTGCAGGCTGAAACCATCTTGCACCCAACTCCCTCTGTGAATGTGGGTAGAAGCAGTGCCTTTGTAGCTTGTTGTGCCGAGGTATCGGGTACCCCAATGCACCCCGTCCCACCCAGTTCCATTCCGCCCGGAATTATTGACACGACATTGTGTAGTGATCACCCAACTTCTGCTGTGAATGTGGGTGGAAGCTGCGCCTCTGTAGCTTCCTATGCTGAGGTGTCCAGTACCCTCTGGACCCCGTCCCCGCCATTCCCATTCCATTTGGAATGGTTTTTGCGGCACCTTGTAGTAATCACCCAACATCTCATACCGGGTGTCCTAGTGCAGAAGAAATCTTGGCAAATGTGTGGAAAGCACTCCATGATAGCCATGGCTCATTTTGCCCATCCTTGTGTGAGGTCCAGGCACTGCTTGGTGACGATGGGGGCGGCCACTACATGTCACGATTCCAAGTTCGCCGCCGCAACGATATGAATTCAAGGCACGCCATTTCAGGGACCTCACCACCGAGAGCCACGCCACAGACCGCGCTAGACCGTGCTGAGATTGTGGTGTATTCCTGGTGGGTAGCCCAGACCGCTCTCAGTGCGGATTGGGACACAATGGGTGTGGCATTGGGTTGTCTGTGATTGGTTGTGGAATGCCTCATGTGCAAGTCTACAACTTAGGTAGTAGTTGGTTGAATCATGGACACACCGCACTTTGGAAGCGGCATCCATTGATATGTCTTTTGCACCACCCTTGATTGTGGCGCACATATATAATTTGGGCAATTTCCATTGGGGGCTCCGCTTGTTGTTGATTGCCCCAACTCATGAATACCTCTGTCTTAAGTTTGACCCCTTTTTGACGTGCCACACATTATTGGGGCCAACAAGGAGGAGTAGGCTGTTGTGGATTTGATTGCTGGGCGAGAAGGCATTCAACCACAATAGCGGAAGAAGTGGGCAAAGTTTTTGGATGCTCTTAGTGCCCTTGCATTTGCAACTGCAACCGTGCATTCCACCTTCATCTGGCAGATTGATGGTGTTGGTTGCCATCTGGCATGTTTGTTGACATTGCATTGTGCCTTGTCTTGACGCGTTGTCAAGGGCATATTGCAAGTGCTACATGATAGATTGTGGTCGTTGCGTGAAATCGCGCAAGCTACTTTGTACTACAATCGTTGCAAGTCGGCATCCACACCCAGCACCGCAACCATGCATTGGGAGGTGGCTCGAATGTACACCAAACCCAAATCTGTGAACCCTGCTAACACATGCTTTTTTTGTGATGGCACACCTCACATAGCGTGCACGAGTGTAAGGTTGCTCATTGTACTTTGCATGCGTTTATCTTGTGTCAACTGGTGACATGTGTAGGATTGCGCCAATTCTTGGCGACCAACCTTGTTGTTGCTGCTGATGCTTTTGTTGTTGTTGTTGCTGCGGATGTAAACACCCGTCTGGGTGTGTGGATCTATCGCTAGTGGTATGCAGTGCCTCCTCAATACCCCCAAAATGCTGATGGTCGGCTGAGAAATGGCTAAGAATTTTGCAAGGGGAATTGAAAAAAAAACTATCTTTGGGATGTGCACAATGAATCCCACAGAGGCAGGCAAACCGAGCCATACAGATACGAAGGCGGACTTGATCTTCAAGCGTGTTTTTTGTAACTACTTGTAAGTATTTGGCACTGATGTTGGTTGTGGCTGTGCCGGGTTATCTTTTTTACTACACCCGGTTTTGTTCCCTGTGCCGCTGCACTGATGTTGGCCATGGCCCTGTCATGACTCTTTTCTTGAGCCTGATTTTGTTTCTAGTGCCCAATCCCAATTATATTATGCTACATTGGCCGAGTGCCAACTAATTGGTGCGCATGATGGTTTGGCCCGGGTGGGGCACCACTAATACAAGTGGCCGGGGATCGACCTGGGGGCTTTGTGCCCTCAAACAAAAGTCCACCAACCATCAAGTGTTGAGCGTCTGAATAAAATTGGGGGTGGGGTTTGGTGAAATTTGAGAAAAGTTGATATTTTTAGCAAGTAAAAATAATTTTTCCCTTAAAAATAATACATAAATGATAAAACTATACTTTATACTATAAACTATACTATGCTTTACTACGTTTTACCACATTTTACTAAGTTTTACCTTGTTTGGTGCCAAGCCTTACCAAATACCCGCGTGTGCCAAAAAATGTTCAGAAAAATAAGGACATGCCCACTTCGCACTGCGTTATAATGTGAGAAAAAAAGTATGATGGCACATGGGTGGCACAAGAGACCCAGAAATCCTCAAAAGAAAACAAAGGGGGTTACACAACAAATCTTCACATGTCTTTCCCCCCCTTGGAAATTCTACCCCACACAATTTGGTCCTCCCCTGGGAGAGAAACTGAGCCAAAGGAAATATCTTCAAACAAAAAACTAAGAAACTGAGACAAAAGCCTTTACAATCCCGAGGGAGGGCTTTGTGATACAAGGAGCGGGCCCGGCTGCGCGTGACAAGAATTGTTTTCCTCTGAGCTTTCAACCAAAATTACTTAGTGTTGTCATCAGTTTTGCCAAATTCTACTCGGTTTTACTGGACCGCCTGCTCATTCTTAACCCCTGCTTGTGAGAGCAACACTAAAGTTCCAAAATTTGACGGAACCAACACCTATGGTTGCTCTGACACGGGAGTTGTTCGCGCGCGCCGCAGGAAGACACAAGAAAGTGGGTGGGCCTATTAAAACCCACCCCATGAGCCAAGCTCTTTGCTATGCATTCCTCCCCTTGGGCACTCTTGCCCACCCCCTCCGAAGGTGCTGATGATCCGCCGGATGCTGCAGTACCGCAACAAAAAATGCATCTTCGTGCTGCCGTTCATCAGCATCGTGGAGGAAAAGGTGGCGTACTTGGAGAAGGTCTGCGCGCCGGTTGATCTGAGGGTCCGGGGCCATGCGGGGACGAGGGGCGGGCGGGACCTGCGGGAGGACATTGCGGTGTGCACCATCGAGAAGGCCAACGGGATCATCAACAACTTAGTGGAGGCGGGGCGGTTGGAGGAGTTGGGGATGGTCATCGTCGATGAGATCCACTCGGTCGATGACAGTTCCCGGGGGTACATCCTCGAGCTGCTGCTGACGAAGCTGATCTACACGAACCCCGGCAACATCCAGATCATCGGCATGAGCGCCACGCTCCCGAATGCCTACATCTTGGCCAAGTGGCTCAACGAGGCGTCCTTCTTTGTGACCAACTTCCGGCCGGTGCCGCTGACGGAGCACTTCAAAGTGGGAGACACGGTGTACAACAGCGAGAAGGAGGTCGTGCGGATTATGAAGAGCACCCCCGATGACCCGGACGGCGTCGTGACGCTGTGCGACGAGGTGATCGACGGCGGGTTCTCGGTGCTGGTGTTCGGCAGCTCGAAGCGGCAGTGCGAGACGACCGCGACGTACCTGGCCAAGCAGGTGCGCTCGAGGACGGACGAGGAGACGGTCGCGGCCCGGCAGCAGATGATGCAGCAGCTGAAGGGCAGCCCGGCGGGGGTCGACCCGGTGCTGGAGGAGACGGTGCCGAAGGGCGTCGCGTATCATCACGCGGGGCTGACGATGGAGGAGCGCGAGGTGGTGGAGCGCGGGTTCCGCACCGGGAGCATCCAGGTGCTGACCTGCACCACGACGTTGGCGGCAGGGGTGAACCTCCCGGCCAAACGGGTCATCTTCCGGTCGCCCCGAATTGCGAACGAGTACCTCAGCATCATCTCGTACAAACAGGTCATACCGGGCTGAGGGGCTGTAGAGGGTGGGGTCTGGGGATCGGGGCAGTGGGGCAGGCCTCAGAAATACCCGTTTCCGGGACGTTACTGTGCATTTATCCGAAATGGGAAAAATAGGGAAATGTGTGGGAAATTTTGGATGCTCGATGGAAAAATGGGGAATTTTGGGGCTAAAAAGGCCAAAAAACATGGTTTTGATTAGCAGCAAGGCTATGGGGGGGTGCATTGGCGAAAGCTCCTAAGGAAAAATGGGGGGAAATGTGGGAAAATGGGGGAAAATGGGGAAACCAAACCAGTCCACCCTAGCCCCACAATTTTTGTTATTTGCCCCCACCTCCCCCCATAAGACCCCATTTCCCCCTTTTCCTCCCATTTCCCCCTCATTTCCCCCCATTTCCCCCCATTTTTCCTGGTGCTGGGTACATTATGGGTACGTTGCTGGGTATATTACCACCCACCTCGTCCGGGTATTTCTGAGGCCTGGTGGGGCGCTACAGAATAAGGCGTCGTTGACAGAGGGGCGATTAAACCGAAGAAAGTCTGCATCGCTACCGACGGGAACGGCAGCGGTAGATATGGTGGAAGCGGGGCCTACACCAGCCGTGAAAATAGTTCGCCATCGACGACAAGGACCTTCAGTCCTTGGACCGCAACCTACGGGCACTGACGTCACGACTGACGTACATTCTGTGCAAACTCCCACGTGCACCGAAAGAAGCTGCGGCGGCTCGGATCCCGAGAGGATCTTCTTTTCCGCGTTTGCAACGGTCACATCTCAGTGCCTGCTGCACGCGCCCCTTCCAACTGGGCACACCTCTAGCACTCAATGCGCCGGACAGAAAGCCCACTGCGGTGAAAGCATGGCAATCCGAGTGGCTGGAAATTGCGCATCCCGTTGCATTCTGCCTGGCCCCATCTGTGGCCGTGTCTCAGCCTACAGCTGGTGGTTCCGGGATGGGCCTTCCGATGTCTCTTGCCCACCGACTGTTTACCTCGCCCTCCCTCACGGTGGTCGTTTCATCATTTGTGCAGCATGCTCCATCCATGTCCCTGTTCCTCTCCATCGCTCTGTGCCCCTCCTCGTCCGACGACCACTCCTCATCGCTGTCTGATCGAAGGGAAGTGAACCCCCTCGCATCACAATTAGAAGTCGCCGTTGTTCAGCGCGCACACGCCCTAACCGCTTTGTCACAGGCGGCGGGGCGCGCCGGGCGGCACGGGATCGACAATTCAGGTGAGTCTTTCCTGCTGGCGAAGCCGGCAGACGCCGGCGCGGTGGCCACTCTGATGCAGGCCAAGATGCCGATGATCACCAGTTGCCTGACGCCGGAACGGCGCGGGATGACGCGGGCCCTGCTGGAGGCGGTGGCCAGCGGCGTGGTCAGCACCGTGTACGACATCCAGCGGTACATCTGCTGCACGTTCTACGCGGCGCAGAGCGAGTACAACGCCGTGCACAAGGCCACAAAGGACGCCCTGGGGTTCCTGGAGGAGCACGACTTCGTGCAGTGGAACAGCAGCAAGGCCGTGTTCACCGCCACGAAACTCGGGGTGGCGACGTTCAGCTCCGCGCTGAGCCCGGATGAGGGGCTGGTGGTGAAGGACGAGATCGACAGAGCGCGCGACAGCTTCAACCTCAACAACGAGCTCCATTTGGTCTACCACTTGACGCCAGTGTTCCATGGCATCGAGCCCGAGTGGAAGTCGTTCTACTGGCTCTGGTCCAAACTCTCCAAGAATATGGCGGACGTGGCCCGGACTTTGGAGATAGAGGAGCGGTACCTCTTCACCGCGTCCACCAAACCGCCCGCGAGGCAGAGCCGCGACCGGAAGGCCATGCGCCACCGCCGCTTCTTCGTCGCGCTCATGCTCTATGACCTGATCCACGAGTATACGCTGTACGACGTGGCACAGAAGTACGGCGTGTCGAGGGGCGAGCTGCAGAAGCTGCAGGTGCTGGGGGCCTGTGAAGTTCGGTATTTGTTGGTGAATTGTCACAGAGCAGTGGTTTTTTTTTTTTTGTGAAGAACGGCCCGAGGGACCCGTTGTGCTGTGGCATGGGCAGTGGCAGCACTTTGGGGCATAGTGGTGAGATATGTCTGCCTCACTCGACCCCGCGGCAGACCAGCACATCCAATATTTTTTGAGGGTGCTCCCCAAAAAAACGGTTGATCAAAGGTGTCATGTAAGCGCTTTTTCCTCGACCACCAAATTGTTGTGATTTGTATGTGTGTGTGTGTGTGTGTGTGTGTGCGTGCGCACGCGTATGTGTGTGTGTGTGTGTGTGCGCGCGCGTGCCGCATTTACCTCCCGCACGCTCTTTACCAGACCGAAAGACGTCTCGAACGGCTCTGCTGTTCCTGAGGAGTTATCTCCAACCGCTTTTCTGGCTTTGCTCTTGTTTCGTGGTTCTCAATGTGTGTGTGTGTGTGTGTGTCCGTGTGTGTGTAGGTGTTAGTTCTACCCGGTATGTACGACACCAGAACTGCCATTCAAACGTTGTCTGACTATGTTGACAACAAGGCCACCCACTGCCGGTAGGGCAAGGGTTTACTGCTCTGTACTTCGCGAGTTACACCGTCCATGCTCCAATTGTCACCGGAAGGCGCCCAGTCGCGCAGTGTTTGTTGTTTGTGGCCTGACGAGGCTAATCCGAACTCATGCACCCGCTTTGTTGCTCTGTTTGTGTCCGCTTTGTGCGCGCACGCACGTGTGTGTGCAGGTCCGTTTCCTATCGCATGGTCTTTCAAGGGAGGAGGTATAGTGCCGTATGGAGGGGCTTATTGCGCATTATGGGCAGGCAGCCGCACTGTGGAGAGGGCGCGCGGCATGAGGCTCATTGCCGGACGAGTTCTTGTTCTGTTCGATAAAGCAACACAATGATTGGCGCCAAACCAGTGGCCGATGGGCGAGGGGGACTGCCTTGGGTCCTGCTGGGCCCTGCTATGGAGGCGCTGTGTCGCAGGGGTGTGGGGGTCGGGTCTGTGTCGTTAGACAGCAATCAGTCTGAAGGTCCACAGCGTCATGAGTTGCAATGTTTCTGCACAGGCACCCAGGGCATGGGCGGCGGAGTGGCCGCTTGTTGTGTCTTTCTGAGCAATGCCATGAACCCCCCCCCCCCGTTTCCGTCGATGCAGACTGGCGCTGCTTCTGCTGCATCTCACTGCCCCATTTCGAACTCATGCGCAGGATCTGAGTGGCACTTTCTCTGGGATGGTGGCTGTTTTCTGCGACCGTCTGAATTGGTGGGGCTTCGAGTCTTTGATCCAGAAGCTGCAGGAGAGGCTGAGCCACGGTGTGGAGGCGGATATCGTGCCGCTGGTGCAGATCCCGCACGTCAAGCCGCATCGGGCGCGCGCGCTGTACACTGCCGGGTATCGCACGCCGCTCGCGGTTGCCGCGGCGAGCCCGGAAGCCATAGAAAAGATCATTGGCACCACGCTGCCGTACCGCAGCAAGAAGGCGCAGCAGCACGCGCAAAACTGGTGCCCCAACGACAACGACACGCGGTTGGCGCGGCTGGTCATCAAAGGGGCGAAGGCGCTACTGGCCCAACAGGCACTGGATATGAAGATGGATTTCGAGGAGGTGTCCTCAGCACTGCAGCCGCCCCAGAGCCTGCGCCCTGGCGCCACCGTAGGTGTGTTGGTGTATCCGGTGCTCAGAAGTGCCAGAGCAGCAGGATGCAGACAAAAACGCACATTACCCCGGTCAGATCCACACGTACCCACACAATGCCCGGGTACACACACTGACATGCAGTGCTCAGACATTCCCTGTTGGGCCGAGCTGGTCTCTGGTGGGGGCTCTGGTTGTGCCAGAGCCCACATTTGTTCTGGAAATGCACTGCCGGCAGTGTCTTTTGAATTTCAAGTGCGCGTGGGTCGCTGGGGCTGTCTTTGTGCGTGCTCGCCCGGTTTGCCGCGGTCGGTGCGTCAGTGGGCCTCGGTGTTCGTTCGCGGTTGGCCTCTGTTGGTGTTGTTTCGCGTGCGTTGGTGGTGGTGGGTCCGTGCTGGCGTTGCGTCGCTTGTGGTAGCGGTGGCTCGCCTTCTGCTTGGTTTTGCTGATGTCAAAAATGCGTTGGGGGTGGGGCTGGGGCCCCGTCCGGGGGCTGAACTGACTGGGACCATTGCATCCGCCCCTCTTTGGGGTTGAAAACGGCCACATCAAGTTTCACTGATGACACAACGCGGCCGTCCCCCCCCTCCCCCCTTTGCGCAAACAACGGGAACGGCACCGAAAGTTGCGGAAACACCACCCGCACCAACACAAAGTTCGTTGGTGTTGCATCCTTCTGCCTGTGGAAACGGAGGGGTTTCTGAAGGTGAAGGGCTCGGGAGGTGGGGCCAGTGGCCACACCCGGCCCCCCATCATCGTCGGTATTGTGGGTGCGACAAGGCACAAAAGCTGTTTCGGGTGCTTGCGAACTGAGCCACTGTGACCATGGGCCCAAACGTGGTGCACAGGGTTCACTGAACAAAGCCCCCCCCCCCCCCCCTCACCACCGCAAGTCTGGGGGCCTTGTTTCCAAGCCCCGGGCATACATCACGAAATGGTGAACACGATTTGTTTGCTCTGCTATTTGTGGGACACAACTTTTGGGTCCAAGACCGCCCCCCTTTCTAATGGGAGGGGGGGTTAGATAGGGTAGAATTTCTGTGTCACAAATTCTATGCGAAATTTTTGTGCGCAATTTGTTCAGTGTTTTGAAGGATTTGCACGGGTATACGTAAGGCTGCATCTTTGCTCATTTGTACCATGTCAGAGGATTTGGTTAATGATAATTAGTTTTCCATGGAAGTTGCAGAAGCCCTGAAGTTGTCAATTCCTCATTTCTTTGTAGTGTTCCTGTGGCATTCAATGGGGTGCAGACAAGCGTGCTGGTTGATGCACCAGGACTAGGAAATAACAGCAACCGTCCACTGTTTCTCATGAGCAATTTTTGCCAACTCGTGCGTAATTTGTTCGCTCGTTTTTAAGAAATGGCATGGGTTTTGTCGCACCAGAATCCGTAGATTCAGATTTTTCCCGACACGGATTACCCCCACCCCCCCTTTCTGCTATTCCCCCGGGTGGTACGGGACTCAGGCAGACCGGAATGCGAGCCCTCAAGTTGCCCCGCGTCGGTGGTGCACGATCTGCGCGTCCGTACACCGGCACGCAGGCGCCGCTGCGCAGCAGCCTGACACGGGAGGGCCCAGTTCTGCCGCACACGCCAGCCATCAAGTGACGGTGCCTCTCCCGAAGGCCGCCCTGACCTCCGCAGCGGAGCCGGCGTCTGGCGTTGCCCCCGGCGCCCCGGGCCTTCCGCACTCCGTCTCCACTGCCGGCCCAGTGTCGGGGACCGTCCCCGGGGCGCCCGCGGCGGGTGCACGGCCTCCGCATCTTGAGTTGGCCCCGCACCGGCTCCCCTTCACCATCAAGTACCTCCTGCACTCCGCCCCCGCACACGAGGTCGCGGCCTTCGTGGCGGCGTGGCAGGCCAGTACCCGCTTTGGCTACCACTTGCTCATGCGACATGGCCCCAGCGCGACCCCCGTCTGCCTCGGCGTCAGCGTGGCCTTTTCGTCGGAGGAGGCGTTTTTCTTCGCCGTTGCGGGCGATGCCGCAATGGGCGACGCTGGGGGGGGCCAACGGCTTGCGGTGCTCAAGGGCATCATGGAAGACGGCGCCAGCGACAAGATTTGTTTCGACACCCGTACACAGGTGAAGCAGTGACTCCTTCTTGTCGCCCTCGCCAATGGTACTTGTTTCCGCAGGGGGACTGTGGAATTCAATCGCGGTGCCGGCGGCGGCAGGGGGGCAGCGTGTTCCACTAAGGCTGGTTGGGTAACATGTGGTGCAAGTGGTGTCCGGTGCCACATCTTTTGTGTGACCTGCTTGGGTAGATCGAGGTCACTGTGTGTGGCACCACCATCGGGACCCAGTGGCGAGCTCTCCATCTGGGATGATGCCACACTGAGGCTGTATCAGCGTGAAGCTTGGTGGGTTTGGCCTCCTAGACCGCCAAACGTTTGTAGTATTTTGTAAGTTGTGTTGTGTCCTGTCGTATCCTGTCGTATCGTGTCGTGGTGTGGCGTGGCGTGGCGTATCGTATTGTATTGTGTCATGTCGTGTCGTGTCGTGTTGCGTTGCGTTGTTGTGTTGTGTTGTGTTGTGTTGTTTTGCGTTGTGTTGTGTTGTGTTGTGTTGCGTTGTTGTGTTGTGTTGTGTTGTGCTGTGTTGTGTTGTGTTGTGTTGTGTTGTGTTGTGTTGTGTTGTGTTGTGTTGTGTTGTGTTGCGTTGCGTTGCGTTGCGTCGTGTTGTGTTGTGTTGTGTTGTGTTGGTATTGGCTGGGCGGTGTATATTCCGGGGGGGTGTTTCCCCAGGGAGTATGGCAGTCACCTCACGTGTGGCGGCATGACTACATATTTGTCATGCCCTCATGAGGACCACGCACACCCACCGCCGACCTCATACCTTGCTTTGGCTCCTTTTGGTAGCCGCGGGGTCGCTTGCGCGCTCTTATTCTTTAGGTTTTGCTGGGGTTCTGATTGATTTTTTTTGGGGGGGGGGGGGGCGCTTGTGCTTCCCATGGGATGATAGGGCAAGAGGGCGAAGGGCGGCAGGAGTGTATTTGGTGTTGATTCGAGTATTTGATTCGAGACTTAATAGACTGAGTCTTTGTCTCATTCGCGAGCAGGGTCTTGGCTTTCATCTTCTCATTCTTCAATCCTCTTACATGGGCCGTTTGGGCCTTCCGTTGAACTGTGTGGGCTTGTCTCATTCTTTGATTTGTGCAGTGATGTGCGGTGCAGAGCTGTGCAGTGCGGTGTGGTGCTGTGCGGCTTGGTGCGGGGTTGTGTGGCCTGATGCGGTGCTGTGCAGTGTTGTGCTATGTAGGGCAATGCGATGCGGCTTAGTATGATGTGAGTGTCTCTCTCTCTCTCTCTCTCTCTCTCTCTCTTTCTTCCTTTTTTGGGGGGGGAGGGAGGGAGATGGATAGTTTCCCTTGTGGGATACTTTTTCTTTTCCTTTTAGTCTCTGCTATATCTTGATTTTGGTATATAGGGTGATAGGGTATGATCAGGAGGCATGAAGGCGGAGGGCAGCACAAAAGCATTCAGCATTCATTCGAGCATTCCATCTAAGTCCCAATAGTCAGACTCATTCTCGGATTCCTGAGCAGGGTCCTGAGAGGATTCACCCGCAGATGAGGAGATATGGTCCTAGTCGAGTGCGGGAGGTTCACAATCATGTACTGGATCACGTGGAGCACAAGGCCACTCATCCTGCAGCAGGACTGGTGTGAGTTTGCATGCGGCAGTGAGTACCAGTTCTGTGTCGAAGCAGACGTGCAGTTATTCGGATACTCTAAATGATATTGTCCGTAACCGAGTGAGGCTTGCAGCGGGTGAGACTGGTGATATGTATATTGTGCCTGATTCGGGGTTAGAGGTGGGGCATTTTGCTTTAGCTTGAAACGAGAGAGGGGTGGTGGCCGAGGGAAAAAGGTTCAGTGGGACCGGGCTGGTGTCGCCCATCGGTTAGCTGTTCCGACGCCCAACAAAGTTGAATGCCGCAGCAATTGCATAGTACTTCCATCCTGTCTTGTGCATTGGCCGTCCTTGCGGGTTCGGTTCGGCAATTAGATGCTCTCTGCGGATAGCAGATGGCCATGTTCTCATGGTGCCTAGGCAATTCAGGTACTCTGAGGAGATGACTATGGTATCCTCCGTGGTTAGTGGGCTTCCTTTAGAGCGAAGGATTACCGACCAGGTGATGCATACGCTAAGGGGGGACCAGTGATTGAGGGATTCAAGCAAGAAGTCCGGGATAGTCCCCATGCATGCTTTTCTTCTTCCTTGGTGGTAGAGAACGCGGCAGGGGAGTGCCACTCGATTGAGTATCGTTGAATGGCCAGATGATTGGCTATGTTGGTGAACGACCACAGACAAGGAGTGGAAGCATGATGCAAGCAGATTGCACGTGGACGCCCCATCCGGTTGCCAGGGTACGACAAAATCGGCATGAGAATTCGTCTTTTTTTCCTTCGTGAAAGTGAGGGATGGTGCGTACCTAGTACGCTGCTATGAGTCCGGCATTGGTGTATTTTTCTTCTGTGATCCCTCTACGCCAGACTACGTTGCATTTGGGGTCACCTGGGTAGCTGCGAGCTGCCAACGTGCTGTTGTATTGCGCATCCAAGGCACGTACAATGTCGGCAGAAAGTATTCCTTGATGCAAGCATAGGAACGTGTCGTCAAGGGCTTCGGGCATGGGTACTTGTGCTTTCGCTGCGTGCGGTAGGGCGGACTTTGCTGTGTCATCGGTTTCCTTCTACCATAACGCCACTCGTGTTGCTTTTGGTGTTGTGATGTGCCGGGATGTAGAATTCTGTTATGCAATATGTGCATAGGAATTCCGCGTGCGACACTGTGTCGCGATACGCGTCTACCCAGACACATTTGGATGGTTTTCCTCCACCATGCATGGCCGCCAGGTTGTCCGATATGGCACCTGTGATTCGGTTGAGATCGATTCCGAAGTGGTGGAGGAGTAGTTTGTTGAGGAATTTGCCGCACCATTCGGCTATCCAGCTGCTACCTCCTTTGCATCTTGCTGGAGAGCTAGCTTTTAAGGCTACTCCATTTTTGTCGATCACGAGTGCAGACCATGCTTGGCCATCGTTCTCTTTTGATCCGTCTGACATGAGGATGAGGTCTCCTTCGGGAGTGTGCAGTACTTCGATTAAGATGGGGCATTCTGTGAGGTCTGCATGGGAGGTGGAAGGAGACGTCATGCCAAGCCATTCATTGTTGCGCGATGATCCTGTCTGGATGGGGGAGGATGGTAGGCTTGGGGCATAGCATGAGCGTTGTGGTAGTCTCCCCGGTGTACGTGCTTCTGCCGTTGCAAGCGAGGAAGAAGCCTTTGATGTACTGGCACTGTCCCATGTCGCCGAGGCCGGCCCATAGCATGTTGTTCGGGGTGCGCACAGGGATGCATGACGCTTTGCAGGCTATTCTCTTGATCTGTATATGTTGTGTTTGTACCCATTCAGCTTGCACCGGGATGGCTGAGAACACATAGTCTACCACGGAAAGGGTGTACGTGATGAGGATGCGCAGCATGAGTACAAAGGAGGGTTGCAGTCGTTGGAGAATTCCTTGCAGGGTGGAGAGGCATTTGGCGGACTTCAGAGTGGGTTCTTTGGGGATCTCTCCTGGGATGAGAGGGATTCCGGTCATCTTGAGCTTAGATTTCTGGAGGGTGAACATGTCTTGCATTGTCTCCACTTCGCCATGCACATACTCTAGTGTGCCGTTTTTTGGTTTTTCTCCGTACATTTTTATCTTCTTGCACTAGGATGATGCTCCTATTGACCAGCAGCCGTGGCGGAATGTGTTGTACATGTGAGCCATGTCTTGAGTACTGGTGGCAAAGCCTCTGCGATCATCGCTATACTTTGACACTTGGGTCCCATGGTGCAGCCAGATTTTTGTACGTGTGCTGCTCGGCGCAGGGTGAGAGGTCTGCTCGATTCTTTTGTGGTAGAAGTACTCCTTGATGAAATTTGGTGCGAGCACACGTTGTGGTGCCGTATAGGCCGGCTCCCATAGAGTCGCCTTGGGATCCTCCATGACGCATTATGTATGGACCAGCAAATCCATAGGGGGATACCATGTATATCTCAAAGGAGTTGAAGAATCTCTCTGCCCATTCTTCTATGTGGAGTACGTCGGATGTGAAGAGGCTATCCATGTTCTTTCTGACGATGTTGCAGAATGCATTGCTTTCGTCCCAATCGATGATGAATACTTTGCCATAGTAGTGGGCGAACCACCATACCAGCCATCGGCATGTGATCACGCACATCTGTGGCGATAGTTGCTCTCCGTAGGCGTAATGATTGGGGGGAAGCCAAGTTGTCCATTCTGAGCGTTGCTGCTGGCCTCGGAAGATGTTGCTAGACTCTAGCCTACGCAGGTGCAATTCTACAAAGGATGGCTCAAATGTACGCTTAGCAAGTCTTGGAAGGAATACCACTGTCCATACACCACAGGCCAGCCAACGAATCAAGTACTCACCAAGAAAGGAAATTCCATGATGGAGATCGATGGGCTCTTCCTCCACAGCAACGCCCCTTGCGTGGTAAACACCGCACAACGGCCACCGGGCCTCGGCACTCACAATGTGCAGCAGCACACCCTTGCCATAGACTGCGACCAAATGAAACCCACAGACCCCTCGACTTTCGTCACCTCGACCAAGAAGACTTCCAAGAAGTGGCGAACACATGCTCTCCATCCTCTTCGCATGGGCCAACATCTCCGAATGGCACCCCACAGCTGCCATGCACCTATACTTCGCAGCCATGGACGACCTCATACCCCGCTGTCAATCCCAAATGTCCCTCTCATCAGCGGACACCAAAGCCCTGGCTGCAGACCTACAATCCCACAGCGGAAGACGCTCTGCAGAACTCACTTGTTGGTTGGAGAATAGAAACAACAAGGCCATGGCGCCGAACCTCCATTTCCCTCTTGAAAAGCCGACACGAGTCTCTATCACATCGGCCACAACCCGCCCCATAAAACTTGCAAAGAACAAATTCCGGGTTGTGGACGAAATCAGCACCGACGGAAAACCTTTCCCCAAGGAAAAGACTTAATTTCAGGAGTAGATGCTTAAGCCAGCCCAAGAACTATACAGCGGAAGACCGGACATAGCCCTGGATCACGAACACATCAAGAGAGGCATGGAAATGAGCCCTGACCCACCTGAAGACAAGCCAGACTTTCTCACTCACATGCTACGATTACAGCGAGAACACAAGAACCTTTCCCCTCGAGGACCCTGACGGCAAGACCCCTGATTTCCAATACTTGCCGACCTGGTACGGCCATTATCCTCCGAGGCCACATCGCCGGAGCAACTTCCCCATGCCCTTGTGAGCTGCCTAGATGGATTCAACCTCTGCTTGTTTACCTCTCTCTTGCAAGCCTTTGCACAGGGTGCCCATGACCCGCTGCTCTGTGCAGTTCTCCACATGTGCCTAATCAAGAAACAGCTGAAATGGCTCACCCCCAACAGTTGCCCCATCCTCTTAGCTGCGTTCCACGTTGTCGTTGAGATCTCCTTGGATGAGGGAGACCGTTGCTCGGGCGTTCAATAGAAATTTTGCCACAGTGTCGCAGTGCTCTGCTCTGGTGTCCGGGTGCATTTTCGGGGGAAAGTGTACTGTGGCGACCGCTAGAGAGTCAGGGGTGCCTAGGTTGATGTGTACACATAGCGTGTGCTCTTTGGCTTCTATTTTCCATTTAGACTTGGATATGCGGGGTGTGTGCACGAGGATGATCAGGCCTCCTCCTCGACAGGGTAGCGATGCTGTGTGCTGATAGGGCAGTCCGTTTAGCCCTCCCTTTGGCATGAGTGCCCACGTTTCCTGGAGGCAGGCTATATCAGGCATTCCTAGGATGAGGTAACAGTAGACTAGATGCATTTTTTTTCTCCATGCTTCTGCAATTGATGCCCATGACTATGAGTTCGGCCCACTTGGGTGTTATGGGATGGGCATGCCGAGGGGGCGTCTAATTGTATTCATTCTGCATCTCGGCGTAGAGCCGTATCGTTTGAGAGTGGATGTCATTCGGTGTTGGGGGTCTGCATGGCCACATTCTTGCTGCCGTGATGGGGAATACTCCTTCGGGTTGGAAGGGGCCTGTGAATACGGTGCAAGCCGAGGCCATTTGCGCGGTTGTTGATGATTCTTTCTGTAGGTGCCAACAAGCTGGGATTTTCTGGTTGATCGATGAGGTAGGGAGGGATGAGTGCGTTGTCATGGAGTAGCCCGGTAGCTTGCCACATTGATGACAGGCGGGACCATCGATCCAAATAGCCGTCATCCGGAGTTCGTAGTTCTTTGTGCTAAGAGCATGATAGCCTCCATGAGGTTCGTAGTGAGCTTCGATTGGAGCACTTCTTCGTGTCTGTCGGGGGCTGGTGTGTGCGTCATGGGTGCCTATTGGTTGGGAAGTGCGTTCTGCACCACGGGAGCCTGAAGGGCCGGACCCGGAAGAGCCGGAGTGCTGTAGGCATGTGGAGAGTATGACGGCATGGGATGAGAGTTTAGGTCAGGCAGGGTTATGCATTGGATATTGGTAAGGGGAGAGGGGAAAGACCGTATCAACCAATCTCCCTAGGAGACCACTCCAACCACATCATCCCCAACCAATCGACCCCTGTGCTCATTATGAAGAGATCTTACGACAAGTTGCAGACAAGTGCAACGAACTTGACGACTCTGACTGCCAATTGGCTGCTAGACAACTGTTCATGAGATTCCAGCAGATCAAGGCTGCAACCAATGTCTAGAACTTCTTCCTCAAAGTACACCAGAGCCAACACGTAGGCACCCTGCTCAAGGCACACATGTACGCCCTCGCAGCGGATATACCTGCTGTATCCAAGGCCCTCCAAGACTGGTTGAAACACATGCAGTCGCACAGCAACCAAGGCACTCCGCATGGCGAGGAACAACTTGGCCAACTCAAGTCCATGTGGCAATCCATACCCAAGGACGCAGTAGTGAGTTATGTTGTAGTGGCCGGCTTGAGGTCGAATGACACGTTTGCACCAGATCAGCAGTACACTGTTGAGATATACTTTTGGGTAGGAGGGTGTGTACGCTTTCTTGTGCTTGTCTGTTGATTCGGCGGAGGCTTGAAGCCAGGCGTGGATGATGCGTACATGGAAGATGATGACCAAATCCGGGGTATTCGGTAGCAGCGGAAGGGGGTTTAGATGGTGCCGGATGTTCACGGCTGCCATTGTTGACTGTACGGGGCGGAGGCAGGGTATGGCACATAAGGTAGGGTCGGTGCACGAGCATCTTCTTTCCTTATTATGTGAGTTCGACCGCATTCTGTGCAAACGTGTAACGGTGTGTGATGGTCTTTTGACAAGAGTTCCGGTGGATCCTCGAGTAAGGGATCATTCTTTAGATCCGACGAGCATTTGTTGGACCAGTTGTGCAGGTCGGCGAGTACGCTGGAGACCGTTTGTCTGTTCCGCAATCCTTGCTTTAGGAGACTGTCAAGGATCGTGATGGAGAGGGCGGCATAGTAGGTGGCTTTGGGGAGTATGACGGGTAGTCATTTGTGCTCATGCAGCACTCCTGGGCCGCAGGAATGGATGCGAGGAGGTAGAGTGTGGCGCCTGATATGCCGCCCAGGACCGCCTGGTTCAGGATAGTGAACCGGGACGATGCAATCCTTCAAATTAAGATTTGGCCCAAACACAGGCCTATCTCCCGGCGCTGTGCAAAGGAACTTCTCGTTCATCAACAACGTGAACCCTGCAGACTGACATGCACTGTCCAAAGGAAAAGACTAGACTAGGCCATGTCGGCCACCGCCCTCTCTTTTCGAAGGTTTCTCGGACTGCTGTGACTTGTATGTGGTTCGCGATTCGTTGAACGAGTTCTCCGGTCCGTTCGTGATGAATTCCCGCATTTGGTGAGGTCTTTGATGGAGAGCCACGTGTATTCAGGATAGTCCGTGTTCAGTAGGTTGACATCCGGTCGGGGGATGGAGGACATCATGAGCGAAGCGAACATCCCAAAGCATGAGGCGAGGGTTTTTGTCAGGGGAACGTCCGCAACATCCACTCTCGACGGCTAGTGGGTGACCAGTGCTCGCAGGTTGGGTGAGTGCCCACCAATACAATGGAAATAGCCCACATTGGTTGGGGCAATGGCGGCCCTATGGAGGGCTGGTGAGAGATTGGAGAAGTCATCGTATTGCATTCTTTGATGGATTTGATAAGCAGAGTTGTGTACACGGCAGTGCTGAGGGAGGGACTGGCATACTTCAGTTTGTCTCCGTGACTTTGGCCTTAAAGTCCTGACCTTTTGTTGGTTGATGATCGTTTCGGATCAATATGTGGTCACAGACTTGTAGACCGAGAGGCATGGAGTAGAATCCTAATTACTCCAATGTTTGCATCACGGGGGGTTGTGGTATGCACTGCATTGTGTCCAATGATTCTGGACAACGCACTCACTCTGTTCAGGAAAGGGAGGTGGGGCACCGTTATTTTGTGTGGCACAGAGGAGAGGTTTTCTGAGACCAGACTTGCCGCCAGTGTCCGCCCTGAACCCGACAATCGCGAGGATTCAACCTCATGTCACGCACTGCTCATCAACCCGTGGCCCAGTCACATCCATCCCTGAGTAGGGACAGCCGATGCTTGACCCAGCAGCAGTCAGCCCTTCCCAATAATGCCTCAGTGCCTGAGCAGCAAAACTGTCTGAAACCGAGTGGCACGCAATGCGAAAAGCGAACTCAAGAGCAGCAGTTTCGATGTTCCCCTGCAGGTGAAGCACTGCAAGAGCCTTGGCATCGCTCTTGGCCTGCGCCTTGTGGACCCACGAGTGGCCGACTGGGTCATCAATCCGGAAGACAACAAATCGGCCCCCTCCATCGATGTTCTTCTCGAGAAGCACACGAAGGAGATGCAGCTCAAGGGCCGTGCGCAGGACGAGTACGAGCGCAGCTGCAAACACGCAGTGCAGAGCTTGGTGCTCTGGAATCGCCTGGAGGGGCTGCTGAAGTTCAACCTCTTGCAAAAGGTTTGCATTGTCTTCTCAGGGCATGTCTCTGATTGCCGGGCCAAGTCTGGCGGCAGGCCTTGCGAGGAGTCGGGACGTGGTGTTGAGGAGGAGATGAGGGCAGGTGGTTCCTATGGGGAGTAGACGTATGATGCCAAGGACAAGGGGGATCCCTTCCTCCTTTGGTGCGTATGCCCATTCCAAGACCTGAATATGTTACGCATGCGGTGCAATGGGTGCAGTGCATACGCCATGCATGCGCGCACGTGCATGTGCATGTGTATGTGCACAGGCGACGCATGCGTAGGTGCATGCGCCTTGCATGCGGTTGTGCGTAGGTCACGCATGTGCATGTACATGTGCATCGGCCAGGCACGCACTTCATAGGCCATGCACGTGCATTTGTGTGCGGTGTATATGCCCGGCATGTGTCGCACGCACAGGCGTTCCACGAGGTGGAGATGCCCCTGGTGCCGGTGTTGGCTGCCATGGAACAGTGCGGCATGGGCTTCCGCTCCATCCACTGTACGGCGCTCATCGATATCCTGAGGCGGAAGCTGAGCTCCCTCGAGCAGGAGGCGCACAGGGCCTCCGGACACTACGACTGGGCCCTGACGTCCCCGCGGGAGATCGGGCTGCTGCTGTTCGACCGGCTGGGGCTGCCGGAGGTGCACATCACGCAGGCCAAGCCCAAGAACAAGAAGCGGAAGAGGGTGGAGGCCCCCTCGACGTGCTCCGCGGTGTTGCAGCAGCTGGAGAAGGCCACCGGACACCCCGTGCCCGGCATCATCCTGCAGCATCGGTCCGTGAGCACTCTGCTCACGCGGTACATGGAGGTGCTGCCCCCGTACGCCCGCCACAGCGCCCGCGACGGCATGGAGCGCATCTACGGCGAGTTCCTGCACACGGCCTCGTCCACTGGCCGCGTGCAGGTGATCAACCCGGACCTCCAGACGGTACCGCACCCGGTGACGCTGCGGCTGCCTGGCGCCCCCGGGTCCGGCCCTGGTGTTTCAGAGGCGGACACGGAGGTGAACATGCGCGCGGCGTTCGTGGCGCGGTCCGGCTGCGTCCTGCTCAGCGCCGACTATTCCCAAATCGAGATTCGGATCATGGCGCACTTCAGCCGCGATCCCGCCCTCGTCGACATTCTGACGCAGGGGGGCGACGTGTTCAGGCGTGTGTCTGCGCAGCTGAACAAGAAGTCCGAGGCGCAGGTGACGGCACAGGAGCGGGCCCTTGCCAAGAGGGTGTGCTACGGCGTGATGTACGGGCAGGGGAAGAGGGCGACGGCGTCGGAATTGGATGTGGAGCTGGAGGTGGCGGAGGACTGCATCGCGCAATTTAGAGCCGCGTACCCGGGCGTCAATAAGTTTCTGAATGACGCCGTGGTCAATTGCAGGGTCTCTGGGTATGTCCCGGAGGGAGTGTGAAAGGGATGAGTGGGCCAAGGGTAGTGTGGCAGTGGGACGGGAGTCCGCTCTGTACCAAGGACTGCGGGGGTGTGGGAGGGAAAATTTGGCAGTGTGGCAAGTGGGGACTGTGGGACTGTGGGAGGGAGTGGGGGAGTGGGGGAGGGAGGGAGTGTGGCAGTGTGGGAAGTGGGGGAGGGAGGGAGTGTGGGAGGGAGGGAGTGCAGCAGCATGGGAGGCAGAGGGTGCAGCAGTACGGGGAGTAGAGCGTGGCAGGCAGGGAGTCTGGGAGTGTGGGAGGGAGCGAATGTTGGACCATTGGTGGAAGGGAATATGGGAGGCAGGTAGTCTGCTGCCTGGCTCCGCCTTCTCCCCGGTGCTCCTCCCTCCCATTTTGTCTTTTGCAGATATGTGGAGACTCTCTATGAGCGCAGGCGGTACCTGCCCGCGATCTACTCCCGGAATCCGAAAGAGAAGGCACATGCAGAGCGCCAGGCTATCAATACCATTTGTCAGGGTTCTGCGGCGGATCTCATAAAAAAGGCAATGATTGACATCCACAAAGAGTTGTGCGCACTGGAGGCGCAACACCGGCAGCACCAGCGGCCCACGTGCGGGAGCGAGTACTGGGCGGCGCGCATGATCCTGCAGATTCACGACGAGCTGCTGTTTGAAGTGCACAGCGGATATCTGGACGCGGTGCAGCAGATCGTACGGCGGTGCATGGAGTCCGCCATTCATTTGCGAGTGCCGACCCCGATCAAATTCCGTGTGGGCCAAAGTTGGGGGCAATTGCAGCCATGATCCACGTACACACGGTGAAGACTGGGGGGAAGTGGGGGGGGGGCAGTGGTATGACTGGGGCATTGGGAAGGTGTTGATGCTGAAGATGAGCAGGTGGGGGGTCGTGGTGGTGGTAGCGAGCCTGGGCGTGTACAGGTCCCAAAACCGCACGAGTGTTGCGCAATTTTCGGTCGTTTTCAAAGGTGTCTTTACGGGATGGAAGTTGTTTTTTAAGTTGAAGGAAAGTCCGGGACCGCCGGTGGCGATCAACTGCCAACTGCCAGCGAGTAAGCCCCAACCGAACCGCCGACGATTCATCGCCGACCGACGACAGTCGATGATCAACCGATGGTCAACAGATGTTGGCAGCTGTCTCAAGGTATTCTATGATAAAAATGGCAGTTTTTGCCGCCCGCTGCTGTGCACTGATATTGCACAGTGCCAGGGAGGGCCAAATTGTGTGGGGTACAATTTCCACGGGGAAAAATACGCGTGAAGATTAGTTGTGGAACCCCCCCCCCTTTTTTTTGAGGGTTTCTAGGTCTCTGTTTGCCCGTGTGCAACCCATGTGCCATCGTACTATTTTTTCCAAATTGTAAAGCCGTCTAAACTAAGCATCTCCCTGTCCTCTATTTGCCACATGTTGATGTCTTGCTGCTCAGCTTGTGCCTGTGTACGCCGGCCAGTGTGACAAATCCTCTTTGTGAAAGGCGCATTTTTCTGTAACCAAAAACGGTTTTAACCTTGAATTAATCTTCCACAGATCCATTTGGAACGTTTGTAGTCCCCCACCTTTCAAACAACTTGCATAAATTGTCCCAAAAGTGTTTTTCTGAGCATGTTTTTGCCCCCCCCCCCCCCCCGTGCTTATGTGGGCCCTCCCCGTTAATGGACGAGATCTGGTTTCTGTTTTTTGTGTTGGGGAAACCCTTGGTCTTTTTGCGGCAAAGCTGTCGAGGGTAATGTTGGAGGGACCAGAGATCCTGATCGGAAAGAGGTCAGGCCAAAGGGGTTCGGAGTAGGAGGCAAAGATGGGGGGTATCTGAGTGGATAGAATTGCGCAGCACTCAGTTTCCGTCGAGTCATTCTCTCACCAACGCACGCACCAGCGCCATTAAGACCGCATCAGCGCAAGTACGAGTGCGCCCCCACCATCGCTCGGCCATGCCCGCAGACCCTAGCAAATCTTGTACTTTCTGTCCTCCGCCTGCGGCAGAGGCACACGTCTGTTCGCTCTGAATGCATTACTCTCAAGTCACGCAATTCCACAAAAGGTACAAAGCGAAGGAAATGCCTTTGCTGTGCTGCCCCGATTTGTTGGCACAGGTTTCCCCGGTTTGAGGGCGCGCGGTTGGACCCCACTGCAGCCGCGGGGGAAGTGGGGGGGGCTCCCCTCACAGAAAAAGTTGCATCAGCGACAGCAAACGAAACGACGGAGAGGACTGGGCACTCCGGTGTGTGGCCATCTCACGCCGTCGTCTGCACAAATGAAGAACTGGTGCAAGGGAGACCGGGGGCTCAGGCCTTGACTCCACACGACACCCGCTTTGCCCCTGCGTGGTACCTTCAGGAGCACGATCCAGACTCCACTTGACCCGCCCCTCATCCGCTAACCGACTCGTTCCTGCGGCGGGTCTCCTTTGTTGATGCGTGCGTTGGACTGAGGGACGGGGATGATAGGACGGGTGCAGCATGTGACCGGGTACATGTGATGTCCGACGCTTGTCGACTTGTACAGTCCCTGTGCAAACGACACAAGTGGCGCGCAAGCGACAGGCCCGAGTTTTCCATTAATTTGTCTCTCTGCAATTGCTTGGTTCTGTTCGCTGGGAGTATAAAGTTCCTCTGACCTCGTTTTTGGTTGTTGGAGCTGCAAGAGGACCGCCTACAGCACCACGTGATACAGCGCATGCTGATATGCTCTCCGAAGGGAGTTGAGCTCACACTATGGTGACTGCATCTTGGCATGCTGTGGGGGTTGAGGGGTTCGATAATTGCTGGTTTATTTGCGGTGTGGCACACCAGTGTCCAATGCCATGTCTTTTGTTTCTTGTAACCAGCTCTTGTTCATCAGGGCCATTCGTGTAGGGAGTTGAGGGGGGGGGGGATAACAGGAGGAGTGCAATTTGGTGTGTGAGGTCTCAGTGCTCATCATTGCAGCACACTGCCCCGTGGGGGTGCACGCTACTGCCAGCGCTGACAGGCTTCACGTTTAGTCACTCCCAGACCGTGAAGTTTGGAGGGTGCTCTCCATCGACGATGTGGGAAAGTGCCGAACATGTGGTTAGTATTCGGCAGAATTTCGTTAGGAATCAGCTGTGGCCATTTTACGCTTGGCAATACCTGCCCCTGCCATACCAGTAGGAACCGGCTGCATCCAATACAAGAACGCAATGTCTGATCTAACAAGTCTGGCGAGCACATTTCGGGGGTGGGGGGGTCGTGTGGCTATGGCTCCTGTTTCACACGCTTCTGACTCCTAATCACCGGTCTGGGCCTGGCTTCTCTTGGAAAAGCTGCGCCAGTGCATTTCGCTCATTCTCATGAAGGCGTCGCACGGGTGTGTTCTTGAACGCTCCCGTGCAGACCGAACCGCGTCTCTCGCAGCTTAGTTTCCGTTGCCGGCAAGCACCCACAAAAGGGCTCCTTGTGAGCGTCCAACCCCTTCGCCGTCTTGCTTTCACCTTCACTCCAGCTGCTGCTTGTGCTCTGTCCACATGTCGATGGCTGATTGCAGTACAGATTTGACTCGCTACATTTCTTGCGCCCCTCTTCCCCACCAGCGCCCCTGCAGAGCCTGAGCGCGACCACCCGACACAAGGCTGCCTCATGTGCTTACCCACAGGCCCTCGTCGGGAGACGCGGGCTCACATACAACCAATGAGTGGGTTACCGACCGGCAAACCTACTCCACTTTTACGGTTGCTCCCCAAACGGGGACCAGCAGAGGCAGGGATGGGGCGGCTGCCAGCAAATGGGGCTGGCAGCTGATCGGGAGACACTATCCAACCCTGATGCAGCACGCAAGAGGGGGAATGGTGAAGTGGCGGGGGTTCAGGGTCCAAGGAACCGAAGGGCACCTGTTGTTCTCAAACCACGTGCTTCATTTGAACCTCGCAGGTTGTGCTATGATTGAATTGCTTGATGACATCCAGTCCGCGTGCGCTGGTATCATGGGCATCTTGGGGTGGGGTGGGGGCTTCGGTTCCCAGACGCGACTCCCCCTCTCCTGCTTGCTCTGGTAGTTGCTGAAGGTAGTCTTGACATAGCCATCGAAGGCGCCGGAAGGAAAGATCTGTCGATGGTGCCCCCCTTCCCCCAACTTGCCCAACCCAACACATTGAGCTCCAATGATCAGCACAATGTGGTGATCGTTTTGAGGTGCTTTGGTGTTGTTACCCCCAGCCCCCGCAGTACGCCTGCGGAGAAATACACGACAAAGAGCAGTGGAGTGAGGAAGCGGTTGCATATCTCGTCTGTCTGGATTGAGGCATAACACAGACGAATGAGCAGTGAGTAAGAGGATGGGTACGTGAACGGGGCACCAAGTGGACACCCGTTGGTGCATTTGACAAGGTTTACGAGTGAAGGGGGGGGGGGCGGGGGTTGAAATGTGGCAGATGTGGTTTGCGGATGGGAAAGGGAGAGGAGGAGGGGCACGTTTCGAAGCCAACGCCGTTGACCCGAAAGAGGGAGTACCACCCATTTGGCAACACACGCCAGCCCACTCAGGCCCCTATCCCTACCACATATTTTAACCCGATTCACTTGTTCTCGCTCAATGTGCCCTCCGCCTCGACTCCACCCTTGCTTCTCCCACCTGCACATCACCCCTACCACACCTCGGGTGGACTTTGCTCAGCCAGGTGAGTGGGGCATGTAGCAGGCCCCAGCACCCTTTCCCCCAGGTGCACCCATTTGTTTGAAAGGCGCACTTTTCCGGTGATAAGTCGTCTTCTTGCCCCGAACAATGTCCACTGCTTTGTAGCTCATGCAACGGACACCATACCTCATGAAGGCACTGGATAAAGGCATACAATGGACTCGTCTGAGGCGAAAACAAAATCCATGATCACTGTTATGTGCATAGGCAGCGTGTGCAGTTGGTTGCTCTGTTTGCAAATTCCATGTCGATGGGTGCAGCCTGTACGTGTTTTATCCCTAATTTATTTGTAAAGGTAAAGGTGGGTCTGATGTGGTGTGCTGAACGAAAATTCTTGTTGCCGGACAAATAGTTGGCACAACCGCTCAGTACCGCCCCTCACCAGCACCACGGTCCCCTCCATTCACCTCTCGCTGGACGGAAATCGCCTCAAAGAGGGTCGCAAGCGCTATATATCCCCCCTGTTTGGGGGTAATTCGCACAGCATACTGCAATGTATGAAATTGGAAGCTTAACCCCTTGTAAAATCGTCATCCTGGGAGACAAAATGATCCCCCAATGAATTTTTCAGATTTTATTCCAGCGCCCAACCCCTTTTTGATGTCAAATTCATGATTTTTTTTTACTATTTCGATTGTGAGCTGAAAACAGTTTTCAGACACCGGACTGTTGGGTGTTTGCTTGGGCTGTGGGGCTTTGGTGCGCTTGTTTTAGGGGGCGCCTGAAGCGCAGTGCGCGTGCAGTGCGCGCACAGTGCAACTATTTTGGGTGTCTAGCCGTAGTAGAAACCCATACTTTTTGGTATTTTGGGCATCATTGTTGTTTGGTAGAAGGTTTTGATGCCTTGGGGATCTGGCATTTTTGGATGTTCACCCTGTTTCACCCATTTCTACTTTTTTCCACACATTTTTTACCCATTTCCACCACATGTACTCTTTTTCTCGGTTGATTGATGTGGTGATACACTTTCAGGGTGCCTGCTACAGGACATCATACTTCCCTCCTCATTTCTCAGGGCCATTTTCTCCATGGATCTCAGTATTGGGGATAAGGTGTTCTACACCCGCTCCAATGGCCTGCGACCTCCTGCCACGGTGGATGGGACGGCCGAAGATGGACTCCTCCACTTGGAATACTACCAAGATGGTTGAGAGTGGTGAATCGGCAATGCAAGAAGGAGTCCGTCTACTTTGCCATCCCAAGTTCAGATTTGTCACCGCACTGCCCTCCATCTCCGCCGCCCACGCAGTCAAGTTCCCCCCCAAAGGCCCCTAGTCCTTCACCACTGCCACAAGAACCGGGAAGGTCCCCTCCAGCCCAGTTTGGGTCGCCTAATTCTAAGGGTGTTTCCAAGGGGCGTGCTTGGGGGCTCTTCGGGGGAACGTAGTCTAAAAGTAGCGTGCAGTGCAAGGATTCCCCCTTAGGCTGCTTAGCAGCACTTGAAAATTTCCGAAACTTCGACTTTTTCCTAAAACCCGCCGAGGGCTTTGGTGTGGGTCATCATTTGTTGAAAATGCGGGTACTTTAGCAGCCACAAGCACCCATGAAGCATCTGCTAGGCCCGTGTGGCTAGGGCCGTAGGCCCTCCAAAAGCCCTGAAATTGCCGTTTGAGGCTGTTCAGTGGCTGTTGAGATTTCTCGCAAATACGAGTTTTTCGAAAACCTTCCGACGGCTTTGAGGTGGGGTTGGGTCATCAATTGGTGCCAATATGGGTTCTCTAGCACGCAAAGGAACCTACGTAGCGGCTGCTAGCCGGAGCCATGCCCCCCCCGAATGGGATGGCAGGGTATATTTTGCTGTGGCCACTTGGATTGTGAACTGTGCAATCTAATTGTTTGCTAGTGCTGTGCAACCACCTCCAGGGAGACAACAGAGACAGTAATCGGTCCCTTGAGGTGCCTTGCCAAAGGCAATGGAATGTCATTGTAGGGCAAACGGTTCACTTGGCTTGTAGGGTAGTGTGGATGTAGGACTGGGGAGCCTCTGCTGACCAGGGCCGGCATTTGTCTAGGCAGCCTGGGCTAGTTGGGTGGCTCCAGCTGGGAATTTGTATTTGAGTGGGTGTCCTGAGTGGGCGTCCCCATTGCGGATTGGCCGAGCATTCCACATGTGAAAATGTTCATATTTGTGTCAGGAATAGTGCTTCGTTGCAGGCCTGGGTAACAGATTTGAGCAGGTGCAGTTGGACAACGTGTTTGCTGTGTGAAGTTGATTTGCATCAGAATTCCAAACCGCTCTCAACTTGGATGAACAAATTATCATACACCCCTCCGGCATCTTTTTGGTAAGTAGTGCCCATCATGTAAACAGCAGCTGTGCAAATGCTTCAAATTCCCCCTTCCATTCCCCATTCCCCTCCCTTCACATCACCAGGGATATTGCAGTGCCGGGTGCGCGCCAAGAAAGCTTTAGTCCCAAATACCCCAACCCAGCACTACCCCCAATGCAATCCCTGGGATGGTTATTGGGCTGTCGTGTACAAGACAGTGATTTGTTTGATTTTGAGGTTGGGGGCCATGGTGGTTGCATACAAGGGCTGGGTGCATGTCATTGCCCCCTTTTATTCGCAGAAAGAGTGGCACTTTGATCTCCCAACAACAATCATACAATGATGTGCATGGGTTGTATAGGGCATGGATTGCACAGCCTTGGCTCGTTTGTCACTGGTGTTTCGATAGGAACATGTGGTGTGGTGGTGAGTGGGTTTTGTGCAATGTGAATGTTGCATTGTGTACACTGCAGGGGTGGTTTTGGGGTAGATTTCGCTGGTAAGGTTGGATTTTTTGGTCTGCTATGGGGCTTGTCCAAGGGATGGTATATATGGTACTAAAATCCAGAACACTTGCCCAATAGTAGCACATCGAGCAATTGTACCCCCACCTGCCTCTTTGTGCTGAAGGAAACCTCAGTCTTTTTGGATTCTTCAATAGAACCCTGCACCGAAGACCACTGATTGCCTTATTTCAGTCAACTTCAATGTCCTGGGCTTGACCGGTATGAATACCGCAAAACAGACATTTTGCCATGCAAAGTCAGCTCCACAACCCACGGGTATTGCCCACCGTTGTACCCCCCCCTCACCCTTGTGCAAGCACTGCCTTGTCTAAGCACGGGGTGGGCGTTGAACCGCCGTTTTTAGGAATTTTTGGGACCACTGTTTTTGTGGTCCCAGATGTGACATTGGGTTTAAAAACAGTTTACCACACATTGCCACCCGATGATGTGTGTTTTGATGTGATTCTTAGCCATTCCTGATATTACCCTTCCACGGCCTATCACCATCTGCATCTGAGGGCTCTCCTGGATGTGGGCGGTCATGTGTGTTTGCCATCATGTGTGCTACACGCAGGCAAAGGGTCTAAGCACGGGGTGGGCGTTGAACCGCTGTTTTGCCTGTTTTTTTGGGACATTGGCCGTGCTGGTGCAAGGGGGGGGGAGGCGGGGTATGTGGGTGACTGGTCTGTGAGATCTGAAATACTTAGGTCGGAAAAGTCCCTGTCGTTATGGCACAGCAGCAATTCCAGCGGACATTGCAGTACTTTCTTTTGGGAGGTGTTACCTGAAACCAGTGGTGTGCACAGCCGTGGTCCACTGTGTACCAAAGGTGTGCCAAAAGGCAGGCATGTTATAAATATTCGCAAACCCCAAAAATTAGTAAACAGCAGACAATAAGCATCAGATCCTGGGGATACGCGAAATTTTTTTCCCTTTCGATCAAGACAATGTTGCACAGCCACACAGCTCATTTTGGATTGCATTCTGTTGTCTTGTGTGATGTCTTGTGTGATATTGCATCTCACAGGTCCTGCTGAGCCCCCTAAACCCATTCTGCAGAATCCGCTGATGGCAGTTTCAGTTTCCGGAGCTTGATGACTCCAAGGCAACAGACTGTGAGGGAATCCTGCTGCGCGGGTTGTGCGTGGGCACATGGGGCATCTTGTCGGCACTTTTTGTACTTCAGGGCACGTTGCTGTGTTGCAAAGAGGGACGGTAGGGAACCACATTCTGCTGCGGTTTACTTCACAGTTTGTGTACCGACTATTGCAGACCACTCAAATTTTCTCCAACCACGCTTGCGCAGCACGTCCGCTCCGCTGGTGACACTGTTATTCTGCGCATTGTTGGGCTTTTGCCGCATGGGAGCGAGTTCCAGCACAAAGACTTGTATCACTGATTTTCTGATACTGTGGGCTAATAGCCACGCGTGGCACACGGGGCACACACAGGGCACTCTTCCTTAGACCCTCCTTGTGTTATTTGGCAGTCGTGTTCTTTGCCCACAGGGTGTTTGTCACATAATGGTGCTCTGTGAAATTTCGTATACCACCAGTTTTGGTGACAACCTGGACGTTGCCCCACAGGTATGGCCCCACCTCTGTGGCCCAAACCTGCGCTCAGATGGTGTACCACCAGCAGTTGTGGTTGGTTTGTGTTTGTTGCTCGTCAGTGTGGATGAGAATCAGCACATGCTCCCTTGTAGCCCCCCTTTCGTCCTTTTTGTTGCCTTCAATTTACGGACTATTTTGAGTGGTCTGCACAGTAAATGTGCTCAGCTGCCGCGTGAGCCTCCCTGTTGGGCTACCCTGCCCCCCCCGTTTGCAATCTCCCACCCCTTGTAATTCCCCCCCCTCCCCTGGGAGACCGTCACTTTCATGTTTTTCTAGTTAACATGTATTGTGCTGGTTTGTGTTGCCCATCTGCTTTACGCATGGCCTTGCATTGCTTTCCCATTACTTCAAATCAATCACCTGTGTGTACTCTGTCATGCTCTCTTTCCAAAGGCGTTGTATGGGTGTGTTGTGTTGCTATCCCTAAGGATTTGGTGCCTCCAAAGAAGTCGGTGACTGCCCCCAAGGCAAGAGGAAAGGCTGCCTCCCAGCCAAGAGCAAAGCCAGCCGCCAAACGGACTGGTCTGGCTGCGCAAGCGGGCGCTAAAGCGGCTGCCAAACCAGCCCCGCGTGCCATTGCCTCCTCCTCATCAGACAGTGCAGCACACCCCGTGCCTGTCGTGCAAACTGAGCATGTGCAACAGTTCAAAGTGTGTTCTTCTCGTCCCCCCCCCCCCCTGGGAGACCGTCGCGCGCTAACGTGGGAGATTGCAAGGGTGGGGGCAGGTTACAAGTCGAGGTGTAACCCCCGAGGAGGCTCTTGGTAGTGTGCAGGTACTGTAGCGCATTGCCAACAATTCACTGTCTGTGAGAAGGCGTGAGAAATCCCTCACTCTGAGTGGAACCGCGGCGTGTGGACAGTGCTTGCGCTGGTCATGAAGATGAGCATGTGGTTGCGGTCACACGAACGAATTTCGAAAGACGCTTGAAGAAGCCAAGACCAGTACACAAGCAGAGATGCAATTCCCCAACGGCAGCACAACCGTGCAAACACGCATTTGCCTCTTTTCCCTTTTCTCGGCCCCAGCACCTTTTAGTGCTGCACCCATTCATCTCTCCTTCCATTCTCTTTGCCAGGACGAACCCTCTCCTGCTCACTTGGACGCACGTTGCGGTCTCTTGGACCCTCATTACATGCCGGCATGCAGTTCATTTTGGCAGACGCCATACTTCAGTGAGGTCCGCATGTGCCCCTGCACGGCCCACCACTGTCACATTTCCTCAGGGATTCCTCGCAGGGGTGGTTTCACAGAGGCTGGTTGGGTGTTGCTTCGTCATCGTGTGGGTGTCAGCGCGTGACTGCGAATGTCCAGCAAATGCCATACCGATGGTGCCCTTCTCTTTCTCTGTGCTGCTGTCCATTCGCTTCCTGTGTTCGAGTGGCTGTGCCCCACCCCCTACTATAACTTGTCCGCTGCACTGAAGCCTCGGAGCGCTTTGCCCCGCCCCCCCCCCCCTTCCACCGCGTTTGTGGCAAATCCAGTGGCAGGGGAGCGGACACCACGGGGACAGAAGGCTGCAGCTGTGAGCAATGGGACGGACAAGATATAACACCTCCCCTTTGCACCGCCCGACCGTCTTCCCCCACAAATTACCTGGACCAGCAACAGCAGGTCCCGCCAAAGACCGGACTTGGCACTGGATAACAATCGTTCTATCTGTGTGGACCCATGAGGAGCCCTGGTTCCCACACGGATATCAGACCATGTTATGACAAAGGATATCTCGATAGTCACGGACCATCATCAACTCTGTAGGAACAATGACCTGTTGATGACATAGGAGTCACACTTGCAACAACAATGTACTCCCTCAGGCAGAATGAACAAAGGTGGAAAAGGCATGGGCGCTCACAGATGACTTCAACGAGTATCTCCAAGGGGCACCGTAAAGCAGGTTGGTCCTTTAGGACCAAATTTTTTTGTTAAGGACCGCCCTTAAGGACCCCACTATGGGATTTTTTCCAGGAGCCCGGCGCAGGCCACTTTTGAACCCCTTTTCGGGGACCCCCGAGAATGTAGGGGTTATGTAGCACTTCCACCCACTTGTGGGCCACCTTTGACTCTAGGACGGTGGAAACGTCTGGCACAAATGAACCCCCACGGGCAGACCGAAACAAACTTTCCAAAAAAATCCTCCAAAAAAGATATGTACTTCGGAGAAAAAAAATTTCACGAAAGGCAGGCAACAAAAAGTGGTCCAAAATCAACTAGTTTTAGACGAAATCAAGGAAAATTAAAAGAAAACCGTCTAAAAAGTTAGCTGACCATGGGGGGGCCGTCTCCTCGGTTCGGGTATGCGACCCCCCACCCCTCCCTACCCTCCGGGCCTACTTAGTTACCAAGGGTCAATGGCTACAGGCCATACATAGGGTCGCGCCAAAGGCGCCCGAAAATTTTGTCCCCTTTGCTGGGGATCCCCGAGAATGCAGGGGTTAGGTAGCATTTCCGCCCATTTGCGGGCCCCCGGAAGGCAGGGGTGAGGCGGCCAATTTTGATTTTGAGATGGCCACTTTTGGTTAGAGCTTTTGAGTGCCAGATTTCGCAAGACGAGGCGCTATACAAATGTCGTTTTTTGCGAGGTGCTTTCCAGCGGAGATTAGCAAGACGGGCCGCTATACAAATGTCGTTTGTTGCGCAGTGAAGATCCTGTGTTCGGAGCAAAACCCCGGCCCGAGTGCAGCACCAAATACTTTCTGGAATGAACACACTGCATTATTTCTTTCTTTCTTTCTTTCTTCCTCTGCTAACCCTCTCCCCCCACACACCCCCAGCAACTAGCAGCGACTAGCTAGTCCCTTAGAGAAGCCCTCCTCGGCGGCTAGCCTTGCCCCCCAACCCCCCCTAGGGGCTGGAGCTAAGTGGCGGGTCCACACCTGACCAATTGAGGCCCCTAGGGGCCTTTGGCCCACTTCTACCTAGGGGTGAGGGTCGCGTCTAAAAGCGAGGAAACGCCCCCCCCCCCCTGCACCTGACAAAACGAAAAATACACCCTTCTCAGAACGAAAAAACCAAACAAAATATCTTTTCCTTCAAATAACATGCTCCGTTGTTGTTCCACTACGAGCATACACAAATACAATAAATTAAGATCAGCTACAACAACGGTAGGGACATTATCACCACAGACAACCCACAACTATTTTAATAAGGTGTCGTTGCGAAATTCCGCAACAACACGCAGTGTGTCGTTGTGAAATTTCGCAACGCCACACTGATCATCTGAAACACGTTAAGCAAAGAAAACGGAAATGTAGATGCAAAACGGATATATCCGTGAAAGATGCACATAATGCAAACACTGGAAAAATGAAACTAGGACAATTCCTAGTTTGATGTGCAGCAAATCAGTAGCTTACTTGAACAAGATTATACTGCCCACTGCCAAAGGATAAGCGACCAGTTGCATTAATAGCACCAAATCGATGTGATGACGCCCTGCAAGATGAAAACAAAGGTGACAGCAAAAGAAGGCGACACACAAATATTACAGAGTATGCTAGACAAACGTGTGGAAGTGGTTGAGAACCTCACTTCTTCCTCTTTGCGGGTGGCTTTGCACTCTTGCTGGCAGCCTCATCCAGTTTGTGCTTGAAAGCGGCTGCCGCCGCAGTACCAGGTGCTGCCTACAAAAAGGGAAACGCGTGGAAGGTGAAGTTAGACGAGCAACAACGGGATGCACGGATTTTAATGTACGGAAGGGAACATGCACTTTGGCCCCACTCGATTGTCGCCGTAGTAGACGGAGGCTTAAACCGTGTGGATGCTGACGGCGTTGGCTCTGCGGCAGACGGCTTGTGGGTGGTAGCACGTGGAGAATGCCTTTCCGCTTGTGTGGCTCGCACAGCTGCAGGCTTTGCAGTCTTTGCCGGAGGTGTCTTAGACTTCGCCAGACTGTAACTCTTTTTCGCTTCCTCGCGCCACTTCTTCTCCCGCTCACGCTTTGCCGCCTTGACTTCCTCCGCTTTCAATCTAGGAAAGGCATAAGGGAAACATGTCATTGCGAAATTTTGCAACGACAGCAAAATCGACAGCCAAACCATTATCGCGAAGCTCAATCCTTCGGCAAACAAACTGTTACTAAACACGTAAGAACCACCTAACATCTACATCACTGTATGCACAAAGTGGGCGGAACAAAACAAAAGCCAACCCTAACAACCTGGCTGCCTCCGCAGCACGCTCTCTCTCTCCGCCTCAGCAGCAGCTTCCTCATCCTCCTCGTCCACTTCTTCCGGCGGAGGAGTCGACATGGGGATGTGACGAGGTAGGATGTCCTTCAATTGGGAGAGATGAATTGGAGGAGAATTGTTGTGAATAGTCAACTCCTTCTCGATTTCAGTGGCAAACGTCTCCTCAGTTCTGTGGACTCTCCGAGAGAACACGATGTTGTTCATAGCACGCACGAGAGCCCGTGCCCTCAATTCCGCCACTTGTTGTGGAGACTTCATGTATCACAATAACCATACAGGTTTGTCCTCCGGGATTTGATAAACACCAAAAAGGTTAATCAAATAGCATACGACGTCCGCATGCACATGATATACGTCCGAGGAATGGTGCAAGAAACACCGCGGCACCTGGAAACAAGGTGAATGTAGCAAGGGTGATAAACGGGAAAGGTTATGCAGGAAAGGCAAGGGCACATCACATAAACCTTTGGTTTTTGACAACTCTCCCGCACAACTAGGTACATGTGAATAGTGTGGGAGCAGTGCCGGTTTGTCTCATGCGATGTGTTGTACGACATCATGTTATACACAGTAAAGTCGGGATCCTCCAGCGACTCTCGCAAAACACGAAGGTCGTGCACTCGGCATCACGACCCATCATGAGCGATGGAACACTATTGTCGCACGCTGTTAAAATCAACGCATGTACACTAGTCAAAATTGCACCAGCCTCAAGGTCGATGCACACGAACGAGTACATCGCTGCGGTAGCCAACTCGGGTATAGGAACGTTGGGTCTTCCGTTGATCACGTGGATAACACCATGTGTTCCCTGAGATCCGGCCTCCTCCTCTCTCTTCACGGTAAACAAAGTACCATCCGGATTACTTTCCACCCAAGTTATAGAAGAAATTTATAGTAGGGAAGGAAAATACCGTGAAGAGCATGGCCATTATACACTTGAGGGTATTATACCCGTGCTTGAATAATTGGTCTGCTGGCAAGGTCACGGATCTCTTGAAGTTCAAGATCGGCTCAAATCGGAGATTTTACAACATTTTCCCACGGAGGGAGCTCCTCCTCTTCAATCCACTCCCAATTTGGAGGAAGCGGTACTTTGAGCTGGGCAGCTTTCAAGTCATGCGTGATTCGCTGAAAACTGACGAAGTTCCCAGAGAACAGACAGATGCAGATGGTCGGCATTGTCTAACATAACACACGACACCAAGCATGTCATTGCGAAATTTTGCAATGACATGCACCACCTCAATATCACACTAACGTAGCGTGTCATTGCGCAATTTCGCAGCAACACATATATTGTACGTGTCATTGCGAAATCTCACAACGACACACGCAAGGTCTCCCCATTTGAAGGACAGAACATCGCATTATATGTCCTTGCGAAATCTCGCACCGACGAGCAAAGTGTACCAACATGGACGGAGACAACAACGTGTCCTTGCAAAATTTCGCAACGACACACACGACCAAGTGTTTGAATGCATGTTGCAACGGCACAATGAGAATCATACACATGCACTGTTCGAAAAGACACACGGCCCAAAACAATGTAAAAGGAGAACGGGGTACTACTAGGCAAGGGGAAGACATACTCCGAGACTGATGCACCATGGTATTCTGTGGATGACCAAAGTGCCACATGAATAGCCGGTGCTTCTTCAACTCCGTGCAGTGCTGCGACAAATCGCTCGGCTCATACTTCTCGCTCAGGAGAGGAAGCAGCTTTTGGAACTCAAAGGGGTGCAATCCCTCGACACACGTGAAATGACTAAAAACCGGATCCATGGTCTCCTTGCTGTACAACCGAGAAATCACCGTCACTGCCAAATCACTGAGGTTGCGAACCAGCCACGGCTTAGCCAACTTATTCAACGGGCCCATCTTAGCAACGTATCCGGCCTTGAATACCATGTTCTGGCACGCCTCCGACAAACTAATTTCAGGATACAGTTTGAATTCACGACCCAGAATGCGCAACAGCTTAGATACCGAGTGCTCTAAACCACCATGCTGCGTAACGTTATGAAGACGAGCCAAAATTTCGCGTACGTAGGGCGGTGTATCAACCTGAAGTCCATTGAAAATTCAAATGTAGCAACACAGTAGCAGATGCAACATGTGAATAGGCTGCCAGGACAAACCCAATCTGCAATTGGATTCTAAATACGACGATAACATATGCAAGGTGATGCAGCAACCACATCAAACAACTTAATTTGCATCGGGTTCGTACGTACCTTGCATTATTAGTTCGCGATGCCATGCAGATCACACCAAACGAACGTCAAGTACTCCAACAAGGACCATATGGTATGGAAGTGCTGTAAAACTCTGTTTTTGAACAGTCTTCCTCCTGGATGACTATGCCCGTCGTTTGTCTGTCTACCGCAAAGAGCATGTTTGGGCAGATGGCTCCGAAATTCTGTGAGATGCCGCACGTTGTGGTCCGTGGCTGATGTTTGTTCAATTTTGCACCGACCTACGATAATCGCGACGTAACTTTCACTCTTTTGAGGACCTGCGGCTCACGGTGTTTGAACAACTACGTTTCACATGGTTGAACACTTTTGCACAACAAGTGTTTCACATCTGCAGGGTGATGCGCGCATGTGCCTGTCCGACCGTGGCACGTCAGGACATCAGTGGAATGCAATTGTCAAGATGAGGACGCCGTTTGTTGGCACGTGCAGGCATGGTGCACGCAAAGGAGACAACACTCGCATCCCAAGCTACTGTCATTATTGCACGGACATGGGAATGGATGTCGAATCACCAAGTTATTTTGTGGATTGACAATTACAGACATGCTCGGCGGTCACTAGATCCTGCTAGAGTAGACATCACACCGGACTGCACAACGATTGCAATTGTGACGATCAGCAAACCGCCACGACAGCCAACATACGGTGGTCATCCAGTGTTGCGCACACTGCTGTCCAAGATTGGAACCGGTGCCGCAGAGGTTGTTGTGCGCCTGCAACGGCTTGCGTGAGTTCATTGAAACTCTGAATGACAATCCCATTGAACACACAATGATCCGTGTACCCCTCGCGTACCCCTAGATGTGATGCGGCCCGATTCAACCACGCAGCGATGGCCGCCCCTCATGCTTTCGGCGCACAAACTCGGAACGTTGGCAGAGTTGTTGGATGTCTGTGGCATGCTTCGAACACTGCACATGCACACAGGGAACACATTGACCATCCTATCTGACATGAAAATTCACCATGCATTGATGCGATTCTTGTACGGTGGCGGCTATGTAACAAGGAATTTTTCACCGCTACCTTTACCACAAGTGTATGGTATCTGGCATCCTTACAAATATACACCGACACTGTTGTACAGATCGTACCTTCCATAATTGCATGCCTTCTTTTTTCAAATCTAACAACCAAGAATTCAGTCCTGTTGCACCGTAAAGTGCTGTTCATGGAAACAGTTGTTGTCGCCTCACTTGTTGCCAGATCGGATTGTATTGTTCCAATGAAGATGTCATGGCCCATTTGGAGGCTCCACGAAAACCGCACCCGCTGGCTATAGTAGTAGCCCTACATAAAGTCAAAGCACTACAGCGCATGTTAAACGTCTACTGCCCAGCGATCTTTGCAGTCACGGTGTGCGTGAATTTTGCTTGAGGCACTTTTAGTTATGATTGGTCTCTGCAGCCCCCACACCAAGAAAGTCGAATATATTTGCACCACAACCATAGCACTACTTGCTTGGCAGCAGTGGCACAACCAGGTCCCAGGTTACGTACATGTTGAGGAGAGTGGTGAGGCCCTGCTAGCACGACTCGGTCACCAGTTGCCATTTCCATCGATGACTGCCTAGATGTGCACGTTACCCTTCCCGCACCCAAGAACGTACGTGATAAAAGAGGGGCCGTTTCCCAATCCCTTATCACCATGTTTTGTCGCTCCATCCGCATTCTTGAGAAAGCAAGTAAACCTGACACTTCATTTGTACTGTACAAAACCGAATGTGGCTACCGCACAACCTAATGCCGTCTGGGAACGAATGTACATATTTCTTGGACCACTGCACTGCAACGCACAAGAGATCAAAGATGTGATGTATCATAGTTTCCGCTTGTTGACAGGCAAGACTGCAGTTTCCGAGGTTGTAACTGAGTTCATGACACATAATGTTGCGCAGACAACACAATCCGATCGGGAGCTACATAATGACACAATTAAGGACATTCGGGCATTAGCTAGAGGAGACGCCCCCACCATCTCAGGTATCTCCCGGGTCGTAGTAAACCGTTTGCGGTGTCAAAGATTGGGAGAACCTGGTAGAGAAGAGGATCACTACGAAGCTGATGTCAGCGATCCGGAATGACGAAAAGGACCGGTAAGAATCACTTGCATGCCCCAACCTTGGAAACAGGCAAACGACAACACCTATCGTTAGTACGCTGATACGCGTACCAATGTTCTTGTTGCTCATGCGGTACTTGCCTGCTTCATGTTGGAAAGGGAGGGTTCTTCAATCCCTGTGTGTTTGTTAATTTTTTTAGGGTTAATAATATTTGCCAGTTGGTCCCAGTGTACGTGGCTGCCTTTTCTTTCTATGCGTGTGTACTTACAAGGACTAAAAGTATAAATCTCGGTAATGACGGTAGTGATGTCCTCTTCGTTTTCCCGAGGAAAAGCATTTGTTCTTTTCACTTGGTATCAAAAGAAAACCTTGCAATTTTCCAAGTGTTTTGTCGGGACCCAATAGCGAAGTGCACGAAGCTCCTCAAGCCCAAGGTCACGAAGGCACAAAGGTAGAATGGGTTGAAGGGATTCCGAGTGTCCACTCAATAAAGAGTACGCGTTTCGACCCTAGAAGGGTCCTTATCAACCTAAATAGCCAAAGCTGAAAGTATGTGTACACACATAGAAAAAATAGGCAAGGGACGCAAAAATTCATTCCATATTGGTCCATTTTAGGGGGTTTTGACACCAATTTTAGTGAAAAATCATCGATTTTCACTAATTTTAGGTGTAGACTTAGGGTTGACTTCTGCCCAACCCCCCCCCCCCCCCTGTATCGGAAATGAACCAAATTGGTTGGAAATATATTAGAAATCAATCATCTTTGGCTGGGGTACGCATTGGCATGGCAAAGCCATTCCACAGGTGAAATCGCGCCATCGCTGCAGAACCACAGTGCAGGCGCGCGCTCGCATCACCGCAGTCGCGATTACTGAAATAATATGTTAATGCGACATGAATAGCGAGTTGCGGCAGAAAATCGAATGAAAATCGCAAAAATACGATGGCGCAGCAATTAACAAACCTGCTGGGATCCGATTTGGCTCCCTCCTTGCAATATGGCATATAGATCGTTAAAATCCGCATTCATGCGTGCCACAAGCTCCCCTTGACGGAGTAATTTGGTCTTGCGACTTAAGAACACCCGCCGGAGGGGGAGGGAGGGTTGTAGGGTTACGTGCAAGCGTAGGCGTGGTAAGAAGGGGCGCATCTTGCTCTCCACACTTCGTACTACTTTTGACCAACTTATGCTCACGGAACTATGATGGGGGGCCCTCACTACATGCACAATATGTGACCGCTCTTGGGCGCCCCTCCGCTTGGTGTAGTGCCTCTTGTCGTGCCATGTGAGAGGGAGAGGGTCATATGCAAACTTGGGATATCCCAAGCGCTTCAAAGCTCCACGCAAGTAGGCCACACATATGTCAAAAAACACTTTGTGTGAACAAATGCGTAAAAATCGCACGACGTCCCCTTTGATCCATCCCAATTTAATGGAGCGAGGGTGATTCGAGCTCCACGGGATGTAACAACATGTGTGGGTGGGTTTGAAAAAAACAGCGGTGATTAACTCTTTCAAGCGTATCACCCGCACATCGAGAAATTCAACACCCCCCGACACATGCTCATGTTGGTATTCAATTGGCAAATGTGCGGGGTACACGGACGTGAGATATTGGCGAATGGCATCCTTTGCAATACCTACATGATAGATAAATCCATCATCAATGAAGCGTGCCATGTGGTAAATGCTTGCACCCACGTTCCACGCCGGCGGAGGCGGCGTGTTCAATTCAAAGAACCGGAGAACCAAGTTGGCCCAAACAGGAGCACAATTGGTTCCCATTGCGAAACCAATTAATTGGAGAAAAACTCCAAATCCCGGCGTGCGAAAAAGACAATGGGAGAAGACAATATGCAATAAAAATTCGCCAAAGCACAATGCGGGGTGATACACGACATATGAGAAGGGAAAGTGGTCGTTGTATTCATTAAAACAATCGTGAGACATGGGTGTAAACAACCAATCACACATTTGCCTCTCATGTGAAGATAACTCCACCAACCACGGTGAACGGTAAAAATAGTCACGCCAAAAACGGAAAGCCCGAGACACATCACTCCATTGGAAGTTTGTGTATAGGGCCGAAAAATCTATGGACGTGCATAAAGGAGCATGAATGTCACGCCCGTCACATTCACTTGAGCATGCATGTAAGCGTTCAATGAAATCCATGGTATCTAACAAGGGTGTATCCAATGGTGAAGATCGTTTGTCCAACGATAATAAGATACTCCCAAGAATGCCAACTAATTTTGATGACGCCGTGGTGGCCCAAGCAAACAAGCCCACAATGGGGCGGGAAGGCCATCTACCATTCAACACGCTCTTGCGCTTATGTGTCTTGACGAGCAAATGAAAATTTGCCCACACCGGCGGCGGATGGGTGTCAAAGAATTTCCCTAACACTTCCATTAACACCGGGGGCATGGTATCCATACATAATTGCGCGAGACATGTTTGCCATTGCTTCGCTTTCTCAAGCCATGAATCAAGGGCCGCCACGTCATTATCATCGCAAAATTTTCGATAACATGGCAATCCATTTGGGGACATACCATCCATGTTTGCCTTCACTTCTCGTTGGTATGTGTTGCGCGACATCACCACAAGTGATGCATCTTTGTCACCACTCACCACCACGTGTTTAGATAGATATGCATCCACACGTGAAGTGACCAAGTGACCAAGGAAGCGTTGTTGTGTCCTTATATTCTGTAGACGGCCGCTTGCTGTACGTATGTCATTATACCCTCTCGCAAGATTTCAGGTACACAAAAATTCTTTACATGGCAATTCCTCCTTTTTTTGGGCCCCCGAGAAGGCAGTGGTGAGGTAGCCACTTCTGATTTTCTTCTTCTATGTTTGGGATCCCCGAGAATGCAAGGGTGACGTAGCATTTCCGCCCCTTTTTTGGGGCCCCGAGAAGGCAGGGGTGAGGCAGCCACTTCTATTCCCCTTTGTTGGGGAACACTTTTGATTTTGCTCCCCTTTGGGGATCCCCGAGAATGCAATTTTGCCTCCCACTTTCTTTCCTTTTTTTTTTTACTCCCACGCTTTGTTGGGTGGCTCCTTGAGTTTGGGTTAGGGACTCACAATCCACGCTTTGTTGCGTGGCCCCTTGAGTTTGGGTTAGGGACTCTCAATCTACGCGTTGTTGTGTGGCCCCTAGAGTTGGGATTAGGGACTCGCAATCCATGCTTTGTTGCGTGGCCCCTTGAGCCGGGGTTAGGGACTCGCAATCCACGCTTTGTTACGTGGCCCCTTGAGTTGGGGTTAGGGACTCTCAATCCATGATTTGGACATTGTTCTTGAGAACCTCCCAGCTATCCTCTTGCACCTTCCCGAATATATTGACATTGATGCTGACTCTAGGGGTAGGGATAAGGCCGGGGGCTTGTTGGAGGCCCTGTTGCACCCCCTCTTCAAGCTAACGGCTGCATTTTTTTGCGAAGTTTTTGCTGCGGTTTGTGCCACAAGCAAGAAAATCCAAGCAACCAAGGGTGCACAAGTTGGTGCAGTGCGGTGTTTGATGAACGTGATGTGCACCCAGCATATGCACACTATGGGGTGTTGAGGTAGGGAGCAGCCCCATCCACAGTGGCCGGATCAAGTTTCTTCGCACTCTGATTGAAGATGTGCAAAAAGGTTTTAATGAATTTGAGTGGGGTGGTGGTGTTGCACCGGAGAGTTGGGTTGAGGCAAGCTCATGCTCCTGTGAGAGAGTGTTTTGCGATGTGACCGTCAGTGACTTTGGGCAAAGCACAGAGCGCATGTGTGAGACACTGTGGGTGAGGTGTAATGGGGAAGCTCAGGAGGACTGGGGGCCTTTTGAGGTGTTCGATGAGCTCCGCAAGACCCCTTGTCGTCCACGAAAGCAGAAGGAAAGGCATGCCATTGAGGTGGAGGATGGTACTTTGCTTGGATTTGCAGCTTTCAAAGATTTGCAAGTTTCGGTGGAAGCAGGTGCAGAGGCAAAAGTTCCTGTGGAGGCTTCAAATTTGTGGGTTGTCCCCAAGAGGGCAACCGGTGCCGCCGACATCGGGGATGTGTATGGTGTTGCCTTGGAGGATGAGGACAAGGCCACTGACGAGGAGGATTTGGATAGGGCGGGCGAAGTTGCTAGTAGCTCTTCTTCTAACCTTCCTAACCGGCCAGCCCTGTCCTCTACCTCCGCTCCCTCCGCTAACCCTTCCGCACAATTGGTTTTCAAGTATGATGTGGATGAGGCGGTGTTGAGGGCCATGGAGAGGGGTAGGTTGCATGTTTGGACCAACGTTGAGTTCCGCGCTATTTGCAAGAAGCATGGTTTGAGCGTGAGAGGGGCAAAGGGTGACCTTATGGGGTGGGTTACGGCGCATTTCCAGCATGTGTACCAGGTGTAGGGATTTCAGCCACGCCACTGGCGATGGAACACCCGGCTGGTCGAATGCCGTGGCACTTCATTTGATGCAGAAAAAGTGTGATCTTATTCGTTTTGAATTGTGCAGGGTGTCAGGTAGGGTTTGGATGCCATCTTTGAACACATTTGGGGGCAGGAACAAATGCTTCAAGAATTTTACCCATGAGGGGATGGGAACCAATGGTTGAGCAACTGGAACCCATGGTGAAAGACATCCGGGGCTAGGAACCAATGGTGAAATGGAGTGCCTACGGGCGTTTTTGGGAAATCTGTGTACAAGAATACCTTTTTTTTTGTGAAGGACCGCCCTACTAGAAGGAGCGCAGTGCCCACCGAAGTGCGCCGAGAGGGACTTAGTGATGCTTCGGCAAGAAGAAAATAATCCCCTCTCCCCCCTCCCACTGATGAACTTAGGCCACAAGGGCAAACCCGCAGGGCGAGGGGTCGCTGTATACTTTGTCTGGGGCACAGGTGCCAGAACAAAATTGTCCTCGCATTTTCGCTGCTGTGTACATCAACCGCATGCATCGCATCCCAACTGGATGGAGGGTTGCCCTTCAACGTCCATGGCCCTGCACCTTCTCATGAGGCCTGGCTAATCTGGAGATCTGGCCAATAAATACGCAAGCTTACCTCATTAACCTTGTGTCAGATGGTTGTGGATGGAGGCTTAGGTTCTCTTTATTCTAACGGGAAAGCGGGCCGATCAGAAGCTCAATGTGACCCCCGTGCCCCCACAAATGGTCGGCCTCTTGATGCCTCGCATGTGTTAATTGAAAGTTATCAAAGACACCATGCCTGGAGCTGACACAATATTGCCATCAACCCTCAACAAGTTGCGGGAGCGATGGGGTGATATAACTACAGAGGCAACACGACCCGGTCACGCAATGCCACAATGATTCGCGGAGGATTCCCCCGTGGCAGCCTCCGTGTGCACTGTTTGACTCTTTGGTACCGCGGGAAAGTACGGCGGCCGGGGACAGTGTCACCACGCATGATGGCCAATAATAGCGCAGTGCTGATACTCATCAAATTGTGCGGCCAAAGTTCCATCACATGCACCAACAAGCAGCACATCAGCAGGCCTGCATGGTTGCAGCACGGCCCAATTGCCCGAGGGATTTGCACCAGTATTGACGCAGCATGTCGGGGCTTGTAAGAGGCAAAAGCCAGTGAAGGACTCCACGCCACAAATGTGCCCATCAGGAAGACATCTTCGTCGCTGTGAGAAACAACAGGTTTTTGGCGCTTCAACCCTATGAAAATGCACAGCCTCGCTTATCCAGCAGCTTCAACGGCGGAATGTGGAGAATTGGGCTTGGGGAATGCTGTGCATGCAGTGCGCACGTAGTGCACAGTTTTGTATGTCAGCAACTACCGGAACCCCAATTTTGGCCCTTTTGCACATGTTTGTTGTTCCATCATAGGGTTTTTGAGCCTCTTATGCATTCAGGCTGTGACATATTTGAATTGTCATCCATCTTCACGTATCCTCACCCATTTTTACCCACGCTTTGTGTTGCCCCTTGAGGTGAGTTTGTGAAAGAGGAGATGGAGTACCTTGGTTTTGACGTGGTTTATGGCTGGTTGAAACCAGCCGCATCGAAGATGCAACCATTGCAGGACATGAAAATTTGTAATGACCTGAGGAAGGGCGCCTGCAACTTCTATAGATGCCATATACACAATTTTGCTTATTCATGAGCCCCCCTGAGTGACTTTGTAGAAAAGAGTAATCCGTGGCGATGGACCTCCAAAGGGGAAGAGTGGTTCCAAGAGTTGAAGAAGAAAATCTCCTCCATTGATTCCCTAGGGGTACCCTGCCCAGAGGGCGAGATAATCCTCATCACTGATGCCAGTGATGTAGGGGTGGGTGGTGCATTGTACCAATAGCAAGAGCTTAGGTGGCATGGTTGCACACACAGTGCAAAAACATCTCCTTGGACATGCGCGCACAGGAGGGGGGATGTGGCAGGGTAGGGAAAGCAGGCAGGGCGGAACAATGCCCAGGCTGAGGAGGGCTGGCGCGGCCGGGACCTGCATGTCCTGGGGATCGCTGTGTCCCCACAAACGCAGTTCCATTCCCCATTGAATTTCAGTTGCTGGTTCATGAATTTATCAAACTGCTCCTGCACCGAGGCATGCTCAGAGTATCCATGAAGCCAGTATTTAGGCAAAGAAGTTTTATTGAGGGGTGAGATCCACTGGGCATTTCCGCACGGATGGGCTGCCCATATCACCGCTGGGGCATTTGCACTGCACGTCACATTCCTGTTGGCCTGCGTCTTGATGTGTGGCACGGGCCTGCTGCGTACGACACAGTCATGTTTCTGCGCAGGGGGAACACAGCCACCATCATCGCTGCCAATCTCCAGCTTCCAATCCTCTTTGGAATGAAGCACACTTGTACGCGGGATGCACGCGCGGCACCAGTGTGACGTCCGCCGGCTCTTTGGCACCACCTTCTCTCTCGCCACACGCAAGTCCGGTGTGCCTCCGCTCTGCCTTGCATCCGTAAGAGTAATGGTGGTCACCAGCAATATTTTCGCGTGGGGTTGGGGGGTGGGTCCGGCTTCGTGTCACTCAGTGACACAAGGAGAGTGACACTTGGCTGGTCTGAGGGTGACAATGACAGTGACAGAGTGATCGTTTACAGTGACAGAGCGACAGTGATAGGGAGGTTGTGATGCAATTGGGGTGACAACAATGATTTTGGCTCTGACTCCGGCTCGGCCTCTTCGTTGAGCTCGATACCCAGCAGCAGTGGTAGTAGCAATGTTAGTAGCTCTTCGGATGACAGAGATCGTGATTAAGAATACGTGCATGGTCAACCTGTCACACGTCGATTTGTACAATTGTATGACATCACGTGTCACTCGTCACTCGGTGGGGGGGGGGGGGGGGTTCGCTATGCCTATCCCTGGTGGTGACTGCGTCCGTAGGTGGTGGTGGTGGTGGTGTGGCTCTGCCGTTCTTGCTGAGTGGCCCATCGGCCTTAACAACGAGGGGGTGGGGGCAGAGTTGCACATTATCTTTTTCAGTGTCTGTTCGGTACAAGAAGTTGTGGTCTTCATTGCTCCGCTTCTTTGCAGCATCACCACGAGCTCTGATTATTCATGATGTTGTGGTGCAGGAACAGGTCGACAGTTGTGTTCCAAATGAGGCACATGTGGCCAATTTTTTCAAAGGAGCTGGCGGGAGCATTCACCACATCGACCACATTTTGGACCGCCACTGCCAACCATTTGAAGTACCCCAACATAATGATCATGTCCCGTGATGATCGTTGTGTTGGGGGCACCTGGAGCTGCAGCCGTGCGTGAGGGGCACACTGCCTGACACTGCATGGCTTTGTACTAGAGACTTGCACTTTGGATGGGGCAGGGGGGCACGGATGTGCTCAGACCAGAATGAATGTCTGCTCTGCCCGTACCACCAGCACAGGTCTACACCTGCAAGAATTGGCAGCCTTCCATACTGCCATTGAGTGTTTTGGTGATTTTATTAGTGTCTTGGTACAGCCTCCTTCCGCCCACGGTAAGTAATGTGCGGCACTGCAGCTCGTGCCCACCCGTGCGCACTCCTTCGCTGCTGTTCACGTTCTGTCCTCGTTTCCAGGTGAAGGTCGGGACTTTCTACGAACGCAGCCTCTCCCCCGCCTTCAGCATGGGGTCCCCAGGGGGCATGGACGTGCCGCTGCTGTTCGCAGACGCATATACCGTGCAACGCCGAGACAGCAAGTGGGAGGTACTGACGCAATCTGAAGTCTCGGGCATGCTGGTGCATGAGCCACCACGTCACCTGAGCAATTTCCGGTGTGTTGATCGCTGGACGGCATTCACCTGCTGCCCGGTCATTTAGCGGCAGCCCCACCAGCCTCTAGGGCTTCTGCATCTTCTGCACTGGCTGGGCCCAATGTCCCAAGCGCCCTTACATCGCTTCCTACGCTGTGTGTTGTTATGTGGAGTGAGGGCGGTGCCCGTAGGTCTCCCTCTCTCTCTCTCGCTCTGTGTCAATGCAGTGCACAGGGTCTCTTTCTTCTCTTTCTCTCTCCTTCTGTGCTGTTTTGAGTGAGGGCAGTGTGCACAGGCACTGTGGAGAGCAACGGACTGAACGGCTTTTTGTTGGAAAACTGACGTACCCTCTCGTCCCAGTCACCCATCCGTACGCGGCGTGGGGTGCGGGTCTGGCTTGCCTCAGAACATCCCCGTTGTCCTGCACCAGGGGCCCAACAGCCTCGCCCGGTGTGCCGTCTGCTCGGAACGCTGCGAAGAGGACAGTCCCCGGCACAGCGAACGTCTGCCCTCTCCTATCTGTCAAGGCATGCACTGATGCCCCATGAACTCCCCCCCCCCCGACCCGTGAGGCTGGACAGCGCACCTCCTCCGCCCAACAACGTGCGATCCGTATGTCGGGCCCCGTGCCAAAGTGGGTCCATTTCAGAGGGCGGCGAGGCCGGGCCACAGCCGCGGGTCCCTTTGGGAGTGATTTCGTTTGGTTTTCCTGTATTCAAAGGGCCCATGGCACCGGCGGGCAGCTGCACCCGTCGTCGGACGTCGATTGGCAGCGAGTCTAAGGCCACAGACACTGGAGGCAATCGTTGGTTTAGCTCTTGAATACCCCCGGGGCCACGGTGGATTGAGGACTGATCGACCTTCGGTGCACAGACACAGAGGGTGTGGCACAGGGTCGGCGTCTCCAACCGCCGCCCGGCACCACAAGTGCCTGCAGGACCTGCGCTCCGCCTCCCGAAAGGTGGGGGGGGAATCATTTTGAGGTGGTGTGCCATCGAGGTCATCAGGGATAAGGCCATTGCTGAGTGCTGAGTGCTGAGTGAGCCCCGGTCAGAGGCCGAAAACACGTTGATGTGCCCAAAATCGGCCTCCAACTTGTCCTGAGGAAGACTGTTCTGATTTGGGCGGGTGAGGGGGTGGATCGCCGGGGGTCGTCCCCTCCCCTCCTCTGATGCTAGCCTGCCAGGGCCCCAACTCACCGCCCCGCCCCCGGGGGTCCGTCAGCAAGGGGCTGTCGGGGATGTGGGTGCGGATGTCTGTGCCCGCGCCATTCATGTGTTTGCGGCCCTGTTTTGCAGCGTGCTGCTGGCCTACGCCTGCTGCCTGGTCGGATGGTGTTGTTGGTCTCTGGTTGGCCCCGTGTACCGCGCATACCCCCCGCACATCCAAGTCGCGTCCTCCCGCGTGGCCGGGTGGCGGTACTGCTTCGCTGTCGTGCCGTTCTTCATCGCGTGGGCGGTGCAGGTACGATGTGTGTCTGTGCCTTGGTTTGGAGGGATTGCTGTGCCTGTGATACGGCAGAGAGCAGAGGGGCGGGTACGAGCAACGGCCGGTTCATGAGGAGAGGGGGCGTTGAAGTGCCCCCCCGTGCGGAGCGGAGCAGCAGTTTGTTTGCCTGCACAGTGCGGCCGAACACAACATCACGGCCCGTGGGAACGCTAATCCTGCGGAACCTGTGGCGTAGTTATCATGGAGCATGGGAAAATGTTCTTTTTGTGAACGGTACTTTTCAATGGGGAGCGCACATCGCAACATTGTTGTCCATTTTGAGTATTGTGCCTCGCCATTGTGCCCGTTTGACCGACTTCCTTCACCCAAAATCGAGGAAACTTTATGCGGTGCTAATTACCTCGCAGCTAATTGCCCTTACCCTGCGGCGCTTGAGGAGGTTCATACGGCTGCCAAAGTTTCCTGTTTTTGGTTGATTTACGCTGAGTGGTCGACAGCTTTTTACTCCCATCTGTTGGTAGTCAAAACGCAGAGTTTACTGAGGAGTTCAAATACCCAAGCCCACCCCCAAACAAAAACAACCGAACGTTTTTGGACAGCCCTCCTTCCCGGACCCTCTCCCCCACTCCTCCCGCCGGCGCAGGCAGGACGCCGGCAGCCCAATGCAGGTGCACCGCGCGTCGGACGGCCGGCTGTGCGGCTGCATCAAGGGGAAACAGCCCCCGTCCGTGCGGCCGGGGGGCGGGGATGTGCGGGCCGGTGGGTCTGGTCCTCATGCGACGCGGCGACGTGACGGGTGCGGGGTGTTGTGCCACCGCGCACCGCCTGGGTCAGGGGCAACAATATCGGCGAAGCCGGCGGAATCGACACGAGGCAATTGCACCCGGGCACCAGCACACAACCCTCTCGCCGCGTGTGCTGGGCCGGACCGTACCCGAAACCAACCCCGAAGGGCCTGTGTGTGAGTAATCTTCGGAGACCATTCAAACGGTTGCCGTTTGGGTTGTGACCAACAGTGACCCCAAATGCTGAGGCACGGCGGCATGCCTTACCCATGTCCCTGCAGCCCGTCCAGTTTGCCGTTGTTCAAGAAAACGATGCTCAACAATTAATGTCGTAGTCAGCCCCAAACTAAGCCGCGGTTCCGAGCTCTGCTGGTGCTGCCCTCTGTGAGCACCATGCCCAAGAGGGTCCGGCCTCGCTGCAATTCATTGTTCCCTCGCAATCTCGGTCTGCGGCACAATCGTCCAATGCAACATGAGCACCCCATAGGAGTGCTTCCTGTGTGGCCCCCCTTGGCGTGTTGGAAGAGGAACCTACAAGTATTAGTGGTGTAGACCAATTTGGCTGCTTGAAATTAATTTAGTCTGTGAGGTGGGCGAGTATGGGGCCACTAGCAGTCACCGTTGAATTTTGTACTTAGATATTTCTGTTGCAAGAATAATTGGAACCATGTGGAAGTGAAGCTAGTCATTGTCGGGGCTTCAAGGTGTTGTGACCCGCATGTTGCTTGTTTCCGCTTTTATCGACCATTTGGAATGTGTGTCAGGCAGTTCGCAAAGGACATGGAGCCCAATCCTTTCTTACACCTTCTACAACTGGGCCCGTGCAATGCTATTACATTTTTGTATTGCCACCATTTGGGCGCATTCTTTCCACACCTTTTTTGAATGACCCCAGACGACGAGGCTGCCAATGGCATTTGCACATTCAGAATCCGTCCAATTCGCACTGAAAGCAGGTGGCAGATGACCAAGGGGGGGGGAGGGGGGTGCTTCGCAGTTTGGGACCATCAAAACTTCCCACATTCCGTTGCACCGGAACATGCACAGCGGTGATGGGGGCGGTTCACCTCGAGAACAGTCTTGTTTTTGCCAGACAAATGGTAATGAGCGCAGGGCAAATGCTCTGTACAGTTCCCCCAAAGATTCACAGGTACGTGTTGCAGGGGTGATGGGAAGTGGACGAAACTAGCCCCTGCGGTCCTCGTGTACAAACCTGCTTCTATGCCCTCCACAGTCCCCTTAATTGCCCCGTCTCACGCGTTCCATGCGTGCCAGTGCCGCCTCAGCCCCCTTTCTAGACCCGTGCCCAGACCCGCGCCCACGCCCACGCCCACGCCCACGCCCACGCCCACGCCCTTCAGCCCACCGCGTTGCACCATCATTCAGACACTCAAGTACGGGATCCCACCGGAGCAGAAGGAGGTCTTCAAAAACCCTCGGTCATGGCCCCTATTGCTCGCCGGAGGCGTGGGGAATTACATGGCCTTTTCCTCCTACGGCTTTGCGATGGGCAGTTGCAGGCATTTCAGTACCGTTGCTATCCTGGCCGCCATGCAGCCGTTCTTGATGCTCCTGTGGGACCGGGTCGTCGATGGTAGTCCTCTGCCGCTCGGGGCGTGTTTTTTGGTGGACTCGAGGGTTTTGCGTTCCTTCAATTTGGTCTGAAAACGTCCAGCGTCAACTGCCGTCGGTAAGCCCGCAGCCACAGTCAATCCGCCCGTAACCACCACCGGTTGGTGCGGCACTCCTCCGGAGTCCACACCATGTGCCCGCTCTGTGGAGGGATGGCGCATGGGAGGACTGGTGTGCGGCGGCGATGCGTTTTAATGGGGGGGCGGGGGGGGGGGGTTGCCACCCATGGACAACACCGTAGTCTCTTATCGTGGCCTATTTGATGGCTCTTGCCGGCCGTTTTGAGCTGTCTGTCGGTGGAGAGCGGTCTGAGACAAACCGACGGCCATTGTGGGCGATCCCAGCCTCCGGTTCATGGCTGATGTTAGGGCCAGAAGCCAGTGATCAGAGCGCAGGGGTCAGGCAGACTGCCTCGTGCACAGTCCTCGAGGCCGCCAGATTGGGCCAGGCGCGCAGACTGGGTACCCACGGTGTACTCAGGCACGAAGTCTGGACCCTTTGGGATGCCCAAAAGTTGTATTTTGACATCGATCCTCGACCGGAATATTGACGGCATTGTTCGGGTGAGGGCGCGGCGGAGGCGAAAACCTAACGCCAATAGAGGTTTTTTCTAAACCCCACTCGCCGCTCTTCAGTAGCAGTGTCTCCGCTCTTCAGTAGCAGTGTCTGGGGTTTGCCAGGTTGAGAAGTCGTAGGCCTCTAGGACAGCAGCGCACCGTGCGGTGGGCTTTTCCAGGTACAAAGTGCCCATCCTGCCACCCGATCCCAGCGGATATCCCCAATTGCCCCGCGGGCTCGGGCCATGGCCAGGGCCGTCTTTCGACCATCTTGGCGGTGTCGGGAGTCCACCCAGGAGATCCTCATACCCATCATCGCCTTCAGTCAGGCAGCACACCCACCCACGCCCACGCACACACCTACCCACACCCACACCCACAGTCCACTCCACTCCACTCCACTCCACTGTTTGTCACACCACTGGAATTCAGCATTGACTTCGTGGGTGTGGGTGTGGGTGTGGGTGTGGGTGTGGGTGTGGGTTTGGGTGGGCGCCCGAAAACTTTGCTCCAACTGTTGTAAATCGGACCTGGTCATGGCTGGCGGTCCCATGTACATCTCTGGTGCCGCTGAGGTGCATTGGTGCGTGCACAACCGCTTCCCGCAGATGCATCCCTCGGTTTTGACGGAGTCCTCGGCCTGATGGGCGGTGGACTCGGGGCTGCATTGATGTTGGTCGATGAAGGCTTCCAGAGCCCCCTTGGCCTGCTCATGTGCTTCGTGTGCTCCTTCTTCGTCGCTCTGTACCTCAAGACAAACGCGACCATTCGCCGGGTCTTGGACTTCACAACGTTGATGTCCCTGAATTTCGGTTGTGGCCTCATCTTGGCGACGATGGGGACGTTCGCCGTTGACGTATGATCCTGCACAGCAAGTCTGGCAACGCCCCGAGCAGGGGAATTCGGCAGCGTTTTGAAAAAAACGGGAGGGAAGTACATCATCTGAAACTGAAAATATACACATCTCCTCTTGGACCCCCCCTCCCCCTCCCCCGCCACTGCCAGTCTGGTTCTCGTGAATGAGGTCTGACACTAGACCAATGCACGCGCTTGTAGGTTCCCCCGAAGGTGCAGAAAGGGGCTGTGAGTCAGCAGGTGAGCCTGCCACTCCAATGGTGTGGCAGGGGATTTCGGATGAGGGCTCAGAGGTCCCCTCAGGCGTGCCCCCGCAGTGCAGGTGTTGGGGGGGAAGAGGGGCATGAAAGGTGTTGTGGGTAAAGGAAGCTTCTGGCGAGAACCGGGTCCCGACAGCCTGCAGGCGTGTGCCGAGAGGTCTTGGACCGGGAGTGTGAACGATGGATTTTGGAGAGTCAGAATGGCGGCGCACAGCGCACGACACCACGGGTTATCGGGCTGTCTTCAAGGCCGTATGCCGTTCCCGCGAGGGCTGGGGGTTGGCAGGGGGGTGGGGGAGCAGGGACACACCTCTCATGATTTCAAGCCAAAAAACTGGGCAAACAACCCCCCCCCCCCCCGGGGGGGGGGTCAGAGGCCAATAAAAAGTCAGTGTACCTAAAATCGGCCTCAAGCTTCGGGCCCCTGTAACCAAGAGGAAACGTTTTCGGATGTTTGGGGGGTGGGTGGGGGGGTCGGCTGGGGTTTGGCAGGGCCCTAAATCCTTTAGGTTCTGAAGGATCCTTAAGCAATGGCCTGTTTCAGGCCCTTTTGGTACACTTCCAATTTCTCCGAAGGAAACATTGCTGGTTGAGGGTGGGTTGGCCGGGGCTCAGCAGAGCTCTGACTCCCAATTTGTTGTGCTGCACAGAATGTCAATGGATGAAGGCAATGTTGCCCAAACAGGCGGATCCACACGCTTTCATGGGTCGTGCCCCCGCGGGGGACGGGCGATTTTCCCACTTTCATCGTTGACGCACCCCCCCCCCCTCCCTCAGCGGCAGTGGTCAACATCGCAGAAGGTCGGTCCATCGCAGGAGCGGGTCCCCCCCTGAGTTCCTGAAGAGGAAGATGGGGAGTAGGGACATGGGGTGCTGGCTGATATTTGGAGGGGCAGTGGGATGGAGGAGGCCCCGGACACAAGGCAGGTGCGAAATGGGGCGACGGGTGCGGGCAGCGGCGTACAGGACTCAATGCACAGATGTTTGGGGGGGGGGTGTGGCATTGGGGCAGCATTGTGGCAACGCTTTTGTAATCGTGGCCATCTGCATGTCAGATCATTTTCCATAAAAAAAACTGATTCCCAGGGCGATGCCCCCAACAACAGCCCGAGTAAATTGCCCGCTGGGACCCTGATACAGCAGGGCTGGGGCCCAGCACCCTGTACCCCACTCCAGAGACCCTGATACAACAGGGACCAGGTCATTTTTGCGCTCTGAGGGTCCTAATACGGCAGGGGTCATATGCCTCCCACTCTGGGGACACGGAGAGGACAGGGGTTGTATATGCATGCAGCACGGCTGACGCAGCCAACCTCCACCTCCCAACTCTTGGGACCCCGACGCGGCAGGTGTGATGCTGCCATTTTCCCGCCCCAGAACCACAATACAGTCGGGGCTGTACAGCCAACCAACACCTGCCCGCTCTGGGGAAACCAAGACTCGAGCGGCTGCACAGCGAATCTGAACCTGCCCAATCTGGGACCCCCATACATCAAGGGTTATGCAGCATCTGCACCTCCCCATGCTACAGACCCTGATGCAGCCATGCTCTGACTGCCCATCCCGGGGATCCAAATGCCATAAGGGTGAGATAGCCACCCCGTACCTGCCCACTTTGGACTTCCGTACCGCAGGGATGACGTAGTAGCCAATTTCCCGTGGCTGGCGACCCCAATGCTGAGAGGACATGTTGCCAACCCCAACCTGCCCACACTGGGTTTCCGATGCAACAAGGGTCATGAAGCCAAACTCCAACCTGCACCTCTCCATTGTGGAGACCCCGACGGCAGGGGTTAGGAGGCCACAATGTGACTCCTGACCCAGGGACACCGGTGCGGCAGGGGTGCACGGGTGCATGGTTCGGGCACTTCGCCTGACGGCATTTTGGTGCCTGTGGCTTGAGGGGACCAATACACGAAGCTGACCATTACGGTTTTTAGGATGCAAAACTGCGCACCCTGATATTTAGGGGACGACTTTCGATGACAGTGTGGATTCCATCTTCTACGCATTTCGGGACTCGTACACGCTGCTGGTCACTTTAGCGCTGACGGCAACGTATTTCATAGGTCTGTCTCTTGCCGTCCTTTGCCTGTCCCCTCCCCAGCCAGAGCATAAAAAAATTGCTCCTCCCATGTACCTCTGATTGCAGGCATCTCCTCCTTCGTGTTGTGTGCCAAATACATCCCGGTGCTGGTCATTGCCGTCGTCGTCGCTCTTGAGCCGGAGCTGTCCATCGTGTTTGCTGTTCAGTCGGGTAAGGAGCCAGCCCCATCATTGTGCATGGGCACAGGCATCATCCTCATCACGGCGGCAAAGGTGTCTTTAGCCATCTCAGCGGTAGTAAAGAGCTCCCCTCAGGAAGTGTCTCCGCCTTGCAGCCCCCGACAAGCCATTCGTGCACAGACCCGTTGAGGGGGCACCCGAAGTGGATCCAGGACACCTCAAAGAGCATTGGGATATCAGGGCTTGCAGAAGTGGCAGCGATTCACCTCTTCGGACACCTTTTCCCACGCGTACGCAAAAACGAGAAACTGGTCAGTGGCCAATGCATTTTGCCCCTCCATTTCCAACATCGGAGCTCAGCCGACAGTTTTGAATTGGGTAATTCCCTCAAATTCAAAAGTGCGGGTCGTCCACACTGCGAGAAGCCCGCGCTGCCTGGGTCATGTCGTTTGGCATGCAATGGTAAATCGACAGTAGAAGCAGCGCGCTAGCTCGCCATCTCGATCCGTTTGGAATTAATCAGATTTTGTTGTTGGGGACTGGTCGTCATCCATATGTTTTCTGTCCGCAGCATTGTTTGCCTTTCTGCCCAGAAGCGGTGAGACGGAATAGCGATTGCCGCAGTGTGTTGACCCTGTGAACCGTTTCTATGCGGATCCCTATATTGCGCACTCTTTGTGGTCCATTTATATTCGCCCTGTACACGATCCCATCGTATCTGCCCACCTCCCGCCGAAAAATAATCCCACAGTATCGCTTTCCATTCAGCACGTACACACATGCGGTGTCTGCCTCTAGAATGTTTCCTTTACGCTACGCGATCTGAGGTGCTGCTTTGCAAGGAATTGATTGTGTGGGATGTGGTGGTGTGTGTGTGTTTTTTTTTTGTGGACTGGCGGTGGGGGGTTTATCGCCTGCAGTTGGCGGCAAGAAACCGGCAGAGGTCTTTCCTTGATTGAAATTGACAGTGAAAAAACAAACCCTCCCATCCTCCCAGCTCTCCCAAGGACTCTCAAGGACCCCCACCCCGTCAACTGGTGCATGGGGTAATGGGATTGAACATGGCGGGGTTTGAATATTTCCAGACATGATGCCCCCCCCCCCCCCCCTCGCCCGCCCCATGTCTGCCCTGCCCACAATGCAACTGTGCACCACCTGCTCATGGAAGGCCCCCCTGCGCGATGCAAGTCAAACTACCCTCCAGCCCCTTGCAGGAGGAGGGGGGGGGCGGGCGGGCGCAGAACCAAACAACATCCCCGCTCCTCCCTCGGCACGGAGCAACCCCCCGCGTATGACACGCAGCACACCAAAGTCGGACTGCCCAAAGCGACAATCTCTGCCCTGGTACCCACACCGCCTTCGCGAGGAAGCGGCGATTGGCTGGGATTGCACACCAAACGGCGCCATGGAGACCCAACGGACCCGGAATCCTCCGTCACCTGGGCCTCATTCTTGCTCCCGGCGAATAGCTTGGCACAGTCCAGCGCGCCCACCCAAGCACACCGCAGTGAAGGCGTCTCCCCCCCCCCCCCCCCAAGGGCTTTGCTTGAAGGGGGGGGGGCACCCCCCTCCCCTCCCAACGCTCTTCCTACAACTCTACCCGAAGGCACGTCCACAACCCCAATACCCCCCCCCCGCTTTTCCAACCGCCAGTGACTGCCCCCCCAACCGATTTTACAGTGCGCCCCAACCGCTTTGTAACTGCTCTTAGTTGGCCCCCAGAGCGCCCGCCCCTTCAAGCAAACCCCTGCCCCCCCCCTCCCCAATCGGATGGCAACGTCCCGCGTGAGTTCGCCTGAATGACAGAATCCACGGTGTCGAGGTTCTGCTGGCGCAACGAGCGGATCCATTCTTTTCGATTGGCCGCTCCCGCCTGTGCCCCTCGCCTTTTGATGTGGGAGTCCTGCCAACGTTCCGGCGGCTGAGGCTGGGTTTGTGTGAGGCGTCGGTTGCACTTCCTGTGGGAGCCCCACCAATTCATTGAGCCGCAGTCAACGACACATTCTGTCATCGTGTACACACACCAGGCCATTGTCCACCGCCACACACTTGTCCTGCGCACGTTTGACAATTATGATAGTGGCCTCCTTGACACCGTCATGCTAGAACAGCTTCGACAGGCGAAGGCGTAGCTTGCTCTCCTTTCTTCAAGCGAGAAGCATCTCTCTGGTCCCCACATGTGTACACGGCCATCCGCAGCGCGAAGGAGGGGGGAGGTCCGCAGAGGGGAGGGTCCAGAACTTGTTTTGGCTTGCGAAGGACGCGCGGTTTCCCCGCATTTGTGGAACATTGCTTCAGGGCCTTCAAACAGCAAGGCATCGGGCGGATCTGCGGACATCATTTTTCGGTTTTTCCTATTTTCACTGGTCAAGCGCATTTCTGGGTCCATGTAGGCCTTTGAGCCGCTTGAGGTTTGACAGCTGTTCTTTCCGTTGCACCTCCGGCACACACTGCACCACCATACACTTCCTCCTCGTGATTACTCAGAGTACAGGGCAGCGCTCTGCGCTGTGCTAAAGCTGCCCCAAGGGCACAAATGCCCTGTTGATCCGGCAAACGTGCTGCCTCCGTCCTGTTACGTGATGATGAAACAATGACCGCCCATGCGTCTCTTACATGCAGGACGTGATTGAAACTAGAGCTATTTAGGGTGCCCATTACCATTCTCACTGCCTGTCAAGAGTGCAAGGCCCCGCAGACTAGGAATCTCGCAATTCCGTCGGCAGTAGTGGAGACCCTCTCGGTGCCCCAGTGCAGCCCCACGTGCACTCTCAATGTCACACCCAACTGCCTGCGCGAATGCACATTGAACCGTGCTCCTAACGGCCTAAGCCGTGTCGAGCTGTGCAGGAATTTGCGGGCATACACCATCTACGTGCACCACGACCAACCTGCTCTCAGCCGTGATGACGGAGAAGTGCACTGACACGCTATTTGGAGGACCGGTGGTGCCTCTATTGGGTCAGCCGTAGCATGTCTGCACTCGACACCAAATAGTCGAGAAATGGTGGGGCATTGTGCGCCCCCGGTATTTGCATCTGCGAATGTGAACAGGGACCACAGCCCTTCCAAGGGCCATGTGGGTTGGTCCAGGGCCCCTTTGCTCCAGGGCTGGTGCGTTGTTGTGGGAGGAAGTACCCTCAGTGTCCCCTGTAAGGGCTTTGGGTGGGTTCTGCTGCGGATTGCCTGCAAACCGCTGTTGCGGCCACGTTATACAAAGAGGGGGGCCAGGGGTATAAAGGGGATGGGATGAGGTCTGGGATCACAAATGGCGTGGCTCTCTACCCAGCCATCCCCAGAACGACTGTCTCTGCATTTAGAATTGTCCCAACTCACAACCCTTGCAATGGAGGCGCATGGAATACCCTGAGGCAACCGCCAACAGCCATCAACGGGTCATTGGTTGACCATAAATGGTGTCTTAGCACAGGGGGCTCCCAGCCGCGATGCTTACATTGACACCCTCTCCCGCCATCCCCACACGCACCCCCTCTGGGAGGCCAAAATGTGGAGGAGGTCGAGACTGAACCCCACGTGCCGCGAGCCATTGTGGCCTGGGCGTGACCAGTGAACTTTTTTTTCTACAAAGCCACAGGGAAGTTCAGCATGAAGCCCCTCGCCCACATAGTGGCGCACACGTCATTCTCCCAGTTAACACGACAGCCTTGGCAGACAGTCATTCATCTTTGGTACCCCTCCCCCCCCCCCCCCGCCGTAGGCGCAACGCCAACAGCAGTTTACACAGTAACACGCAGAATCTCAAACCGTGGGTGTCACGTGGCATGGCAGAAGGAGTCTGAAGCTTTCAAGTTCTCTTGAGATCTGTATCCGGGTTGGGATGTCCTCCCGACGGATGGGGTGCGAACTGAGCTGCAAGGAATTGCCAGTGCTGCATTCATGCACCTGCCATATCAATCAGCATGCACTTGCTGTCCCATGTGACGAAATCTTCTTCTTCGACACGTCATCGTCATGATTGTATTTTTGTTCTCCACGTTGAAGTTTTCGCTCATCTAATGGAACGGTCTCTTTTGTCTGCATTTCCGTACCTGAGTCCAGATATGCCACCCACCAATTTCTGGGCTTATGAGTAATCATGCGATCTCGGCTGGATGCTCACACAGTGCTCAGGAACGCCCTTTGACGGTTTTGTACATAAAACAAAAAACACAACGAGTTGCCTTGGCATCATGAGGGCCAACACAACGCAACAACACAGTACGGGAGCTTTACCTCAATAGAGTCGCAGTATAGAGTCGTGGTATAGAGTCATGTTATGGAGTTGCGGTATGGAGTTGCGGTACAGAGCTGTAGAACAATGCATTTAGCCTGCGGAACCTGCTGCTGATGCAGCGGGTTTGCTTTAACATCCACTCCCACGTGGCAAACAATCCCACACTAGAGCGCTGCTTTACAGTCGGGCTCCAAGCCCTCCTAAAGTATCAACCTTGGGGGTGCAGGACACGTTACGCTGTCCTTTTCTTCAGGGATGATTATAAGCCCCGACAGTGGGAAATGGGCACAGACTGTCCCCACCCACAACAGACCACAGATGCTGTCATGCCTTTTGCATTGATCAGGTATTATTAGAATCCGGCGCAATTTTTTTGGGGGTCCAAAATGGCCACTGCATTTTCATGCGCCACAAATTGCAGCACGCAGCAGCCGCAAAGAACAGTGGATGCATCTCTGGAACACCAGTGTAATAGTTCGTGCCGTGTTCCTCCAGGGATTCGTTGTGCGGGATGCTGTCGATTGAGCCCCTTTTTAGAGCGGCAATCCCCTGGGGGACGGGGGCTCCAAGGGCCAGTTGTCGCTGGAGCCCATTAGTTCGCCTTTGCGGGCCCCCTGGAGCTGCAACACTGCCACCTCATTTGTACCCAGCGCTCACCAGTTGTTGTCAAGAGGGAAGACATGGGCGAGCCCTTGGCTACGAAACGCCAAACAATTATACTTTTCAACTACCTCCACCACCCTCACACAATACATCATGACCCTTCCCCTTTCAGCCCCCTTGCGCAAGAACGGCCCTGTCTAAGCACGTCAGGCAGGTTTTGGGACCATGGAACACCACGGCCCAATGCAATTCACAGTGTTGTCGAAGCATGGTATCTCCATTGGTATGGAATGTGCCGGGGCTTGCGTAACGGCGGGAAGTTCACTCATCAGGACATCAGCGGCCACTTTGGCAATGAGGCTCGATTAGCACCCGGGGCGCCCAAGGCCACCCGTTGTCCATTCGGAGACTGCGATGGGGTGTGCATGTTTTTCGGCTTTGGCAGGCGGTCCCCCTGGACCGGGGCCTGCGGGTTTGTTCTCTGACACCGAAGCAGTGCAGGTCGCATGAGTCTTTTGACGTGTACCGCATGTGTGATGTGCCCAGCGACAGAGGAACGGCAGATCTTTCGCTTCCCGCGACAGCTGTGCCCAACGTGTCACTCGGTGCTTCGACTTTGCGAATGATGTCCGATTCGGGATTTCACGGCAACACCGTTGTGGCGTTTGCTGTGGGCCTCCGTGCGGATTCCCCCGCCTTTGTATAGCGTTGTCTGTCCTTCTCAAGTGCACGTGTAGATAACTGGTGGGCCCGCACACAATCACTTAGAACTATTAAAAACAAACCATTCAATCTGCGGGTTCCTTCGGCGTGGCAGTGTTCCCGCTGCACTCCCATGCACCAGAGTACGCCGCAAGCCCAGCCACTTGCACACCCTTTCGGGCACATGAGGAATTATGTGGCTTTACTGTGGCCTGTGGCACTGGCGCAGAGACCGGGCCAATTGCCCGAGAGCCTATATGCCGTTCAGCATCGGCCTGATGAAAACTAAACAACTCAAACGACTGCAAGGCACCGGGGCCTGCAGAAGCGCACACTTGCGATACTAAATGCCACCCTGCGTTCGACACCAGGTCGAGTGCCTGATGGCCTAAAGATATGGGACAGATGTGTGGAGGGTTACGTTGTGTTGCATCATATTTTGTCATTTGATTCTGCCTCTGTTTTTGAAGGGCATTCTTGTGGTGCTAGACAATATGTGCTGTACAAAAGAAACAGAACAATTGGGTGTGTCCACGTGTTTTCTGCGTGTTGAATGTTATATGTCTTTTACCGACTGCCCAAGGTGCAGATTTAAGACCCCATGTCTATTCCTTCTCAAGCCAGCATCTGCTGGAGGCGTCCGTCCCCTGTGGGAATCCTCCATCTGCTGTGCTCACCAAATTGTGTCTTTGTGTGTCTGAGGGCATTGTCTGTGCCGTGGTCCTTTCAATGAATCCGGGTATCTTGAAGGACACGCCCGCCGCCCTCCCAATCGGATCTTTCTTCCAGAGCCCCACGCCATGTACCGCCTGTGGGAAGGTTATCTGCACCTGCCCCTCACTGACCAGAAGCAATGTGCTGGGCCGTGCAAACAACCGACAGATTGGGATTTTGCTGTACCCCATCAACATGAGGTGTGGCTATGGTGACTCAATCATGGGTGGTCATGTGTAGGCATGGATGCAACAGGCTGACACGCCTGCAGTTTGGTGCAGTTGCATTGTGCATTGCAGTGCGATGCTTTGGTGCTTGATTGCTTGATTGCCTGCACTAGTGGAGGCCAAAGGCTGGTAGAAAACGGCCTGGAGGCCGAAGATGATGCCCTCTACGATGACCCCTGGGGCACGCCAAGCAGCTGTGGGGTGCGCCGCACATCCCAGAGCATTTGGCAGCTGCGGGGCTGGGGAGGGCAGGGCAGGTCAGCGGGGGAAAGGGTACAATAGACATCACTTGCGCGAGAAAGATCCGTGACCTGTGGCAGCAAGGTGAGAGCATGTCCCAGACGTGAGAGAGAGGCCTCACAACTTTCCTCAACGAACAAACAACCAGGGACCATGTCATACCACAACTACCATGTGCCTAGTGCAGTGCACAAGGTGCGAACATACTCTATCTTGGGGGCATGTTTTTGTGTAAGGGAAACAAGTAAAAGCAAACAATGTTCAAGAACATTCCGTGCCGTCTTCCCGGAATCCAGACCAGCCCCAACCCAAGTACATTCTCGAACCCCACACCCAATTGCCCAGAGTGCAGGTGCGAACACATACAAGAAACCGTACAGTAACTGAATCTTTTGATATGCCACAGTGTGTTCAAGATTCATTGGTCATCTTAGGGTGGACAACCTTTCTCGAGCTTCGGTGACAGGACCTTTCAACACGTTGCCCGCTAACAAAAGGCCGGCAAAGGCCTTTTCCATGTATATGAGCTTTTTGTGACATGGAATGCTAGTTCGTACCGTGATGAATGGTTTGAGGAGCTATTAATAACGGGGAAGAAACGCCTGAGAGTAATGTGCACACAGTGCTTGTATGGATGCCAGATGCCATAGAGCAGTGGAATGCGTTCCAAGTGTGAGCAGTAGTCCAAAATTCTGAGCTTCGAACCATAAATGAAACACAACAGCGATGCAGGTATTTTCATGTCAACCAGCAAGGGCAGATCGCAGCCCGTATGAATCTGTATGCGGTGCACCATCTCAATTAACTGCAGCAGCTCAGTGTTTGTGCTTGTCCGGCACTCGTCTAGCAGCATTGGTTGCCAAATTTGTCGTTGTACAATCCCCCGGGCGATGTCCAGTGGTGCGCGGATGAAATGTGAGTGCAACGTGCAGTCTGTAACGGCTGCAATAGTGTTCCGTAGGCTATTGATGGAGGTCCGAATGCATCTCATGACACCTGGCAGTCTGAAAACTATGCGGCGCAATGTGAGATGTCGAGGAAAGCGTGGCAGCAAGATTGTATGAAGCACGGCAACATCAGAGTAGTCAAGATGTCCCGGGGGTCCGTCGGGGTTCTGCAAGAATCGTTTCCTGAAAAAGATGTCCATCCATATGCCAACAGAGGCATTGCTTATTGCATTCCAGAGGGCCGTCGCTGCTGCAACTCCAGATTCCTGCAGAGTCGGAATTCGAGGTGGAACAATGCCAAACCTTGCCAGCAACTTCCTTTCTCGCTGCGAAACAGTGATGTCCACGGCCGGGCGAAAAGCTAGCGGTGCTGCACGGAGGTGCAACACACGCCAGATGTTGAAGACTTCCCGCTGTAGGACACTGAGCCAGCGTGGTACAGGTCTGCAGTGCCGGTTGGCAACCACCTGCGCAAATGTCTGGCGGCGGTGTTTGGTTATCCTTATTGCAAGGACAAATTCAACAAATCGCCGTGACGTACCGCCTTCGCAAGCATCCTCAATGATCTGGCGTCCATCCTCCCATGAGCGCGAAGCGAGGAATTCTCGCACGTATGCAATCAAAAAGGCATCCATCTTTGGCGGATAACCCGTACATGAAACAGAACATGTGCCAGTCTGGAATCTGGAACCTGTTTCGAACTTCATCGCTCCTCTAATCGATGACGTTGCCACTATCGAAAATTCGATTGGAATTGCTCTCCTTCTACTGCACACTGTATCCATTATGTTGTTCGAGTAGCAGCTATCAAAATTTCGATTGAATGGTGCTGTCGAAAATTCGATAGAAATCAATTAACTTTCAGTCGAATGCTCCTATCAAAAGTTCGATTGGAGACGGTGCCTATCGAAATATCGATTGGATTGAGACACAAAAACGACTGTGTATGCATCCCCATCGGATAAAACACTCAGATGTTTTTGATTTTTTTTTTAGCTCTCGTTTGTACTATTTTAATCAAATTGTTGTGGTGTGAAATTCATGTACTGTTGCACTACAACTATGGTCCGATAAATCTTCTTGAAAAACTTTAATGGTTTGCTATCTAAATTTTGGTATAGCGTTGCAACCGAAATTTCGATTGATCCATGCAACGTAAACTGTTACGTGGTATGGACAATCAAAATTTCGATACCACCATTGCTCGTTCATCGTAAATTTACATACTCCGACTGTCAAGATTTGAGTTGACAAAAATTTTGAGGTAGCTAGTCGCACAACCAAAATTTCGATAGAAATGACCTTTAGGCTACGATATGGACTTGCCTGGGTCTCTTTGCAATTGGAATGACAAACAACATGCAACAATTCGAATAAAACACACCGAAGCGCACATTTGCATGCGCGTGGTGTCAAGGTGGTATGCAACTGCTCATGTACATGCACAAGCACCGTCTTTTGTGGATATTTCTTCTTCCTTAGGATGGGCCACATGTTCTTTACCTGATTTTTCACACCGTGTAGCACACCGCTTTTTTGGTCCGTTTTCCGGTCACTCGGGCCCATTTTGGGTGGACACTTGGTTTGTCTAAGATATTGGCATGTTGCGCTATATGTTGCTCATGCATGTGTTGGACTTTCTCCTTCACCATGCAGGTATTCGTGCTTTGTGTATCCATGTGGTTCTCAGGGGGTGCCCTGAGCAAAGTGAAACTATTTGGGCGCTGGGCTGTACTACAAAGCCACACTTTGTGAACCCAAAGGTTATTGTTGTTGGACAAGAAAATTTTTGATGCTTCTTCTGCATTGGGGATGTGGCAGATTTGAATTTTCACCCATTGTCAGACATTTTCACGCATTTTTTGCTCATTTCCGCCGCATGTTCTCTAATTTTTGCCCACGATGTCAGCATGTTTGCACGGGATGCTGACCTTAGGATTAGACTACTGGCTGTTGTGTGAAGCACACGTGTATGTTATTTTTGGCGCTGGGAGGGGTACTATTGAAGGATTTCGTGTCTCATATGCATTTACCTGGCATTGAGGAACAAGCGGCACTTGTGCTTCTTTCTAGGCCGTAAGAAGGTCATGGCTGTCGGATTCCTGCGGGTGGGTCTGAGTGTTTTTGTCACCATGTTGACTGATGTGAGCATGCATTGGAGTGTGCAAGCCCCTGTGCTTTGTGTACCACACATGTGTGGGGGTTTGTGAGCCGTATGGCTCCCTATCTATGCGGAGGAGGTCTTTAGGCACACAGCATAGCGCCTCCAGATGGATGGTGCAACCCTTGCAGAAAGAACGGGTTCTTAGATCTTCGGTTCAGCCACATTTGGTGACACATTTTGTTATTACGATACGTTCCTTTGTACAACGGGCTGCTGATATTCACACGCCATTCACACGGTTCCAGACCAAACACAAGACAATTACACCTGATCCTGTATGGGATCCCATTTACCTCCCTGCACTTGACCTAACTGTTGACTCCCCCCTCCTCGACGCCTGTATGATTCGGGCTCTCAAGCTAATGTGCAAACACAGAGATGTAACAGAGGGAATCCATCAACATATGGCCCACGTTCCGAGAACATCACTTGTAGATCGCGTTTCCTATGTGAAAGCTTGGAAGAAGCTACAAACCACATGGTCACTTGATGCACATCCCCCTCCGGATAGATGCCTGGGACGCCTCCGTAGACAGCCACGTGGCCCGCCTCCTACCCTCTTTGACCCGCCATCCAGCGAGAGCGAACCCGATGAGGACGATGAACATATAGTTGACGAGGCCAAAGGTCCGAGGCTTCTTGCCGCTGAGCATTGAGGTTTCGTACAGTCGTCTATCGAAATGTCGATTGCACGGTTGCATGTTGCTATTAAAATGATGCCAACACTAAATAAAGAAAAATGAAACGTCGCACCACAGACCTTGCCTGTGACTTGAAGTCATCTATTTAAAGTTTTGTCGACTTTCGGTCAATCTAAATTTAGTTTCGGTCCGGCAATGTTGCTCGCTGTCTGACTCGCGGTCTTTCGAACTTTGGATAGACCACACCTTCTAGCGAAATTTCGATTGCATTTACGATACCAACGTCGATTAATAATAAAATAATTAATAACCGATGAATCTAGGCTGTATCGCATCGCATTGAGAGCTATTGAAACGCCGAGTGACGCATATTGGTTCGTACAAGCAAAGTAGCACATTTGTTGTCCCAATCGGCAGCTTTCGATTTCCTCAGCTCGTTCTGCCACAGGTTTTAACCTCCTTAGTCCCCTCCATTGCCTTTGCCGAATGTCCACTTATTCGAATTTGCAACCAAGGCGGCGTTTCAAGAAGAAGAGGCGGTCGCACCCGCCTGGGGACTCCGCTGAGCATCCCTCGCAAACCTACTCTCCGTCAACCGACTCTGCAAGTCCTCGGACGGATACTTCCGAGGGCGCCCTTCTCTCCCAGTCCCCTCCACCAAAGAAGAAGAAGAAGATCGCTGAAGCAGTGCCATCCGCAGAGGTTGAGGAGTGGCATGATACCTGTGGGATCTATTTGGACGAATGGGTTGGGTCCCGAGAACTAGTCCATTACTCGAAGATCGAACTCGACTGCGACATGTCCTCCGGCCAAACAAGAACGGTTACCTCCAAGAAGAAGCAGTTGGTTGGTGATGACATCCTTGCGGCTCCACCGCCGAAGGACAAGCACATTGAGTGCTTGTTCTTTCCCACAGGTATACCTCGCTATCGAAAATTCGATAGCATACCGTGCCCTATCGAGATCTCGATTAGATTGCACTTTCTATCAAAATTTCGCTTGTACAACTCCTCGTCAGGCGCCACATTCAAGTGTCTCGGAGGACAACATGCTTTCGAACGGACCCAGGACTTACGAAAGGAGTTTGAAGAAGAAGGCAAGACGCCGCCTCATTGGACGAAAATGTACGATGGGCTGGTTTTGAAAGCTGACACACCCTTTTGGGTGCGACAAACCCTCGCGGGTCATCACAACCGCGCGTCCCATGGTGGTTCTGAGCATACGTTTGAACAACGACTCCATCGCATGTTCTCCGAGTGTCACCTCAAAGGTGTTTATCGAAATTTCGATAGCGGATGTATTTTGATGCGCATCACATCACCAATGTTTTCCTTATTACCTGTGTTTAGGAGTACCCTCCCGAAGGCGGCAACACTGTCGATGATGCACAAGACGGGGTACAGGGCCGTGCACGGGACCGACGAAGAAGTTGCAAAGCGATGGACGGTTCTTGCGAGCTTCGTTTCCCAAGTTGAAGACAAGACGATCATTCCGAAATTCATCGAGCTCCAGGGGAAGGACGAGTTGAACCCGGTATTCAACAACTATAAGACGCTTGAGGGCTTGTATCCTCCGGAGATTGCAAAGGTAGTTACTTTCTTTGCGAAAGTTGCATTCACATTCAAAACAACAGAGGCCTCATCATACATATGTTCACAGGTTTGTGCAAGGCTATAGGAAAGAGGGGTTACGCCCCCATTGCTGAAGGTCTTCGTTCGCAAACTTCAAGAGCAGTGAACTTCCTCGTGGCATTTGGAACATCCAGACAACCCCTTCGTGCACGAGTCTCGCAAAAACTTTTCGGAGTGGAAGAGAACAACACCATCACGGTCACCCCAGGGCTTCAAGGTGCATATCCCGCGCTGGAAGTGGACCGCCGAGCACCCGGTGCCCCCTTGGACGACCATCAGCAAGGCCCTGATGTGGTCTAGTGATGAACACAGGACCCTGCGTGAAACCCTCGGCCAACCGAAGGTGAAGCGCGTGGTCAAAAGCACAGCCGCAGAGTGTCTAACAGCAACGCTTGGTGAAACAAATCCCGGAGAGGCACTCTGTGAGGTCCGCATGGGTCCAGCTGTCGGCGCAACCCCTGATGCAATCGCTGGGCTGAAACCGAGGATTGTCATCTATCAGATTCCGAAGGGTACCGCTGCGGGCCGCCCCCTGTGTCCAATGATGTTGCCTTTCGTCCTTGATATGGATTTGATGCCGATTGTGATTTTGGTTGGAGGTCGTCCCGATGTTCGCGTCGTGTTGAACGCCATCTCCTCGCAAACGGACGATGAGTTCTACACCAGGGACATCGCGTTGTACAATAAGGGGGTTTTGACCAGCAATTATACCATGGCAACGACCCAGCTCGTTGTCTTGACATTGCGGCATATCAAAGAATGGAAGGTCCGTTCTATCGAAATTTCGATTGCTTTGCATTGCATACTTCTTCCTATCGAAATTTCGATTGTATTTCTTACAGCCTCCGAGGTACATTACCTCGAAGATGATCGGTACAACAATCCGGCTGAAGATGACAATCGCCTTCCGCCAGAGATCCTAGGCTGCATCATGCATCAACTCAAGTTGGACGTTATCGAAGAAAGCGTCAACGAGATTTGGGTTGCTGTTCCGATTACTTCTCCCATCTTGCTGAGCAACATCCGGCTCCGTCTCCGTTCCCACGTTAACTGTGCCGTTCTTCTCGGCTTGGCAACGGCGCCAAGCAAAGAGCAATTGAAGAAGTTCGCCAATGACGGTATGTTTAAAGTCCTCCCTCTCTCCCCCAATACGGCGGGCTACTGACGTCATTTTTTCTTCTAATGCCTACAATTTGTGCTGGACTTCAACGGGTCCTAGCCCAACCTCCGATTGCATGGGATGTTGTACAGGACCGGGTGAAACGGGGATACCCCCTTGAGGCTCATGACTGTGGAGAAGATATGCATTCAAAGTCACACCTCGCATCAAATTGCTAGTGTTCCTTTCCTCCCCTACATGTTCTTTCACAAATTCTTCCGACGATGACGACGACAAGGACACAAGCAAGCGTCAAGCGAAGGCAGCGAAGGACGCTAAGAAGAAAGTTAGCAAGGCACTGACGAAAGAAGAGAAAAAAGCAGCGGCTAAGGACAAAGTATGTGTGGTTATGCATGCATCTCTGCTTCATTTTTCTGCTGACCCCTATGCATTCTCATGCCTTTCCTCTGCAGAAGGAATCCGAGAAGGCTGCGAAGGAAGCAGCAAAGGATGCGGCAAAGGAACCTGCGAAAGGTAAGAAAGAAGTAGCGCATAAGGACAAAGAGAAGAAGAAGTGTGCCTTTGCTGATTTCCAGGCCAAGTTGACGAAGGCAGCCACGGAGCAGCCCAAGAAGAAGGGTTCGCCCCACAAGGATTCACATCCCAGTCGGGCCACTTCCAAGAAGTAGGTGACGATAGCTGATATTTTTCTGAGTTTCCATTTTCCTTCCATCTCTCCTCGAGATGTGTTACTGCCTGCTCACTATCGAATTTTCGATAGAACCTGCATTCCCATGTCCACGCAGGCCTTGTCTGCTGCGTCAATCGAATTTTCGATTGTCCTGCATACTCGATATGTTCAAAATGCACATCCTATCGTATTCTCGATAGAAATCGACGACGGGTTCCCTTGTATATGCTGCTATCTAAATTTCGATAGCATCTGGTTCGGAGTTATATGGTTTTCAATGGTCAAATGCTTTTCGTTAGTTTAACGGAGCACTCCTTGAGCTGCTCACCACAGTCACCGAGCAGAACCATTACATCATTTGAAAGACACCATCTGCAATTGTCGCTACAGCTTTTGGCCTTCTGCTCTGCTTGCCTGTTTTGATGGAGAGGTTCATGCATTGTCCCTGATTGTTAGCTACAGATGAGTTTTTCAAATATTTTCAATTATGCAACTCAATCCTCCCTCCTATCCCACCCCTCACAAATCACGTGTGTCTTTTACCCTCGATTTCCACCTTCTCCCACTACAATTCCCCCCTCCCCACAGTATTTACCCTGTTCTGACTATTGTTTTTCGTCCAAAATTTTCCTCATTTTTTATCCTACGCACAGGAAAGTTGGTGAAAACATTTTTTTACTTCAAATTTCGGGGCTGTAGCTCGACTTTTTTGGATTCGCGTGTCAGGATTTGGGTAGCCAGAGGATGGTTTTCGGGGTAGACACTTGGTTCGACTAAGAATATGTGGGGACACCCATGGTGCACAAGCTGCAAGGCTCAAGGTCTCACTTGCACGCATCAATTGCCCGACTATAGACAAGATGCACATCTGAGTTCCACCACACTACCACAAAGGCAGACGCTCAATCTTGTTGGCTCAATCTCCGGAGATGAGCCGTAGCAGTGGTAGCCACGGTGATGCCAAGCTAGACCGGCAACGTCCCAAGAACACAAAGTGGAGCGCAGCAGTACCGGCAGCGAGTGGCCACAATAACAACAACGCAGCCGAAAAAACCTTGGATGGCACCACCCCACCACACACATATGCATATACATCACGTTTACACGCACACATGCTCTCCGGAGCGGGGATACGGGGGTTAAGAGAGGAAGAGACCACCCCTGCCTGTCTGTATTCTACCCCTGGCAAACATGTATGGTGCCCACCGTCGTTCTGATGCATGCAATGGTACATCCTTGGGCACCTGGACCGGCACACACCTCCCATGTGGCATTTCACGCATGCAATGCACACTAAAATTGGCACGCATGTACCCGTTGTGGGGCACCACTTGCATGCATGCACACATGTCCCCTACGGGGACACCCTCAACCTCCGACGCGCTACTACATTATGACATGTTCACACACACTAAGAACCCCACATATGGATGCCACCCGCTACATCACACACGCACATTCTGTGTGAGGCGTTGCTAGCACACGTGATCATGGAGCACTGCAAGTGATCAATTAGACAGAGACACACACATCACATCCACATTGAGCAACTGCCAGTCAGGCGTGGCAGATCGTATGCGCTACTGCCTGAAGGAATGCCACATGTTATGCAAGCATGCTGCATGGACCTCTGGTCTGCTCAGTTACTGAGTGCACCTGTGCGGTACACAAAGGCTCCTTCAGCTTTCCGGTGTTCTCCCGAGTACACTCAATGACACCTTGAGCGTCGGGAACAAAAAAAAACATATACATCACGTTTACACACACACACATGCTCTCCGGAGCGGGGAGACGGGGGTTAAGAGAGGAAGAGACAACTCCTCCCTGAACATACCCAATATACGAATGCGTGCCCACACGCGCCCGGTGGAGTGGCATGGCCGCGCCTGTACGGAAGTTCCATAACTCCCCGCCGCCCATAGGTGAGGGCTAAATGCGGGGTGTTGGGGGGGAGGCTCTGTTCGCGAGCCGTCCAGTACGGAGGTCCAGGCGCAGGCACCCCCCTTAGTCAAATAGCTTGCAGACCCATGCAAGCCTTCCTCTATAATATGGTGACCCGTCCCCCCCCTGCATACACACAGGATCCCCGGTTAAGTCAACAAGGCTTAGCGTAGGTCTCGCAACCGAAAGGTCGTGGGATCGATTCCCAGATTGGGCATGCCTGGAGGCGGGCGGTGGCAACCGTGCGTCAACGGCATCCTTTCTGGGGAAATTGCCAAATTGAGTTGGCCATGGAGGCTGCCTCGCTGCCGCGAGCACCACCAACTATGAAAGCCCCAATACACACACAACACAAGGCACAACACGGGGCAACATAGCGATGACGGGCTCGTTGAACTAATACCCAAGAATTGGCCTAGCGGAGACCACGGAGCCACCACCCCACTTCCAGGGTAAGCCAGGTACCGGCCTAAAGTGCATATCGCACGGGTCGAGGGGCAACACACGGACACACCCCTGGTCTGCACCGTGGGCCACACCAATGGGGAGCGACCCGACCCGAGGATGCCAGTGTGGCCATGTAGGCTCAACCGGGAGACGTGGTAAAAATGGTGAACCCCCCCCTCCCCCGCATATACACACACCCACACACACCTGCCAATCTACAACCCTCCTCAACACCCAAAGCTGAACGCCGAACGTATTGAAGAGTCAGAGGGCGGACTAAGCATATTATTACACACAAGCCTCTACGCCGTAGATATCATATTCCAAATGTTTGGCCGTTGTCATGGGATTTTGAGGCAATTTTGGCCCCTAAATGGCCATTTATGGCTAAACTTGGCGATAATTGCCCAATATGGCCGTGTGTCAACAATGTCCCCAGACCATGCCCTGGGCGCGGTGCGCTCAGATCCTAGTATACAAGTGTAAACTTTGCGTGTGATTCGTGCGTCAAAGTGTGTGGCATCACGAATGACAAACCGCGTGACCCTGTCTATCTGCATGTGCGGCCCATACATGTGTAAATATGGGACCATATGGAGGGACCCGTACTTGTCTGCGAATCAAAAATTGCTGCGAGATTTGAGCTCATTCTGAAGCGCTTGGGGCTGAATGTTGATCAGTACAAAGCTCTAGACGTCTGTTTCGGCGAATTGATGAAAACCACAAAAAGTAGGGCTTGAGGGTGGACTATTTTCCCTCCGTGTTGGATTTTGCGCTAGGTGGCCGTTGCATGCGTGTTTGCACACTAGGGTGTGAGTGCACCGCAACCGCAACCAAGGCATGGTCTCAGGAAATGTCGTCCTTGGGCGACGCGCGTTGATGCGGGGATTGCATGCAGAGTCATCACGAACCTACCAGTGTGTATCCAGTTCACTCACTTGGCTTTGTCTTCGTTCTGAAGGCGTGCGTGGCCGCTGCCAGGCGGCATACTCTGTGGCGCCGTCAGGAGAAAACAGTGTTGCCTCTCTTTGTGAGGGGTAGGGGTGTTTTAAAGATGCTATATGAACCGGGTGGAGCACCCGCAATGTAACATAGCAACCAGTGGACTCACCTTTGCGGCTACTAGACTATGCTTACTGGAAAAAGAAAAAAAGAAAAAAGAAGAAGAAAAATAAAAGAACAGTGGTGATGAGGATGTTGTGGGTGACGATGGGAATGTGCGTGTGCTTTGTTGCAAGTGTGAGTTGAAGTATTGTACGAATTGCATTAACATGCACACAAGGTGACAAGGTGACAAAGGCTTAATTCTGCAACTTTGTCACGCTGTGCACACAAATTGCTCATTCTGAGATTGCACTTAGCTGACAGTTGAATAGAAGGAAGCTTGCATGTTGTTGAGGGTGTGATGACCGTGGTGGTGACCATCGCCATTCATGGCCTGTTCCATTTTGTATTATGTCTCCTGGGAAGGGAAGGTAGCAACTATGTCGTGCTAGGGTAGCTCTGGTGGCCTAGTTTTGAGGGTGTTTGGACAGGGTGTGTCTGGGGCTCTTCTAGGGGAATTTCGTCTAAAAGTAGCGTGCAGGTGGCGCGCAGTGCAAGGATTCCCCCTTGGTTCCTGTTACCCTGATTTCAGTGTGTGTAACTGCTCTTGACACACAAAGTGACCACGCTCTAGTGTTGTGAGCCAGCAGTCATATGCTATAAGGGATGTTGCAAGGTCGCCCTGAGCGGCCCTCATTCTTGGAAACACTGTTGGTCTGTCCTTCGCTGTGTACTTACACTGGGGCAGATCACAGGGGTGGGGGGATTGGTATAATCTCCCTGAAACCTCTTCATCCCCTTTGCACAGAAGCATACCAGGACCTTAAGATGCCCTCCTTAGCATGATGGTCTCCCAACGGCCGTCTGCACTTACATCATCACCTCCAGGGGTTTGGCACACATGGCCTATTTTGTATTGCTGGCGACTGCCCATGAAGCAAGTGACAGGCATATGTAATGGCAAATGGTAATGTGGTGGTTGGAGTTGTTGGTGCTCTGCACATGCATCCACTCTTACCTGGCCGTGCCGTGCGGCGACGTGTGCCGGTACGACCGATTTGAGGAGCATGAGCAGCAGCTGGTCAAGCGACTGCAGAAGCACTTCTCGTGCCCTAACATTTTCGCCCGAATCCTGGAACCCCCGACGGGCCCTATGAACGCGCCGCGAAAACCCCCAGGGCACATGAGCGGCCTCTACACTATGAACGGAAAGGTGCGGCTCACAAGATGGTACAAGAACGAGGTCGGGCAGTCTGGTAACCACACGTGGGCGGCCCATGGCTGTGCATTCTACAACAACACCATCATTCCAAAATGCGTTCCCCGGTTGATCTCGTACCGTGAGTGGGGCTGTCTGTTGTACAAGGCTCTGGAGGACCAGCAGCATCTACTCGCTGGCAAGACAGTTGGGGTGTGTATTGCGTTTCCATTGCATGTGTCGTCCCTGTGGCATATCAGTGCATCGTGTACTTGAAGTTTAATGCATGCCATATCTGTGTCTGTAACGATAACGACCTCAATGCCAAATGAAGCAGCAGCACAATTCCTGACCAGTCCAGTCCAAGACTACAGGGAGGGAAAATTTCGGATGGGGATAATTTCATTGGAAATTTCGTCTTCAAGGAAGTTGGCGAACTTTTCCCCTGGTGATATTCAGGGATGCGGCAGAGCAGTGAAGATGCCAATGGCACTGCATCCTGTGGGTCCATAGGTTTTGGGCAAGTATTTGGAACAGCAGATTCTTTCAGAAGTGAACTATTGCTGCTTTCCGGGGTAATTTGATTTGCGAATCTTTCTGACTCTGAACGGAGCAACGGCTTGCACGTTAGGGTGTGCGTGAGGCAGTTGGAGCTCTGTGAATTTCAGGGGTGGCGAAATTTCCCCCCCCCCCCCACAAAATTTTCCCCAGCAAGATACTCCCCGTCCAAAGATTTCCTCCATCATGTAGGGCCAGGGTACCATCTGAGGCCTGCGCTTGAATGATGTGCACTATAAGGCAGAGGGGGGTACCCCCTTTGACAACCCCCCCCAGAACCCTCCATAGACCTCCTCTAGCCCCCCCAATCATGTGCTTGAATCCGAATACGGTAAGGAAAAGCCCCCCCACCCCGCTCTCAAACCCTTCCCCCCCCTCCTCCAACTCTCAGCTGTCTGAAAATTGGAATTTTTCAGACGGCCGTGGCCCTTGTACCCTTTCACAGGTGATGCAATTCAACAGCCTTGCGCTTGGTGGGCTCAGAGTGTGCACATGATCTACCGGTAATTGTTGTCATTTTGTGTGTTTCATGGCAACTCCATTGCTCTCAGTGCATTGTATTCTTGATTGTTTGAGTGCACCTCTTCAAAAAGGGGATGCAGAATTGGTGTAAAGGCGATACAGTCTGCACTCTATGGGAGTCACTATTTTTTTCTGCACGCAAGGATGGGGGCACAAAATGGAAAAAGTTTGATGAGCACAGAGGCTCAGATGCGGAGGGCATTATCACAGAGGATGCCGAGTGTTTGATAGATACTTCAAGTTCATCCTGGTCCCCATCATCTTCATCTTCTTCTTCAGGATCCTCAAGCTCATCATCCGACTCAAATTAGATTCCCCCCCAACCCCCCCTCCTCAAGCTCCACTCCAAAACGCGTCTCAGCCATGACAGCTATACCCATTTTCCTCATATCGCCTATGAAACGTTTTGCCTTGTTTCTACTGCAAGGGGGAGGGACCACAATCTACAACGTCCTTGCTCAAACCCCCCCCCCCTCTCGACATTTTTTTGAGTGCGTATTTTTTGTGTCTGTTCTTTTTTTGCTACCAATGTTTGGTGCCTGACCAGCTGCCGTTGGCCAGCACAACGTAATGGCTGCAACGCTTGTGCCGCAGCTACATGTAGGACCCATTTGAGCCCCAGATTTTGGAGTTCTAATCAACATACTGCGACGTTGAGGAAAGAAGTAAGGGCAAAACCAGCATGGTGTCAGAGTAACAATGCTCTAGCTTGTAATCGTCAGCAACAGTTTGATGATATGATGGGCCTGGTCCCAATTTTCCTCAGGTGACCCTCCCAGCCCTACTGATTGCTCGCGGATCCGTTTTACGACGATGTCCTCATCGTCAAGGAAATCAAGGGAACAGCGGTATCTGGGTGAGTGTGCATGAACAACTGGTCGTGAACATGTCACCACTGCGCATTTGTCATCGGAATGACAAATGAAGGAGGTAGAGGATCCGGCTAATAGTTACTTTAGTGATTGTGCAACATGAATATGGTCCGGCCTCCGAAGAGATCAGCCCCCACAAAATGCCGTGGCCCAGCCCAGCCGCCCCCCTGAAAGTGCCGCAGGTATCGGAGGGGTCGGCGTTTAGACGTAGTCCCTCCATCCCCGTGGGTCCGCCATGCATGAGAACATGCAAGATACACAGTCAATCTACAACTGCGGCGTATCACAGATGCCGCACAAGCAGCAGCGGCCAAACGCCCCCGATCGGGTGAACAGGGCCATTCCGAAGGTCCATCACCCGCAATTGATGCGTTGCATGTTGCTGTGTGTGTTGTTTTACGCATGGCAAAATCCTGAGCACCCCCCCCCCCCCCCACACACACACCGTGCTGCAGGCGCCCTACACCCCCTCTTCTGCGCTGCCTGTCCAAGCACCACCGTTTGTGAGCCTGAGGCGGTGCTTGTACAAAGGGCAGGGGCAGGTGGGAGCACTCTCCGCAAGACCCTCCAAGACCCCTCCACCTTGAGCACAGGAAAGGGTCAACATGAGTACAAGGATGGGGTGTTGCCTTTGGAAAATAGCACACAGCCAAACACGAAACCGGTCGAGGGTGCAGCAGCCACAGCAAAGCCTGGAAGCCGACTTCTGGGAAGGACCAGACTGTAAACCTCGGCCACGGTGTTGGTGCCGTCACTTGAGCCCAGAAGATATCGGTCGTTAGCCAAGAATTGCAGAGAACCAGCCAATAGATAACCTTTGTTTCTGCAATAAACAATAGTTTAATGCATCTGGTGACCACTGTTGTCGTTTGTAGAGCTGTAGTTCTGGGTTCTTCCCGGACCCTCGCCAACCACGAAATGTGCTGTTGACTTGGACTCTCTGCATGTGACCAGGGTACAGGGTGCACACTATTAGACTCTGGGTGGCTCCGTGACAAATTCCACACTCGCCACATCGTGTACCAGCAGACATGGTTGTGTGGATTGGTACCGCATCTGTTGTGGCATTCGTTGTACCTCTGCGGGCCCGTGTGCTGCAGGTCATCGGATCGATCCTGCCTTGGATCGAGTGCAAGCTGCTGACCCTCGGCGTCAAAAACATAGTCACCATCGACTACGGAACTATCCACTGCCACATTCCGGGCATCAAATCCAACTCCTGGCGGCATGTGGCCGAGACCTTTGAGTCGAGCCCCCTTCAGTTGGATGCAGTTGTCACCTACTCCAGCCTGGAGCACTCGGGGCTGGGCCGGTATGGAGATCCCCTGAATCCGTACGGAGATCTGGAGGCCATGGCTCAGATTTGGTGTCTGCTCAAGCCCAAGGGGTACGTGATCATCGGAGTGCCCATAGGCCCCGACGAACTCGTCTGGAACGCCCACCGCATCTACGGCCCCGCGCGGCTCAAGCACCTGTTCGCCAACTTCCGGTTGGTGCGCAGCTACTGCGACTCCATTTCGAAATCCCTAGGCAAAGAGCAGTTCAAGAATCAGCCGCCGTTCATTCTGCAGAAGGAGCCCAATGGGCCAGAGACCGGCTCCACGACCTGAGCCTCGAGGTCGTGGAAGCCCGCAGTCTGCTGCACTCCCGAATGCCCCTCCCCGTTCAGTGAGCCCTTCCCCGAAAGCGTCTTCTGCGGAGGCGTAACCAAGTCTGGCCGGTTCAGATCGTGGGGTGTATTGCTCAAGGCATTCTCGGAACATGTGGTTGTGCCCCTTTGATGTGGGGACGTCCCGTAGGCCCGGGGAATGGGGGACTCAAAGGCCGCCCGGAAGGGCGGCGGGACTGATGGGGATGGGGACGGGAGGAGCAGGAGCGATGCACGCGCCAACAGAGCGCGTGAGGCCCGCGACACAGAGCAGACAAAGTCACGGAGGCCGGCAACCGGCTGTTGCCCGGAGGTAAGGGATGGGCACAGTGTGGGTTGCAGGGTTAACAGGTGGGGAAATGGGAGGTTTGGAAGGGGCTCAGGCAGGCGGGAGGGGGGGCACAGCGAGTGGCCGGGCGGGGAGTTTTTTGGCCCCGCTTACCAGCAACCAGGGGGACCAAACCGAAACCGGGAGGCCGGACACCGCCCCATGTGGCGAAGGAAACAACAGGTGACCGTCTGGGGCCCGGTTTGAGGTGAAACGGGATGGACGTGATGTCACACAGGGGGGGGGGGGTCTGATAACCCCAGTACATTGAGATTGAACGACAAAGACTGGACTGAGGCTGAGTACCGATTGCAAACTGATTGTAGGCCACCCTTTGAAGCCAGATATTGGAGCCCGCAGCAGGGATGGATATAATTTTGGCGCCACTTGGGGGGTCCGGGTCCGGGGGGGGGGTCATTTTTTGTGACTGGTCACAAAAAAAAACAAAGGGCCATAGTGGGAAAGTGCAAACCCGAAAAATATCGTGACCAAATAAGATGTCTACGGTGGAATGTCGTGTGTCCCTGCCGGTACTGTGACTGTTGGTTATTGTGACTGCTGATAGTTGTACACTGTCTCTGTATGCTGTTATTTCAGGCCCTTTCGTTCTTTTTTGTCACAATGGGCTGCAAGAAAATTCCTTGCACATGTGTACCAACCTGTAAGACTGATGCTGCATGCATGCAGAAGCGTAGCAAAGCAAAGCGCAAGCCAAAGGCATTGGCTGACCAAGCTTTTGCACTTGCTGTGGCTGCTTGTTCTGCTGCGGGTGTGGCTGCTGTTTGTGGTGCTGCTGTTACTGCTGCGGCCCTTCTTATAGGTGCTGACAGTCAGTCCCAACAGTCTCAGCCCTCACAGCCCTCCCAACCTGCACCCCATACCCGCCAAGCGTCCGGCTGCACCCAGTACTATGGGTGCCCTGCTGAAAAAGGTGAAGCAGCCTCCCCTGTTTGAGGCCTTCAACACACCGCCCCCCAAGGCTGCACCCACCATTGAAATTGAGCCCCTGGCCAAGTCCTTGCTGTGGTTTCGCAAACAGCACGACATGGAAGGCAAAGACGTGGTTCACGTTTGGAACAGGGCCCAAAAAACAGCTGCCCAAATGGTGCGCAGATGGGGCAAGCTCCTTGTCCTCCTTTGCATCTATCACTGCAGGTTCAACAAGTGGCAGTGGCAGCGATAGTAGCGAGCAAGACAATTTTATAATTGTGAGTGATGACAGTGAAAGACATTGAATGACCCTGATTGACATTCGAAATGCTCCATACACAGCACACTGTGCGTGTCAAATGTGCTGTGTATCCCATGTTGCATCAACCCCCCCCCCCCCTCCCATGCACATGTACGGGCAGAGGGCTGCCCAAAACGGCCGGTTGTGGATCACGTTTTTTGTGACCAAATATCGTGACCTTTTTTGTCACCAAGGGGGGGGGGGGGGGGCTGGGGGGAGGGAGTCCGGGCCGGACCCACCCCGCCCGTTGTATCCGTCCCTGGCCCGCAGACCGTTCCAGCCGCCAATTGCAGTCCAGCCGTGTGAAATCCGAAGAATGCGGCCATGCCCCCCCCGCCCCCAATCTTGGTGTAAGACCATGCCCCGCCCCTGATCTCTGTGTAAGGCCTGCCCAACAAACAACAATCCTCTCACCACCTACCTCCTGACTGCAACGGCGATGCGATCAGTGGCCCGCGACTGCTGTTTGGCGGTACTCTTTCCTCGCCGCTTTTTTTTTGTTCCTCTTAGATACCCATGTTGCGGTGTCATTCAATTTGTTCGCTAGTGCATTCTTTTTTCTCGCTGTTGAATGGGTGAATGAATGGCAGTTCCACCGCTTGTTCATAGGGGCTGTTTTCCCCTGATCATGCTGGGATCAAGGTATGTACACGGAAACAGCATGCAACATTGAAGATGAGTGCCCAGACCACTGGGTTCAGAACCTCTAGGCATGTGCGCGGTTTGGGTCGCGTGTTCAATTAATGTAGAGATTAATGGGCCTGCCCTGGATTGGGGTAAGGGTTAGGGTAGGGTCGGGTAGGGTAGGGCAGGGTTTTGGGGTGATGGGAATATGTAGGAGCCACCACTTTGCAGCAGCAGATCAAACCCGTCGTGATAAAACATTCACACATGACAAAGATTAATTCTATTTGAATAAGCACACTACAATGCTCACATGATCTCTGCATCAACGGCTTCTCAGGCCTGTGCTTAATTTTTTTTTCCGCAAGGAGGAGGGGTCCCCCCCCAAGACCCCATCCCCCCCCCCCCCCCTCTCCTCTTAAAAGGGGGTCAAAAGTTGGGTTTTGCGCATGCCAAAGTTTCGAGCCGTTTGATGGCCTACCACTGGGGAAACAATGCATCTGGGGGCAAAGTTGATGAGGACATGGGGTGCAGGGAGAGTTTTCTGTGTACTGCATGCAGTGTGAATGCGCAACATAGAGATGAGACACGGTGTCAACTGACACTGTGTTCTCTGTAGGACCTCAAGACCTACGCCGTTCGTGTGGTCAATGGTGCAAGTCCAGCAGGGGCTAGGCGCATGGAAAGTGGTGCAAGTCCAGCAGGGGCTGGATGCTCGTTACCTCACCCTAATCCTCATTTGTACTCCACTGTCCTGTCCTGCTCCCTGCAGGCACCCATGGAAAAGTTGTTGGTTGTGGCACGTGATGCTGCACCTTTCTATGAGTACAATCTGTAGTTGAGGAGTTCAGGAAAAAACGGAGGCGCCCAAATCTGCGATCAGAGCGTGCAGACAAAGGGAAACGACGAAAGGGTGATGATGGGGAGAGTGTGGATGTGGACATTGAGGAAGTGGTGTTCCCTGTGAAGGACAAGCCTGATGACTCTTTCCCTGATCCAGAGTCAGCTTCTGCCTCTGATTCTTCCAATTCCGATTCTTCAGGTTCAGATTCTAGTTCATATTCTGACTCAAGCTCTGATTCAGACTAAAACTGATGACCATGAAATGGTTACGCCAGTTTTAATCGGATTGCATGTCATTTGGGACCAACCGCAAGGAGGAGGGTCCCCGTCCCCATTTTCTAACCCCCCCACCCCACCCCACCCCACCCCAGCCAAACCTCCCGTTCCCCCATTAAGCACAGCCCTGCGCTTTCTCCCTGTGCACTTTCTGAGGCCCCCAAACAGCCAAGATCGTTAATCCCCTGACCTAAGCATGAGGCGTGGGGTGAAGTGAAAACAATGGAATATCAATGTAGTCCCAATCAAAGGAGACAAAGGGGTATACCCACACCGTGTGTACGAAGGCCCAGTCACGTGGTCTCACTGAAATAAGCTGCCGCATGAGTTCTATGACAATGAGCACTCCTCTGCGTTTCCTGCTTGTGTTGCCCGGTGGTGTTTAGGTGAGGGCAGAAGGTATGGACCCACAAAGATGAGTTGCATTGCCTGTCTTCAGAAATTATGACAAATGTACATGCTGAATGGCTCGGTGTGGTACGCTTTTGCAGTTCCTTGCGGATATGCTGCATTTCGACAGGGGGGAGGGGCTCCCCTAGACCGCCTCCGACCCTCCCCTGGACCCCCTCCCCCCCTCCCCCCTCCGCTCAAGCAACGCCCTGCCATGCCCCTCCCATACCCTGCAGTGTAAAGACATGCTCCTGCCCTAATCTCAGTGCAAGGCCATGTCCCTCCCCTAATCTCAGTGCACAATACGCCCTGTGTAAGATATGCTCTCAATACGAAACAATGGGGAACCATGATTTACCCCACCCCCTGTGTCGAAGATACGGTCAAGTCCAACAGGAATACGCCCCATACACCCCAATAAATTGATTTATTGCAGGAGCTATCCAGCCGTCAAGAGCACTTTTCGGCAGTAAGTTTTGGAAGAAGTCTGTGGTGCACATATGCCTGAGGCCATTAATGTGCACGAGCGGATATGCAGCAGACCTGTGGCTGTTTGGGACCCTGGCGCATCTTAAAGGTGTGTTGCAAGTGAATGCAACACGCCTGAGCGAGGTGCACCCAACAACATACATGCCCAAGTCCGCCATCATCATCCACAGGAAAACGCCCATGAGCTCTGCTTGTTGCCAGCATGACTCCCAAAACCACCACCACCACCACCACCACCACCAACCATTGTAACATCCAATAGTGCCGTTGAACCCAATCCAGTGGGCGGAATGGGACAAACCAGTTGGAAGAGGACAAAATGGAGGAGTGAAAAACATTTCAGTGACAACGAAGCCACAAATGGGGTCTGAAAGTGGTGGATGTGATTGCTAGCACAGACCACACATTGTACTTTCCGATTGGGACTGGCAACCAGAGGGTGTTGCCCCATGGACAATTGCTCCTTGGAATCAAGGTGTGCAACTTTGGCCCCCAAACTTCAAGTAGCTTTGGGGAACCAAGAGGCTTTTGAGAAATGTTGGGTGCCCAATCTAGCCCACGAGGCATTTTGGGTGTCCTTTACAGCTCGTGGGTTCACACCACCCCTGTCCTTGTGGGCTGTTCCAAATCTAATCGACCTCGGACGAGCCAAATGGATCATTGCATGTTGGATTGTAGAGTGAGGTGCCAAAGTCTTGTGTTGGATGCAATTGCTTGGAGGATGTGGGGCCTATGGGGCAACATGGCCCTGTGGATGCGATGCATGTCAATTCCGTTGGCGCCTCTCCCATAGCTTGTGCTGGATGTGGCAACATAGGCTTGCTCCATTGTAACCAGGTTATGCTATGCATAGGGCTCAAGGACGACCTCTTGCATTGCACAACGAACAGACAGGTTACCCGACTGTGTATTTTGTACCGTAACTGACCTGACATACAGGTTACCTGACGGCGTGTTATGTGCCAAACATGACTCCCAGCTGGCATAGAAGGGGGGAATTTTGCCGCATCAGGTATGCTGTGACTTCTTTCCCCACCCATTCCCTGTACCTGCCCTATCAAATTGGATTTCTGTGCATTGTAAGCCCGTGTATGCAGCCCATAATTACAAAATGACATTGCTGATGATTCTGTGGTCCAATTGGGTCACTGGTGTACCCCCCCCCCCCTTGTATAAGCTACGCCCTTGTCCAAGCTACAGTAGGCGTAGGGACCGTATTAATTTGGGACCTAATTTTAATTCGGTACCAAACGTAGTGCAGCCACATAAGACATGGGTTTGGTGACGGATTTGCGAGTCACATAGAGTCATGGACACATTTGTTGTGAGTGTTTGCCCACTTGACCCAGATAGCTCTGATTTTGGGGATGTTTGTGCATTGTATGCCCCTTTTTTGCACCAGCTTACCATGCAATCCTCTTTTTTTGAACGTGGGTGCCCGACGTTGGTAGTTGTATGTGTCGCGCGCAAGCTACGCCCGTGTCCAAGCTACAGTAGGCGTAGGGACCGTGTTAATTTGGTACTTTGGCGTAGCTTATACAAGGGGGGGGCGGGGTACCATTTTTCTGGCCTGGTTTGGGCTTTTGTTTGGTGGTCAGATCTGGGAGCTGAAGGCTGGGATATTTGATCGCATGGGCTTTGTAAAATACAGCTCCCCAAGGATGTGTGCTTGGAAGCACATGCGTAGGTAAAACTGGGAGAGCGGCGGGCATCCAGGAAGCCACCCAGCCTGACCCCAACATTATTTTGATGCCCAGGTCCGGAGCATGGCTCAACAAGCAGGGTGGTCAGGGGTGGGGAAGAGGGGGTGGGGGGTGGGGGGGGGGGGCAAAGTTCTCCGCCGGCCTGCTTGCCCCACTGCCTCCTGGGCCTGGATGCCCTTGGTCCGGAGCAGAGCCCAGAAGCAGGTAGGGGCATGTGTATGTGGCTGGCTGGTGTGCAGTGTCACCTGGAAGGCCATGGAGTCTCCCTGAGGTGTTCCCATGAGCTTTTGAGTTATGGAGAAGGAAGCGACTTTGTACCACATTTGGTCTGGCGACAGTGACATTTTCATGTTGTCTGGCCCTCTCCTATTTGTGTCTTCACTGCTTCAGCGAGGTCCAATGCGGCAGAGCAGACGCAGCCATTAGCAGCCTGATGATTAATGTCATCATTGCCGAATAGAAGTCACAGGTTTGATAGCACAATGTTGACCATGACCCTGTTAGAGCAACCCTTTGTGATGGCAAAGAATGCTGGCCATGGTTGCAAAATAATCACCATGATATTTTTGCTCTGGACCTACCGGGAAGGAAAAGGGGCGCAGAAAGAAGTTTGGATGGGGGCAGATGGGGGCACCCATTTGGGGGGGGCTTATTTGGTGGTACAACAACATTGTTTTTTGGGTGCAGCATCGCAGATGATAAAACCCTTTCGAACATCAAGAACACTTCCTCAGTTCATCCCTCACGTGTGTTTTTTGTCATTAACGGTCAGCGCGCACATGTTCCACAGAAAGTGCGCTTCTGTGCTTTGCTCCCCCAAAACCGTTGGATATCCATATTTTGCTCCATGTTTGCCTTTTTGTGTTTTGACTTTGTTGTGACGATCCAGCCAATGTGTCTCACCGCCTCTCCAATGATTTAAGAAGAAAGCCCCGATTTTCAAGATTCTGCTCCATTTGCCACCACTCTTGACATCTCGCCTGAAAATCAATGCCCAAAATTAGTGATAGCGGTACACAACCTTGCGGTTGTTCTGAAACAAGTTTTGCCCAACAAACGAGATTTTCAAGGGAATCTGAAGGACCTTAGGCTTGTTGAACCAGATTCGAAAAAATTGGGTGGCACACACACGCACCTCCTCCACTACCGGACCTGCCAAACTACATTGCAGGTCACCTTGCAGTAGATGCCATCATGTGGTCATCTTTACCGTTGCTTCATGTTCCCGGTCATCGCCTCCTTTGTGTTGTGGTTGATGCTCTTGGCAGTCCGCACAAGGCTGTTCTGGTGGTGCACCGCCCCCATGCTCCAGGCCTCTGAGTCTCGCACACATACGGCCACAGTGGAGCTCCCAGGGGTCCCAGTCCCAAATGCGAGCTCTCGGTCGAAATTCGGCTTTGATGAGGTGTACGTGTTGCACTTGCAGCGCCGTCACGACCGCTACGCGCACATGATGAGCGTCTCCGAGGCTACAAACCTCTCAATGCGCTTTTGGACTGGCATTGATGGGTCCCAGAACATTCCTTTGGTTGACCACGTCAGGTAAGTGTTGTGTTGGGCCGAGGGCGTGGTAGGACAGGGGGGTAGCACAAACCTAGAGCGGGGGAGGATTACTGGAAGGAAGGGATTTGATTGAAGAGGGGAGGTTCCACCCCCCAGCCCCCCGCCCCCTGAATCTACCCGAAAGGCATTCCCACACCGCAACCGCATTCCCAACCGCCTGCAACTGCACCCCAAACTGCCCTACAACCGACTTGTACCTGCTTCGGAATGCCCCCATAGGCCCCTTTTAGAGACCCCCTGCCGGCAAGTTCGGTGCCACACGTGCACCCCACTGTTGTGTGTCCCCAACAGACCCTCACCCTCTCCATTGTGCAAGCACTGCCAAGCACTCGTCGAGTGTTATCCTAGTGATAGCCTAGGAGGGACCCCCCCCTTCCCCGGGCAGTAGTGATTGCAGTGGACCGCACGGTGCATGATACCAAACTCCCGCCGCTGCCATGCCCTCCGGGCGATGAATCTCCTGCGCCGAAGCACCAGCGACACCACAAGCAATGTTGTATTTTCACAAATCAACAGGACATGTATTGTTCAGGATACGGTGAACAGGCCCCCTGTCAGGTCTTCTGCTGTATGTTTGTGGGCTTGATCAATGGCTCACCTCAAAAGTCAACTCCCGCCCTCCCCCAGGGGCGGGAGGGATCCCAGCTTGAGGGGCTTAGGGGAGTCATTAAAACCTGGTGATTTGGCCAGGGGGAGGGGATTGTCGGCCTTATCACTACACCATCGCCTGACCCCAGTCCCTCAGCATCACCGCAACAAATTCTGACATGGGGGGTGGGGGGAGCGTCGCGGAGCGAGGCAGTATGGGGGAAGGAGGCAACAAAACAGAGGGATGGAGGGGTTTAAGGGCATCGTACCACTGCAAATCAGTGCCACTTTGCGCCGCATTTCAACATCTTCAAGGAGATCATTCCTCAGTGCCACGGTGCACCCCCGCTGCCCCCAACTCCATTGTCAAGAACAATCTGTGATCATGACAGCTGGATGGGGCCTGGTTTGCAGAGGCATTGGGCGGCAGTTTGCGCACCTTGGGCACAATGGTGCACACTTTGCACAAATACTGAGAACGTATGCGCCTTTTGTAGGCAGCCCAGACCTGTTACGGAGCTGAAGTCTGTCCTGTTCTCTGTTTGAGGGGGGGGGGGGGGGCTTATGAGGGAGTTGCACGCACCGTGCGCGCACCGTGCGAAGTTTCGATATATTCATTTTCACGGGCAGTGTCCCCCCCCCCCCCCGTTCCAGCTCAGATTTATCATGTCTTTGTCCTGGGTCACCCCTGCTACGGATGTTTTCTACAATCGCGCAAGTACGGGTGATCGAGTCCCAGCAATTATGTTGGGTTCTTCACCGCAGCCCGGGGACTTTCTGCGGATCCAAAATGAAGTTGGTGGCAAAGTAGTTGTTCATGAGGCCGCTGCACTTCACCGCATTGAGTTCCAGATCAGGAGCCCCTCCCCATCACCCTCATTATCTCCACCACAACGCCATGAGGACAATTTAGGTGGACCTATTGCTGAAGATGGGGGAGGTGTTGCAACTACAACTGATACACTGGTGTACCAGCAGGGGCCAACAAGGGCAGAATTAGGGACACTTGGACGTATGAAAACCATTAGACCCACCAGGAAGTAACAAAAAAAGCCCCGCAAGGCAGAAAGAAACACCAGATATTACCCAAAGGCCTTTGGTGACCATCCACAAGCATTTGGGAACACCCGCCAGAGTGGTTTGTTGTGGGCCTCTCCACTGGGTAAAATCCCCGGAAACACCGGAAAGGGGCCGCACCGTGCGACAACACCCCCTATGGGTTCGATGTTTTCACATGTTTTGATTTTTGCAATTTTGAATTTCGAGCAAATTCTGAATATCTTGAGTGGACACACTTCGGGAATTTTAGCGGCACGCTCCACGCCGATTGGCCCTCAGGTCGGTTGCTTTCCCGAACTAAAGTGGGCCCGAAGGGTGGGGTGGGGGAGTTGGGGACAGGTATCCGGACCGGAGGGTCGGCCGCTCTGCTTCGCTGTTCACAGTCAACACTCCACCAGCATCCGTGGCACACCCCTGCCGTACGGTACCGTATGTGGGTCCCTTGGGCTAATGGCCATCATCTTGGACGCAATTGCCCACCGGCACAGGGCAATCCTCGTGTGCCAAGATGACATTGTCGTCCCAGACGGCGGGCGCATCAAAACCCTCGAGAACCATCTCCTCAACCTTCCGAAAGACTGGGATGTGTTCTACCCTGGGTTTTGTAAGTATGAGGGCCCAAGTGCGGACGTGGCAATTGCGGATGGGCTGCTGGAGATCCGAGACTTCAAGCGCATGTGGAACACGCATTTCTTGGCGCTGTCCTGGAAGGGTATGGGCAACCTTCCTTTTGGCCTTTTCCAATGTGCTGCTGGCACCGCGATGCCATGTCAGCCCTCGGGATCCCTAGTCCTCCATTAACCCCATCCGCAGGCAGGCATGCCCCTCTCCCAGGCCCTACCCTGACACACACATACACACACAGGGCAGCATCTCCCACACACTCACGCTGGGCCGGGGTCTGAAGACTGTCAGCACTCCGGCAGGTGGACATTCGGGTCAGTCGTGTCGGGCAGGGGCGCGGCACAACCTTGACCATGGGAAGAGGTCGTCACCCAACCCAATCCCCGTCCCTGCCTGTGGTTTGCCTGGTTTGTTGGAGAGTCATGTGATCCCGTGCTGGACATGCATGCGCCACAGCTTCGGCTTTGCAGGGACACATGCTGAAGGATCGAAGGCTAATTTGGGGTAGGAGCAGGAGGGATGGCCTAGTTGGGATGGCTGATTGCTATGCAGAGAGTGTGTGTGTGTGGGGGGGGGGGGGGGGTGCCGGCACACACACAGGGGTGTCGCAGTGTCTGGTGATAGGCTGGATCTGTGCATGCATTGCTGATGGGTTCTGCACTGCTGTCAGTCACCTGTGCTTGTGCAATGTGCGATGCGTACCGGACGAGGGGTGTACACACCGTTTCTTGTTGTTGGGGTTCAGTACAGTGAGTGTGCACGTGCTTGTACAAATGGGGGTCCACGACAGCTGTTTGTTCAGGTAAAAGTTCCAGCTACCGTCCCTAGAACTGCCGCAATGAAGCCTCTCAGCCCATCCCCCACTTCCCTCCAGGGCCACCCATCGCGTGTTGAGGCAGCACCTCCCTGTGTGTGCCAAATGCCCTCCTGCCAGGGTTGTGATCGGAAACACTCATTTCCAGTTGGTGACGCATCGTTCATGTGGCCTGCAGCTTGGAAATATGTGCAGATTTTGGCTTGTCTGTTCGTGAATGGGCTTTCCGCCTTAATGTGAGCTGGAGAGGGAGCATAGGTCTCAGTATACGTCATGCTGCTGCAGCACGATGCCGTGAAGGTGTGTGCTGGGGTTCCCGTCAAACGGAGGTAAGAGTGAAATCGAAAATGTGGGTGAGCGTGAACGGGCTGGGGGCAGAACGGAGCTAACAGTGTTGAAGGGCGTGAGGGTGGGGGTAAATGGCAAAAGAGAGATGCCGAGGATAGGTATGCCTCTCGGCGTGGCGGTCATCTACCGCACTCAAGAGCATTTAACGGCTTATTCAAGGGTTTCAGATTCAGGGCCCATTTTCCCGTGGGTACGACGCAAAAGCTCTTTGACCAGGAGGTGAGATAACTGGGTGCTGCTGCCTGTCTATGTGTGTACGCCTGTGTCTCTGTGTATATGCGTGTGTGTGTGTGTGTGTGTGTAGCCCACCGGTTACGGTGTGCTTGCAGCTACATGTTCCTGTCGTCGGCATGATCTCTCTGTTCCCCCCCCACCCCCCACAGCTACACCCATGCTGAGATACACCAGACCATGACCTCGCAGAGAGTGCTGGGGTAGGAAGAAGACAGTAGGGCCCGAACTCCCTCACTGTGGGCGGTGTGAAGCGATGTTGTCACACGTGGTGCATACAGGGTCAGGTCCGCAAGACCCGCCTGACCCACTGTCAACCTGCTTGTTCCCTGTCTGAACCCGGATGAGGCTGATCTGCCAATGTGGCAGTGCAGTGCCTCATCCTCTCATTAGGCCTGAAGGACTATGGGCATCGGTTGGCGCTTGCTTCCTACAGAAAGGCGCCTATTGGCGTTGAACATGCCCTTTGTTTGACTCCAACTGACGAGGATTCACAATCAGCCACCATTGTTGTGCTGTGTTTCGCAATCGTGTGTGTGTGTGTGTGCGTGTGTGCGCGTGCGTGCGTGCACGTGCGTGCGTGCGTGTGTGTGCGCGTGCGTGCGTGCGCGTGCGTGCGTGCACGTGCATGCGTGCGTGTGTGTGTGTGTGCGTGCGTGCGCAGCGTCCCATTCCCTCCCCAGTAAGAAGCGCATCGCCGTAGCTAATTTGCAGACGTGGCTGAAGCGCTGGGCGCACTGGGAGGGGGACAAATACACTTCCGGGACACAACGGGGGTATGCAGAGTTAAGGACATACGAGGTGGTATGGAATACCGACTGGGAAGCGCTGGAAATGTTACGCCACCAGATCTTGCAAGAGGCAGATTGTGCGTGTGTGTCCACCTGGTGACGGGTGGTACCTCCTGGTTCTCAATTTCCGAATCGTCCTGGTAGTGCACAGGGGTCTGGCTGGGCAGGTACATGCGGTCAGTGAGCTGGGGACCGGGGCAGGCAGCGCACACGGGCTGGCCTTTTCTGTTTTCCTGCTTGCAGGGGTGGACTGGCCTTTTCTGTTTTCCTGCTTGCAGGGGTGGACACGATACGTGGACCGCCCCACCGGATGCTGCTTGCTGGGGCTGTTCCTGTTGTATTACATTACAGAAAGGCGCCCAGCTGACATGCTTTTCAACTCCTTCTTCTACTGATCTATTCGGCCTGACGAGATTCGTTGGCGACCAGTGCAGTGCTCTGTTTGTCACGCCTGTTCGTCTCGCTTCGATCGTGTGTGTGTGTGTGTGTGTGTGTGTGTGTGTGTGTGGCAAACAATGTTCTTGTTCTGATTTGCCTGACGAGGTGTTTGGAGGCTTTCGCTCAGTAACCGCCGTGCCCTGCTGTGCTCCGTATCATCCACACTGGGCGATTGGTCGTTGGTTCCTTAGTTTCCCCCCACGAAGTGTATGTGTGTGTGGCGAAGGAGATGGTTGGGACACACAGACACACGCGCACACGTACCTCTACTCAGGCTTCAACACCGTCCTTTCGCATTGGTCTTGGACGGACAAAACGGTCCCTGCAGATGACACACTGCTTTGGATGCTGACCAAACAGCATCTCCTCAAAGCGTACCGCCTCTCCGAGCCAATGGCACTGCAGCACTGGTGCATGGTGGACCATGGTGCCCAGGCCACTTCCGCGCGCGGCAACGAAACAGGTCTCTTTGCATCGGATTTTGTGGGAGTCCGCGGCGCTGCACCCAAAAAGACCCCCGGATCGCCAGCTGCCCCACGGAAGCTGCGGCAACGCCGTGGGTGAATGTCGTGCGCTATGCGTCTTCTTTGTCATGAATCAGGGAGGTGCCCGGGGGCACAAACCCTGACATTGACCGCCTCCAACTGCAATGGGATGCCCCACTTTGTGTCATCTTTGCGCCTCAAGTATCCGTGCAACACACGGGTGGCAAGGGCGATGCAAGTCTTGGGTGCATCCCCATTGCACGCCATTGTGCACTCGTCCTGGGTCACCGTGCAGCTGCCGTGGGCCCAAGGCTGTCCCCTTCAGCTGTCATTGCCTCGAGTCTGCCCACAACAGGGCACTGCCCCTCTGTAATGGCATGGCCTCGTGATGGTGGCCTTTTTGTGGCGGACACCCTCTTGAGCGTCTCTGAAGGACAGCACGATCGTTGTTCTGGACTGCTGGCCATGGCCCTGCGTCTGCCATCTCTACTGGCGTACTGGCGGCTTGTCTCCCATGTTGAAAAGCGCCCGTGTCTGTTGTGGCGGCATTATCCGCAACTGTGTGATTGTGCACCCCGGTTTCGATTGCATACGCGGCACAAACAATTGGATGTCCTTACCTCCATCTTTGGTTGTGGTGTGCAAAGTCTGCTGCCCTTTTGTGCAGGGCTGGGTGTTCTACCACTTCCATACATTTGGTGAGCACGTTGAGGCCTTCGTATAAGAGGAACAGCATTGTGATGCAATCCCATCCATGCAGAGTCGGCCGCAAGATGTCTTTAATTTGTTGTATCGTTTTCCCCTTGAATTGTCAACAGTACCTACTACCTACTACCGTCTCCAAGAATTCGACGCTAGGGCAGACTGTTTCCTATTGGCCTGGGTCCATCGAATCCAATATTGTGGTCTTCAGGAATCGCTTGTCCAGCTGGATCCAGGATTGTTTTTTTTTCACATTTTGGGGGGGGGGGGGGGGCTGCACACGGCATCCCGGGGAGGCATGTGGCGGACGACTGGGGCAACACGCGGAGGGGTAGAGCAATTGGACCCCACGCACAAGGAAACGCGGGGAGGCATGGTGTGGACAACCCGGACGTGGATGGAGTGGGCAGCAAAAACCGCAAAACAACCCCCACAACAACCAGCACAACCCCAGTGCGCCAAGTACTGGGCCCCGCTAACGCGGAAAAGACAACACCAGCCGCCGCAGCCGTCAGAACGCATTGACCTGATGCAGCACGCAAAGGGCAGAACGGGTGACTGTCCAGGGTCCTGTCGAGTAACTGCAATGCAACGAAATGCCAGACACATGGCAGCCAATCTCTATCATGATGTGTCCCCAACGATGGAATGTCACTCTTTGTGAATCCAGTTTCGGATTTTTTCCACAACGTCGGGGGGTGGGGGGAGGGGCGTAAGTCAGTTCCTAACTCTGTTCCCTTATTTCATGCCATTATGTGTCCCACAGGTTATCTTTGGCTCAGAGGACCCTCGAACCTAACCCTAACCTGGGGTCTAAACGCCCTTTTCTCCTGATAGCCCCCCACAAGAATTGATCAGATTATACCCCATTCTGAACGCTAGCACCCAGCTACGCTGCGCTTGTCGTCGTAGTCTACGACGGAGAGGTCGTCTCGTCACCCTTTGTGACTTGATTCATACAGAATCTGGGTGCCATGGAAGTATATGTAAAGCAAAAATTAGGCGACCTGAAAATTGCTCTGCAGGGGGGGGGGGGGGACATGGACGCCCGCCGAAGGAGGGGGGGGGGGGGTTGGAGAAATGGGGTTCCGTGTGGGGCCCTTTGTTTTGTGTAAGAACGGATGGTGCCCGACCTGCCATGCCGGGGGGGGGGGGTCAACCCAACATCTATGGCTCAAAATGATACCCACGTCGCGCTGATCATTTTGACTACTCAAATGTGGGGGGGGGGAAATTATTGGTGAAAAAAAATTTTCGGGCCAAAATTTGTGTTCCTGGCCAAGGAGGGGGGGGGGGTTGGGAAAATGGGCTTCCGTGCCCCCCCCCCCCCCCCGCAGAGCAATTTTCTTCCTGCCTTACCAAAGGCCAAAATTAGCCAACAGAGCCCATTTTTTGGTTTATTTTTTTTCGTAATTTTTTGGTATCATGGCAAAGGGGACGTCACGCTTCCCTGCCACGATGCAGCACAATGCAACAGAAAAACTGATATGAGTTGCACCATTCATGGTTGACTCGAAGGGCGGGACAAATGGCTGTAGTATGATCCAACCAACAGCCATCACAAACACTTTCGGAAATTGGTCCAAATTAAACACCAATTCTTTCAAAGGCACATGACCAGACGGTGCAAGAAACAGGGGCCTCCAATGGAACAAATGATCAAGATCTCGGGACCCACGAGGTGGGATAAGGCCACAATTACCAAAACAATCTTAATTTTTGGTTGATTTTTTGGGCAATATTTGCCTTGGGTAGTTTTTCCTCGGACTGTAAATAGCAATGTGCAGATCCATGTCCCCCAATGTAAATCCAAGGGCTAATAAAACCCCACTTTCGCAACTGTAGGCGACGTTTGCTCCCTCAACACTCAGCATGGCCATGTTGAGCGCTGCGGGACCTTTGCAACCAACTTTTGTGGCAGGGTGAGGCTCTAAGAATACGAAATCTCTGACAAATCATGCCAATTTCCAGGCAAATTGGTTGAAGTTCTAATTGAACCCAATGAACTCCTTTCTTGCACACACTGTTACTTGACTTGGCAGCAGCGAAGTTTGTAGGGACCTTCCTTCAGTTCTTCTTTCTCAGATCCATTTCGCTTCCAGCCTTCCAGAGACTCCTTGGTAGCCCTCCAAAGGTGATCAAAGTCCCACGGCAGCAAACTCTATGTATAGTCAAACAGCTTCAACTTTCTGTCCTAGGTACCTCTCTTGAGTAGTTTTGTTTCCGCAACTTTTGCATCGACTGCTGTTCTTCCTCTTGGCTTATTTCCTGTTTTTCTTACATCTTTTCCCACCACAGCAGTTTGCAGAAGCGCGGAGTCCTCAACTGGGGCCGGGGGTTGATGGACCTTCCTGAACAACCTTTTGCTTAACTCTCTGCACTTCAGAGTAGTATTGTATTTGGGCTGATGGTCTGGACAGAATTTTGCAAAAAGTTTGTTAACATGACCCTCTTCTGGGACAAAAGCCCTCACAGGCACCGAGGTATTGTCTCTAATATCATACCCCGGCCACTTCATGAGAAAATACCATCCTTGCTTGTTGTGCGCTCTGATAATGCATAGACTGTATCTCCTTCGCATTGTAGAAAAGAAGAGCCTCTCCATCAACAGGTTGAGGTTCTGCAGTGTGGGCCAGTTTCATGACCTCCTCTTTTGCCATGACCCAGTGTATCACATGCCCGCTTTCCAATAAGTGTCTTGAGTATTTTGCTTTGAACAAGTTTGAGTCAGCCTCCCCCCCCAAAAAAATAAGTCGAAGGTCAATGTGCAGGTTTGGGAAAAGTTGAAAAATTGAAAGCATACCATCCCGCCCCCATGCCATTAGAACCCCCCGTTCAAAAGAAGAAACATGGCTCCCTTTGCCCATGGACCCCCCCCCCTCAAACGAAGAAACATGGCCAGGGCCATTGACACGGGGGCGGCAGTTTTCAATATTTCACAATGGCCACAGCTTGCTTCAACACAAGTTCCATCATTAACCTCTTCCGTCTCACCGGAATCCAACAAACCCCTCCCTACCATCCCGCCCCCGTGTCAATGGCCCGGGTAGCATTCTAACCCCCTCCTGAAGCTTGACCATGACATGTGTTTTCCAGTTCTGCAGAAAAGTTGCCAACAAGATCCTCTCCCTCCATCAGGGTAAATATTTTCAATGCACACAAGATCAGGCCTTTTGTGATCCCATTGCAAGCCAGACTTGGATCAAGAATCTAGAGTTGTTGATAAGGGATTGGGTGCTATCCTAGCTTTAATTGGCAGAGACTTCGTCAGATCTGCATATTGGCAGAGAGCACTAGCAGCGGTGTCTCTATCAAGCAGCGACTCAAGGGGGAGACGGCATAGCCTCGGGACAAGGACAGTCATCTTTTGGTGGGGAGGGTGTGGGTGAGCTACAGTGGAGTTCATGGGGGTTTCGTCCGGACGTCAACATCACCAAGCTTCAGCCACACAAGAAGAGGTATTGAGCTTGTGCAGCATAGCATGTGTATCTATGTATGTTTGACAGGGTCTGTGGTTACTGGCGGTTTGGGTCTTTTGACACCAGAGGTGTTTTGCCGCAGAATTGCTTCCCTTTGAGAATGGTCAGTACCCCCGAGCTAGTAGTGAGCCAATGCCTGGTGTTGCGCCCTCGCACATGTGACCAAGCTGCTCCTACTGCAACAACGCCGGGTGGTTGAGACAGCCATTGAGGATGAACTAGAGCAGCTACATGCAATGTCGCCAATCCCAGTGCATGAGGATTGACGGTCCACAACAACATCCCATTTCAAGATTTGGATTGATGGGGCGTTGCCTCCCATCCCACCCATGCGGCCAATATGTGGCAATCGTCTGCAGCAAATGATTGTGAGGGTGATGGTCGTGGTAGCAGTAGAGTTTGATAGTGAAACCTATGGCAGTTGAAAGATCTCCAAAAGGAGCACCCCGATGAAGTTGAACATCTCATTCGGGTGAGCACCAACAGCAGACCCGGGTCATGAAGGTCAGTTTTTTTCTAGGGAGGACAAGACAAGGAGGCAGTGCATGTGGGCAATGGGGCTTCCACTAGTGGTGGCATAAATTCAGCGGCACGTGTTGCAAGGCTGCGGCACACGTGTTGCACGGCTACAGCGGCAGTCAATCCAGTTTTCAATTGATTGACATTGCTTGTGAGATTGAGGATGTACGCCAGAAGACAGAGCACATTGGACATATCATGGCCCCCACCGGGGGCAACGAGGAGGTGGTAGGGGTGGCCCTCCCCCTGGATTGCAGGAAATCAGGGGTTGGTCACACCCCAAACCGGAGAATTTAGCCCCACCAACCTCTTCATGGGCACATGTGGAACCTGAAACATGTTGCAAATCCCCTCAGCATGAAATATTTTTGTACCTTGACAATTCTTGGGAACTTGTTTTGAGTGTTGGTTGGAAATCGCAAGGTGCAATTCTAGGCCAGGGCCGGAAAGTCGCATGGACCAAAAAATTTTTTTCGCAGGCATTTGGTTTGACGCACTGCTTGGAAAAGTGGAGGCGTCCGCTGCTTGGAAAAAGTGCTTGGAAATTTTGATGTGCGGGGGTGCTTGGGAAAAGTGCTTGCGAGGTTGCATGCGAGGTTGCCAGATGATCTGGGCTGGAATTGGTGCTTGGAAAAGGGGGTGGGTGGGGAGGTTGGTCTCGAGACATCTCCAACCCAAATTGATAACAAGTGTGGCCCTTTTGATAACCCTCGATACAACTCCAAACGAAACTAACAACAACTGAGGATTTCTTTGCACCTTTGTAACACAGCAATTCGATTCCAAGGAAGTGTTTTGCATGAAATGAAAACTAGCACCACGAGTTGTTTTGTTATGTTTGTACTTCTTGAGGGATTTGATTGCCCTTAGTGAGACAACGGTGAATCGGGCTGGGGATGGCCACCACACAAGTTGTTTTCACCCCGCGAGTTTTTTTTTTTTGTGCCGCATGAGCTTTTGCTGACCCCCAACGCCCCCAAGCTCGCCTTTCATTTTCTGCAACAATTTGTGGACCACGCCAAGAGGCCAGGGTGGAGCACATGCAAGTGCTGTTGTCATGCCTGGAATTGACCGAGGGGGCACGTGCCCTTAAACCCAAATACCCCCCACCCAACCCCTCTCCACCCACTTGCGCTCACAACTGGAACCCCCCCCCCCCTGCCCCCCTGCACAGTAGCCTGCCCCAGGGAGCACAGTGAGACAGTGAGACTGGGGAGGAATATTAGTAGGCAAATTGTCGGGCTGTTCCTGGGACGGCCACCTCAACAGGTGCGCAGTTCCTTCCCTTTGTATATTGGCGTGCAGGTGAGTTGGTTGGCAGCTTTGGCCCGCCTTTGTTGTCCCAAGCGCCATTCCCAGTATTGTGGGTATCAGATGCAGAATGCAGCAGGTTTTGTGTACCAGGTGCAGGGCCCATGTTCCCCCCATCCCTCACCCCAGAACTGTCACGGGGCATCTTGTGTCGCCACATCCTTTGCAAAACAGGAGGCATGGCGCACAATGCCCCCCCCAAGAATGACAAGGGGAAAAAGTCGAAGTCCTTCGATATGTCGCGCTACAAGCAGCGGCATATTGCACTACGAATGGCCTATTTAGGTGTGGGCTCACAATTATTAGGCAGTTTGGGCTGAGGTGGTGCGGTGCCAGGTGGTGCGTGCAGTATAGCATGGCCTTAGCGAAGGCCTTCTTCTTTTCTTCTTCTGGCCGCGCGGTCGTTGTCGTTGTCTGATTCCCCTGAGGCTAGAGGGCATCAGATGCTCCACGCAGCTCGCAGTGGACGCCTCGACCGATGTCCCATACATCCCTCCCTCCGAATCATGCCCTCGCCTGGCATGCAGCGTGATCTTTAGACAGGGTCTGGTATGCGACAGGCACGACAGTGTCCAACACCACCCTCACATGGACAGTAGGACTTTCGGAGAGGAATACCTCTCACCGTGCAGGGGATGCTCAACTGCCAGTGGTGAGACTCCAGTTGCCTGGCTTGCAAACGTCTTTTTCTGGCCCCTCTCACTCGCGCTCGCTTGGACAACTGTAATTTCATGGACAGTGTGAATGTAAGGGGTTTGCTCGTACAGCTGGTTTCACCGAGCATACTCTGTTGAGGGTGCCTGTGGATTGGAGTGGGCTTCGACTTGCTGCATGCCACACGGCCACACTTAATGTTCACATGGTTCGTTGGCAGCCGATCTTTCTTATCATTCGCCGTAACAGTCCTTTTCTACGCATCCCATTAGTGATCCAGGTGTCAGTAAACTCTTTCACTGGGTGGTACGAGCATGTCCTTTTTGCAGCTCTGCAGCCCGAACTGCCACAAAAGTGTACTGTTGCCCTCTCGGCGCAGACTGCTGAGGTCGGAAGTCGTTTTAGTAGGTTCACGTCAAAAAGACGGCAGAAAACTTTTTGGTCAACGCAGCATAGTATTAGGAAGTGTGGTGAATTGTTGCGTCAATATGACACGTCATTTCATACACAGCAGTCCCTGCTCGAACTCCTCACCTTGCATGAGGGCGCAACCTCTGCAAGAGAAATGGAGGAAATAGCGGAGGATAACAGCGCAGCAGCAGGGGCAGACCACCAAATCTACAATAATGCACAGGCAGCTGACAACAGACAGCGACCGCGACTGCTACAATGAAGACATGCAGCCGTCCCAACAAAAAGCCATGCAAGTTTGTCCATCGTCAACGTGTGCATGCTGCAGGTTCGCCCCCAGGTTTGCTGTGCACGGTGAGTACCAGCAGTGTTTTGTGCCGCTGTGATGCGCAGGTGAGAATTACCGCGGCCTGGCCGTGCAAGAGAATGTGCCGGATACCGTAGAGGCCATGCTGTTCAACGGTATGCCGTGCCGCCCGCACCCAGAGCCCGCCACCAACAGTGAAGCCCTGCCGAAGAAAAATTGTTCTCTGGATGCAATATAGTTGTAGTCGAAAGGTCAGGGTTGGGTCCGAGCGCTCGGTCCCCCGGGGGAGGGGGAGGGATGGCACTGTCATTTGGTGAAAGGTCGACCTGGGCGTCGGGGACACCGTCACGCAATCTGGGGGGATTGTTCAGGGTTGGTATACCTTGAACCAAATACAAGATGCGTCCACAACGATCTCCCGCCATCTCTCACCTTCAATCTATACGCTCACATTTCATCAGCCTCTGCACCCAGACTGGCCCTGCCCCACCATGGGACAGAGCTGCAAATTGTACGCCGCCTGCAGTCAGTGCCCACAGCCCTGTTTTGTGCATTGCCTTTCAACAGCGTTGCAGAAGACATGCCTGATCACAGATACCAAAACATGCCATTACAGCCGCTGTGGAAGGACCGATAAAGGGGTCAGTGCGTGGGGGCAGGTGTGCACCGTACACCATCTGCCTGTAGTTTGTGTGGAAGGGTCGGCAAGGCCTGCGGTGCCTGAAACTGGCACAAAGTGGGAGATGTGGCGGATCCGCAAATGTCCGTTTGTATTGTGGATCGAGCCAACAGAGGGCAGGGCTGGCATTTTTGCAGGAAACGAATGCATACGGGCGTGAGGAACAAGAAAAAGGTGTGGAATATGTGTTCCACGTATTACAGAAGACTGGCTTGTTGAAATACCGCACCAAAACAAATCACATGTGTGCCTGTTTCTTCCTGGATGCTGCCTTGCCCGGGAGTGTTTATGGGCTTCTGTGCACCACGTTCCCAACACCGACCACAGAAAGGGCAACCGCACCAGCATCCACTTTTGGTAAGCATCCGTGACTCTGTAATAATGTGTAATTTGTATTCCTGTGGAATACAATGAACAATGGAGAAGCACTTGTCAGAACACTGCAACGAGACAACCAGCAACAACCAGCAACAACGACTGACAGATTCGTACAATCTTGGCTTTTAACATCCACTGTTGAAAACAAGGACGCCGTTTTGAGACTATGCCTGGGGTAAGAATCTGTGGTGAATGGCAAAAAGAGGGCTGGGATTGTGGGTTGAATTGACCCAAGGCCTGCAGCCCATGATACGCATGCAAAGCAGTGCGGCCTCATTGCACTCTGGGACTGCAGTGCATCAAGAAGACGTGCAAAACGCAAGTGAAGGGTAATACATGATGCATATCAGCTAGTTTCTCCAAGTTTTCCCCAAGGGCATTTCACACATTAGTCATTGTGGACAAGCTCCTCCAGCCGCTGTCGGCTAGCCACCAACTACCGCCGTTTGCCATCGCTCAACCAGCAATTTAGTGGTATTAGGCGTGATTTGCAAGTATGGCATCCTGTGTTCCAATCTTGCCAACCCCACCGAGTGACATGAGGAGGTTTCCCTGAGATTGGTTGTTTTCAAATTTGATTTGATGCCATTGGGCATTATGATTGTGGCATTATGATTTATTCAACCGCAGTTGTGCAATGTGCATTTGCACATATCTGCTTTTTGCATCCTAACATTCTTTGCCAAATTTCACCGAGAAGAGTTGAAAGACCTAACGTGACCTGATGACCTGGGCATATCCAACTCGATTTGCAAATGTGCTTGTGGTTGTCCCAGGTGTTTTTTGCCAGCTTTCTCAAGAAATTGCATCCTTCGGCACATACATGTAGCTATACAGCCAGGGTATGGCCTGAAAATGAATCCTTTCTGTGTAATTGTGTCATGTCGGCCAAAATCTCAATGATTTTCAAAACATTGATATCCATACAGTATCTTCACAGGCCCTCCTACCACTTCACAGGCCCTCCTACCAGTTCACAGGCCCTCCTACCAGGGAGCAGTACTTGTTGCCAATTGCGTGTGCATGTCACATGACACTCCTGCTGCTTGCGCACAATTCTGTCTGATTGTTGACGGTGATTTGTGTGTTCGCCGCTGTGACCTACTGGATCTGTAGCATTTGCAGGTTTTGCTACGTTGCCTGTTGTAATTTTTTCACGCCTCAAGTCACACAATCCCGACCTCATGGCGCACCTCTTGTGGTTTGTATGGGCTTTTGACTGCCTGCAGAGGCAAAAAGTCCGAAGAGGAATGAACGCAGCGCGCTCCAGTACGCACCGTGCCCAGGTGTCGCAGATTTTTATGGCTATGTGTGTAAGTGTTGTGCAGGAAACCCCACACGTGGTGCATATTGTTAAATTGTCGCCCATTGCCAAGCTCGGTGCTGCCGCTGTGGTTATAAAATTTGCCATAACCCTGGGTAAAAAGATTTTTTCGATGTAAACCCGAATACCAAACAAAGTGAAGGCAAAAGTAGACCGGATTTCAAAGTGCCCACAGCAACAATTTATCACTGGGCAATACGTTGGTATTTGTACAGTGGGTCAGATTACACAGTAACAAACCAGCTTTCATTGAACACTCCACCCAATTTTGTTGGTTTTGAAAAGGACCTCAGGTGGGAGGATGAAATGTCAGGTTGTGCAGAGGTTTTTAGCTTTGCCTCGCAGTTGTATGTTGGGCACGCTACCTCAAGGTCACAAGGACATGCTACCGAGCCGCTCCACGGCTGCTGTTGCACTGGGGCGGGTGGAGCTCGAGGTCCGACTGGGGAGGCCCCACGCTCCTTGATTGCCACCTGGCATAGGTGGTGTTCCTTGTCAGCTGGGGCCTGTACGTGCCACCGAGGTAGTTGGAGGAGGCACGCAAAGCGATTCCCTGCTCTGGGGACCTGCGTCCCCGGACCTTTGAGGGGGGGGGGGGGGGCTGTGGTTCTCGGTCACTAGGCCAAGGGAGCTGCGTTTTCTGCTGGTTCCAAGTCCGTCGCCCATAGTTCCATCTCAGAACTGGGTCTTTTGCTAGGGATTACCTGCGCAACACGCCAATGGCACAGTGTGTTGTGCCGTGACGGCTATTCTCCCAATGCCCTTTTTTTTCTTCAACGCCCCCTTACCCCCTTACGGCGTTTTCAGGTGGTTGCAGTACATATGCGCTCCAACTTGAAAGAAGGGGTGGAGTTCGTGGCCACCGAGAAGGATGCCCCTTCTGCCTCCACCACTGCAGACCAACTCCCACTCTCAGACTGCACTGTGTCGCAAAACACTCTGTCCGCCTCCCCAACATCTCCGATCGCAAGTGCCGCAACTACTTGTTCGTCAAGCACCATCACCACGGCATCTTGCTCCTCTTCATCCTCCCCTTCCTCCTCTTTATCCACAGCATCCGGAAATCCAAATGCTCGTGAATTGGTATCTTAGCCCTTCCCCAAACCGTGGATTAAGATCGATACGGGACCTCGCTGCACTGCTTATACTGTCGTGCTGCGCTGTGAGGCACCGGAGATTTAGTGGATTTCCCCGGAACAATGAAAAATGGCAGCACGAGCAAAATCTCAAAAACAGGATTTGGAAGCAGCTGCCAGTATCTTTGCCACTTCTGGCCTTGCGGGAAAGATGTGGAGCGGTGCGCACGGTGCTCTGTTGTCCAAGTGTCTCATGTGCAATGCTTGTTCACCTTCACCGGGTGGCACTGTTTGGTAGCTGACTGTTTTCATTCGGAAATTGCCTGTGGGGCTGGAAACACTGTTTTCCCACCACCGAGGTAGAGTTTGTCGGGTAGGGCAAAAACGATTATCCAGTTCCTTGGCAAAAGGGGGAGGGGACACACCGCTGCGCCTGACAACAATTGTTGAGTTGTAAGCCCAGCCAGGCCCCTCAGAAAGGGACCTACCAAGGCGCCCCCTCCTTTCCTTTTTCAATTGGGGTCAGGGCAGTTTTTAGTGGTGTATTAGCGCCCCTGAGGGACGGAGGGAGGGTGGGTGGCTGTCAGGAGGGTGGTCATTTTTGGTCCAGATTGCTCGTTTGGGCAGCTTGGCCCCCCTTTGGGCCAGGTCAGTGCGTGATTTGACTGAGGGTTGATCGTGCAGGCCATTTGAACAACTTGTGGTTTTTTATTGGCAGGCTTTTGATTTTTGTTGTGCAATGACCGAAACAGAAAGCTGCAGGCAGTGAAATGTTGCTGCAGTGCTTGTGCGTCAGGGGATGGGTGGATGTGGGGGATTCAGTGGGTTGGCCACCCGCTGCTGATCGACAGTGCCCAGATTCTGGGCTCTTCAAATGCACTGGCGAATGGACAAGGGGTGTGGCACTGCTGATGATTTGCACGTGCCATTTGCCAACACCCAACTGACTCACTCCATTCCGGAAGCGATGCGGCGCGAACGCGTCAGTCCGGACAGTCACTTGCTCACCTGATTCCTCCTTGATCAATGCTTTGCGATTTGGATGGGCCAAAGCCCTGCTCCGAGCGCCTGATGTCTGTGGAACCTGTAGGACTATGTGCAAATGCTGAACCGAGTGCTGCCCTTCGACATTCGAGTGCTGGCTTGGGCACCTGTTGACGCGGATTTCAGCGCACGGTTTAGCTGCGCAGGCCGTGTCTACAAGTATTTCTTCTTGAAGCGGTGTGACCCTGCTTGTTGTTGTGTTTGGGCGGGACATGCAATCCGCAGATGTCTTGTGTCACTGAAATCATGGCAAGCAATTGACAGCAGCGTGTTCTTTAAGGGGCGGCTTTGGTTTGTTTTGTTGTTATGAAACGTCCGGGACCGGCGCCAGCGGTTGACTACCGACCGCTGTCGGTCAACTGCCAATTGCTGACGTTGAACCCCACATGCTGAGGGGCACTCCTGTTTCGCCAGGAGTTCAATTTCCAGTCTGGCCCCCCACTGAATGACACGCGGAGGAGGTCCTGAGAAGGGTCGTGTTCGAACCCGGAAGCGGGTATCTCAGTGGTCAGCCACCTCGGGTTCAGGAAGGTTCATACCTGGTCCGAACCCAGCTACCTCCCAACTATCCTCCTACATACACACATCCCTACACAACAGGGACGGCAGGCACAGAGATTCCACATCGATGTCCGTTGCCCTGCTCACAACCCCACATGCTCACAACCCCACGGTAAACTGCCAAGGGCCCACGGTTGATGGTCAACCGATGACCAGTTTCGGACATTTTCAGTGACTAGTTCTTCAACTAGCGGTTTTCTCCAGAGTGGGTGCTGGGCACCGAAAGTTTCCATCGTCTTATTCATGATGTGAGGGACATTACTACGAGGTATGAGGCCGAAACTCGAAGCTGGACAATTTCTGATTTCCCCACTCTTCACTGCTGTCCAGTCTTACCTTTAAAGGTAAGGGTAAAGGAAGGTACCTGGGCGACCTCCAAGCTCTCACGTAAAGTTCACCCTAGCGCCTACGGCGCTGCGTTCCTGCTTGTGTTCCCACCGGGATTCGAACCAGGAACCTCCAGTTCAGGCGACAAGTGCAATGAGTCTTGCCTTTAAAGTATCGCATGCGCATGCACAAGCTGAATATACACATGTCATTGTGTCATGTGTACATCCGTATGTTTTGATATGGAGTCGTTTTGCAGGCGACATATGGGCAGCACCGTTTTTCCACAGTCACCCGCACAACGTTGAGGAAGTGCGCTGTCCAGCGTTTCAAGAGTCGAAAGAGCTCCGTGAATATTTCGTCCCATTGCTGTCGAGTCCCCTTGGATTTCCCAATTGAAACGGCTCGGTCCCCAAGGTCATAAACAACAGGGCATGTGGGGCTGTCCAACCGTGTCATTAGGATTGCGGACCCATCAAGGGTTTCATAAACATGTGACACATCTTTTGAGGGCCATTGGGCAAGGGATCTTTTCCAATGCCAGAAGAAGGATGCTGTTGTTTTTAGTGGGCACGTGCTTGCGCGTGTCGGTGTATACACCTTCTGCCACCTGCCCCGGGGCACAAGCCCTGTCATGCCGCGCTGCATCCTTTGGCATTGGCACACCATTTTGTCAGGGATCTGGACATTGACCGCATGCGCGAGGCTTCGCAGCTGCTGGTGGGCGAACATGACTTCCGCAACTTCTGCAAAATGGACGTCGTGCACGTGAGCAATTTCGTGCGGGAGATCAGGGATTTCACGATCGAGCCCTGCAGCCCCCATAATTGCGACCAACCGAGTATGCACTACGCATTGATGTGATTACGTACACGTCCTAAGTGCCGCGGTGGGGCTGTGTAGAGTATGGTAAGGGCACAAGCAACCGCTGGTGGGTGGTTGAGCTGTTGAGCGGCGCCAGACAGCAAGTATGATTTCCCCCTCGGCTTCTAGCAGCATGAACCCCCCCTTCACCCCCAACATTTTGTTTACCTCAATTTGCAGGTTTGCGCGCAGGTTTGTGTGTGTGTGTGTGTGTGTGTGTGTGTGTCTATTTTTTTTCGACCGAAAGACGTCTAGGGCAGCTCTGCTGTTCCTGAGGAGTTTTCTTTCAACCGCTTTTCTTGCTTCGTTCTTGTCTCGCGGTTCCCAACGTGTGTGTGTGTGTGTGTGTGTGTGTCTGTGTGTGTTCACCGCTTTTCTTGCTCTGTTCTTGTTTTCGCAGTTCTCATTGTGTGTGTGTGTGTGTGTGTGCGCGCGCGCTTGGGTGGGTGCACCCAACACGGTTCGAACTGCGTGGCATTTGGTAGACACGACACGAGCTCCTCCACGGATCTATTGCGGTCGGGTGGAGAGTGATGGTGCACGTTACACGTACGCTGTGCACCCTTTGGCAGACCAAAAGACGTCTAGGACTGCTACCGCAGGTGGTGATAGTGTCTGTGTGTAAAGGGAGGGGGATCAAGTGCCGGATAGCTGATTATCATGTCCCACCGGGGACTCTGTTGGACTCCTGACTGTCAAGCCATCCATGTGGGCAGCACCGCCGAACCACCGACTGTTGTGCTGAAGGGAATTCACACAGGAAACCCACAGGAAACACAAAACCGGGGGAGAAGGGTTTTTTTGCCTGTGAGTGGCGAATTGCATGACATTACATTACAATCTTTCAGCATCCGGGGTCTTCCATTTTTGTAGACGGCGTTGTGCGGCCTCCGAATCTGTGTCATCGGATTCATCAGCACCGCATGCATGGGGCGGAGCATTGTCTGGTACAGTTGTTTGACTCACAAAAGACCAGTGTCGCACACAAAAGGAGAAAGCACACTTTGGAGGGTGGACTAACACCCTGCCCCTCCCCTTCTACTCATGCCACACCGCCTGTAACCTCCGAGTCATCATTCTGTTTTATGACCAGCCCCCTGAGGGGGTGGAACTATTTAGGAGGTGATGACTCAGATTTGGGAACCAAGAAAGACCTGGAACATGAGACTGGCAGACGAATGATTTTGAAGTTATGCATTGGACTCCAACTCGGCGTCCACACTTGCGTTTTGTTGTGGTTGGAACCAAAATGTGTTGGAAAATTTTGGCACAGATCTCTGGAATGGATTGGAAACGTGTGAATGCACCGAGCATTGCACCGGGCATAAGGGGGCTCGAACAACACCCCCCTAGCCTCATGTCGCTTGCTTGCCCCACTCGAGGGTGCCCTGTTACCTGTGAGATGGTGTGTCAAGCCTAGTCTGGGATGGAAAGGGTGCCGAAAGGCATGAGCCCCGGTCGCAGCAGCCTCCAACATCGCAGCACATGCCTGCTGCAACAGCGAGCAACGAAAAAGAAGGCATACACATGCTGCCCCAGCAAACTGCTGACCCTGAATATCCCCAATATGCCCAACACAAGGGAATGCAAACAGCAAAACACACACACACACACCACAATGGTCGGGGGCATTGCTAGATGTCCTACAGTGTGGTGGCCTGGTGGTAGAGATGCGATGAGGCATGAGAAGGGATGGTGCACCACCAGATCGCTGGCTGCTGCGATGTAGAAAATAGGGGGGATCGCCAGAATGCTGACTGTCGTGCTGAAGGGGAGAGACAAGGAATGAGCAGGAGGGCGCACCGCTCAGAACCCTATATCCCCAAGTGGAACTTTGCCATTGATACACTAAACGGTCCAACCATTTTTGGTCCTCCTCTTCTTTCCATACCTCCTATATAGTTTGAACGAGGATTGCTGCAACAAAGTACTTGAAAGACCAACACATCAAACAGTTTGGGGTGTTTATTTTGAAACCAGTGGCAATGGCACTATGAAAAGCACCGTCCATGTGCTTTTAATCAAAACAACATGAAAGCAGCACTGCAATCTCCATCACACCCTGTGGTAATGAAGCCCAGCTCCCCCAGTGGTGGGCTCCCAGTGCTGTTTCAATCCCCACAGGCAACTCTGCACGGTGTGTGCAGTGCGCTGACCCAGACACTTGAAGGTGTGCAACTGATGGTGAATCGCCACACCTGAAACGTGCGGTGCCCGTCTCCCTGGGAATTTCCCTTCAGGGCGTTTGATAGTTGGCTAAAGCACCATTCCTCTTTCGGGGCAGGGGTTTTTCTGTCGATGCTAATACTATTGTCCTTTCCTGGTTTGGAGCAATTTGTGCATGGAGTGTGCCTGGCATGGGATATTGTATGAAGCACACAATTTGTCAATATATGGGATCCGACACCAAATCCCAGGCCGACAGAGTTGTTGTTCGTGGGACATAAAGTAATCCTTTTCTGCCATTCAGCCATTGATAACGTGATTGAATGCTGTTTACTCCATGAATGTGGGGCGACCGTTGGTGACAGACAGCAAGTACCGGGGAGGGGAAATTTTGGCAGGTGCAAAATTCGGAACGGCGAAATGTGGCACAGCAAAATTATACCACATTTTGCCGTGACATTTAAGGACTGAAGCCATGTGCAGAACCATCAGAACATCCTTTAGAATGGGGAAAAAATTGTTGGGGGCATCATGTTTTCACGTTTCACCCTGTTTCACCCTGTTTCACGGATGCGTTGCAGGAAAAGCAGATGGCTGAGTGGTAGAAGTATTACACTTCTGCACTGAAAGTCCCCGCTTCAATTCCCAGTTTGCCCATGATTTGGAACTTTTGTACCACATTTTTACATGATATGTAAGATTTTGTACCAAATTTTCCCCTCATCAAAATTTGCCCTGCCAAAATATGCCAGCACCAGTTTTTCCCCTCCCCGGTACCTTTTGATGTCCATTGGAGATTTGAGGCTGGCAAATTCTTTGATAGGTACATTGAAACACTTATGCGCATCATAAATGAACCATTTAACCCCCCCCCAACCCCGTTCCCCTTGACCTGGGCCCTGATTCTGCATGTGCATTCTCTTCCTCCATCCTGCATCACGCTCATGCCTTCTTTCAGCGTCCCTCTGGGTGGCCACCATCAGTGGAACAGCGTTCCTCTATCACCAAATCCGATGCATGATGCAGATCCTGTTTGAAGTTGGAGCACGGTTGGAGGAGTGTGACGTGGTATGGCTTTCTAAGGCTGCAGGGCTTGCAATTATGATTGTGGGGCTGGTCTAGGGCTGCTAGTCCATTACAACTCTGGGGGAGGGGGCCCTCTAAGCCCATCCGAATAAGGGGGTGGGGGGCGTAACAGATGGGCTCGAAGGGCCAAACTGTCACATTTTTGATTGCAACGTATTCCCGATAGGTTTGGATGAGGGCAAGGCACGGAACACACAGGGGCTGGGTGTGGGAGTGCATATGTGAGTCACACTCGAAATGGTTGATGTGATACAAAAACTGGGTTTGAGAGCAGGCTCCCACAATATGTATGCATGGCTACCGAGCTGGGTTTACCTGTCGAGGTTTTACACCACCTTTTAGGGGCCAAGGCTGAGCAACACGTTTTAGCAAGCAGCAGCAAGCAAGCAGCAGCAAGAAGGCGAGTAAAAAGTCCTTGCGACCACACTATGGCTCAAAACCGGCATCCAAGTAGCTCAAAACGACCGGGGAGCAAAGGCGCATCACCACAAACAAGTTTCGTTGCATTTCGAGCCGTCTAGCCCGTTCTACGGCCGATTTAGTGTCCAAAAATGGCCGTTTTTAGGCTGTTTTCGGCTGTTTTCAGGACGATCATCCTGAAATTTCAGGACAATCGCCGCTACGCCAAGCAGGTGTTTCCGATGAGGGCCGTTGTTCTTTCATGGCGATTGGGCTATCAAAGGATGGCAAATGGGTGTTCAATAAGGCGTGTACCACGCCGTGGTGCCACGCGGTGGTCCATTTTGAGGTAAAAATGAGCCGTTTTTGAGCCGTGTTTCAGGACAATCGTCGTAACCATGGAGGCACATCTCTAAAGCAAGCGGTCTTTCCTCAACGGTGATTTCCAATGTGTTACGCAAGACTAGGACCCAGCTCGGTCCGGTCCTAGTTCAAGTCTTGATTATTGAGTGACATTCCCTTGGATCCACTTGCATGAGAATAGCATTTTTGAAATATAAAACACTCCATTTTCCCTCACTAGGTGCAAGGGGTCCCCTTGGTGCAAAATGCGTACCCCATTTTTGGGTGTAGGCCCAATGGGCTAGTATGGCCCCTTGAAGCCTAGGACGGGGGGAGGGGGCTGGGTAGTTTGCGTGGCCTAAGAGGCAGGTTTTTCGAAACATGGTACATATTTTGCGTTTTTTTGTGCCGTGAGGGTCTATTTTTTTCTTTTTTCGAGAGACTTTTTCAACTTTTTTCTGTTACTTGTCTTCAATTTTGTCTAAAAAGTAGTTGTTTTCGGAGCAATTTTTTTCTAGGTTGTGTGCGCCATTTTTTTTGTCCGAAAAACATAGGTTTTGGGGGATTTTTTTTGAAAAAAAATTATTCCCTCCCCATGGGGGTTCATTTGTGCCAGACATTTACGCCGTCCTAGTTGATGTTGTGGCGTCTTTGCATTCATCCATATCGGCTCCTGATGAGTTCCCATCTCACCAAGCCCAACAAGAGATTGAAAAAGGCTCAGCCTAGAACAACATAGGGCAGCACTCATACTTGAGCACCAAGGGACAATTGCAACAGTAAGAGCAAGCATCTTTGGTGCACTAAGAATCGCCAGGAGGGATACCAGATCCTTATAGAAGTACTTGGGGGGACAAATTTGGAATGGCACCATTTGACCCAACAAAAGTGTACCATTTTTCTGGGTGTCATTGTTGGGAGGACCCTTTTGCAGCTCGTTGGATGCCATATGTCTGTTGGAACAACAAGCATCCTAGTAGCCTCCAAGAAATAATTGCAACCACTGAAAGGTGCATAGGAAATGGCGACCACTAGTCACCGTCTATGCTTTTGTGCATGTGTGTTGGGTATTTTGTACCAAAAGTTTCAAATCTATTTAAAAAAACGGCGCGAAATTTTCTGCACCTAATTTTGCCACTCCAAATTTGGCACATATCATCCCCCGGCCCCTCGGTAGCAACAAGCGGCCAAAAGTCTCCTGCAACCATTAGGAAGGGGTGCATCAGAAAGAGATAGCCCCCCCCCCCCCCCCCCCAAAAAGAACCTAGGGGTAGGTGGTTTGAAGCAGTGGGTGTAGCACCAACTACGGGGCACTACGTGTTTGAAATATGATCTGTCAAATGTGTGTGGAATGTGGAATGGCAGAGTGTGGGCTCTGTTGGTGGGCGCAGCCCCGAGAGCCTACTAAGGGGGTGGGCACAGGGGGGTAGTCTCCTCCATTCGAGTACGCGACTCCCCCCCCCCTCCCTGCCCTCCGGGCCCACTTAGTTACCAAGGGTCAATAGCTCCCGACCATTCATATGGTGGCGCCAAAGGCGCCCGAAATTGTTTTTTTTTTCATTCCCCTTGCCCATGTGGCACTCCTCCCTGCCCATGCGCTGGAGCATGGATGGGAGGCAGCGAGAAGGCAGGGGTGAGTTTGGCCTGACCAAGCAATTGCAGCTTCTGCCCCGGGGCCCCTTGTCTAGGGGTTTTGAGCCTAGTCCGTGATACTCTTGAGTTAAATTGTTGCACTAAGTTGTTCCATCAAACCGTCCATGCTTTGAGCAGCAGATCATGCAAGATGAGGTGAGGAGGTAGAGTGGAGGCCTCCGTTGTTGTAGAGTGCCCCCTTAGGCCACCGTGTCTCTGCCAGGCTGCACCAGACCTTTGCTAACCCTCTCACCCGCCCCCCCTCCCCCCCTTAGTGACTAGCCATTCCCCTAGAGAAGCCCCCGGCGGCCAGCCTCCCCCCCCCAAGCCCCCCCCCCCCCCCCGGGCCTTCGGCCCACTCCTACTTGGGGGGGGAGGGTCGCGTACGAAAGCGAGGAGACGCCCCCCCCCCCCCGTGGTGGTGGGGTGTTGGGAAACAGGCCTGGATGGCCCTTACCCTTGAGGCAGGTGTTAGGTGCTGAAGACAGGCATCTGCGCGCTCAAAGGACTTTCCCCTCAGCTGCCAACTAGACAGGTCCATGCTGCTCATTGCTGATGTTGGTGCTGTTCATGTTGGTGTGACTGTGGCTATGGCTATCGCTGCTGCTATTGCTTCAGGATCCTAGAGCAACAACCTCTGTGACATGCCGAACATTGCTGCATATGCATACCAAAACAAGCACGTGTGGTGCATTTTGTGACCTGCTTGTGGCCCCAGTAGCAACAAGCAGCCAAAAGCCTCACGCAACCATTGAGAAGCCTCCGAGAACATTTCTGTTTAGGGTGCATCAAAAAGGGGCAGCCCCCTCGCACGACTAGGGAGTAGGTGGTTTGAACTGGTGGGTGCAGCGCCCTTCCCTCAGGGGGGGTGCACTGTGCATGTGAGGTATGATTCTTGGAATTGGTGTGTGAGGTCATTTTGTGTATGAGGCCCAGCCCAGAGAGCCGAATAAGAAGGGGGGGGGATAGGCTTGAAGGGCCCTCCCACCCGGATAGGGATAGGGATAGGGGTGCCCCACCTCTTTGGCTACCCCCGGCAACTGCCTGCCTAACCCCTTGTGGAACCCCCTCTGATGCCCCTTCCGTTTCAATGCATCATTCCTGGTGGTTGTTGGCGGGTGTTGCCCAGCACTTGTGCTCTAGGTCAAGACGATGCTTGACGTGGAGGTCACAAAGAACAAGCCCCAGTATCCTTTGGCCTCCGAAGTCGGATTGGTGCTCTGGGACTGCCAGTTCCCATCTCTGCAATGGTGTGCCATGTCAGGCCCGCGTTGATATCCGAAGCATGGGATTGTGGATGCGCTGTTTTGGTCACAAGCACCTGCACAATGCCTCCGGATGGATTCAGCACCCCCCCCTTTCCTCTTTCTGGGATTGTGAGGCAATGGCTTATTCATCCACCCACTCCTCTTCCAAAAGTGCTGCGTCGCATGCGCTCCATGAAGGCCACCAGTGGTCCACAGAGACAGTCCATGTTTTCGTCAACCCAGCAAAGCCTTCGGACACGACATGGACCCTCAGTTTGCTGCATGTTGGATCCAATTGCTGAATGCTTGTCACTTCAAGATTTTGTACCTTCAGCGATACATGTGGCTGTGGAGCTGCGACGCCTGGTCAGACCTGTGAGGTCTGTCAGAACTGTCAAAGCAGTGAACTTTATTTTCTGTTGCAGGGACATCGTTGTGTGCTGCTTACAATCATTCACAGCCTTACACAGCCAATTTCCAACCCTGACTCGTTCAACGCTCACCCCCTCCGTCACGGCAACGAAACCCTCTGTCTCATCAAGTAGAACAGCCACACCTTCGGCAAACCGCCTCGCTCTCTTTCATTTCACGCTTCATCACATTTGCGTCCTTCCCTGCTTGCACTTCCTCAAAACGCAATTTGAGCCGGGTAATCCTTTGGAGCTGAGGAGCATCTTTACGACTTAACACTGGATTTAGAGACCGTACCACAGGAAGAATTCCAGATGACAAAGTTGACAAGGGTTGTGCATTTTCCCAAAGTCCGATGCTGTGCTCCCCAATGTGTCGCAGGGCAGGTTAAAACTTTCTTCTTCCATATTGCAGGAGTTCCACAGTAGAGGCTCAGCGACTGCTCATGGCAAAGCTCTTGGAAGTGTATGAAGACCGCATCATCAAGAGTACTATGGTCGGCGCAATGAGAGCACACCTTCAGACCGAAATGCTCTTTTCCAGTTTGCATTCCAGCGGCCGAACTGCCCACAATGTGCGCTGGAAGGACATGGAAGAGCCTCCCCAAAAACGCAAATACGTGCCACTTATGCAGCGGGATACGGAGCCGCATTTTGAGCAACGTGTGGAGAGCCTTTCGGAGTCCAAGAAGCTGAAGAGGGACAGCAATCTGAAAAAGGGAGGGGAGATGCGGCGCTGATGTTGGGGGGCAGCTCTTGCGAGTTGCTTACACCGTCTGCGCACTGTATTCCTGCCCCTGCAGCTTTTGCGGCATGGTCTATGAGGCAGATGGCGTGGGGGCCGCAAGAAGTGTGCTGTGCGTGTGGGTCATTTGTGCTGCTGTCCTCATGAAGTGGTGCGCTTGTTTGGCTGAACAGGCTGATTGGCACTTGTGACGTGCTTTGGCATAGGCCAACCGGAATGTGTCATTTTGCGGGGCAGTCACTGGCCATGGTGTAGGAACGAGATATTGGTTACCCCAGCCCCATGTTGCTGGTCCCATACCAAATACCTAGTGCCCTGTCCCCAATTACCATTTGCAAAGCATCCTGAGTTCTGAGGTGCTCGCTAACCCCTGGGCCATTCCAGGGTGCTTTCGAGGATTCCGGTGGATGGAGCCCCCGTTTTGGAGGAGGGGATGCCCCCACCCAAAAAGAAAACCCGTCCCGCCCCCACAATTGAAAGTCCGAGAGCCTAAGTAACTCTAGAAAAGGGCTTTCAAATGGGAATGCCTCCCGTTTATTGGCTAAACAGGCCGTGTGACTTGGACCCCAAACCTCGACGAGCGGGTCCGGAAACGTCATCATTGATCCGGGATTCAGTGAAATTCTTCTTGACCCTCTCTGACCCCAAAACGCTTCTTCGGCGACACATTTCGTAGCGGCTGATTGAAGATCAAATGTGCCGGCCCGCCCCGCCTGAACCCCCGCACCACCACTTTTTGGGGGCTCTATTGACCCCCCCCCCCCCCTGGCAATTGAAATTCCACTTCCCTCTAGAAGGGGGTTTGAAAAGCAGACCTCCCTGCCCCTGCGCACGCCGTGCGGGAACGCCCGCGATATCCATTTGAGCTATTTGCTCATCCATGTTTATCCAGAGGCAGTCGTCACATGCAGCAGTGAACATCCCTGTGCAGCTAGTTTCCTACCTGCAGGAAGTTTTCTGCCGCTTTGTATCCCTTGGGGGAGCCTTAAGCGCAGTGCGCGCGCAGTGCAACTATTTGGGCGTCTAGCCGTACTAGAGACCCATACTTTGTGATACTAGGGGCCCCTAGGGGCATCATGGTGACCCCTAGCGTAGGTTTTGACTTCTGATTTTGTTCCCCTTCTTTTGGGGACCCCCGAGAATGCAGGGGTACGGTACCCTCCATATGGTCCATGGGAACACGTACCTGCACATGTATGGACCGCACCTACACAGGAGGACAATGATGGTGAGGATGTTGTGGGTGATGATGGGGATGTTTGTGCCCTTTGTTGCACCAAGTTTGACCCTGAAAAGATGTCCATGTGTGACAAGTGTGAATTGCAATATTGTACGGATTGCATTGACAAGCACACATGTGACAATGTGACATTTCTTTGATTCTGCAACTGTGTCATGTTGTGCACACAAGTTGCGTATTCTCAATGTGTACTTAGTTGACAATGGACCAGAAAGACAGTTGTGTGTTCTTGAGGGTGGCGACCAATGCGCTGTTCATGGCCTTTCCAGATGTGCATGATGTGTGTTATGTTCAGGGAAGGTGGTTTGCAACTTTCTTGAGCTGGGGCAGTTTGGGTCACCTAATTCTAAGGGTGTTTCCAAGGGGTGTGCTTGGGGGCTCTTCCGGGGGAACATAGTCTAAAAGTAGCGCGCAGTGCAAAGATTCCCCCCTTGGATCCCTATGAGAGCATGGAGGTCCCAAGACGGTCGTATTGCGGAAGTTCGTTTGCCCACAAAACGGACTTGGAAATATCCAATAGGACATTGCTGTCAGCGTGGATGCAGGCCAGCGATGTTGGGTTGGGAACCGGTATTTGCGATGGGAGGTATGTGGGAATTCATGATCACTATTACGGGGATCGGAAGAGAAAAGGATGCGGTTTAGTACATATCTGAAGGTCAATGAGTGGTTCAGTCTGTGAAAGAATGTGAGCCAAGCTGAAACGGCTCATTAGTGGCTAGGGCTGGGGGCATTCTGCTTCGCAGACGCTCTCTGACAGAGGGGTCTTCGCGTGCACAGTCCCAAGAATTGCGGTCAGGTAAAAGAAATGTCTAAATTGCAGTACTCAACTCCACACCTCTTCCCTCAAAGTAGGAGAAGAGGTGCACCGGGGTGTAAAACCCAACGTGGGTCCAAGCTTTTTCTGGTGCGATTTGTTGTTGTTGTTGTTGTTTGGTGTTTTCAGTGAGAGGTTTCCTTTTCTAACCAATGTATTCGCACGTAAAACAAACATGCTCCGCAAAAAGCAGAACCAGATGTTTGCCTTTCTATCTAGATGTGAAGCGGGCTCAATGTCATTGTTGCATAAAATAACGATCTGTGAAAGGGGGGCTGGAATAGCAGAAGTATTTCCATAATGCTCTGTGGTAAGTGTGCTCTCTACAAAACAGTGCGGAATGCCACATCAATATGTGGATATTGCAGATGAATGCTAACCATGTGCATGCCTTTCTGGTGCTTCACTTTGAGAGCTTTCTGGGCCAGGAACAATCTGTATCCCTGAACTTGACTCTAAAAATGCTGGTTTTTGACCAGCCCTTTCCCTGCAACTTGCCCTCTATGTTTTCAACCTTAAAATCCCATTGATCACTCTCAATGGTGGTGCACAAACACAAACATGAACGAACATCCGCGGCTATTTCATCACTGTTCATCAGCAATGTCATCCTACAATCTGTCACCCTCACAACAACGTGAACATCCAAAATCACCTCGAAGAGACGTTGTTAGATCAAGCGCAGGCGCGGGCGTCGTATACTCCCCTTTTTGGGGAGTCATTTGCGTAGCATACCAGGGGTGGATATAATAGTGACGACATTACCAAGGTGGGGGTGGGGGGGGGGGGGGGCTGTTGAGCCAGGAGGCAGTGATGACGGAATGACGATTACGATTACAATTAGCTCAGGCAGTTCAGGCAAAGATGATTCGGGATTGCAAGCCATTTTGGCAAAATGTGTCAAGAAATGATTGCACTGTGTGGACTGTCTTCATGGGATATACCAACCGCTGTGCAGTATATTGTCTTGTGTTCAGGGCTGGCAGGTTGGCTCAGTAGTACAACGGTATATGCACATGCTCATAGATTGGTTGTCCTGGGATGAAATCCAGGGTATCACCTGCTTTGGTGCCTTTTTGGGCCATCAGTCCTCTTGTAACACTGCTGGCAAAATTGCTAGGTCAGTCAAACGGGTAAATCGTAATCGTAATCGTCATCGGGGGGGGAGGGGGGGGGGGGCTGGGGGGGGGGACCACCCCCCCCCCACTATATCCACCCCTGTAGCATACCCCAAGGCATGATATTTGATGTCCAACACCTTGTAAAATCATTATTTTGCCCCATAAGATGATCCCCCAATGGATTTTTTGATTCTGAGACCTCTATCCCCTGAAACTGAATATCACTTTTTGGGGGGGATGGGGGAGGGTGGGGGGGGGGGGGGGGTCAAAAGTTTCTTAAGAGTTTGTGCTCAGAAGGGTTTGAACGAGGGGCAGATTGGGCAGAGCTGACAGGTCGGCCGGTGCCACCGGCGGTCGGCCAGCCGGGATTCAAACTGCCAACCTGCAGTCGATTGCATTACCATTCGACCATCGCTTATACTGATGATAACTCCTTTCCCCGCTGTTCATAGCCAAGCCACTGAAAAAACCCAGTCTGCCTACCTGTGTGCTCGACTGACTGTCTGACTGACTGCTTGCCTGACTAACTGACTGATTGGCTGACTGTCAGCCTCTCTTCGAGGTGCACTGCCGAAGGCAATAGATTCACCTCACAGAGGCTGTTAGATCAAAGCCACACAGGCCCGTCCGTATATATTGGAAAACGCCACATATCACCCCCCAATTTGGGCCTTTTTGGACCTATTCGCGTACCCTACCCCAAAGGGTTGAATCGTTTGTTTAAACCCTTGTAAACACCCCCCCCCCCAATGAGTTTCTGGTCCGGACCCCCCTAGCTCCCCCCCCCCACTTTTTTGGGCTTTTGAGGGAGGGGTGGGGGGGGGGGGGGGTGGATGGATGGATGGATGGATGGCTTGAGCGTTTCAGGGGGCGGCTCCCAGGAACCCAGGCACGTGGCTCTGGCTGCTCAACGTCCCAACCAGCTGCATGTGCCGACTTAATACGTGGGCAATTACAGCCACCGGGACCCCTCCCGGTGGCTTCCCATTAGGGATTTCCGAGGCAGCACACAAGCAGGCAATGCACAGGAACGGCGGTTTGCATGCTGCACTCACTCAGAATCTGAGTCGGAGTCACAGGACAAGGCAGATAACTCTTCTCCGAGGATGTCGTGTTCCACTGCATCTGGACCCGCCCAGCTGTCACGGGTGAGATACGCAGGGAATCACCAAGGGCAGGACAGAAAATCTGGGCCTGGTAGGACAGAGCCGGGGAGGGGGACAATGTGACGTGGACGCAGTAAGGGGGGCCAGGAGCACTTCTGTATCAGGCTTGAACCACACACCTGCCCACCCGGGAGGCGGTGCTTCAGCAGACAGGCACACATCAAAATGCCACCGGGGGATGCATGGCGGGGCGGGGTAGGCTAGAGGGTATGGAGTCCTGAGGGCAGTGAGCTGGAGCAACGACGTGAGCGAAGGCAGAGGAAAGGGCTGCAGCTGCCCACGAAAAAGGGCAGGACCTGCGGGGTGGATTCGGCGCACTACAGATGTCCTCTCGTCGCTGCTGAGGCCCAAGGACCTCCCACTGGGCCACCGCGGAGAGGAAGACTCGCACTGCCGCGTCGCGGACTCTGCAGGGAGTGGTACCCAAGGACTTACCGAAATCGGTGCCGACCATGAGAGGGTTACATCTGCTGTATGCTCCACTACTGGGGCGACCGTTGGATGCACTAGATACCAGAGTAGTGTGCTGCCTTCCACAGGCACGCTCAACCAGTTAACGGCTTGCCATTGGATGCGGGATCCTGGCTGCATGGATGGTGCCACAGCCTTGAACCCATGCTGGCACGCTAGAGCGGTGGAAAGGCAATCACAATATAGATGAAAGCCCCACAAGTGGCACGGGGTGCGGCAGAGATAGCAGCGTAGTTGTGGTTCGGGAGACATATGGGTCCGGGGGGGCATTCTAAGCTAGCACACAAACTTCAGGGCCCCATTGGGAGGACAACAAACAACGCTCCCAACAATCAGCAATCGGTGTCATAACTAGCTGGTTTTGGGGCGCGGGCCCCGCAAGTGGTGGTATACAGGGTGTCCAGAGCTAACACGACATTGCTCACTAGGTGGCCCTCATGGTACATGAGGTGTAGGTCTGAGAGGAGGGTGGGCAGGGGAATGACAAACACTTAAGACACGCTAAGGCCACGCTTCGCCAGATTGTCGGCTCTTGCCTGCCACTGAGAAGCAAGGTCAAGGCGCTGCGTATCATGCTGTGCTGGCACATAGAATTCAGGTATACACCCATCAGCCGGAAAGCTGGCATACGCGTGGCGGATGGCATCTAACGCAAAGCGACAAAGATCCGCCCGCCGAGCCGAATGATGCCGCAAGATTGTCGGCGATTATGCCACAGACTGTGTCAGGCGCAACGTGCATATGCTGCAGGAGCCATAGGGCTAAGCCCTTGGCGCACCACTCGGCGACCCATGACAAGCTGCACCACAGAAGGCCACCCGAGCCGGCATGGGCCACTATGCCCGCAGCTTCTACTAGCACTACGGCCCAGCCATTGGCAGCTCCCTCTTGAGAGCCATCGGTAATTACAATCACCGGGCCTTGCAGTGGCCGTTCAGCAACCACAATGACCGGGGCAGGGGAGAGGAAAGGACTAGACGAGGGCACTAGCCGGAGCCCATACTATTTCCGCCAGAGCCGGGCACTCTCCCAATCACCCTCCATGGGTCGCGGGAGTGCTGAATGCAAGAAATGACGGGTAATACACCGCTCTAGGGCACTACGACTATTGACGCGACCATACGGCCCTTTGAGGTACCGTAATTTACAGCGCTCAAACAACAAGGGGGTGAAGAAGCCGAGGGTGCCCTCACCACCGTTCAGGTCTTTCAGACGTAGCGACTGGCGGATGCCGAGGCAAGACAGGATGATCCGGTGAACCAACACCTACGCTGATGCAAGGCAATGCTCGCGGGGGGCATGGCTTCGAAAACAAAATCTATGATGGACACTGCATGTATAAGCAGGAGGCGGAGGGTGAGGAGGAAGGAGGACTGGTGTCGTAGCACACTTTGGTGCAGGCCCCGGAGAGCAGCTTCAAATTTTTTGAGTGGCTCTACCGGGGCCTCACCAATCACTAAAGGCACACCAGCCATGGCAAAACCTGACGTGGTATACTCCGAGCACACCATAAAAGAGGGCCAAAACCAGAGTCGTTTTGGGGGCCCGAAGGGGAGTAGGTGAGGTGGAAGCCTTTTATTTTGAGGCCTTGGGGAGCACCCCACCACCACCACCACTCTAGCTGCTTTGACAGTTGGCCTCCAAGATGTAGTCAAGGCCTGTGGGATCAAGAGCAAACAAAGACTTGCCGCCACTAAACACTACTTCAGGGACTATCTCATGGGGCTTCCATGGAAGGGAGGGGAAGAGGGCTACTGAGGGGGGCATGGCCAGGACCCAGGGTGGAGTTCCAAAGACCTACATTGATCACTCCTCTATGAAATCTGGTGCAAATCAGCCAGCTCCCAGGGCATATGTTCCGCCATCTTGGAGCCGAGCATCCGCTCCTCATCGGGGGTGGCCGCCTAAAGGTGCGACCGAACAGCCTCCACTAGCTGGGCCGGGGACCGCCACAAATAAGCGCCATACTTCTCCTTCACGAGAGCGAGCATGAGCGGCTTTATGGTGGCACGAAGCACTGAGAATCACCACCCGAAGGATTGAACGATGGTTTTTGTCACCAGCACCGTTGTGACGTTCGTTTCGATGGGGCTGTGCATGCGGTTGCACAGTAGGGCGCCTTGCTGTCAATATACCTTGTCGACAACCCAAACCTACGCAGGGGTGATGGTCTCTCGACTATATGGCTCACATGCTGGACAGTTGTTTTCCTCTGGGTCCTTTGGGACATGCCACCTTTTGTTGTGTATAGGGTCTTATACCTTTATGAGTACCACCAATTTTGTTGTGCAACATGACCATTCAGGTGTACATCGGCCTCGTACTGCTGACACTGCCATTCGTTCAAGCTGCGAGTGGTGCTGTGCACATCCGGCAACTTGGAGCCGACATCGATGGTGAGGCTGCTGGTGATGCAAGTGGATTTGGTGTGTCGCTTTCGGCTGAAGGCAATCCACTGGCCATTGGTGCCTATGGGAATTCCGGGAGTGGCTCATACGCTGGGCACACTAGAGTGTACGAACACAACAATGGAGCCTGGGAGCAACTCGGTGCTGATATTGATGGCGAGGTTGCTAGTGATCTAAGTGGATACAGTGTGTCGCTTTCGGCTGACGGCAATCGATTGGCCATCGGTGCCCTTGGGAATGACGGGACTGGCACAAAAGCTGGGCACACGAGAGTCTATGAATACAGCAATGGAGCCTGGGCCCAACTCGGTGCTGACATCGATGGTGAGGCTGCTAGTGATCAAAGTGGAGGCAGTGTGTCGCTTTCGGCTGACGGCAATCGATTGGCCATCGGCCCCTTTTTCAATGACGGGAGTGGCACAAACGCTGGGCACAGCAGAGTGTACAAATACAGCGATGGAGCCTAGGAGCAACGCGGTGCTGATATTGATGGTGAGGCTGCTGGTGATCAAAGTGGATAAGTGTGTCGCTTTCGGCTGACGGCAATCGATTGGCCATCGGCGCTGTCAAGAGTGACGGGAGTGGCACAGACGATGGGCACACGAGAGTGTACGAATACAGTTTTGGACCGTGGGTCCAACTCGGTGCTGATATTGATGGTGAGGCTGCTCGGGATAAAAGTGGATACAGTCTGTCGCTTTCGGCTGACGGCAATCGACTGGCCATCAGCGCCGTTTTCAATGACGGGAGTGGCACAGACGCTGGGCACACCAGAGTGTACGAATACAGCAATGGAGCCTAGGAGCAACCCGGTGCTGATGTTGATGGTGAGGCTGCTGGTGATGACAGCGGGGTACTTTGGGCTGCTTGGCCCTTGAGCCGTTGGCCACTTCCTCCGGTTATCCTGAGGGGTGCTGTCCAGCTCACAGGCTGGGCGGTCGTTTTTGGCATCGGTTGCCCTGAGGCCAACGCCAACACGGGCCAGTGCCTATATAAGTGCGTCATGGCATCCACGGCCCACGAGTGGCCTTTGCTTGTTCCCCCGCCACCGGTTTTATCATTTTGGACTCTTTACTGGGAGGGGACCCGAGGACACTGGGTAGGGGACCCGTAACCCTTGTACCGTGGTTTGGCATTGGCACTGGGCGAGCCCTGCGGCACTACAAGGAATCACAACGGTGGGCATTCCGCCGGCTGTGGGGTTGCGCCTGGTGCTGATGCCTGTCGCCTTGAAGTGCTGCAGTGCAGTGTATTTCTATGGGTCGTGTCCACCTCCCTCTTCTGTTTAGCTGTAGGTTTTTGGGTGTTTTCGGCAATTTTTTCTGTCGCGGCGGCCAGGCCCCAGGTTGTTGGCTTGTGCAGCTCGAACACCGCCCTTGGTGTGCGGCCTTTGCGTGGTTTACCGCAAGCGTCTGGCCTAGTATGCAGCCATTCTGCAGAACGTGCCCGTTGCGCGCGTCCGCTTTTGCTATAGCTGGGGTAGCGGTTAGTATTGCACTACAGGTGTGTAGGTGAGGGGTGGGTTGTGTGACGCAGAAGGTTGGTGTTTGTACATGTCAGGTGTCTGGTGTCTGGTGTCTGTTGTGCCCGGAACCGATTCCACCGGACGCACCGGATACGGCTGCCCCGGCCGGGCCGGGCTGGACGGCGCCACACCGCGGCGGGCGCAACGCCCGTCGCGTCGCTCTCGTCTCCCCCACGCCCCCCCCCCCCCCGTCGCACCCCACGGCTATTCTGCATGGGCACACACCCAATGCCTTCAGTTCTGCCAAAAGTAAGAAATTCTGCATGGGCACACGCCCAATGCCCCCAGTTCGGCCAAAGTAATAAATTCTATATGGGCATACGCCCAAACCCTTCATTCCAGCCAAAAGTAATAAACTCCGCATGGGCACACGCCCAATGCCTTCATTTCTGCCAAAAGTAATAAAGTCTGCATGGGCACACGCCCAATGCCCCCAATTCTGCCAAAAGTAATAAATTATGCATGGGCACACGCCCAAACCCTTCAGTCCAGCCAAAAGTAATAAACTCCGCATGGGCACACGCCCAATGCCCCCAATTCTGCCAAAAGTAATAAAATTCTGCATGGGCACACGCCCAATGCCTTCGGTTCTGCCAAAAGTAAAAAATTCCGCATGGGCACATGCCCAATGCCTTCAGTTCTGCCAAAAGTAATGAACTTTGCATGGGCACACGCCCAATGCGTTCAGTTCTGCCAAAAGTAATAAACTCCGCATGGGCACACGCCCAATGCCTTCAGTTCTGCCAAAAGTAAAAAATTCTGCATGGGCACACGCCCAATGCCTTCATTTCTGCCAAAAGCAGTGCCGGCGGCTCAATGTGGCATCCCGGTTCACGCTGGCCATCGCTGCTGGCAGTGGTCTCGTCCCCGACGACCCAGTCTGGCCCTCTCCTCGTCCACGGCGAGACACCATGCCCTGGGCTTCGCTACCACCAAAGCCCAGCGCTGCACTATTCCGGACGCTCACGGCGCACACCTGGTGCCTAGTTGCTGCCACACGGCAGAGCCTGGGCCCCAGAGCCGTCCATAGCCGCACGGCGTCACGGGTGGGGGTATCCAGGCAGGGGTAGGCGCACACCTGGTGTCTGGTTGCTGCCACGCGGCAGAGCCCAGGCCCCAGAGCCGTCCATAGCCGCACAGCGTCACGGTTGGGGGTATCCAGGCTGAGGGATCGCACGATCCCAGTGAATGAAAAAAAATGGCTCATGGTCACACACGTGACCTGGGGACGAAAAGGGGCCATGTCGCTTCATGGCCAGGAGGCAGGAGGTGGGCTCCAATATCCTCCCCGGAAGTCCTTGTGTCGCGCACTGTTTCCCCTCCCCCCTTGCTCGATGTCACCACACGGTGCTCCTCCAGTGCGGCCTGCCCCGCACGGGGCAACGCAGTGTCGCTGAGCCTTGCGACCTGTTTTTCGCCCTGGCGCCCCGGTCGCACGACCACTAGGGGGACGCCCGCCTTTGTACACGGCACTGCAAGGAATCACAACGGTGGGCATTCCGCCGGCTGTGGGGTTGCGCCTGGTGCTGATGCCTGTCGCCTTGAAGTGCTGCAGTGCAGTGTATTTCTATGGGTTGTGTCCACCTCCCTCTTCTGTTTAGCTGTAGGTTTTTGGGTGTTTTCGGCAATGTTTTGTGTCTCGGCGGCCAGGTCCCAGGTTGTTAGCTTGTGCAGCTCGAACACCGCCCTTGGTGTGCGGCCTTTGCGTGGTTTACCGCAAGCGTCTGGCCTAGTATGCAGCCATTCTGCAGAACGTGCCCGTTGCGCGCGTCCGCTTTTGCTATAGCTGGGGTAGCGGTTAGTATTGCACTACAGGTGTGCAGGTGAGGGGTGGGTTGTGTGACGCAGAAGGTTGGTGTTTGTACGTGTCAGGGCGGGGGAAGGGGGGGGGCTAGGCCCTAAGGTATGGCTACCCTAAGCCCGCCAAGACGGTGTGAGGTTGTGGGAATATATACCGCTGGCTGTTCCCGCAATGCTCATGGTGCTTCTGCTGGCGGCACGGGAAACGACTGTCTGGCTCACATGCTGGACAGTTGTACTCCTCTGGGTCCCTTGGGACATGCCACCTTTTGTTGTGTATAGGGTCTTATACCTTTACCTACCCGCCCAATACCTATTGTTCAGACCCTTTGGGTTTGAGAGCTGGAGTGGATGGACTAATTGCCCTTTTGAGGCTTTGACTGTGTGCCCGCTGTCCGTTCCCATAATGCTCTTGGTGCTTGTGCTGCCGGTATGGGAAACTCTAGCACTGAGCGCGGAGCGAGTAAAAAATCAGGCATGAGGGATAGTTGTAAAGGAACACGTTGACATGAGGCCAACCCAGGCAAACAGAGATCGACGCTACAGGGCATCTTTAAGCTAACCAGGCCTCCTCGACCAGCCAAGCAAGAAGCATGCAGGGCAATTTTTGACGCCTTGGGCCCCCCATAGGCCGCTGCGTCGGAATCGCGAGGGGGGGCGGAAGGGACAGACGCCAGCACAGTGCACCCGATCGCCTACATAAGAGCCCTTGCGGGGTGAGACCGGCGGAAAGAGGCTCTGTTGGGCTGGGGTATTATACAAGTGGGGCATTGGTGCTATGAATCTGACTGATGCAGCCGAGATGGTCTGGGTGCGAAGTCGGGGGCGACGGGCCGGTTACCACGGTGCGCGGACAGAATCGGAGTCTACACAGCAAAAGGGGCACGGAGGAGGGCTAGCACAATTTAGGCACGGTACAGACACAGGGCAACTGAACAGGGGCTGGTAACGAACCGAGAACGACTGTGGTGCGGAGTGATTCTACGTGTTGTGGCAAGTGCATTTTTCTTGACACGCTCCCCCACAAACAGTGGAGTTCGCCCCACCGCCTTCACTTGCCATTGTCATCCGGACTGACGGTGTACTGTGCCGAACAACCATACCCAGCGGAGGTCAACAAGTGACTTTTCACCGAGCCCGCCACAGCCACTAGTGGGGGGTGGGGGGTGGGTCCAAAAATGTCGAAAGATGTTGACCCCCTTTTGGGGTAGAAAATCATGGATTTTTTTTGTCGATTTTGAGCTGAAAAACTGTTTCTGGGTCCCGACTCCGTATGGTTTTTATGCGGCGCATTGGGACGAGCGCTGGTGCAGTTTATGCATTTTTTTAGCCATTTTTGCTATGTTGGCGGTTTAGGCGACCTCGGTGACCCCGTGCTACCCACACTTAGGCGTGTGAGTGGGTTTGCGGAGCTTGCTGAGTGTGTCGGGTACTAGGCAGGATTCGGCCTTCGGAAGAGCAACGTGGATGGGCCAGGCATCTCCGCTACTTCTCGGACTTAGTGGGGGGGGCCGTCAAAGCACACTTCCTGCTTGGTGACGGTTCCACCGGGTTCACCGGGCTCGGAGCCCCATCCCTCCCTAGCTTCTCCTTCTGCCACTCCTCGGTCAGTGTGCCTCTAGCAGCCACGTCAGCAACGTCTTCCGCAGGCACGACCCCAACCGCTTACCCACAACGCCGTCCCCCTTGTGCTGGCTCGCCCAGATTTCCGGCGCCGCCAGGCCAGCGCTACTGGCTCGTCACTAGTGAGACCCCCATGGCCGGCGCGGTGGCTGCTAGCCATAGGTTAGTGCTTGAGGGCGGCGCCCCCACTTGCTGCGGTGCTGGGCGCAGTACCCTGCTTGTGTGTTCGCGGCGCTCATAGCAAGATGGGGTGGGCTCGGGGCCTCCGTGTTTGCCCACCCCCCCTTCTCTGCCGCTGGTGTCCTACCTGCGTCTCACGGCTTGTGTAGTGGGTTGTCTCGTCTAGGTGTCCCTTTCCGTATCTGTAGGTACGCCGTTCCACACGGTCTGTGCTTTCCGCGGCCGCGGTCCAGTGGCCCTTCAGGTACGCGCCGCATGCTCTTTGTGTGTTGGTACGCTCTTGCTCTCGCGTCACCTCCGCCTTGCTTTTCCGGCCTCGGACTCCACCCCCCCCCCCCCGTCGCGCGCACGGCGCGGTCCCCTTGCTAGGCGCCGGTAAGGCCTTTCCACACAGTCCGTGCCGCTCAGCGTTTGTTGCCTAGGTCCCTATGCCACCCTTCCTGCGTAGGGGATGGGGGGGTGGCGTTCCGGTCCCCGCTCGATCGTTCCTTCTGCTTCCTGCTCCCGGCACCACACATGCAGCCCTGTGCGGTCGTGTTTACTAATCTTCGGCCGCGGCGTCTCTGGCCCCGCATCATGGTGCTTGGCCTCGGTTCGGGTACAGCTGTACATGTCGCATGTTGTGGGCTTACGTTGGGTCCCGGCCCCCGGGCGTGAGGGTTAGAGGAGGGCCGGCAACTCTCGAGGGGGTGGGGCGGCATGGTCACCGTATATTTCTCTCACTTGACGGCCGTGTGCCATATCCTTCTCAGCAGGGGGGCCGGTTGCCGCCACCCCGTCCGTCCCCCAACCCCGCCCCTCCGTCCCAATGCTGCCAGGGCCCCAACGCGCCCCCGGCCATCCCGCGCCGACGGCATCCGGGAGGGGGGCAACCAAGCTGACCGGCCCGGCGTTCCCATTTCACTGGTACCAAGCCCGTGCGCGGTGCTGGGCTTCCGGGGGGAGAAACACGTGGTGCAATGAGGGGCCGTGATTAACCCCCCCCCCCCAAGTTAGCCGCAGCGGGAGGGGTATCACACATTGCACAAGTACAAAGACAGCGGCCACGTGGTAACCGGGATGACCGGGGCGCTATTACCCCCTCGCCAATGCCCCCCCCCCCTCCCCCGCACGCCTCCACCAGCCCGACAAGTGAGAGGGCTGCCGGGCCGTGGTTGAGTCAGTGGTGCCCCAGCACCTCTCCGAAGCACGCCCTCGCACGCAGCAACCATCACACTCAGCCTACCGTGTCCCTGCGCCCCGGTTCTGCGCCCCAAGGGCACCGGCTATACTGGAGCCACCGGAGGATATGCGACCTATGGAAATCCCCTTGGAAGAATTGGGTGATGCCATGGTCTTGACTGGATTGTGACGAACTAGCTGATTTTGCTGCAGACAACACCCATGACACGGGTTCGACAGGGGAGACGCTAGGCGCGGGACTCGTTCCAACCGCCAGCTAACCTTATGTGGGTGAAGGGTTGGGGGCGCCCAAGGGATTGACCCTTAACCAGGCTTGACAGCGAACTTTTGCACTGCTCTGTGTACGCACAGCGGACACTTAGTCCAACAACCGTTACGGGTTAAAAAATTTGTTGTGCAATAAACGCATCCCCCAATGAGTTTTTGGTCCGGACACCCCTAGACCTCCCCCACTTGGAACCCACTTTTTTCAGGTTTTGAGGCAGGTGGGGGGTGGGGGGGTGGGGTCAAAAATGTTGAAAAATGACCCCCCCTTTTTTGGGGGTCGAAAGTCATGAATCTTTGCCCAAAATGTTTCCGAAAATGCGCGCCCCCGCCCCCTTTCACCGGCGCTCTCCCGCGGGCCCCGTGGTCCGCCGCTGGTGGTCCCCATACACCACCTATGCCACTGTGGTCTGCTGCCGCGCGCATCACGCCCATGCTTCCCGCCACTTGCCCTGCATGAGCACTGAGCCGGACTTTTGGCGGATATTGCGTCATCTCGTGTGTGTCTGGTTTCCCGCAGGGGCGTGAGCCTAGTTGTCCCGCCAGCAACGGCTCGTTGTGCCCACGGGGGCGGGCCCTGCCCCCTCGGCGGTGGGTTGACACTGGGGCCTCTCTCGGAGAGGCCAACGATCCGTGCCCGCGTTGGCTTGTAGCGCCCGACCTGGGGTGCAACCGACGTGGGAGGGGGGAGGTTTGGGCCAGGTTGCAGAGGGTCGGGGGAGAGGGCGGGGTCGGCCCAAAAGGTACTCGTCGTCCTCGTCCGCCACGACCGTCTTGGTTTTGGGGTACGGGGTGGGGCTTCGGGGGGTTACAGGGGGGGGGGGGGGCTACGGGGGCAACGTTGTGCCGACTATCCCCCAAGGGTGCAAGGGTGTGTAGGGGTGGCACTCTGGGACAGCCCAAGAGCCAGGATCAAAAGGTGAACAAGTACATACGCCCAGAAGTACCCACCAGCATGCTCACTCAGTGTTTCTGGCACACACACACACACACACACACACACACATGTAAATCCCTGACTTGCATCCTAGGACGCGCGGACAGTGCAAGCAAAGAACTGCCTCTGGCTAGAACTTATTGTGTTGAAAACACCCCTATGGCAGGGCAATTGGCAATTGGCACACACACACACACACACACACACATACACACACACACACACACACACACACACACACACACATCCATTACAGCCAGTGAGAGAGTGTTGGGAGCTCATGACACTCAGCATGCACATGATGCTTTGTGTTTGTGGTTGCCCAGTAAGGGATGTACTGCCAGGGGACAGTGGGGCGGTGATCAATATTGTTGGTACCCCCAAGGGAGACAAGCAGCACGAGGCTCGCATGCCATCAGGGAGTCTGGTAGCCACTCCGGAATCATCAGTTTACTCAGGAGTCAAATCCTTAACACAGGAGTCGTCCTTGTATTCAAAACTGCGAACGTTGACGCCGTGGTCTGTGTTGTCGGAAGTCAGAGACGAGCTGGGGCTGAACAGTCTCAGCATCAGACCCCCCCCCCCCCCCCCGGCCGGAGGCGTGGAGGACGGTCAGTGACAGCATATCAGCGAGGTCGAGAGGACGGCCACAACTGTGTCTGAGGGGTTGTCTTCATCGGGAGAGGTCAGGAGGGCGCCAGTCCACCAGAAGTTGTTGCCCTCGTAGACAGGGAGTAGCCACACAGCCAGCGCAGTGTGGGTTCTACATCCCCTCGAGCGCGTCACAGGTCAGCTCATCCACCTCCGTGTGCAGTCACGGGCTCGCTCCACGGTGGGCCTTTGCACAGGGGTCGGGACACACCATGGCATGTGTAGGGTTGGGGTGAGGTAGGGGTGCATTGACTGTACGTAGTCTTGCTGTTGTGCTGAGAATGGGGAAAGGGAGGAAGGTCTGTCAGGAAGGTTGCTGCAGTGCGAACAGAGCTGTGATAGTGAATGCTAGGCTTTGAAAAAGATTGGGCGTCACACACCCATCTTCTGTGTGGACCTAACACCGAGCAGTGAAACAGGGACAGTCTGGGGGCTCCGGTTGGCACAACCTGCCAAGCGAGAGGAAGGGAGTAGAGGGAGGTAAGGATAGGCCAGACCAGGAGATCAAGGGCACTAGGTGGTGAGAAGCCAGTGGGCACCGCTGTCTCCGGAGGAAAGGGGTTCAAGGAATGGACAAGGGGAAATGGCCCCAATAGGTGCCGCCAGCTTCACACAGCAATGCATCCAGGCGTCATGCCAACCTTCCGTCCCCCCCCCGCTCTTAGCAGACGCCATCTGGGGATGTTGTGCCATCCCAAGAACACCATACTTTATGATACTCTGCAGCCTCATGCATATCCTTTGAGTGAGCGGCCTACGTGCTTCGCTTGCTTTGGCAAGCCGCATGCCTTGGCAGCACATGTCATGCAATTTATGGTGGATATCCCTGTTGCTGGCATGCAATTTCACTTTCAGCAGCACACCTCCGCCGAAGGTGCACGAAAAAGGCAGCCGCATACTCGCATGCAACCAGACCATAGGTGTGTGATATGTAGAACGGGATGCATTGGCTTTGAGGGCTGCTTATACGGACACCATGCAGGGGTCCACTAATCCTCTAGAGAGGTGGTGTGCTTGTTTGTGCTCTTGATTGTACTGAGGGCTTGTCCTGTGCTATGGCATGTCATAGCAGGTTACATGCCATCAGGGTATTCTGCCCGCTAATGTTGTTCAGCTTTGACTTCTGCATTCATAGAGTGGGTAGATGTCGTCGTTGTTGCGGACACTGCTACGGTCTCGGCGGCAGAAAGGAAGAACTTGAAGAAGTTGCACGGGGTCCAAGTGCACGGTAAATCGACGAGCAAGCTTCTATTCCCATTGAAGGCATTTATCAGGTCATTGTACATCCACTCGAGCATCCCGATACGGTTGCATTTGGTAGGTGTGCTTGCATACTCCCAGTTTCAACCTTCCAGAAAAGGGACAAAAACGCAGTGCAAGTTTGCGCCAGTCGCTTCTTTATAGCCAGATTGGTAAACCCCCACCACCTCGACAATCCTCGCAACTGACTTGTCTCACTGATGATGGACTGTCCAAGCGCTCCATTACGCCACACTTAAAAGGCAATTTTCCATTTGGAACATGGGAAGGCCACTTCCCTGGAGGTGCTGACCAGTGTTGAGTATGAGCCTTCGTGGTTCACCCAAAGGGAGTCCAAGGACAGATCTTTCAAGCCTCTAGAGCAGCAGCGCTACACCGAAGCACTCGCAGAAATGCAGTTAGTATTGGTGCAATACACTGTAGTGTGCGTGCCTTGCCTGACTCCACCCAGTTCTAATGGTGCTGTGGCAGGTGCCAAGGTCAGCCCCTTCTTTGAGAAGCAGTTCCTTCCTCAGCACTTGCAATTCTTCTATTACAATACCACGGAGCTGTATGCACGTACCCGTCGATTACAGGTAAGCCCACTCCTAGTCCAAATGTGACCATGCAGTGCAGATCTACATTGCCATTGTGGTTACCTCCCCGTCAACATGGACACTCACAATGGAACAGTCCTACAATTGCTGCGTAGGATTGCAAGTTGCGGGCAAGCTCCAGGTGGTCAATGCAAAGTGCCCAGATCAGTGGAAGCAGAATGCACTGTAGGGAGAGTCCTGCAAAAATGGGTACCGTTTTCTGCATCCTCATTTTGTGATGCACCCAACGGTGAGCTCTGGAGCAGCTGGGCGCAGCTCATCCACAAGACCATTTCGTGGGCTGTGTTCACCAAGGCCGGCAGCATGTGCAGGCGATGGCACTGCCGTGGCATATTGTGTGTTGACTCTCCGCAACCAAGTCACACCCAGGACCTCTCTACTGCCAATGCTGACCCCTGAAGGTGAGAGGGCAAGGCGATCTGCAGGAGCCAAAATATCTTTTCCTTGATCAAGAACTGCTGGAGGCTATGGACTTTCACTTTTGGGGGGAGAGGGGTCAATAGAGCCCCCCAAAACTTGGGAGGGGGTTATATGTTATGCAGCCACTTGGATTTCTTCCCACACTGTGGACCTCGAGAGGGCAAGGGTTATGCAACCACTTTGATTGCTCCCCACACTGGGGACCTCAAGAAGGAAGGGGTTGCGTAGCCATTTTTCATTTCTGCGTCCGCCCCCCCCCCCAAAGAGCACGATTTTGATTGCTAACTAGCATCACCCTTTGAGGGAGCGTTACTGCGCACGGCGCGTGCGGGGCAACTTTTTGGGCTACTTCTGATTCCTACCCCTGTTTTGGGGGTGGATTCTACCCCTCGGATGGGTGAGTGGGTGGGTGGGTGGGTGGGTGGGATGGGGCGATTTGGGATGATTTCTCCTCATGGACTTGCCCCTTTCCAGTTTGGGATATGGACTGGCCCCTTTCCCTCACCCATCGTCCCTCAGTTTGCCCAGTCTGATGTGTTTCAAGGCTACAAGGTGCATCTATGTGTATTTTGAAACAGGCACACTGAGCTAGGTACATGGTGATACATTCAGCGTGTTTGCGGCGGAGCATCAGTTTTGCACCTTGTGTCCTCAGACGTCTTTTGCTACTTGTGGATTTGAGCATTGGGGACGGGGTGTTCCACATCAGGTCTACTTGGCCTCCGGTACCCGCGAAGGTGGTTGGATTTTTGCACGATGGGCATGTGGAGTGTTATCAAGGTGGTGTGCGGGTCATCAATCAGCGATGCCCCATGGACTCCATCTCCTTTGGTATCCCCGGTCTTGAGTCTCCACCACCATCCCCATCAATTACCGCAGTTGACATCTCTCCGCAAGTTCCTTTGGACCCTCTTGTTGATGGAAGCCCCGTTCGCAGTTGCCCCCCAATACGACCATCATCACATTCCCCATCCGGAGGCTTCATTGGGTAATGGTGAATTTGGGGACTGGATTTGGGAAAGCCATAATAAAAGTAGCGCGCAGGGCGCGCGCAAGGCACACGCAAGGCAAACACTCCCCTTTTGTTGCCGTGCAACAGCGCAAAATCCAGCGGGCATCCTTTGAGACCAACATTGATGGGCACTTCTCATGCAGGCTTGTGAGGGCAACCATCTTGTTGATTCCAAGTATGCTCTGGAGACAGATGCATCTTCTTGCTTGACCTCAAATTCTAACTCTCACTCTAACGCTCCGCACAGTTTAGAAACCCTACCTAGTTGTGGGATAGTGTATTTTGTGCGTTGTTGAGCTAAACCTTGAATCCCATGTGACTCATACTGAACTTGTTGTTGTGAACACTGCCAAGCGCCAGGTGGGGCAGGACGGGGCGCTTTATGAACTCTGTTTGTTGCTCATGTGACTCTTATTGAATTTTTTTTTGTTATATGGTTTATTCCTCAACAGTCTGCAATAAACCAGGTTTCTCTAACCGTGCCACGCCTGCGGCGTGCAAAAACAGTCTCTTTTATTTGGACTCGGACTCCAACTCTAACTTTGACTCTAATTCTGGCGTTGGCGCTGACTGTGACTATGATTTTGACTTCTTATAGCTGGTAGCTGATGCAGCTAGCATGGAAGGCCATGGTGGGGCGCTACACTTGTGTGGCCAAAAATGCCCTTAAACATGATACCATGAATACCACCGCCGTTGTAACCACAATACTCCTCTGGTTGGTTTTGGGGCATCGCGTCATTTGAGCTTTCCGGGGGGAAGGGGGGGCTAGCCAAGGGACGCTATTGACCCACCGCCCCCACCAACCCCCAAGTGAAAGTCCACCCATCCCTGACTCACGCACGCACACGTACTACTTCCCTGGTCCCAGCACCCAGCACCCATCAACTGAGATCATTTTGACCTCTACCAATTTTTATGAGGTTCTGACTCCGCTGAAGACGTGGAGCATAGCCACAAAGTGACCACTGCCCTCGCGCAGTATCAAATGTGTCTACCACCTCAGTGCAGCAAGTGGGTCTCCCTCGATGATAGTACACCCAGGGGGTGGGGGACGAGATAGTGCAGGCTGCAGGCCAGCCCTAGCCCACTGACACTCCTCCGTTTCCTTGGCACCAGCATCCAGCACCTGAAAAGGCAGGTGCCCTCGATACAGAGCGCACCCACCCACAGAACCACTGTTCACGGTCACCCACAGAGTCGGGTGGCCATGGACAGACCATGGCAGGGAGGCCCCTACAGCCCCTAAATCAGGCACTGCTGACCTGCATGATCGTCCTGCATTAGTGACTGGTCTTGCAGGCAGAATCTGTAAGACCCGGACACAGAGCTGCACCGCAACCCATTTCTCTTTGTTGCAATATCTTGACTGGTGCTCAGGCACGTTGTTGTTGCACTCGCACCGCACAGATAATGTGTGGGGGCAGCCCCTCCCCCCCCCCCTTTGGGAGGCACGTACATCTAAACCTCCAGAGCCTGTAGCCAGCAGAGTTTGGCAGGGTGCAGGGAGCGGGGCATGGGGAAACGAACAGCAGCACACTTTTGTGGCACTGGAGGCCACGGACGTGGAGCGCCAACAGGCAGTCAGTGATGAAAGCAGTGGGGAGCCGAATGTGGCGGGAGCCGAATGCAGACAGTGCAACCTGATCATTGAGGCCCCCCATTGGGATTCCCTGGTGATGGAGGTTGCTGTTGCCTGACGGATACAATTGCTCCAGTGCAACGTCTCGGCTGCAGGCGGCGACAGGTTTCCGAAACATTCACTACAGTGGGGTCAAGACGCTGTCCAAATTGCTGCTGCCTCTGCTCCCCTACCCCGAGGACACTGGCTGCGCCCTTGTGGTGGACTGGGATGTGGTGTTCGTTGGGGACATCTTGCAGCTGATGGCCCCAATGCTGTGCAGTGGGAAGCAGGCCTGCCTCAACTGCCAGAAGGACCCTGTGCGGGTGAAGGTATCGGAACCCCCTTCTGGATGCTGTTCAGGGGACTGCACGGGCGGATGTGTAGCAAGAGGTTGGCCATGTTTCTTCACCTGACAATAAATTGCTTCAAGTCTGCAGTACGACAAATTATGTTGCCCAGATCCCACGACCCCCCCCTCCCAGCTGCTGCTGTACAGCCGTCCCCTGGCTGCCCAGCAGGGTAGGGTCATACCCTGTGGAATCGGGGCTGCCTTGTAGTTCTTGGTATACCAATGCAGAGGCTGTCGGAGTTTTCAGCTTCCGCAGCCAGAACCAAGCGAGTCTTTAATGCGGCACCCCTCCGCCAAGCGTCCAAAAGGATCAGACGGGATGAGAACAACACGAACGGAGTCATAAACATGCTCTACAACCGCTTTGGGGGCATCTTCCGGCGGGGACATTCCCCATCATGCGTGAGTGAGGCATGGGGTGCTACATATGCTCTGTCCATCGCGCGTTGTCAACCCGCATGACATTGCGTGCGCAGTACCTATCATGTGCAGGGGTGCCAGAGTGCGCACAATATGCCCCACATAGCGCAACGGCCTGTGGGACAATGTATGACTAGAATGTGGGTAGGATTCGCGATCACCCACTCGCCTGCAAGTTCAGCCACACACACACACACAGGTCTGGACGGCTTGGTGTGTGGCGGACCTGCTGTGCCTGCCCAACGCACTGTTTGACATGCTAGCTCAATTACGGACGCACGTTGAGTCCACAAGGCTGTGGCCCCGCGTGCTTGCCCGCGGCTTCGTTTCTTTACTTCCAAAAGGGGAGGGCATGCTCCCTATGCAACAACGTCCACTCTCGGTGCTTTCACAACCATACAGAGTGTGGGCCGGCGTCAGGCTGGAGGAATGCATGATCTGGCAAGAAAAATGGGTACACCCCCACGCCTATGGGTTTCGGAAAAAGAGAGGGGCCACCGATGCAGCAGCCCTCATTGCACTTCTCATCGAGCTACACACCGTCATGCGCGCCGCGCTCAAGGGTTTTGGGCTGGATTACGTTAAGTGTTTCGACTTAATACCCAAGCAAGTAGTGCTCCGCGTCGCCCTCGAGCAGGGCATGCACCCAGGCACGCACCGAGCATTGTCCGGAATGTACACATAGCTGACCCGCTGCTTTAAAATAATGGGATGTCTCTGCTCCTTTTTCGCCGCAACAAATGGCATTCTGCAAGGGTGTCCGCCGAGTGTCATCTTGATTAATCTCATGACAAGCATCTGGAAGAAAATACTAGGTGCACAATCACAAGCCATACGCGCATCCTCCACACGGCTACCGCCAGGGGGGAAACCCGGGGAAGCATTAGACTTCATTCTAACAGCACTCGGCTATGCTGATGACATATACGGCGTGGCCGCAGGGCAACATACAGTCCAGCCCCTGTTGGAGTGCACACACGAATGGCTTCAGACCACACGGCAAGATGTCAACCCAAAGAAATCATTCAGTTTTATCATCCCCGACAGTGATCAGGAAATCCAGATGCGTGGCGTGTCTTTCCCCAAAGAAACCAAGTTTCGCTCATTAGGGGCAGGCGTGCGCACCACAGACAGAGTAGCCTCAGGCCCACTCATCCTAAAACGTATAGGCAAAGCATCCGCTCTGCTGGATCGGATACACGGCGTGCACGGAGACTTTGACGACAGGTGTAAGGTGGTCGCCACCATGGTCAATGCCACAGGCCTCCATGCTTCCGAAATTGTGGCCATCAGCCAAAAAGACATTAGGCCTTTCGAAGCACGGATCCTCAAAGCCATCTAGGGAGCCTCCAGACCAGGCAGAGCGAAGGAAATAATATTTTGCCTCATGTGCCAGGGACACAGAATCGCCCCCTCCTTGCTGGTTCCTTACGGCCGCGCCGTCTGGCTGGCAAGGCTTTGCAAAACATGTGGCCCAGCCATGATCACGGCACAAGCCATGTGGGAAGAGAGCCCCCTCACACGCAAGTCGGGACCATTTGGTCGGCCGCTGAAAACCCTGCATGACTGGGGATGGCGACCGCTCTCGGGTTGGTGGGAATGGCAAGTGCCGGGCACTACAGACGCCCTCCAACTGACAGGTGATTTTAAGCTAGTCAAGCACAACATCAAGGAACAGTTGCGGTCGCAGCAGATCACACAACTCATAGCCAGGCGGCCACGTCAGTTTGCAGGCATGCACTATCACACAAACCGGAGGCTGGTCTGTGCCAGCATCGCCACTTTCCAGTCAGAACAGGAGCGCTCGCTGCCGCACACACTATTGGCGGGGGGTCTGTAGACAGAAGTCAGGGCACACCAGCGGGGCATGATCACCTCCTAGTGCTGCCCATATTGCCAACAGGCAGATGAAACGGAACAGCACATTCTCTGGGAATGCACAGAATGGGCGGCAGCCAGGGACCTACACATCGCCAACGTCCGCGCCTTGGCGGCGAAAGTTCCAGATCTACCACCGTTTGACAGATGGCCCCCATGCCTGAAAACCAGCGGTCTCCTACTTGAAATCGAGCCACCAATGAACAGGCAGGTGGAACAGCATGACCTTCCTTTCATACAGGCCCATCATGCCATGTTTGTAGCCATACTTGCGGCATGCAAGCTGCGGGAGCAACAGGGACCCAAAGTCTTCCCCACAGTGCGCCCACAGACGCGCAGCGCATATCCCTACCATCAGCCCGGTATGCCTACACAACCCCACCGCACGCACCTGGCCATGGGAAAAGCCCTTTCTAGCAAACCTACTGGCTTGGCGGCGAGCGCTACAGTGGACGGATGACACAGACACAGTGTCCTTCATCGAGCTGGCGCTCGATTTTGAAGAGTACGCGGCACGCACCCTACCGGCGGCACCCCAGGCTAAATTTCAGGGACACACACTACCACTGCAAGAGAGAGCTAGAGTTTTGCGCCCGGCGCTATGCAAATCGGGTTCTCTCCACACAGCCAAAGTCATGACACACGCCACGTCGTTAGTGCCGCTGGGCGGGCCGCCTGTGGCGGGCCTCAATCGCCGCTTGCATGCTGTGACGCCATGCACAAGCACATCCAACTCTTGGCTTCCTACTGCGAGTCCACTTGGACGTTGCGCACGCACACGCGCACTAATACACACAGACCGTACGAGTATCGTCGCAGAAAATCTGAGCAAGAAGTCGAGGAGGCGCGCTTGTAGCCTACATTTACGGGCAGCTTGAACACTGGGCTTATGCCCTCATCTTCCCTCTCCGCAAAGGGGGGGGGGCGGGCGCGACAAATTTTGCGGGGTAGTTTTACCCGGTTATGGGGGGAGGCAAAGCCGCCCAAGCCCCGTACACAGTCACGCGCAGGCGTGCGCCGCAACTGACGGCCCCGGCCACGTGTATCGCGGTCCCCTCTCCCATGATGTCAGCACATGCATGCCCCGCCCACAGACTACCGGCATGCGTAACATGTAAACGGCTCCGCCTGTCGGCGGCGGTGTGCTGCGCCAAAGGCCACCACGCTCCAGGGTATGTAGACCGCAGACCACTATCCAAGGTCTGCCAGACGCACGGGCTGCTGCCGTGCCCGCGCTGCACCCTGATGCAGCGGGGGGTACGGCACTGCTGCCAACGTGGACATCACAAGGTTAATACCCCGCACAAAGGTCTGGGCAAAAGGACAGCGCCAGCCCCGGTAGGCGCCAACAAACGACCCCGGTTGCAGTCCGCAGCCCTAGCACATTCACGGATGCATCCGGGCTCACCACACTTACCACCCACACCGCCAGCCCCCAAGCGACGGAGACTCAAACCCCCGATCCCCCCCTCCCCTCCAGGCCCGCGGCCGCGGGGGATGCAGGTGGATGATGACGACACGGCAGTGGTGAGGACCCTGTTTTTCACGGGCCACGGGCGTGCATCGTCGGAAGTTACTTGAGCCCGCTACACCACAGAGGTTCTGACTCCGTTGAAAGATGCAAACGTGAGTATATGCACAGCCCCGCCCAGGTGCCGGGGCTATACCGGTTGCACTACTGCCACATATGGGTCTACCCCGTTAATAGTACAGTGCACACACACACACACACACACACACACACACACACACACACACACGAGGCCCGCAGTTGCGACCCCAGCGGGCATCGGACAGGACAGCAGACAGGCTCCCTGAATGCTAACCTGATTTTTGATGGCGCCCCAGGCAACCACGGGGGCCCTGGACCCATGCCTCTTTAATGTTGTAGTTCCTCCCACACACACACACACACACACACACACACCTCCCATCTGACAATAGCCCCCCCCCCCCCCCCCTGCCTTGGGCTAACCCCCCAGCGACTCCCATCAGGTGCGCAACAGAAGCTACCCTCGGTGGAAGTGACAGGAGTAGTACGGACACCTCCCTGTTTAGGAGGGTAATGGGTGAAGCGAGGGTCATGGGTGAAGCCAGGTCAGGGCGAGCCCTTCCGCACCCCCACCCCTCGCAACGTTTTCGCATTTCACACACCCATTTGCATCATCTTTCCTTCCCACTCCTTTTTGAATTTATTTGCCTTTGAGTGGGGGCAGTCCAGTAGCTCTTGGGAGGTGACTGTATTAGACTGGGTAAGTTTACCACCTAAGTTTCACCTGGACATTCGCTGAGCTCGCCTGGTTAAAGCGAACGGACCACTTTCTCTGCGGTGCTACTGTGTTTCACCGCGCCTTTGGGGACTCTGAAGAGCGTGTGGCCATGCCTCTGGGGAATCTTAATTAGGTTTTACCCCGCCCCGCCCACCCCCCTCGACAGGGGTAGACCTGATCCGCCCCTGGCAAATGTCATGGGGGTGCGACGCTGTCTAAGTGCTGTTGCCAATGGCACACCACCGAGGGTTGACACTTGGTGATCTGGAACCGCCTGGTCCTGTATTAAACCAGAGATGCCTTTCCCCAGGGGCCTGAGACGAGCACAGCCTACGTGGGTGGGGGGTATTTACATGTGGGGCTGGACCCCTCCCCCCTTTTGGACCTCCTTGCCCACGCCGTGGGGGTTGGGGTCCAGAACTGCACTGGACCCCCCCCCTCTCATGAGCATGCCATCAAGTCTGAGTAAGTGTACCGCTTGATACCTCTGGGTGTACGCCCTGGTTTCTGTTTTCAGGAATTTGTTCACATACCCGTGCCCCCCACTCCCGTTGCAGCCACTGCAGTCCCTGCGCTCCCTCGGGTTCAGAGTAGATGGAACAGAGGTGATTGGGGGGGTGGGGGGGGCAGGGATGCGCTTGAGAGGGAGAGAGGCTCAAGGTTTGTTCGGAAGTGCGGGCGTCGGGCAGGTGCTGGTGGTGACAAAACAGGTGGAGGGCAGGCCAGTTGAAAGCAGGTGGAATGGAACTGCCCGGCACCCTTAAGGGGGGAGGGGTACCACCGTCTGTCAAGGGCGTCCAGATCATTCCCTAGCTGCTGCATTTGGATGAGTCCCTGGACTGTCTGCCACGCACCTGGACCCTAGTATACCAAGATACTGCACATAAACTTCTGCAGCACGCCCCCCCCGCCCCCAGGTTGCCACCCAGGAGTCGGAGGGCAATGTCAGACTTTGGATAGATTGGAATAACAGGGCAGGGCTCAGGTACCTCATGGCACTAAACCCAAACCAAACCGCCGAGACATGGAAGGAATGGCTGCACGTTGTGTGTGCTCCAAGGCCACCCATGGAATGCAGGCCCTGACTCTACATGTGTGTCGACGGGGTTTTGGGGAGAGCGCAAAAGTGGAGGTGCCGCAATCTCAGTCTGGCCCAGTGCAGCATGTCGACCTATGGACCCAAATTTTGATCTTCTATGATCTTCCATGATCTTCTATGATCTTCTATGATCTTCTATGATCTTCTACGTCCACGATGCAGAAGTCCACCGGCTCCACCTCCCATCCCACAAATGATTAAGGGAAACGAACATCCTGACAGCCTTGCGGATGTGGTACAACACAAGTCACCTCTCCTACTTGGACATGTCTCCCGAAAGTCATGAGCCCCCTACAGTAATCAAGGAGCCCCACAATCGCCGGAAACCCAGTCAGGATGGCACACCATGAACCAGGCACACCACAATGCCCCGCGCCAGCAGCCAACTGTGACCCCTCAATGCAAGATATGAATCCCTTACACCAGCACCACGCACCCCCTGCAATGAACTCGCAACCATCAGTACCCACAGGGTATTTTCAAACCTTAGGACCATGGCCTGTTGCAGGGACCAGCTTGGATTGCCTTTATCACTACAGAACCCACCCAAACCCACCCAGGGAACACAGCTGGCAGTAGTTCAGGGTGTATGGCCGAGCGGGGCCAGCAAAATGCAAGTGCGTAACAACAGGACACACCTACATGAGGCATGGTATGTGAGCCACAACCCCAGCTGAAGCCCGCCCGACAAGCACAGAGCACGAGCGCACATGCAGGCAACACGGTAGACAAAGGCAATGCGCTTACCCTCGCCAGGGAGGTCAGAGATTTGAGCAATTCGAACCATGTTTCTATGGCCTTTCCCCACCTCATTTTATGGCTTCTGCTGCTGCCTTTTGAAGATGGGGAAGGCAGGGGTCAGGGCGCAGTTTGTAGGCATGGCATATCGGTGCTGCGTTTCTTGTGGAGGGTTTTTTTTTTCGCCGATTGTCATTCACATTGGCGTGTATTGGAGCAGAGGGCCAGGGCAGTATGTCCAGGCTGAACTGCCTATGATCAGCTTTGTGGGTGTTTGCTCTGGGCTGTGTGGCACGTTCGCATGGATTGCCCCTAATTGCCAGAGTGCATGCGATTGAGCAAACAAGCAGAACGCCGAGAAAGGGGTACGGGACGGCCATCGGTGATGCCCATGACCGCTGCTTGCGCTGTCACAGGCCTACTGCACGCAGCGCTACACGCCCCGTATGTGCCATTCCGATGGCCGCATCTGCGCCGGCGGCATGTTCTTTTTCTGCAAGGGGCCCTGGCTCCCGGACCGCGTTGAGGCAGCCATGTGGGACCTGCACCGCCATCACCCAAACTTTCTCAGTACTGTTGCGGATCAGGACGTGCTGAACTGGGCCCGGGCCCAGCACCCGGAGGACTACGGGCTGATGCCCTGCGGGTGGATGTGCGACTGGACCTGCCATCCCCTGTCCCACCGGCGGGGCCCAGACCCTGGCGCAGCGCTGCACCCCCCGGCGGACGCTGGCATGGCTCCAGACGGCAGGGACCCCGTGGCTGCACTGCCCCAACTGTACAATTGCACGACCTGCAGCGACCCGCAGATACAGTGCCACGCATACCACTTTGTGAAGCGGTCTTACTTGAATCCGCAGCGGACGTTTGCGGAGGGGCTGTTTGAGTATTTCAACGACATGCCCCCATCGACCGTGGCGCAGGAGAAGGCCAAACACTGTGCCTTCTGCGGGCAGACAGAAGTAACTGGGTAGAGGTTGAGGTCGGCGGTTGTCCAGAGCATATCTCTCTGGGACGTGCGGTTTCATGCCAACACGGAGCGTTTTCAGGGGTTGGTGCCTTTGTGGTCTCATTTGTGCCCGCTTAGTGTCCGGTTGGGGGGGGTATGTGGGGGCCCACCCCGGTTTTGTCTGGGTGAAATCAGGGTACAGTGAGGCCATTCCATGGCGCAAGGTCCAGCTCACCAAACAGCGAAATGTGGACCTCACAACTGACGGCCTGTGGGCCATGCCCCTGAACACAGGGTGGGTACCAGTGAAGCCACGCAGGCTGCAGGATTGGGAAAAACTGAAGAAATATGTTCCCAGTCACAAGCACGGGGATGTGTGCCCCAATGGAGTCCCAGCCCTTGCAGAAAGGGGCAACGATGACAACGAATCGGATTCGGAATAATGAGTGATCCCTGGACCATTGCCTGTGCCCTGTGTGTCCTCCCTTGTACAGCTCTGTGCGCAAAACTGTGACCACCTACCCCCCCCAACCCATACATTTCTGAAACGGCGTTTTCCCACAGATTTCGAAAAGCATACACATACCCCCCCCCAAGGTGACGACATTTTGGTGCATTACGCCAAAAGTTGAGAAAAGTCTGAAAAAATGTGAAAACGCTCCGTGTTGGCATAGAACGGATGTCCCAGAGAGATATGCATATTCCGCAAGCGCCATGATCCCTTGGGTTGGGGGCAGTGGGGCCAGATATTGGGGGGGGGGGGGGGCGATGCGTGCCAAGTATAGCACATTCATGGGCCCGAACCACTTCTGATCATTTTCCCTCTCAAAACCAAGCAGAGGGGAGGTACGCACATGTTGATGTCCCACCTGGGCCAACAAGTCTGGTCAAACTGGGTGCTTTTGGTGGTATTGGACGCCCCAAATGTGGTTTGGCGAATCCCTAATTTGTCACTAACACAACCCGTTGCTCGACTTAGCACGTCAAGCTGCATTATATAGCACCACTTGATGGCACATTTGACGTTGATGGTCAGATCTCTAACCTCTTTTACCATCTAAACAACACAGTTCACATCTCGAGCACATCGCCCGAATAACGGATGCACAGTTGCGAGGCCACAGTTTGTCAGTTTAGGTCCATTGCGCTACTTTGTGATGGGTTTTGAGGCACGGGCGCGGGGCAGTCGAACGAACTCTTGGGCTGTGCTTGGGTTTTCTCCAACCAACAGGTGGATTGTATGAGGGTAAAAGCAGCACTGGGATACAATTACTCCGGGCACTGTGGCATGCAGCAGCCTCTGCATTTCCAACGTGTTCAATGATCTTAGATTATGTGGCATGAGCGCAACAGAGGGTCTGCAGTAACAGCAAATCATGCTGAAGGTGATCTGGCACTGTACACAACGCTGTGACTGAAATGGGGCCCATGGGATAGGTGACACTAAGGGCACGGGGGCTTTTCCATCTCAAGATGTGGGACAATACCCTGGGTACAGAAGCTTCCTGCTGACCAATTGAAGGGGTGGTCGTGGTGATAAAACTGCCCAAAGGTTGGTGATAAAACCATCCGCAGCCCTTTTTTGGCCATTTTGGATCCTCTGGGGTGGTTTTATCTCACCTGGGGGTGTTTTTATCACCCCCGTGGGGGAGGGGGGGGGGGGGCTATGGCCCATCTCCATGTGAACCAGGAACCAGAGTAGCGGAAGACAGGTTGCCTTATGTCTATTAGGGCAACATGGGCAAAAGGCGGTTGGGGCAGGCGATGAATTGCCATTTGGTTACGGGATGTCTGACAGGGCCGGGGACAAGATGTGGTTAGGGCATGGGGTCTGGGATGGGGTTGGCAACGTGGGTTGGGGACCATGTGGACAGGGTTGGGACAGGCTTACAGATGGCGTTGGGTTGTTGACAGTGTGGTGAGGATTGGGTGAGGGTTGGTGAAGGTTGGGTGTGCATTGGGCAGTATGCAGCTGAGTGCATTGTTTGGATTGCTTTGTTGTGCCATGTGTGGTGTAGTGCGATAAAACCACCCTGGGGGAGTTTTATCACCCCGAAGGGTGTGGTTTTACCCGGGGGAGGGGGGGTATCCCCCAAAAGGGTGGTTTTATCACCCATTTAGGGGTGGTTTTATCCCCATGACCAATTGAAGGGGCTCCAAAACAAGGAACAAACACATTATCCCAAATTATCCATTAATCTTTCTTTCTCCACATGAGTCAACATGCACAGCCCTGCTGTGTAGCTGGCCAAAAGGTCCTGCTTTCCGAACAGCCACTGTGAACACGTCACACCCACCAGCAACACACTTTGTACCAGCAACACATTTTGTGTCAAAGCAAGTGTGTGGGTAGCAGTTGCACCGAACTTAGATCGGTGAATGAGATGTAGGTGGCAAATGTGTTGGGTGTGCTGGTGTGCATAGCGGTCGTTGGAAAATTCATATCTCAGCCGACGAGACATTGCAGGCACATGAACCCGAAAATGGCTCCTCAAGAGCACGGCGATCCAAACACCTCCCAAACGTTGTTGTCAATAGCCGTAACAGAGTTGTTCAGAGCCACATGAAGGCTCATAGACCATGATGAACCTTGAGATGGTTACAGAAATAGACGAGTTTCTTTGTTGAGTTTCGGCAAAGCAGAGTCAACAAATTTTTTTTTGGTGTCTCAATTTGTTGAAGCTGATCGTTATCGAAACACCAACGGGGTTCGCACCCAAATTTGTTGTTATATTCCCCAAGGATGGAAGCTTCTAACCTGTTTTTAACAAAGCCAACGTTAGAACACCCAATGAAAGATCAAGCCAAGTGATAATATGAAGGCACAAAACGACACGTACGGCTTTTTGTTTTGATGTGAAAAAATGGGTTTATTTTCTAACTCTTCTGTGGTGCACCATCATTTGTACGATGAATCAATATTTTCCTACTGCATTTTCTCATCCGACTCACTCACGATTGTTTTTTGAAATGCTAGGCAAAATTTTCTAATTTTCAGTTCGTTCAATCAGCCTTTGCTTCACAATAGTCAAAAATGTAAGAGGGGCTGTTGTATTGTAAAAACAAGACATTATATTCAGTAGATGTCCGAAGGTGAGTGAAAAAAGATTTTCTTTTTCTAACTCTGTCCAAACATCAACAATGACCTACTCAAAAAGTAGAGTAAAGAGTGGACAAAATCATGCTGGGTTCAATTGATTTGATTATGCACCTGCACTATGGTAGTTTGAAGCACAAGGTTGCCATCATTTGGTACAGCAAACACACGTTTTTAATAAACCGTAAATAGCTGCCAGCGCTGGTTACTTTCTAACCAGTCTGACGCCGGCCTTAGCGCATCTAAAAAATTTCTTAGGCGTGCGATCGCAGCGTTGAAAGTTTCTTAGTTTAGCATTTACGAATTTTCTTAAAAACATTTAATGATTTGAAGATTTACAGATTTGCAGATTTGTGTGCTTCTGTCTTAGGGCTTCTGTCTCCATGAGTCAGCGACGTGGTCGTCAACAGAGCTTGTTGCAAACCGGCGTCAGGCTGTGGATACACATCCGTGGCAGGCGTGTGCAAGTGGTTGACGAAGAAGCAGACCCGCCCACAAAGCGCTTTAGATGCCCGGACGGTGCCTTCGCCACTGACCATGCCCTTGCCCTTGCAGCTCACAAAAGATGCAAACACGACACTCACGCGGAAGCTTCTTGGTGGGACCGCTAGTGCCGGGCGGATAGCAGCGAAGAGGGGGACTTGCTAGCGTTGGCCCAAAGCGACGAGGAGGCAGAAGAGGAAGACCTCTTTCGCGTCCGTGTCTCTGCCAACGCCCGTTACCCGGATGCCAACCAAGCTCAAGGCCAAGATGCCTTCGCTAGCAACGGCGCTCCAAATGCCGCCAACGCCCGTGACCCAGATGCCAACCAAGCTCAAGGCCAAGATACCTTCGCTAGCAGCGGCGCTCCACATGCCAACCACGACAGAATACAGTCCAGGCGCCGATGGCACTGCAGCGCAACCATTTACAGTGCACGGTGGAGCAGCTGGCGCAGCTGGACCGTCCTCTGGTGGGCGTCGCGGGCAAGCGAAGAGGAGGAGCTACAAAGTATGACGCTTTGGCTTTTTTGCTCATTGCTAACCTGCTTAGTAGCTTAGTAGCTTACCTGTTTAAGGTAAAATGACCAGTTATGAGGCCAAAGATTTAGCATTGGGCCTGGCGGCTGCCATTACTGTCGGATGGTAACTTTGGACATGTAGGTAGATCAACAATGAAAGTTTTGATTTTAAATCCATCCTAACTTGCATTTCATTAGTGGCCTGGGAAATCTCACTTCTGCCGAGCACCGGAATCGCACCGGATTTGGGGTGGTGACCGAAGCAGGGCCAGGCAAGAAGAGATGTGTTACGCTGATTTGCACGCTTTTATTAACAATTGGTGCCTGTTTGTTTGTTTTTAAATTGGATTCCTTTTATTTAAACATTTAGATGCGGGCGGCGAAGGGTCGCGCCAAGGCCTGGCTCATGGAGGTCACCTCAAGGGAGCGAAGGAGGTCCCGCAGGCCTCAGCAGAAGCAAAGGAAGCCCCCACGCCTGAAGGCCGCCCCGTGCTGCATCTACCCGCTTCCCAAGGACGTCTGTGAGGTTACCAAGGCCGCCGCCGCTACCATTGCTGGACAGATGAGCCAGCGACAAGCATCAAGGGAGCACGCCGTCAGCCGCTCAGATGTACAGCGCGCTGTTGATCGCGACAGGTACACCACAGCACGGAGCACGGACTTGTCTCTGCCCTGTTCGAAATCCGGGATGTAACCTTGCATTGTTGTCTGCCATCTTCATCTTCTGTCTCTGCAGTGTGGGAGACACCTTGCAGCCCAAGCGCAGAGGGCCCAAGCCTTTGGTGGACGAGAGCGCACTGGTTGAATGGTTGGAGCGAGAGCGCCAGCAAGGAAGGCCACCCACAAGGGACTACATCATCAGCGAGGCATCCAGGATGTACAATGACAGCGTGCGAACAGATGACAGGCAGTCGACGACGCTGACGCTCAAGAGCATGGAGAAGTGGTGGCGCCTCTTCCTTCGTCGCCACCCTGAGGTGTCTGGTAACCTTGCGCAGCATGCTGAGAGTGTGCGCCTAGACAAGAAGCTGACGAAGGATGAGTGGACGACCTGGTTCAATGAGTCCCTGAGTCCAGCGCTCGCCAAAGTGGGGTACGACCCACAGTATGTGTTCAATGAAGACGAGTCAGGCATGTTCATTGACTTCGACACAGGCAGCCTTAAAGTGTATGTCCTAAGAGGTACTAAAACTTGCGCTAGGAGGAGAGGCTACGACGGACAACACGTGACCCTGGTGGCATGTGTACGCGCTGATGGCTTTTATGTTCGTCTTGCTCTGTTGTGGCCCAGTGCGCTGACCAAAGGAGACCTGTTTTAGCATGAGGCTTGCCCTATCTCAGTGAAAGCCACCAAAACAGGCTGGTCCTCAGAGGACATTTTTATGGAGTGGCTGAGGGAGTTTGCCTCCCTCACCAGCCCAAGTGCAAACCCTCATAAGGCTGTGGTCCTCATTGTGGATGGCAGCAGAACCCATTTAACAAGAGCCATCATTGAGGAGGCTGTAAAGTTAGGAGGGCACTTTGTGGCGCTCCCCAGCCACTTGACTGATGCGGTCCAACCTCTGGAGCTGGGTGTGCTTAAGCCTTTCAAGGCAGCGCTGAAACAAAGAGAGCGCGACTGGCGCGCGAAGAACAGAGGCAAGAGCATCACATGCTCTCTGTTTGTGAAATTTGTCACTGAGTCTTGGATGCAGTGTGTCACCCCTAGTGTCATCATGAGTGGGTTCACGAGGGCAAGTATCGCTCCATTCTCCCCCGAAAATTTTCTTGCCAGCTTTGATCCCTGTCGTCTGGCCTATCAAGCACCGCCTCCATCTGCTGCAGAACCTGCTGCAGAACCTGCTGCTGAAGCTGTGCTACCCTCACTTGAAGCATCTCCCAAGAGAGTTCGGAGGGTGGATTTCCAGTGCCAGGCCACTAGTCGAGCAATCAACATGGCTACTCGGCATGACCCATGGAACATGAGGCTTGGTGGTTTTGTCACTTTCCGATCTTTCAGAGAAGCAGCGGCCAATTATGAGAAAGAATAGGAGAGGAACAAGGAAAGGCCTGCAGCAAGGCGCCAAGCAGGATGTGTAAGGCCTCGGGCCTTGCCATAGCACCAACAACCAAGGGCAAAGAGGGCACAGCAGGACCCCCCTCAGACGACACTGCAGTGGCGCACGCAAACCCAGAACCCCCAGCCCCCCCCCCCCCAGGATGTGGAACACAGTTCCTACTCCGATGGGGACTTTGTCCCCACAGTCTATGTGTCATATTGCTCAAGCTCTTAAGGACAAGTGTAAGGGAAGTGTGTTCCTCAACACGACAATCCCAGAGAAACAAAAAAACTGCGACACAGTTTTGCAGCCTTGCAGCTTGTGTCAGTGCGTGGGTGCTTCAGGGCAAGGTAAGAAAGGCAAGGAAAACATCATGCAGGGCCAAGAAAAATATTTCAAAAACAAAAAAAGCAAGGTTTTTGTATGAAAATTGAAAGAAAACATTTTGCAGGGCCAAGAAACATTTTGCAAACAAAAAGGCAAGGTTTTTGTGTTGTTTTTCTATCTATTTTGAAAATTGGGACAACTGGACCCACAACTGGTCACTGGACTGAAAATTGGTCATTTTACCTTAGCTAAGCATCCTAACTTGCTCCTTTTTCAACTTGAATCTGGGTGCCACCGTCATTTGCATTCTCTAACTGCTCCATTTTCACAGACCACTTTCAAATTTTCAGTTGTCGCCCACTACCAACAGATGTTGCATTTGAAGGAGCGTGGCGCACTGCGAGACCCTTTGGTCAGAACACGCCTCCACTACAACGTGGCAATCAGTTTGATACTCAATTGGCAACGCAAGCGGCACACGTTAGAGAAGGCTGCAAAGATGGAGCACCGTTGCCGACACACGGTTGACAGACATGGAGGGCAAGTTGTATCACGAGATTTGTTTTATGAGGAAGCAAGGCCTGAGGATCACGGAGAGATTTGTTGATGTGTGCGCCCGTCAACTTGAAGGTGGCGACGCCAGAAGTAGCCACGGTTCGGTTTCAGAATTTTCTGCAACGACGAGGCATGACTATGCGGAAGCTTCTGAATCGCGCCCCTAAAGCACAATCAAATCGCGTACAGACTGCAAAGCAATTGCACGAAAACTTGAGACGAATGTTGCAGCCGGATGATCCTAATGCCCCTCATTCTAATAAATGGGGAAATCGGGCCTTTTCAAAGAGGTACAACGCGGACCAGGTGCCATTGGATTTTGTGACTTGTGCAGGTTGGAAGACAGTGGAGCAGAAAGCATTCCAAAAAACGGGCATGGGAATTACACTGGATGGCGCAGGCGATGACAAGATCTCGCCGCAGGGCGCAGGAGATTATGCTCTGAACGACGACCCGCAAGCTACACAGATTGATGGGGCACACATGGATGGTGTTGTGGGAAGCGACGATGACAACATGGATGAAGAGGACGCGATGACGGATGATGCAAATGATGAAGTTCTAGAACTGGGGTCGTCGTCGTCGTCGTTTTGGAATCTGGACGTGGTGTTCAATGATGATGGAATGATCCTCGACTCTGAAGAGGATTAACTTCAATTGACGTAGCGTTTTGTTTCACCCACCCGTAGATTCACCATAGTGGGTGTGATTGGGTCTTGGGCAACTGCCATTGCCTGGCACCTGCCTTCTTTCTGTAGCAAATGTTACCGCTGCATTTTGCATACCCACTGTGGGATTCCACGGTCGACGCTCTTTTTTCAACGCCTTTTTTTGTTTGGGCTCTGTATGTTTTAGGTTCTGCGGCGTTTGTGTTGTTGCCTGTCCGCAACCCACAGCCCAGAGTCCACGGACAACTCAATCACGTGTTGCATGCTGCAACGTCTGCATTGCCTTTTTTGTTGGCCTGCGCCCGTGGTGCAGGGACTCGGCCTCTGCCAGCCATTGCCAACCATTGCACTTAAGCAATCAGCCCATCGGACCATTCATTCTTGCCCGTGTGGAGCAGTCATTATGCACGGTAAGGACAGGGGAAGGACTCGGGCTGCAATGTGTGGTCTAAGTCCTGGCCATTGTTTCCGCTTTTGGGTTTTGTATTGTTGCCCGCCTGCAATCCCACAGCCCAAAATCGTTAGACAACCGAATCACATGTCAGACAACTACATCACATGTTGTATGCTGCAACTTTTTCAATGAATTTGACCTTGTGTGCAAGAAGGTAGAGGGTAAGGTTCGGAATTGGTTTCATGCAAAAATAAGCAATTGTTTTCAATTATTTCTATAAAAATAACCAATTATTCCGATTATATGACATAAAAATAATCGGCCATTTTCGATTGTTGTCTCTACAAAATGCAATTATTGCCGAAAAGCCGTGAACTTTTACCTAACGGATAGTAAACAGGAAAATAGAGGTGAAAGACATGCTAAACCTTTGACTTTTATCCCAAATTGCCTGTGGTTTTCCAAAAGCCTCTGGTTTTTGATAAGAAACATTTCATGGTTTATCAACAAAATATTTCTTTTTCATACATAACTTGTCCGATTAATTGGTTTATACCAGTTCTGAAAATAATCAGTTTTACCGATTATTTGTCCAACTAGACCCAATTAGTCCAATTAATCCGATTATCCGATTAATTGGTCAAACCGATTCCGAACCTTAGTAGAGGGAGAGTTACAATTGTTTTTTCATTTTCACTGCACGGGTCCCAAAAAAAGAAACAAAATCAAAAACACAACAAAAAACAAAACGAAAAAAAACTTTGGGGTACAAAAATGGTGACATGGAGAGTTTTGGAACACGTTCTGTGTTTGTGGCCTACACTCTGCAACTTGACCCACCACTCTCGCTCAACAAGGTATCTCCGAGCCCACACACAGGGGGATGCATTGCTCGCGTAGATATATAGGCATAAAACAGTTTCTTAAAATTTTCAAAGTTTTAGGGCACAAAAACAAGAAAACACATCGGAAAAAGTGCGGTGTTTTGAAAAAGTGTACAATGTTTCAAAAATTTTCAAAAATGAATTTCAGACCATGTGTCATGCATGGAGGGTGAGTAGGTAAAACAAGTCACAGGTGTTTCTGAAAAAACTTGACCACTTGTTGGGCATAAAGCATAGGCGGGGGTGGTATTCAAACCTCTAAACGTGCACCGGACTCTAAACCAAAAAGTTTCCAAATTTTTTCGGAAAAAATGTTTCACACGGTGTCACAAAAAAAATAGAAAACATGTTGGGCGCACAATAAATGAGTAGTACAAAACAAATGGTAGGGCAACAATCGCATGACATCCTTTTTTCTAGAGCATTTTGTTTTAGAAGGTTACAGGGAGCAGAAAACACACAGGATTCATGTCCGTTGAAATGGGACAGGCAATACAAAAGCACGAAACTTTTAATCGCACTTTCGGAAAAACATAGGAAGCATGTTGTATCCGCTGATGGAAAGTAGTAAAGAACAAAATCTAGGTCAACAATTCAAATATCCGACACACATCTCCATAAAGGTTGCGATACCCAAAATTCAAAAGGTTCCCAACAAAGAACCAACGACTACAAAAGCAATGAGATACCATGCTCGAAGAAATCAGCCCTCATCATAGCTTTGTGGGCTTTTTTGGTCCAAGCCTGTTCACAGCCTTAAGGAACTGTATTTTCTTCACACACGGGCAATTCTAGCCTCCACGTTTTCTTAAACTCATGGCCACAGCAAATGTTCTTTTTCTTTTAAAGTGGTTTTTTGGACATGAATCTTTATTGTACATCAAAAATGACATCCGAAAAATTGATCTGAAAGGCTATCATTTTCATTGTGGGTTGGGTGGATTTTCATGTTAAAAGAGTTGAAATTGAGTGTGAGGGTGCTGAAATTGAATAAAAGAGGGACAAGATTGAGTAGGACGAAGTTGAAATTGAATGCAAACAAGGTACGTTGAGTAGAAGAGAATTAGAATTGAGTAAGAGGAGGTTACAACGGAGTAGGACAGGGTTGAAATTGGGTAAAGAGCTGTTAAATTTGAATGGTAGCGAGTTACGATTGAATAGAGGAGAATTCATCAAAAAGTTCATCCAAAAAACCGATTAGAAAAGCATTCATTTTCATTGTGGTGACAATTGATTTTCATGGGAAGGGGGTGAAAATTGAGCGTAAGGGTGTTGAAATTGACTAGGAGAGAGTCAAAATTGAGTAACACGGTGTTGAAATTCAGTATGTGGCAGTTAAAACTAAGGAGAAAAGAATTAAAAGTGAATAGTAGGGAGCTAAAATTAAAAAGGAAGCACTTCATCCCAAAAATTGAGTCGGAAGGAGTTGATTTTCATGTAGAGAGAGAGTTGATTTTCATGGGGGGGGGGGGGGCGATTTTCATGTCGGAGGCGTTAAAATTGAGTAGAAGGGGGTTGAAATTGAATAAGACAGAGTTCAAATTAGGTGAAAGGGTATTGAAATTGTGCAGCAGGGGGTTCAAATTGAGTAGGAGGGAGTTCATCAAAAAGTTCATCCAAAAAACGGAGCAGGAGGGAGTCGAATTTGTAGGATGTAATTGGGTTTCATTTGGAAGGTGTTGAACAAGACCCAAAATATCAAAGCATAACTTGGATCATCGGCATCTGACGCTGATCTTGGGCTAGATCCCAGCTGAGGGGGCCATTTTATCTCTGATATAGCCAATGGGAATCACTTATGCAGCTATCCTCAATCCTAGCCTCGTTCTCGTTTCGGAGAAGGGAAACTTGTTTCATTAGCCCACATGCTTTTTTATGCCAATGAAAATTGCGGCAACGATTTCAGCAAAAAAAAAGAAGAAGAAAGCGTGTTATATTTGACCTTTTCTCCAGATCTGTCAATTGGAACGGGAAATGCGTATGTCGCCTGTTCATGCGTAGTCTGCCGCAGTCTGCATACCGTCACCGCCTTGAGCCCCCCTAGCCCAAGCCCAAGGAACTATCCACTTCTTTGAGGCAGAATTAGATTGGATGCGGCTTGCTGTTTTCACATTGTGTTCACGTTCTTGATTTCCCCCCCTTAATGACCACCAGACCTGCGAAGGTGGTACAGCTATTGACCGTGTAGAATTGCGCATGCCTACAAAGGTGTATCAGTGTCCGTGCATCGTTGATTTGGGAGTACAATCAGGGATACGGGTTTTCAGCATCTTTTGCTTTTTGTGAACCTGATTTTGCTCCGTGAGCATTTGGGCATAGATGAGGCAACGTGAGAGGTGCTGGCAATCCTTGTCAGTGAGCACACGGAGCAACAAATCGGCAAAAGCCCAGAAACTCTGAAATCGAGTACGAGACAGTTTTTCGGAAAGCCAGGAATTGTGCCTAAAGTTCAACCTTTTTGCCTACAGGATGCCACCCTCGGGTCTCGGTGGATTCAAATAAGGGTGTAAACAAGAATATCGTTGTCCACGTGCCCATGCAAGATGAAGGCGATGCCACCATATTCAAGTTTGCCCTTCAAAACGCAAAAGAACAGCTTTCACATCCAAAAAACGTTCTACCGGCGTTTCCGCTCGAGCACTTGCCACACATGGTGCATAGCGGTGAATGCTCAACGAGTTTTGTGAAAGGACAACCACACGGCTTCAACCGTTAAGCGCAACCCGAAGATGCCGATTTGCTTGCTGCATACATGATGCAAGGGCTTGAACCTCATGAAGGCAATCTCAACCCTTGCAAATTTCACAATAGTTGTGTGGCAACCGTTTTAGTTAGGTAGGCCTCGAGATACCCCATACAACTTACCTTGGAAACTGGTTTTGATTGCCGTGACCAACTCAACCTCTGGATTTTGTCGATGGGTGAATTTTCCGTGGAGTGTTCACGGCGTTTCGGCGATCGCCTACCGCGGTGTTCTTTATACGTGTGATCATTGCTTGGGTGCACACGCTCGCTGCCCCTTGCACATATGCACACAAGTCCGGTAGAGCACCATCTTGGGCAAACCACACCTCGTACGGAGCCCGTCTTGCCATCCTCGTACAGAATTGATAGACCAAAGAAAGGCTTTGCTCGGTGACATTGTTGGCTTCGCCATTCATTCATTAGCACATTTTTGAGCTTTCATTTAATAAGGTTACCTTCGCTATGCGTATGCCGTGGTGTGTGCAAAAACACATCAAAATTAGGTAACTCGACTATTGTAAACGAAAAGTCGAACACCATGACAGCACTCGAAGTTTCCCTACTACGAGTCCGCAATGTGAGTCAACTTTCACGCGCAAAATTGGGCAAACTAAGTCGACTCTTATTGGGGTTCACGCGAGCACACGCGATGAGGAGGCCACAGTTTGGATGACCATCGAGGTAACGCGCGAGCCCGTGCAACCCAAACCAGCCCTACGCCCCGAGAAGCGGTCGCGCAATTGATGTACATACTACATACATTTGGAACGGCCTCCGACAAATTGTGGCTCAATGCAACAAAATTGCTTAGTGGTGAGTTTTATTTTGTGCGCATCAACAACGTGGAAACAGTGCTCGGGTGCATCCAACCCTTAGCGGTCCTATGCAATGCAGTGCGGTGCATGTGATGTTCAATGTTGGGGTTGTTTTGAAACAGCTCCAAAAGCCTCTAAATTTGGCGTGGAAGTGTCTATTGTTGGCGTTCTAGATAGTGATGCGAGGGCTTTGTAGGTTGGAGGGGAGAGGGCACGGGCCCCCACAAAGCCGCCCAATGCCAACGCAAAAAACCCAAAGGGGACGGATTTCAATCCCACAACCACTTTGTGTAACAATATTACGGCGTACGCCATTCAATGGCCTGATGGAACCCAAAACATGGGCAAGACCTAGAGTCAAGTCACACTTGGGGAGCTGGACCATGTGTTTAAAATCCCACACGTGTGCTCTGTTGGGGAGAAGCCGCTTCGTATCTTGGCACCCCACCGCGACAACGCATTCTATTGTCCCCTCATACATATCACGCGGAGAAAGATGGGTTGCAAATGATACTTTCGAAAGTGCGAGTTCCAAGAATTGTGGAGTTGGAGCTGAAGCAAATAAATCAATCGGGACGTTTCGGCGTATGTTGGGAGCATGGGGTGGCCGAGGCGGTGGGGAGTCGGAAGGGCCATTGCCATTGCGCGAAAACGTGTCCGCGTATTTGGGCAACGTCGGCCATCGAAGGGGGTTGAGCATCCATATGCACACCCTAACCCCCCCCCTGCACAACCCGCAAAGGAAACCAAGAGCGGAATCACTTCGTCCCACAATATGCACGGCTAACTCTGTCGGAACCAGTGAATGTCGACTAGGTTCACCCACAATGGACCACAAGGCACGGCATGGCCACCCACTGGAAATTGCAGTACGCCGCTTTCGCCGAACTGGCGAACGGTCAATAGTTTCTTGTGGCTGTCGGCTGCCCCAGGTGTTCCGCCTTCCCACGTGAGTGGCTTCGACATGCCCGAGGCCAAACCAAAGCTGCTTGGTCCCATCCCTTTGTCGGCATGTACGGCTGCATTCGTCTGGGATTTTCAGGTCTTTTTTGGACTGATGCTTCTAGATGTAGAATGTGTAACTAGCCCGTATTATCGCAAGGATGGCGGACGTGTCGTGGGACGTGGGGCGCCAGAGCCGTCCTCAAAACCGTCCGCAGTCTGCCCGCCGATACATTCCGTTGCAGTCGCCCCCCGTGGTAGTCAGCAGACACTCCACAATATCTCCCCATCGGCCCCTTGTGACCGCATTTACGTCCCAAAGGTCATTGCCATCAGATCGTGCATATAGCCAGGGCGCCACGAGTCGGTCGTATGTTGTGTCTCACAGGAGTGCCTCACAGGGCGCCCCGAAAACGCGGTTTCCAGAGCGTCAGTCGATCCCTCGGGACGCACGCCCGGCGCAACGTGCTTCGACTTCGCTCGGGGATCCTAGCGGCCGCATCCTTTTAGACCCACCCGGAAAAGTTGTGCAAACCACCGGGTCCTCCGGACCCAATCGGCGGGTTAAGAGCCATTCCCCAATGCTCATCCGGCGCAACTCTGTTCACAGCCCGTTCCCGCCGTCGTCGCAGTTCTATGAGCGAGAGCTTGCGGGCAGGCCATATCACAGTGTGGCCAGTCCTCATCCAGAGTTCAGCGTGTCCAACCTGGATCGGCCCCCCATCCAGTACGCGGTGCGTCCCATGCAACCCCCTCTCGTGGACCAAGCGCCGAGCAGGACCCCGGTGCCCCTCCCCGTCCACGAAACCTCTTGGGGACCCCTCTACAGCCACGAGGAAGTCAGGTACGAGTCGCTCATGGAAGCCACCGAACCCTCCCCGGGCCGTTTCACCAGCCCCTACGGCCTGACCCAGGCCCAGCAGGTGCCCATGCCCCAAGGCACGAGCCGCATCCCAGCCCCTATGCCGGTGCCGGTCCTATCCCAGACCCCTGCAAAGGTGACCTCGGCCAATGGCCCCACAGGCTCCTCTTCCGCGCCTCAAACGCCTGCGCGACTAGTAGTCAGCCCCTTCCACAAGTTAAGAGCTAACAGCCCAAGCTCACGCATCTTACTGGACAGCGCCCAGCCCATCAGGCCGTCGTCCGTTCAGGGCTCCCCATGGGCGTCGCAACCCGGGGGCCAAAGTGAAGCAAAACCGGACACTCCACAGTCCCGTGTACAGTGGACTCCAATACCCCCTCCCGTCTCGTCCACTGGGTCCGATCCGCATACTCCGACACCTACCGGACGCCCGCAAAGCAGGCAGTCATCGCGCCCTGTAGTCTCTGTCGCGGACCAGCAGGCGGCGAGCACGGCTGCCTCCCCTCCGCCCTTTGCCGACATCGCGATCTGGGCACTGGATGAATCGCAGTGTGTCACGCCGACGCAGACTGATCTACGGTTCTCCATGAGCCCTGACATGGAGCTCCACGACGTGGCCCCCTCCCCGGGCTTCCCAACGCCGGTGGCCAGCGTTGCACCGGCGTCATCTGCGACGACGAGCAAGATGGTGCAGAGGCCGGTGGACCGCCAAAGGCTGATGGGCGGGAGACATTCCATTGATGGAAACGCCTCCCGCTACAGCACCCGCTACCCGTCCCAGGCTCCCGGCGCAGACGCCGCCAACAAACGGACCTCCTTGCCTCTGAACTCAGGAACCATCAACCGCCCATTCCTCCGCGGGGAAGGTTCAAGCTCTGCTCGGCTCAGCAGTCGCGCAGCCACCAAGGCTGCGAGCATTCCGCCTTCCAAAGTTCGGTACCGGACCCGGTCGATGTCCCCCGGCACAACTGCGACCGATGCCGAGCCCACCTCCAGCCCTAGCCCGCTACATCGTATTTCAGGGGTCAACCGGGTCCCTGTCCGAAGCCTGGCTGCGACGGATCTGCGCCTGGCTACGGAGGAGGACGTGGTCTGGGAGGTGGTGGAAGATTCCAACGCCGTGCACCCGCCCCCGCGGCGCAAGATCTACCCCAGCGAAGGTGCACCGCATGCGGAGCCTTCTCGGGCCCAGAGGTTCGTGCCCACCCCCACTTCCCAGGCCCCGGTAACCGTTGTGCCAGTGCGCACCCCCGATCGCAGCCATTCCCAAGGCGCAACCTCGACCGCGCAGCTTCAGCGCCCCGTGGTTACCACCCGCGTTGTGCCAGTGCGAGGTGCATCCGCAGCGTCCCCAACTGGGCCGTCGCGCGGCCCTCAGCCTGCGACCGGTGGTGTGCGGCCTGACTCATTTGGTCAACTCCAAAAAGCCGCCTCAAGTACCCTGACGGCACCTCCTGACCCCCGCACCGCCCGCGCCAGCCCCCCAGCCCCAAGCCCTGCACCCCCCGGCAAAGCCCTGCCCCCTCAAAGCCCGCCCACACGCACTGCTTCTGGCTCACAGCCCCCTGAACAACTCACGCCAGAAGCCTCGGTGCTTGTTGGAGTACGTCCTGGCAGGACTCCATCGAGGTCGCTGATGCTCGCAGAGGAGGAATCTGTGCTTGACCGACCCGAGGCTGTCGATGCACCGACAGACCCTGAAGCAATTCGCACGATTCAGCCACAGAGACTGGAGGGTGAGTTTGCCATGCAGCAGTCCGAGGCATCGCTGTTTCGCTCTGCCGGCGAGCGCCGCTCCATCCGAGAACCGCAGCCCAGACCCGCGGGTCTTTCAGATCATGGTGTGCCCCTCCTGCATCTCCTGCCTGAAGCTTCTGCAGCAAGTGAAGCTCCCGTCTTTCCGAGCCTGCCACTGATTACCCAGACTCCAAACAATCGATCTTCCCTGGCTTTCATCAGTGCTACGTGCTGCGTGCTGCCAGCGCTTGTGACCCTGGGATTTGCCATGTGCTACGTGCTGCCATGCCACGTGCCTGATGCCTGCCACTTACCCACCTGCTGCCTGCTACCAGCAAGCACAGGAGGTCCATCCATATTTCGTTGTTACAAATCCCAAACAACGGCTGCCCCCTGCCCTACACCTGCCAAGGGTATTGAGGGCAGCAGCCACATATGCAAAATGCACATGTGCATTTTAGGCGTAGCGATTCTTGGGTGTGCCAACTCTACTGGTCCCAGGACGCAAAGTAACCCCCCCCTTGGTAGGCGGCTGTGTTAACCACACATTAGGTCTCCCCCCCCCAAAGGGGCCCTCCGGACAACACATAGTTGACAAAGGTACTGGCTTGAGGGGTCCATAGGCGCCATGCGGCAGCACATCGTGCAAGTGCGGGAATATTGCCTTGCCCTGTGGCTGAGGCTCCTGGCCAAGCCAGGGCGAGAGCATCACGAGTACTTCCTGAGCAACCATCCCCTGTGCCGTGCGGAGGGAGGATCCCCCATGCACCCGTATGAGGTCATTTGCCAGCCCCAGCAGCGGGCGGTGGGGGTGTGGGGTGTCCATGCTCGCCGGTGGCGGCAGACCGGCCACTGTGTCCGTGCCAGGAGCCGAGCCCAGTATGGACGCTTTGTGATGCACATAGGCTGCTCCACGCACACTCCCTGGGCCGCCAGCTCTTCCAACGGCTCCTGCGGAACATCCTCTGCCGTCACCACTCGGTGCCCAAGGTGACGTGTGTGTGCACTTGTACTGAGGTGCTGTCGGGGCTGGGCTGAAAGCCGAAGGCAGCGGAATGGTCACCAAACCTTCCAAGCAGGCATAGGCATGCACCATAGGGAGTCATCATGGGGGGCCGGGGGTTATGAGCTTCCCCCGAGCTGCGAACCCCCCACGCCCCAACCCCGGCAGGGAGAACGGGGGAGGGGGGCTGGACAACACACTCATGTCCATATCCACAACCTTGATGGCAACCCTTGGAGGTGGAAGGGGGGGGGTTCGGTGGACGCCCCAGCGCAAGGGGCAGGCGGAGCAGTCAGGCACATCAAATTGGACAGTCTCAAGGTCGCAGCTCTTGGCTTGGGGAGGGCATTGGAGGGCAAGGCTATTTTCCAACCTGCCCGTGGGCTGACAGCGCTGCAGGGCATCCCAAGGGGACCATCTCTCGCACCATCCTTATTGCTTTTGCCTCCAAGTCAACTGCCCAGCAAGGGACCTGGAGGGGTGCCAATGCCCCCCGGCGCCACCTCCCAGCAGACTGCCCAACAAGGTGCATGTGAGACTGTTGCTGTCATGATTGCCACCGACAGGTGGGCCCCCCAGCTGGGCAAAGATGGCGAGGGGGGCCGCACAGACCGGCCGCAGCAGCAGCTGACAGAATGCAGCGACCCAACACTGCATGCGAAGTGAAAAATGGGTGACTGTCCAGGGCCCGTAAAGAAACATCAACCCGACAGAGTGTCACACAAAGGGGGGGGGGGGGCAAGTCTGCGAGGAGCATGGGGCCCTAGCGTGGCCAACATGTACCAAGCGCTGAGGTGTGCACCACTACTGCTCCCACCGCCATGTGGAGTACAAACGGTGGGTGACGGCAGCGCCAAGAGGATTGGGGGCGGTGGCGTACCTGCCTGTGGGTAGGAGCCGATTGGGCATGAGGTTCGCGGTGAGGCTGCGACAGGTGCAGGACCCTGCCCTCTGCCCCCCCCACCCACCATGAACCCAGTAACATATCGAAATTACAGGGGGGGGTGCGCAACAATCATTCAAATGTGCAGGACACTCCACAGGATGTGCCACTGCATTTCTCCTGCTTACCCGAGGAAGTACGAGTGAATGTACCGAATAAAATGCAGCTAGGGACGACATCTACATGACATGGCAGGGTGAGGGACGCATGGCCACTCCCGCTTCACATTAGTAGTTGTGCCTCTCCGGGGAAACGGAGGTGAAGTGCTCCTCGGGGCACAGTGACTTTATGGGGGTGCTCACCGCTAACGACCGCCTGCGACCGCTTGCGACCGCCTGCGACCGTGGAGATAATTTTTGTACATGTCGCGTCTACCAAGGCACAACAGCCACCTCACGCTAGGGACGCCGCTGGTGGGCTGGATGCCTGCGCCGCCGGCGCCCGGGGAAGGGCACCCGTATGTCCCTGCAACGCCGCGACGGCCTCAAGGCTGCCACATGTTGTCAGGTACCACCAGGCATACATCCTGCCCCGGGATGCGGGGATCCGGCGTCACCTCGACGAAAACCCACAGTCCCTCCCTCCCTACAAGTATGCACTGTGCTAAGTCGTGGACGGAAAAACATATCAGAATTGTCCCTTGCGCTAAACAGTAGCATTGGCAATGGCTCGTTGGCTCCTTGTAAGCACAAGTGGTTGGAGGCATGGAACCTTGGCCTTTCGTCGCTTGGCGCGCTCAACATGCACCTTGTTAACTTCCACTGGATCTGAGGTATAGTCACTATCAACACTTACCTCACCATGAGATGCAACAATGGGGTGCTCCACATTGTTGTTTTGAGGTGCGCTTGAGCTCGAGGTTGAACCGAAGATGAAACTAGAGCTTGGATGGGAGGTAGAAGCGGAGGGCTTAGGTCCTTAGGTAACATCTAGATCTTCTTCCAAACGCGAAGAAAACAAAAGGAATTAATCATCACCTCTTTCATAGTCATGACGTCATCAGCCTACGAAACCGTTACTTTCGGGTAAGAAAACGGTTTTTTCGGTTAAAATAAAAATGTTGTCAAAAGTACTTTCATGGCAAAGAGCACAAGAAAATATGTACGTAGAGGGGCCACAACCCATAGTACACTTACGTGGGGCCTCAAAAGAGGGTTTTTTGGCCAAAAAAGGGCATCTCAAGCGCCTGCGACCGCCTGCGACCGTGAGCTCCCCCTGTTTCCTTTTTGCACACAGTCAATATTGTGGCGGAACGCCCGCCTCAGGCAGCACCCCCAGAATCACCACACCCAGCACCACCCTCCCCTCCCTCGCAGCTAGATCTACAGACCCCCTTGGCATGGGACTGTTTGCCATCGCATAGGGGACCACACCCTGAGTCCCCAATAGCCGGAAGCGAGGCGTCGACGGTCAGCTATGGAAGGTCGTCGGAATCCTCGCTGTACTCGCTCCTATGGTCAGCGTGCAAGACTTCCCTTCCCGAACCCCACCTGCCTCCTGGGATGAAACTGCTCCCCTCCCCTCCCCACACACCCCGAAGTTCAGTCCTCTTCCGTACCCCCCACTGAGCAGTGCGGAGGTGCAACGTATGA